>OZ026858.1:18864577-20099281 GCA_964023215.1 Eledona agricola
GAGCGTTCCCGTGGTATCATTCAATATGGCACATACCAAAATCTTAATATCCTATAAAGGAAAGCGTGCGTAAGCGAACTAACATTCAGAATCGAAATCAATCATTCGAAATAATGCATGCATGCATCTGAACCGTCCCTAAGACTCACCAATTATAATTCCGACACGACAATGTCGATTCAACCAAGCACAGGACATCAATGTTCCTGTAGAATCATTTAAAATCGCCATAATCGATATGCTTACATCCTGAAAGATTATTTAAGTCGCGGTTTCAAAATGATGCATGCAATAGTTTCACGATTCATTTTAGCAAGTTGGTGGGGATGCAGTGGCATCGCCTCCAACTTGCCACCAACAATGACACTCACCCCGCGTCTGGCAATGGCATCCTTAAGCATTTGCACGACGTCGCTGCCCACCACTCCCGAGCAATTGAAACCCTTCGTCCACCGCTCCAATATGCCCTTAGTTAGGCCCTTCTGCATCAATGGGAAGCTGAAGGTGAAACCCAGCGGAAGAGTCTCGTCGAGAATTTTTTGGTCTTTAATGAAGATCGCCAGACAATCGGCGATGTGATCGAAGAGCTGTTCGCCGGAGCCCAGCATTATGTGTTGCGGAATCGCGAATATCTTGGATTTCATCTCGAAGTGATCCTTGTTCAGCTGGATCAAGAGGACTCGGAAGTTGGTGCCGCCCAAATCCAGGGCCAGGAATCTTCCGGTTTCTGAAGGAAAGGAAAACGTATGTCGTATGTTAATTTGTAAGTCGACCGGTTTCGCCAAAGGCCATTGTCTGCATTTTATCATTACAAATAATATTTGCGACACAATTCGCACATGTATTTAATAACGAAGTGACACAACTCAAAAATATTTACTTTTCGGTAGGCGCAAAAAAGTAAAAATGTTTTATTAGAATTAATTAGCGGTGCGCATTATTAAAACAAGACAAAAAATATTAGCTAATATTTCGCGGTTTATTATTACTACTATTTATATTATTGCATTGTCTTTGTCGCTGTCAAGTTACAACTAAGATGTGTTGCTCCTGTCGGTTCAATTCGACACATTTTACGCTGCAGGAAAAATGACACTTGTATACATATACAGTGTGGAACAAAATGATTACCTTTGGAATATTTTCACGTGTAAATTTTCCTGCGCCGCTCTACTATTTTTAAAGTTCATAGTTTTGTCAATAAATGACATCAATCAAATTGACAGTTATTACAATTTATTGAAGTGAATTGAATTAACAAAGACTAAAAATGTATACCGTGCAAGAGAACACTTTCATCATTGAGGCGTATTTTCGATCTGGACGCATTGTTTGAAATTTTAATGTATTTTTTGAGGTGACGATACCGCCCTCCTTTTTTTGTAGAGCGGCACTTCGTATTTTTACCAGAGTAATGCAATTATTATGTTCCACACTGTATATTTTTGAAACTTGTCTATAACAAATAACTCACTTTTTACTGTATTTCTAGTGAGTTAACTAAAAAATGACCCCTTTTGAGTTGTGTCACTTCTGTATTACATTTGCTTTATGCACGCTGCTTTGGACTTGTACCTTTTTTATGCTAGACATTAGCATTGAGTCTAGAACACTTTTGATTTTTGATTAATTCTAACTGTACCACTAAATCGGGTATTACATGTGCAAATTGTTGACTGTCAATCTGCTCGAAATTTTTTAATTTTTTGAATAAATGGGATATCTATGAATTAACAGAGTTCATTTCATGCATGATTTTTTTAAATTCGAACCCTATCATCAAAAAGTACTCATATAGAAAGTTTGAGAACCCAACCACTAGAAGTGGATTTAAATACATTTTCCTGCAAAATATCTAATTTCAACTTATCCCCTTTTCTCAGAAACCACGGAATTGTGTTCTATGATTTGACAGAGTTCATTTCATTCATGATTTCTTTAAATTCGAGCCCTACCATCAAAAAGTACTCATATAGAAAGTTTGAAAACCCAACCACTAGAATACAGAATACATTTTCCTGAAAAATATCTAATTTCAATTTATCCTCTTTTCCCCAGAAACCACGGAATTGTATTCCATCAAATTGTTATGTTGCACTATTCTATGTATAATATAGATGCCTTTTTACGTAAAATTTTACTACGTACAAAGTGATTATGCAACACGTTTGTGACATTAACGATACAATTAAATTGTAATGAACGGTTAAGACGGTATCAGCTAATTTTTTGCTTAAACCAACGAACTTGGCTTCTGATCGTTTCTACTCGATTCAGCCAAACTTGAAAATTTGTTTTAATAATCGAAAGAGGTACGCAATTCGTCAGCTGAGAATTATAGTGTTGTATATCCCAAAATAGCTATTATGAGAAAATCATGATTGATAGTTGAAAGCAACTAACTGGTGGTAGTTTTCTTTTCAAAAAATTATCAGCCCACGTAATGTGTGGTTTTTCGACTCTTTACTGGCGAAATTGTATCACTGTAAGTCGTTAAATAACTAACATATTATTTTTTTCTTGATTTAGGTTGTCAGGTTATAGAACAATTATACCTTTATTAGCCAACCTAATTAATAGCCAAGTTAGTTTTTTACAAATCGATGGCCTCAAGTCCAATTTAACAGTTTCGAAAAAAAAACGGTTTAATTTTGTGAGATGTTATTACCACTTTTTTATATTTCGTTATGAACAGTCAAATAATATGAGAATTTAATTTGATGATCCATATTTGTAAAAATAGTAAGTTTACTGTTATAATGCATACAGAAGGTATTGAATGAAAAAAAAAGTGTAAATTTCGTACTTCGTATTTCGTATTGATTTGAGACCATTGAAATATTATTTCCATTGATTTTGATTCATATCAATATTCGTTACGTTAAAAGTACAATTTCCATACAGTTCAACGAGTTTATTGGATTGGATCTTTAGTGAAGTCAACAAATATGCAAAACTTAATCCTGATAATTGATAATTTTCTTTTGTATTACCTGTTCCATCGGGAAGATCTTGGACGTAGGTTACGAAGCATTTGACTATCGCTTCGGGATGAGTTTTCTTCGCCAAACCTTTCTGCAAATCAGCCAGCAGCTTCTTCATGTACGCTTCCAACTGCGAGTTGTCCAGAATCAGTTCTTTACATTTTTCTCGCAGCTGCAACAATAAAACAATCACTCGATCTTATCGTCGACAGTTTCGATTACTAGTTGGGCTGAAAGTAGGGGAAATGTAATCGTTGGACAGAAATTTAATTACGTTAATCATTCCAAATTACATACTAACAACCTTCAGGTTTCAGCGAAGCGGAAATGACGTTTTTTAGTAGATAACAGTGTTTGGCCCGCATTTTGCATGAAAACCACGTAAGCAGGTGTCTTGCAAAACGCCGAAAAAAATTTCGACCATGTGGTGACGCGAAGCGGCTTCGAAAACTTCTGACACACACCCTTTTTGCTAACCAACCAGCATCCACACGATATTTTTCACGATATTTACCAGATTGGGCACTTCGCACGAGCTTCGTCTGTATCCCATGTTTCGCTGTTAGGAATGCAAAACCACGTACACTGGTGATCGATAGCGAGCCGCGGATAACGATAACGCGAGTGATAATAAATGTTCGCGCCGCTACTTGTGTATGCTGAACCCGAACCGAACCGACTCTACTTTATAAAGGCCGTCGACGTATTTGTTCCATCTCCCCACGCCTTCTGACTCCCCAGAGCGAGCCTCCAAGTCGGGGGAATGCTATTGGTCGCTTTCAGGGGTGTGGTGCTTGCATGTGAATCGTCACGCAGCCAGGAATTCCCTTTGACAATGTTGAACAATCGCAGGCAACACTCTTGCACCACAATCTGCAGCTTTCACCATTGGCGAGAGAAATTGACGGGGGACGAGTCTAATCAAAATTGGCTTCGAAACACGTAAACAAATAATATTTTGATGATGTCAAGATTAGATGGGAAAGATATTTTATCGTCATCTCGTCGTTTTGTTTTACAACATTCGGATGGCAGTAAAATGTCGAAACTAGAACGCATAACTTTGATAGATTAATGACCACAGAAATTGTGTGATGATGTATGACCTACAGAAGCTTTGAACAGATTATGATGAAGTGTGTCAAAGTAATGGAATCTATCATCTGGAAGAGAAAACTATGACATTTACCATTGTTTTCAGTCTAGATCTCCTTAAAGTGTTTGCTGAAGCTTGTGGAAACTTATACTTTTAAAGTAAATTTTTAGCTTTTAGGAAAGCAAACACTGAACATTGTTACTGCTTTTGTCTGACTCTTTCTGAAGGACGTGCGATTTGTTTGTCTCGTCAATTAACGAACAATTTTTTAATCAAATGTATTACTTAATTTGATTTTATTGAAGAACATGGACGATTTGCGATTGTTCAACATTGTCGAAGGGAATTCCTTGCTGCGTGGCGATTCAATTGCATTTCAGTTCTGAAAGAAAAAAAAACGTAACGAAACAAATCGTCGTTCTATGACGCAATTTGCCTAACTTGCAAAAACACTTTTACAGGGGAGCTAAAAATCAAATTTAAACATTTTTTGTGTGTTTATTGAGTGTGTTAAATATTCATATTTTTGCGTTAATTTACTAAATCTGTGACTGGGTATCATCAAAAAAAAACACAATAGATGAAAATGGACTTGTGCAACGCCGATGTTTGGGTAGAAGGTTACAAACATCCATTTAAAATGTCAATTAAAAAGGAAATGAACAGAAGTAGAAGAACCGAAACAGTTACTGATTCTTTCCAGTTCTGATCTCATCTTGTGACCTATATTTATCTGAACTGTCCCATTACTGATTCAGCAAATAAGAGCCCAGCAAAATCGTAGTAAAGTGATCACAAGTAACCCAATTTTTTTCCCATGAATTAACTGTGAATGTGGACTAACTGAAGGGTTCAGAATCTAGTATATTCAACTTTAAATGATTTATCAAAGTGTGTAAACTAAATGACTTCTCTGAAAATGTTTCTACATTTAAAAATTTGTTATTCTCGTTGTTTATAACATAATCATTTATACTTGTCACTAACATAATCCATTGACAATAAACTATAATAATAACGATTCTTTATTGTCGTCAGTTAAGCGCATTAAACGATTAAGCCAAAATAAAAACTTTTCCATAAAACACCGCAAATTTTCCTGTTTTCCTTATATTACGCGTAAACTCATTTTCAAATCCCAATAGTATATTTTGCGTCAAGTTACAAAAACGACCCTTTAGGCATGAGTTTTTCTAAAAGTTTTTGAAACGTGTTCTTGTTGTGCGACTCAATAAATAAATAAAATAATAATAAATAAATTTGTCAGACTGTTTATTAGGTTTCCTACTGACAGTTAAACTGTTCCGAAAACACCCGAATTTGTATAAATTGAAGTCGTGTTTAAAGCGACACTTAGCGCTCTGCTTGTCAGTGCATAATTTGACATTTTAGAGAAGGGAGTACAAAAACACTCAGTTCAGTTTTCATTGAGCTTTATTGGATCATAATAATTAATTTTGTATATATTGTGATGTATCAAGGATATGCACACATACACTTTGTACCTTTCGATTGTGTCATTTGATTTCCGACCACTCAGTATCGCCACATTTATCACTTATCGTCATCTTAATATTATTTTATTGCGAGTCGTAGAACAAATCGCAAAACAATGGCTTGCGTTAGACCGTTACGACATTTAATCAATGAAATCATTAACGTTTATTGTGGTAATTTGTTCTTGAGAAATTTTAATGAAATTAGTACAAGATTTATGAGCGAACGCCAAATATAGCGAGTTGTTAATAAAAATTGGGGAATTAATTACAATTACGTATAATTTACATGATGTAAAAACGTCACGTGTTTCATCAGTAAATTTACTACATAGACCTGCTAGTAAATGGCATTTCAAAGTCTGTAGGTGTGTCTTCGAGACTGCGCACTTCGAAGGCGCTTGAACGTCACGAGTTCAGGGAAATGTATGTCTTTTGCATACTTATTTCAAACATACATATCCGACCGCTTAGTTCAAGGTGAAGAGAAGGTGCAAAAAATTGTTTTTACATAAGCAACACGCCGCTATAATTTAAAATAACCGCACCGTAAATTGTAATGATAATATGCGAGTTTATGGATTTTCCGCGAAAATTGAATAAGACTCTCGATTAATATTATTCTTACTTTTCCTATGAGAGGCCCCCGTTAGGAATTATTGAAGAATCAAACACTTAACACTATTATTGACATCGTTAGAAACATAAAAACGAGACTTGCAAACACTTACTTCAGCTGTCACATATTGGCTCATATCGAATGACGTTTCTTGTACCATTTTCATCGCACCTGCTGGTCACTCGCGTAAGAGGTTACGTAGACGAATGTCGTCTGGTTTGTGGCGGAAAAGGGCGATTTGAGGTCACCTTCAGGAGGAAAAGACGTTTCCAGTCCCTCTAGCACACCCCCAGTTTCATTGATTGTTTGACGTCACAAGGGTGCGCGCGTACTCATTCAGCTTTTGGGGTTTGGGGGCTCGACTGTTTTGAAACTTTGATCGATACCGAACTTGGCCAGGTCACGTCTTTCTTTAATGAACCACAACTCTGACGTCCTTCATTTAATCCGAATATAATAAATATTTGAGTTTTTAGCGCTTTATTGCTTTCTTGTTTTTCCAAAAAGTCTCATTTTGATGTTGTTCTCGTTTAATCTAAATTGGCTGTATTTTTAGCGACAATAATTAAGTCGTATAGGGATTCCACGAAACCTGATCGGTTCGTATTGAAAAAACGAAAACGGGTTGTATTTAGTTCCACGACAAAACTAAGAACAGTTCCAAACATTGAGATTCGTAAAAAAACGATTTTTGGAACCAATATGGCCGACAAACGTACCGACGCCCTCTGTTATGTTAATTTTGAAACTACCTACATTTGTATGTAAATTTGTGAAAAATATTTAGCGAGTCTTTACTCGTCACAACTTTAATCACGTAAAAGTTATGTCATCTACAAACGAAAAACATGTTATCATATTTAATAAAAATTATGGTAAGCCTTAAAGAACCTATGTTACGAACATAAATTCATAAAGAAATTTTATTCTTTACAACCTCATTTAAGTCTTACGACATCAGTTAAGCTAAAATTATTAATTTTGTATAAACACATCTGATAATATTTAATCAAAATTGATCATGTATTGTTTTTCTAAAAAAACATTGATTTATGGAGCTATAAACTTAGTTCAGTGACGAAAGTTTTATAATTTTACGAAATTTGTTTTTGTTACAATTTCGTATTTGTTTATATCCGTGAATGATTTAGTAACTGGGGCGACTGATAATGTTCGTTGCAGAACAGATTCAAAATAAGAAATTGGATAAGTAGCACCCATTCCATGCTCAATGTTGGCAGGTTCAGTATTTCAATGAAAGTACATACATAAAACATTGAAACAACCAAACCAAGAGTGACACACACCTGCGGGAATTAGGTACACCAGAAATGATTGAACGTAATTAAATTAAATGTTACAATTCCATGGGATAAATTGAAATTATTAATCAAAATATTCACCCATTTATGAAACGCCAGTGTTTCTTAAAATCGGAATTTTAATAATGATTATAAAATGACAAATAGATTTACACATGAACAACGAATGTGGTAATTCCCACATTTTTAAATTTGAAAATTATGAAAAATAATCTAAGTTGAAACAAAATTGAATATTGCTTCTAATGTTAATGTTACTTGCGAAAATTTTAATTCGAAGTGTTGAAAAATAAAGTATTATTTTAAATTCACGGTATTGAAAATGCTCCTCAATGTTTTATACGTTGCTCTATATGGAAATAGCACACAAATATATTGTTGTAAATATTTTTCGAAATAATTCCAAATTATAAATTAAAGGCAATATTTTAAAATACAAGTTAAAAATAAGAAGAATGAGAAATATCAAAGACAAAAGTCAAATTTTGTAACAAAAAATTGAATTAAAAAAATTATAAAACATCCAATTTGATTGGAGAAAAATTGGTTTGCAATTTTCAATCAGAAATTGTTTGCAAATAAAGACTGATAATTTTTGTTATGTACCTAATTTTATTTGAACTCTATGACAAAATTATTTTAATCCTTATTGTTTTTTTCTGTAATAAATAATATACAGGTTCCACAGAATTTACTAATAGTCCGAATGACAGTTGTCAAAATTTCATGTAATGTTCGGAAAACATGCTTCGGTTTTTTATTTTACAAAATTTAAAGCCATGCTCGGTGTTATTTTAAAGTTTGATAAAAGTAAGGCTTGTATTTGAAATTTAATTCAACTTGGATTTTCAATTCATTAAAATAGGAATTTTACGAAATTTTTGTGAAATGAATAACCCATCATATTTTTTTGACTTTTAAATGTAATTACATAATTTTTTTACCTATATAAATTTTAATGTAGTACTTTATTCAGACTAGATTTTTTTGCAGAAAAATTGATTTTAATAAGTGCAGCTGCTTCATATCCTGTTCTACTGATGGAGTTTTCAAACTTTTAATATTATATGTACTTTTTGGCTATTTTTGATGTAGTCGCGTATTTTAAAAAATCGTGCATGAAATGTACTTTATTGTGAGTGAAATTATAGATGCTATCTCATTTCGTCCCAAAAAGACTCACTTAACCCATTTTCCTAGAAACCACGGAATTATAGCTGCAAATGGTAAGGAGCACGCGCGTTTTTTAAAGTCTTGATTAATTATTTGATATAAACAATTCTCCACCATTTGAAATTCAAAACGGAATAATTTCAATACTATTCATAATACAAACGACATAAGAGGCGCCGTACTGATTAATAAAAACTAAAAACAAGAACCGGTTGGTTCTAGCTCGTAGCTGCAAATGCAATTAATACAACATTTGTGTTAAATAAGACGTGGAATGTCGATCATTTGCATGAAAGTAACGATAGAATTTTAATTTGATTATAATGTACTGTTAATCTGTGCGCTTCAATGTGTGATCCAACGACTTATGCTGTCAAATAGAAAAAAATGTTTAACAATGGCTTTCCCGCATTGTTAACAGCCATACATATTGCGTTGTATGTAAAGCCCCGGTTCAGCTTCTTACGTTAACGCTTCGGAATTTAGATAAGAATGCAAATATTTGCAAGCAATTGATTAAAATAAACCTACTTTTTCGTCAGACGGATTAGTCCGCGGGATGGGGAGAGGTCTGCACATACAGGTTCGCTTCGAACTGGGATGCTGATGCTGCTTCGGTTTCATAATTTCGAAAAATTTACACGTAAATTTTGTGACAACCAAAATGAAATAAGAAAATAAATCGTAGATGACTAGACGCTCCCCCATGCTACTTGTAATTTTTAAGACTTGGCAATAAAAGTCAAACGATACAAACGGAATAATTGGTTTTAATAGGTCATATGACTGAACATCTAGAACAAACCCAACTAATCAAGCTTATATTGCTATAATTGCGATTTTATATAACGTTTAATGATTAGATGCAAGCGAAAGCGACAAAACTTTTGAAATTTTGTATGTAGAAAAGAATGTTGCAAAAATGAAGGAAGTCAGCAGTAAATGAAACCACAAGGATGAGTAATTGCTGAGCGGAAGTATTGCGTGCTGATTTTTTAAAACCGCGTTTTGTTGATATTCTACGCTATCTCTCGTGACGCAATAATGGAACAACAAAAAATTTTACCTCGTTGGAAATTTCGTGTTCGGTGACGTTGTGTACACCAATTTGGTCCAACTCGATTCTTCCGAGTTCGTTAACACATTCTAGTATTTGCTTTTGACGCATTTTCAAGCCGACTGCAAACAGCTAACTAATGGATTGAACACTGTGTGTGTTCATACATAAGAAATTAAATTCTTTACAACAAGGCCCCACCACCGGTCGTCATTGGTAATGATCATGAATATTGGAACGAGGCAAGCCCCGAGATATGTAGAATTGGTTGCCTTTTACACAAGGACAGTCGACTAAATATTAACAAACAATATTTGTAACTTGTAAAAGAATGTAAAGCCGTGTGTGACGAGGCAGATGAGTACAAAGGTGGATTTTGAATTATCAAACTGATAATTGATAAGCGTTGGGATTTGCCTTGAATCGGTTTTGTTTTAATTTTTTGTTCGAAATAATGAACTGAATTTTGCCAGTCACTAACAATAATTTACGGAACGTTGAAATTCAAATCTGAAATTTTTTGTATTTGTAAAATTTTTGCCATAACAGCAAATATTTGCAAAATATAATTATATAATTAAATTATAACGATTAGTTATGAGTGGTGAAACTAATACACAAATAAACAAATTTTACAAGAAATAATGTTTAAAAATATCTTGGAAATGTATGCGCACTTTTTACACAATAGTATTGAAAGTTGCCTACATTTTAACCGTTTAAAAATATACGGTGCGATCCACCTATGTAAATGTAAAACTAATTGCACTCGATGTCTCTTTATTACCGAAATAGTTTTTATTGTATATTAAAAACTTTTGTATTTTTATATGAATAGAGCGTGCAAAAATCGAGACTCGACGCCATATTATTTAAATTTATCGTTTGGTTAATAGTCTCCTGATTTTGGTTGTCGCAGCTAATTGTTGATAGTGTTGATAAAAAGTTTTCATTTACATTTGATAACAATAATTGTGTTTGCAGCAATAAAATTTATAACAAACCATAAAATACAAGTACTTTTATGAAACCAAGTGTTGCCCACCAACGATGAAAACGTAAAATAAAACACAACGATCAATATAAATTACGTTTAATTGTATGTATTTAACAAAAATAACACTTTGGCTACTGGACCAAGAATAAATAGGAACTGCACACATTATTGTACAAGTAAATCTATTCGAAACGGTGTCCAGAACTGTTTAAAATGTTTAAAACATCTAATACTCTATCATTTAGAAATTGTTTTTCCTTCAAGTCTTGATGCTACTGCGGCTACTAGTGCAGCCCCACGCCCACTTCCATCTTCAGACAACATCAAATCAAACTAAAATCCACACATGAACATGAGCTGATAACAAAAAACGGACTAGTTACCGTAATTCCGGGATTTACAAGTGACGAAATCGTTTTCATCATGAGGTCATGGAAATGTGGATGGAATCTATAAACGGAACCATCAATCGCTACGGTAACTCGCGGCTCGTTCATTTTATTGAGCAAAGTCGCGATTCCTGTCGATGACAAATCTGCAGCTCTTCTGGAAACGCACTCGCACACATATCTCACGTTAATGCAGTCCTGATCAGTTGCGTGGTGCAAATCTGAAACGAATCATCAATAAATTGTTGTTGTCTCGGGATTATTACCTAATTCGTCCAAGATTTGTCGACAACTTGTTATAACACCGGGCGGATCGGTTTCAATCTCTGATACGTATTTGGTGTAGAACGTTCCTCTAGTGAATAGTGCTTCAGAACCCTTGCCTCCGAACAGAAGACCTTCCTTAGTAAATCGCTCCAGTGCTTGTCTGGTAAGCTCACCCATGTACATCCCCGATATCATCTTCTCGTGCCTAAAAAAAATCGTTGAACTTGGTTTTTACCACAAATTTCTACAAACAGTTGTTTTCCTGGATTTACAGAATTCGCATCTACGTCACGGTCGTAGTCGGTTCTTACAAAGTCCAAAGCACCGTCGTCTCCAAACGCCCCCCATTCCAAGTTAATGAGAACGTTCCCTGAACCTTTGTTTACATCATCGAAAAGTTCTGCATTTTTCTGTTTTTCTACATAACACGCGTTGCTGCCAGTACCTGATATTAAAATCTAATTATAGAAACGAGTACAATGGTTTTTAAGATGTATTATGTCAGGTGAATGTGAAATTGTTAAAAACGTACCGACTATGAGTCCGATTCTGCAGTAAGGATTCTTCCAAGCACATGACATAAGTGTTCCTGTTGTGTCGTTTAAAATGGCACACACTTTTATTTTTATGTCCTGTCCCAACCAAAGATTTGAGTAAGATTATTGCAAAATAAGAGATTGGTTAAAATACTGGTTAAGTAACTTAGTAGTTAGTTAAGTGAAATATTTTAGGTTTTTTAAGTAAGATGTATAAAATAAATTGTTTGATAGATTGGCTTACCCCACGCCTGGCGATGGCATCTTTAAGCAGCTGGACCACATCATTCCCCACACAATTCGAGCAGTTAAACCCTTTAGTCCAACATTCCAGATATCCTTTGGTGAGTCCTTTCTGGGTCAAGGGGAAGCTGAAAGTGAAGCCGAGCGGCAAAGTTTCAGCTATGACTTGTTCCTGCTTCATGAATTGAGCTAAACAGTCTGCAATGTGATCGAAGAGATGTTCGCCAGAACCCAACATAATGTGTTGAGGAATGGCGTAAATCTTAGACCTCATCTCGAAGTGGTCCTTGCTGAGTTCGATCAAAAGGACGCGGAAATTGGTGCCGCCCAAGTCGAGTGCCAGGAATTTTCCCTTTTCTTCAAACAAACTCTGATTGTACTGTGAATTTATGAGTGCGTAATGGGGTGTTACCTGAACCGTTGGGTAGGTCTTGAACGTAGGTAACGAAGCATTTTACTATGGATGCGGCGTGTGTGTCTTTCCCAAGGCCTTTGTGGACATTTGCTAGAAATCTGCGCGATATTTCCTGGAGGGTTGGAAGATCAAGACAAAGGTTCTTGCATCTGTCTTTTAACTGCAAAATTATGGATAGATACGTGCGATAAACACATAATAAAAATAGTACAACTCATGCGATTGACAACGAGAGGCAGATTTAATAAAAGCTGGGATGAAAGTAATGGAATTACGTGAATAATAAAACTGACAACAATAATAAAACGTATGACTGACGCACGTGGTCAGAGTTACATATTACGTGGAATTTGCTATCTGAAAACGGATGATTAATGAGTCATTGTCCAACAGCACAATATGGAAACATAAATAAACCAAAGTATGAGGAACGGTGCTAATTTGGAGTGAGTGAGCGTAAAAAAATTCCCGATAATTCGGGATTCCGCTTTTCGTATTATCGCTACTTTTCCGCACGTGACAGAAAGAATGTGTCTAATGTGTTCTTTAATAAAAATCTCGTCGGTTTGACGACAATTAGCTCGGAAAATATTTATTAGGCAACAATGCGTCGTACGTAAATATTTATTTTTACCCGAAACCCACCAATCTATCATCAATGTTACATAACGCGACTTATCCGCGCCGCAAATTGCTTGAACAAATCCAACAAGCGAGCGAAAAATCGAGCCCATCAAGCATCGATGGCCAGAATAAATATTTTGACGAATCAAATGATGACGCAACGATTTGTGTTACAAAATAAAAATAACTGCGAGCGTCAGAACGTAAAGGGTTAAAAATACGAAATCAAAACGACGAAACAATAATTATGTAAAACACACTCACCGCTTGATCGGCCGTTTCTGTTGCCATTGGTCGTTACAAGAAGCGCGCAGTACGTCTCCGATAAACGAGCATGAAATAATCTTAAAAATGGGCTCTGTATCTGTATTTATACTTTGGGGTCGTGTCTATGTTCACCTTCTGGTTGTAGTGATTTCCATAAAGCGATTAGTTTCAACAACTTTCAGTCACTATCTCTGAATTAAATATAAACTCACCGATGCGACCGTTTCACGCAAAGTCGCTCTGTGTTGTGTCGAAAATAAAGTTTCACCTTAAAATATAATAAGAGGTTTATGAAGTCATTCATTATCGCGCGGAAAGCGATTACTACGAACTTGCTGGAAAAACTTTGCTTTATAAACTTCAGAAACATTAAATTCACAATAAAATATTACAGTCAAATTATGATGATAAAACTGCTTAAAATTAATTAGAGTAAAAGTCGCAAACTGAGGTAACCTGCCACGATCCCCTTTTGGAGATTGGAAATTTATTTTTCATTGTATCTGCCACAATAATCTCCATTTGGTACTGTTTAGAAAATGTAAAATATTTTGAATGCAGCAATATCTTTATTGTAATATAATGATATTCAATGTTTTAAATTTAAATAAATATGTTTTTATCAAAAATTAAAATAACCCTGTTAATGTCAGTTAAGTTAGTTAATGAGTTAAAAAAACATAGTGGCGTCAAAAATTTACAATACTTCAAATTCGAATTATTTTAATGATAATAAAATAAATTAAAATTGTAAAAATAAGTGATTAATTTTAAAAAATGTGGAAGATATTTTAATAAATGGTAGTCTTACTGCGTTTTATTTCTTTTAATTCATTGTGTATACTTATTAAAAATTTTGGTTTTTTTACATAGAGCGTACAAAAAAATGGATGCTTGGGAGGCCATGCATGGAATTAAGCTCCTGTTTAGTTTTTTACAGCGTAAACCTTTGACATTAATAAATCCTGACATTTGTTGAGAACTGTTTGCCCAAACGACGTCTGAACGACGCCATAAGATAAAATTTGTTAAAAAAGACATTAAATGTTATCTAATACATGCTTAGTGTGTGGAACGATTGTCAACAGAAATTTTAATATATGGTTTCCATCTCATGGTCAAACATTTTGTACACTCTTGCGAATTTCAAAGTACGTAAGCTATACGATAGCTATAAACTAAACAATTAAATAAAGTGTTAAATAATTTTTGTATTACTGGTTGCACAATCACGAGGTAAATTTGAATTTTTTATTTAATGCACATAATAATTTAAAATTTACGTAAACTGGACTTTTAATTTAAAAATCGGGCAGTTTATATTGGTTTGTTTTATTTCTTTACTGAACAATTAAATAAAGTGTTAAATAATTTTTTGTATTACTGGTTGCACAATCACGAGGTAAATTTGAATTTTTTATTTAATGCACATAATAATTTAAAATTTACGTAAACTGGACTTTTAATTTAAAAATCAGGCAGTTTATATTGGTTTGTTTTATTTCTTTACTGAACAATTAAATAAAGTGTTAAATAATTTTTTGTATTACTGGTTGCATAATCACGAGGATAATTTGAATTTTTTATTTATTGCACATAATAATTTAAAATTTACGTAAATTGGACTTTTAATTTAAAAATCGGGCAGTTTATATTGGTTCGTTTTATTTCTTTACTAAACAATTAAATAAAGTGTTAAATAATTTTTAAATTTCTTGTATTACTGGTTGCATAACCAAGAGGTAAATTTGAATTTTTATTTAATGTACATAATTTAAAATATACGTAAACTGGACTTTTAATTTAAAAAGCGGGTAGTTTACATTGGTTTGTTTTATTTCTTTATTGTTATTAATAAAAATAAAATTATATAATGTGGTGTCTGATAAAAATTAAAGTTTGTCACAGTGTGTGTCACATCTCACTAAATAATCGATTGTCAAATGGTCAATGTCAAAACATTCAAAAAAATTCAAATGTCAAGTTCATCAATCAATTTTGAGGCTTGAAGTTATTGAAAATGAAGTGTTTATTGGTGTTCGATCACTTAAACGATGTGGTTTACACAAAATACGACTTGAAATTCCAAGAGCACATTACAGAATTTGCAACCCTTCAAGGTTTCTTTAACAACCCTCAGGTATAATTTTTTAATAAAAACATTAGCATTAGTAACTAATAATACTAGGATGCCTCCAACTCAATTGACGACAACATTCTCGTACAAATCTTCTCCCCCATAATCACATCGCAAAGAATCATGAACTGCCAATTCGGAAACTCGTACACTTCAATTCAGTGTGAAGGCGGCATAAATATTTGTTTCGACGACGTGAGTGGTCGAATTACAACCCGTATAGTTCTATCACGATATTTCAGTATATGGGGTATTTATTTGTGAGCATAGCCGAGGAGGATGTTGCAACCATTAAAAAATATCTCAGCAATTGTATAGCCGTGGTCAGATATTTGTGTGGACCAGACGTGTGTCTGTACGTATTACAATCGCCACGTTTTACACCCTAAAATCGCGTTTCAGACTCAAATGCAGTGAAACAAAGTCAGAAATTGCAACACGTCTCATAGACAGTTGGTTGCACCTACAAGACACTGATCAAGCAGTATTTGTGGAGGCCGTGGAGCAGCTAGTTGTAAACTCAGATGTCAGTTCTGTGACTCTTCAAATTTTGCGCAAAGCTGTGGAGAAGCTGGCACCAAGTATTGAGTGTTCAAAAATCCACGCTTTAGTGTTAGTCAACAACAAGTTCCTTTCGCTATATTCTAGGTATTTTAACACAATTTGATTGGGTTGTTGTCATACAAAATGTTGTAGTCAAAACGCTAAAGAACTGTGCGCTGCTGACATTCTATTCACCACAATTATCTCTCAGAGCAGCACAACGCAATTTGAAAATACCAAAACTGAAATTGATAGTTTGCAAGTGTTGTTGGCAGGATCTGAGCAGAATCCTTGTTGTTTAGCGCACGTGGTGCACGTGATTCCGATCTGTGAAGACATAAACGTTATATTTTTACTGGAAGTGGGTAACTTGGCGATTTCGTCGAGTTTGTATGAATCGTTCCACCACTTGCACGTAATGCAAATCGTTCAGATTCAAAAAGACGCGGAAACGCTGAGACCGGCGTTTGAAAATTTAGAGCTGGCGATGAAGCGCCTCAACGATGCCTTGAAGAGGAATAAAAGCGGTGCGATTGAGAATCCCGCGAAGCAGCTCGCGAAGAAGTGGGATACACTCAGGAGGAAATATTTGGAGTTTATTAAAACATTGTCAGATGAGGCGTTGTTAAGGGCCGAGACTTTAGCGCTGGGTTTGTTGGAAAATTTAAAGGAACTGTTGGGTTTAATGTCGGTGAATGAAAGCGTCGTGGCGGCCACGCAAAAGCAAACCGTGGAAGTCGCCGAGATTGTGAGGGAGAAGCTGAACAATTATAACGAGTTTCTTAGAGTCAAATCCGTGAGGAACTTCACGCTTGGATCATATCCTTTCGACTACGATTTTAAATACGTTTGAATGAAATGTATTATTTATGTTTTGTCCTTAATTCCGCTGCACTAGAGATTCCCTAACGATAAATAAGTATTTAGAAGAATTCCCAGGTTTGGTGCACTTTTTGTACGTGGATCGGGTCAATCACAGGGTTACGGCGCCTTCGCTCGATTTCAGCGCTGACGAAACCAACAAACTCACAAAAAATAAAGTACTAAACACAAATTTGAATCCGACACGATTCTGATCGAGTGTTCCAGATTTGGGGCATGATCAATTTCTCACGCAGCCATCTCCACGAGGGAAACTTGTCACTGATGTGGAAAGACACAATTTTCAATTATGCATACTTTTTGTGGTTTGAAGACATAAGCGGAACGCCCATGAAGCCTCTGGTTTATCCAACAAACTCCTCAAAAGCGTTACCTCTTCCCGGACTTCTAGGTACAGACTTTTACCGGTAGTATCAATAAAAATCGGTTTGTTCAACACTAGCAATACATTTTTTGCAGGAAATTGAAAGAAGTGTGTTTTCCTAAAATGCAGTCACCGAAAATTCGCTGCTATGAGTTGTTTTGCGTGCATTTGGGACTGGTGACTGCTTCTTGTGTCTTGGAGCACACAAGACGTTTAGCTGCCACCATTTGGGAGTTGAGGGGGTTCAAATCGCACCCCATCGATTTGTTTTAAATTATTTAATGTTTAGCAGTTTAGCAAAAATATAACAAATATAATACAACGGTAAAATCTAGCTCAATGTGCTCATTCAACGTTTCAAGTTTGTGTGGATGTTCTAGGGTTGTGATCGACTAGTGCTTGCATCATCACTTGTAGGTGTAATAGATCTTGTACAAAATTGTATCTTTAAACGTCTAACTCGATGTTCCAATCTAAACAACTTTTTTTCGTACACATCTAACTCCTTAATTGTTGCTGCTGTTTCGTTTTTCAGTCCTTTCAGTATTCTGATTGCCATATCAACTGTACAAACATCCTCTTCAAGTCCTAGCTTTGTGACTAAGTCTTTGTAGAGTTGACTGCTTGGTTGCTGAGGTAGGTAGTCATTGTTTGAATTAATGTTTTCTACCCGCATTGATATTTGCTCATAAACATTTTCATCAGATTTATATCTGAGAAACATTTGTTTATAAGTGTCGTTGGCTCTTTTGGAACTATCGGATTTTGACAAACAACAATAGGTAAAATTCAAGGGATTTGATGGATTGAACTTCGTGGATAGCTGTCGATGGATGACCTGTTCTCTAAATGTTAAGTCCAAAGTAAGTTTATGTTTGTACCACGCTATCACGTTCGGAAGATTGTCGCCGAGGAACATTTCGAGTTTTTTCCAGTTCACACAACCCAATCCATCATAAAAGAATTGATTTTCTGGACATGGAATTACCGACTTTATATAAATGGTTTTGTAGTTCGTCACTTTCTTAGCTTGCCCAACCATCTCTTCTTTTTTCAGCTCCAGAATATCTCCAATCATGAAACCTTCCTACAAATAATTTTAGCACTTTTTAATTTATGTTCGATTTAGCTCACCTGGAAATGCAAAGCTTTCCTAGTTTCCATTAAGAGTAATGAAAAGCTGATGGCAGGTAAACACACTTTTAACACTTCGGTCTCCATTTTACACAAATTTTATGCTGTAAGGCCACGTTTTCAGTTATAAGAAAATATTTTTTGGAGCGAATTTTTTATATGCGATAATCCTCAATCCACAGTCTCACTCACTCCCTCTTCTATTCTGTAATACTGTAATCTCTCCAGCATAATTAGCATCATAATTGTTTGGAATAGTTACGTGCCTGCAAATAAAAAGGAATTCAGAGTAGGCCATGGAAACTAGTTTTGTTTTATTTTTTTAGAGTGTAGACGTTTGATATTGCCTTATCATGATATTTGTCAGCAACTGTCAACTAGAAATTGTTCAAAAAAAGGCCAAACCAACGCGCGGAGATATTTAAATATAACTAATATGTGGGAACTGTTGTTAATTTCAAATTTCTCCGTCTCAAAGTCAAATAACGTGCGTTCAAAAAAAAACGAGGCTGCGTTGGCCATGGAATTTATCGGCTTTCCAGTGTAGAAACCACAAATGACAAGAACTGTCAGTCTAAAATTTTCCACCAAAATAAAAAGGACAAATTTTATGTAAATTGTTTATAATAAATGCCAAGACATGTGTACATCGCTCTCATAAACATAAAGCGTCCATTTATTGAAATTTCTCCCTACATAATACGAAACCATTGTCAACAAAGAACCCAACCTAAAAACTATCTGACAGATTCGAACTGACAGTTCTAAATTTTGCTACACTAAATTGATGCACAAAGTTTTTCCATGGCCAACGCAGCCTCGTTTTTTTTTTTTGAACGCACTTTATTTTCTACACTCTAACGAATTTCAAACTGCTTCCATGGCATACTCTGAATCCTTTTTAATTGTTTCTTTTATTTCTTTTTTTTGTTTGATCAATATTGTGATGAGCCATACGCTAAATAAATAAATAAATTTGTTTACCCATGTTAGTAATAATCGATTACTTTTAACAAGATTGTTCGATTCCCCCCCGATTCTTGAGTAACGAGTACTCGGTAACGATAGTAACGAATAGTTACAATACTGACATCACGACTTTTGATATTTGTCAGCATTGTCAAACTTGTCGTTTGTCATTGTCATTGGTTTAGTTTAGAGGCGTATGTTAATTTGTTTATTGTTTATAGTGTATGATAATTAAAGATTTCGCGTGCGTAAGTTGATGTTTTGTATAATTTCCGACCGAAATTTCAATTCGTTTTAGTCGGGGTCTAGCTTCTGACTAAAATACATTAAAAAAATCTCAAGTGATGTCACTGCCGGGAAATTTGGGTAGTCCCTCGAGAGATAGCATTTCCACATGCGAAAGTCTTGTGGGAAGCGAGAATATAGCACGTGATTTTAGTAGATTGTCTTTGTTTTCTTCGGGTTCGGCCGCTTCTCAGGATGAACAGTTCCGGTGTGAGGGACATGCCGAACACAGTCTTTCATGTATGCAGACTTATCTTCAAGCTGGGAAGCTGTGTGATGTGACTCTCATTGCTGGGCTGAACGGCAAAAAAGTGAAGGCGCACAGGTATGATTTTTTTCCAATAATCTTTCGCAAGACTACAATAAACATCATACTTCTGCATCATAGCCATTCTCAGAAATATATTTTTATCAGGGAAAAAAAACATTGTTTATGTATCGTTCTGTTCGAAACCATTCAATTCATATCATTTCAGGGAAATTCATTGACGTGTTGGTATGAATGACTGACCCTAACAGGAAATTTGTATTGTTTTTGTGGTTTCAGTTTTACATCAATCACAGTTGGACACCTAAAATGTTTTTACAGTTAAATATGTAAATCTCATTATCAAAATAATGAATAGGAAGTAATTAAAACAGTTCATCTAAAGTGTGACGCATTATGAATTATCAGTCTGATTTGTATAATTGTATAATGTAAGTGTTATTTTCCATCCAAGACGGATCAATAGAGTAATTTTAAGGAAACAGTAGGGACAAGCGAATTAAAAGTAATAACACAGAAATATACATAAGATTCAGATTCGAAAAAGGATTCAGTGTGTGCAATTAACAAACATCAGTCTGCATAACAAATGAAAATAAAAACACCTCAAAAAATGTACCTTTGGTAACCCCTCATCAACTTTTATTTTATATTAAATAATTCAAAACAGTCTGCTTCAAAATTATTTACTAATATTTTAACTGTTTAATCAGCTACTCTAACTTGCTATAAAAAATATAACACTATGTTAGTAACTTTTACCGTATGTTAGACGTAATGACGTGTTTACTTGAAATAGATTTAATGCTTAGTTGAGAATTTACTGCAATTTTTTTAAAGAAATGGTATTGTCATATTATTATTAGTAGTAGAAATATGTTATTCCCGAAACATTTACAGCAACCAATCAGCTTTATAACAACTTGTAAAGTTTTAAATATTTAATTTCTCGTTACTTTTCCTACAGTTATTACTTTATTGTTCTTGCAGTCAGATAACATATTTTGTGCTCTTAATTATTCAATCAGGTTTTTTTTACCATTATCGAATTGTACAGTTGAAGGAACATATTTGACTAACAAATTTTAAATGCACAAATGTATATGAAGGGCTCAAGTGCAAAATGGTAAAAGCGGAGTAAATGGATCTTGAAATCTGCTTTGTTTATTAAATCCGTGGCTCAAAAATGGAAATGTTTGAAAAGTATAAATATGTGTTATGCAATATTTTAGTATATTTATTGAAGTTACACATTTTTTATATAAAATGCACTAGACCCTTTTGCCTCCAAAAAAAAATCACTTGCATCATTTTACGACACTAGCAGAATAACAATTTATTAAAGTAAAAAACAAAGTACAAATAAAAAAAAGCACAAACAATAATGTTTTTATTCATCACAGTCAGAACTTAATTCAACCCTCGAGTCATCGAAATTAAAATTTTCTTCAGTTATATAATTATCAACCTATGATTTTTTTATCTTGTTCTTTTTACTGTTTTGAAATTTTTTATTTGCTGTTACAAAAGCTAAAAAGGCGATTTAAATTTTTTCACTGCGTTTTTTTGAAAAATATAAATGTGGTATTTGTTGTGTTTTTGGTATATTTATTGAAATTGTTTTTGTTTTATTTGATATAAAAATGCCCCAAAAAAATATTTTAAATCGCTTGCATCATTTTAGGACAGTCGAATAATATTTTATTAAAGTATTACAAAGAAAAAACTCAAGCACAAAAGATGACAAACAATAATTTTATACATCACAGTCAGAATCTAATTGGACCCTTGTAATAAAATGCACTGTTGCCTCCAAAAATATAAAAAAAGTACTTGTATGAGTTTAGGTTAGTACGATAATATTTTATTAAACTAAAACAAAGTACAAACTCATAAAAAAGCACAAAATATGAAAAATAATGATGTGCCTATTCATCAGAGGCATCATCTAACCTAACCTGGAGTCTTATCAAAATTTTCTTTAGTTATATTATCAACTTTTGTTTTTTTAACTTGTTTCTTTTGACTTTTGTGTTTTATTTACGTGCAGCAAAGACTTATTCATGATATTGGAGGTACAAATGCTAAAAAGTTGATACAAATTTTCCCTCCAGGTCCAAAATTCATTTAATTCCTTTTTCTATCAACAAATTCATAATTTTTAAATACGTAGTTAACTTTTTTTGTTAGTTGAACCCTTTTCTTCTACACTATATTTTCGGTAGGCACAGATTCACCGAGAATGTGATCGTTTGGAGTTAACTAAATACATGCGAATATTCTAGAGTTGTTTACGTTATTAAAAAAAAGGTAAATTTCTAGGGGCGTGACCTGGTCTTATTTACTCTTGGCCATTGAGCCTCATGTAAATTACACAATGACACTCTATAACCGCCAACATATTTTAAAGCAAAATGTGCGTGTGCCTTACAACGTAAATTCAACCTCATAAATAAAATATTAAGCGATCCAGGAACATAAATTTCCGCTATTTAATAAAAACAGCTGCGCCTTGTATTATTTCCGCTCAATTGGGTTTTTCCTGCATTGTGCTTGAAGTTCATTTCAATGCAGATTGGTCCTATCGGCCGCCAGCGAGTACTTTGCGGCCATGTTCACTGGAAATTTGCGCGAATCTGGCGAGTCGGAGATAACGCTGGGCGACGTCAGCGGCGAGGTCTTGCAGGCGGTGGTCAACTATTGCTACACGGGCGCCATCGACATCCGCGAAGACAACGTCGAAACGCTCCTGTCCACGGCCTGTCTCATGCAGCTTCATGAGGTGGTGGAAGCGTGCTCGCGCTTTCTCGCCCATCAGTTGCACCCCAGCAACTGTCTAGGAATCGCAGTCTTCGCCGAGCATCAAGCCTGCACTAGTTTACTGCACGAAGCCAACGCCTACACCAGTCAGAACTTCATGCAAGTGGTTCGGAACCAGGAGTTCCTCCAGCTGAGCGACGAGCAGATGATTAACTTGTTGTCGAACGACGATTTGAACGTCTCCTCCGAGGAGCACATATTCCACGCGCTAATGAGTTGGATACAGTACGATTCCCCTGCGAGGAAATCGCTAGTGGGGCGCTTAATGGCCTTCGTTAAGTTGCCGCTCCTATCGCCCGATTTTCTCACGGATCATGTTGAACCGGCGGTTGGGGGCGACTCCAGCTGCCAGAAACTAATAATGGAAGCTTTGAAGTGGCATTTGCTGCCGGATCGTCACCTTCAAATGGCCAATACTCGGACGAGGCCGCGAAAATCTACGTTAGGAAGGTTGCTGGTCGTCGGTGGGATGGACAAGAATAAGGGGGCCACTACTATCGAGAGCTACGACCCCAGAAACGATCTGTGGACGGTGGCGCATCACATGAGCGGCAGACGACTTCAGTTCGGGATTGCTCTGTTGGGCGACAAGTATGTCTCAGATTAACTAAGACCTGAAGTAGTTTAAATAATTTAATTGGGGGTAGGTTGTTAGTGGTGGGAGGACGTGACGGGTTGAAGACGCTCAATACTATGGAATGTCTGGATATGGAGACTGGGTCGTGGACGCAGTTGTCACCCATGAATACGCATCGCCATGGTTTAGGGGTGGCGATTCTTGGTGGGACTTTGTATGCTGTAGGAGGCCACGACGGTTGGAGTTATCTCAACAACGTTGAAAGGTATTTGGGTAGTTAGTATATCATAGTGTTTAACTGTGTTACATATTAATTACAAGACACAGAAGGGGGGTGGGGGTTGTCGCATATAACACGCTGTTTAGAGTGTAAAACTGCTAAATCTATTTATGGTCAAATATGACATTTATGTACCGTTCGAATGAGAAAAATACATTATCTAAAAAAATAGCTGCGCAAAATTCACGTTGTTGCATGATGTTAACGCGTTGATGAGTAAAAAAGTTAAATCCATTATTTCAAAATACCAGATGAAGCTGCTAACACCTGTCACTTTTTGCTGTTATTGATGCAGGGGCGCATCAATTTCCGATTAAAATACATTCTACCTGATTGCACATTTAACGATTAAAATAATGGCGAAGGTTTTGCTTTAAAATTTGTAGCCCAGAATTTTAAATTTGAATTTGTAGCTTTACATACGAGATATACTGACTTAGACATTGATTATACTTGTCCAGAAAAAAGTAAAAAATGGGAAGAAACGGCCAGAAAATAATATAAAATAATAAATATAAAATAAAACTTAGAGAGAGTGGAAAAAGTTATTGTGGAAGCAAAAACAAGACAGTTTGAATAATTATGAGTTCCAAGAAGAACCACGACAAATGAGGTGCAATTGTAAAATGTAATTGTAAAATGATAGTTCAAAGCAAACTTAAATGCTCAGCTATAACTGAACATATATTAGAACATATATTAGGTTGGTGCAGGCGTTTTATGAAAAACAATATTTATTTGAAAAAGAAACAAATAATTCTACAATAATATTATTAAATGATTATTCCGGAGCCTAGTCAACATTGACTTCAACAACTATTTGCTTGGAAGACAGTCGATTCTATAGGCAAAAAAGTCACGGCTTATGGAAGTAATCCATGCTTTGACATCGGCCACCAAGCTAACCAAATCTTAGAAAATTTCCACGGCTTCCAAAAGTGCCTGGTTGTCGAAATCTGATGGTCAACCTCTTCCTGGCTTAATTTCCAAGCTAGCGTCGTCAGATTTGAAATAGGCAAACCATTCACTGCATCGACTTTCACTTATTGTTCCTTGGCTAAAAATTTCGTTGAGATCGGGAAATGACTGCGCTCCTTTCCATCCTTTTTTAAAGTGGTAAAGCATAATATGATGAATATGACTATGGTTATCGTCACGCATTTTTATAACCTAAACATAAAATAATATATTATATAAAAAAGTAAACAATACAGCAATTGTTATTAAAAAAAAACCGTCTACAAAAGCGCTGGATAATTATGCACCAACCCAATATTTTTAATAGTTTTTGGAGTATGAGCTGGCCAGAGAAAAAATTTACATACATATCTTTTAAAGAGTTTGTCCATGAAGAGACCACAAGGACGAAAAAAATATTCATGAATCTAGAAGAAAACAGTCGTGTATTTAAAAATACGAAATGAACCGGTAAAAGTGTCACAACTATGTTTTCGAATTGGAATTGGGAGGTGGACTATACCTATTACATTGGGTAAATAAACAAAGAAAATAAAGATCAGAACCAATTTCAAACTAAATCCTGTTCTAAACCTTTGCAAATGGATGCCAAAAGCTTACACATTTTTTGGAATCCTTGCCGGTTATGGAATCACACTACTGCCGATCAACAACCACAAAAAATATATTTTACCGCAATGCGAATCAAAACAAGCACTACATAATTTTTACGAAACTGATTGGTTCCAAACACAAAACTTGCATTCTCTTTGAATCGCCGTTTTTACCAGGTATGTAACGATAAAAATAATGGATTATAACGTGCGTTCTAAAAAAAAAACGTGGCTGCGTTGGCCATGGAATTTATCGGCATTCCAGTGTAGAAACCATAAAAAACATAAACATGGATTTGACAAATGTCAAGATCTGTCAGTTTAAAATTTACCATCGAAATAAAACGGCCCAAACGCTAGGACAGTTTAATTTTATTTTTAATGAGCATTTTTAATAACCATTGGTTTTTAAACCTTCGAATCCAAGCAAATCCGAACCTTTTTTTTCTAATATATATTGTGTAATTTATAACCCACTAGTAGTCAACGTTCGTGTTTAACTATGTATACAACGATTGGTAGGTCACAAACATATTATTATTATTACTTAAATGATGGGGAAAAAAATTTGGTAGTTTAAATAAAATGTAAACATGTAAAAAAAATTAATGTAAACTTTAATGAAAGACAATCCGTAATTAAACTCCAAAAACAAACCACATTTATAGCAATTGCTTTCGATTTTTTGCCGTAACTCGTCTAAATTTTTTGGTCTACTAAAATAATAAACCTTCGAACCTTTTTTTTCTAATGTATATTGTGTAATACAACTCCCTAACGGTCCACGTCCGTGTTTAACTATATATACAACGATTTTTGAAATATTAATTGAGAATGCAGTTGCTCTTAAACTGAATTGGTAGGTCTCGAGTTGCGCATAGAGACTGATGACCCATGAAGGTTGACGGGCAACTGAGTGCTGCCAAATATTCTCAAGACATTTTTCGGTTTTGAGACTGATTCTTCTTCATCGATCTATTCACGACTTACAGTTATATCAAATTAATGACCGTCCTGGTCGTGCCGATATTCTCCTCAACAGAGGAGAAGCTGTAACAATGAATAGATTGATGTTTGGATTCACAACGATACCGGGAAATGTTTTGCACTTTTTTTTTATCCTATGTCAACAAGGAAGCTAACCTAAACATGAACAGACTCGAACTGACACTTTGAAATTTTGCTACACTAAATTGATGCACAAAGTTTTTCCATGGCCAACGCAGCCTCGTTTTTTTTTTTTGAATGCACGTTATATTACGTTAATGATTAGTTAAAATATCAGAAGCTGAATGATTAATATGATTGATATAAAAAAATAAAAAAAACAAAGTCATAATAATATTTACTTTATTTTTCCGACGAGACAATTAAATTTCGGTTTCGGCCGAAACTGAGACTGAAGCCGAAATTCGGTTTCGGCCGTAAAAACTAGTTTCGGTCGGACACTAATTTGTAATATGTGAAAAACGCTCATATATTACAACGCTGCCTGACAGTTCTATGACAATTTATCCCACGTTTGTAAATACACTTTATTTTTCATTAGTATTTTTCATTAGCATTTCGGCTGTTAATTTAATTAATTTATTGTTCTTATTTTTTTAATATAACAAACAGTAAGATTATTTCATTTTTTAATCTTTTTGGAAAACATGCTAAATCCATAATTTAAAATTTTATCCATCCAGAAAATTTTATAATTCCAAAATTAGGTATAAATAAAAATATACCTTATTTTATGTTTTATTTTATATTGCGCAAAATTTAAAAAAACAGCCAAGTGTATTTTTGCTTTGGGAACAGATGATCAGATTCATTTATTTTAATTTTTTCGCTCCTGTAAAATTATAAAAATATTTTTTTGCATTTAGCAGGTTTACATTCTAAGGCGACGAACAGCTTTTGACTAAGGTGAAAAAAAGAACACACAAATACTTAAAACTTATCAGTATCAATCTCGAGTTTTTTATTGTTATACCAGGTGACTATAAATGATTAACTTAAATTTAGGTGATTAACTTATTCAGGTTAGAATATTGTTGTCAAAAAGTGAAACTTACTGAATAATGGCGAACGAAAAGTGACAAATAATTGGGAAAATGGTTACAGCGAGTGATCGAAAAGATCTTCCAGCTGTAAAAACCATTTTGAAAACAATTCTGATATTGACAATTTTTAAATTTGACGTTTATTTGACAATTTAAAATTTGAAAATCAGCGAACCCAATGGAAGAGTTAAAAAATATTGCGAACCTAACACAAAAAATATCAATCATTTATAGTCACCCGGTATTATCTGCTAATGCAAGCAGTTTGAAATTCGTGTAATTTTATATTGTGTACAAATTGACTGTATGGGAGTTTCTAGATGACAACTATAAACAAAATTAACATTTTGCTGTCTTTTTTGTTGGGCGGGGTTTATGTAGCGGAAATTTCTTAGTAGTGACTAAATTTCATGTAATTTGGTTGTACATACACTTCTCTAAGTTGTTTGGCGAAATCAAAGTTTAAATTGGCTGTATTTATTATTGCCTTTTCCAACCTTCTTTTTTCTGCTGATATGAAGATGATCTGTCGGTTTCCTTCCATAATCATTGAGAGATTATTATCTCATTTAATTTTTTTATCTTAATTTTACGACTAAACGACTAATTGTGTGGGTCTTAGATGGGACCCAGTGGCGCGTTCTTGGAGTTACGTTACTCCAATGCAAAGCCAGCGCTGTTCCGCTGGAGTGGCCGTTCTTAAAGGCAAACTCTACGCTGTAGGAGGCCGCGACGGTGCCTCTTGCTTGCGCACTGTTGAATGTTACGATCCTCACACCAACAAGTGGACAATGTGTGCTCCACTCTCTAGGCGTCGTGGGGGCGTGGGTGTTGCGGTGGCCAACGGGTTCTTGTACGCCATTGGCGGCCAAGACGCCCCAGCTAACAACCCGGCAGCTAGTAGGTTCGATTGCGTCGAACGCTATGATCCTAGTAAGTGTCGCAAAGTGCGTGCTCGCATTTTTTGCAGTTGAGAGTTTCTTGCAGGTACTGATTCATGGACTGTGATTGCGTCGTTATCCAGCAAACGAGACGCCGTGGCAGCTTGTTTATTCGGCGATAGGTTAGTGGCGGCGGGTGGTTACGATGGCAGCCACTATCTGAGGACGGTGGAGCAATACGATCCCACCACCAACGAATGGAATGCTTTGGCGCCGCTTATTACAGGACGGGCTGGTGCCTGTGTGATTGCGGTGGCGAATACTCCGGAGCACTAGGTTGCCTATTTTTGCATTTTCTCTATGATGTCAATGATTCGTGTTGCGTGTTTGTGTAGCATAAGGCGCACGTGGTAAAACTCAGTATTATATGTGAACCGAACTTGCATTTTTACACGTGTTCTATCGTTTGGAACTTGAAAAGGCACCACACATGCAACTTTAATTATAAACAAATCTTTTTGGCAGTAATGAGGTATGTATTTTTTATAAGAGATATGGCAGTAATTTTAACGAAGTAAATGGCATGGGAGTTTTTTATACTTCTATTTATCACATCATAAGGCAGATCTATAAATAGTACAAAATTGTAACACTTTTTAATGTGATGTTTATTTCAAGTATTTTTTGTAAGTAATGTTTTGGATTTGTAAAATGTCGCTTGTGTGGTGCCGGCTTTACATTCGTGTCTAGGTCTAAGACTGAACGGTTTTAAATTCCTTTCCGAGGATTCTAAGACTGAACACATTATTCCTTAAAGTGTTCAATTTTAGCTTGGATATTGGTTCATTTTGTGCAATGCAGCTACTTTTATTATTTTTTTCAACGTATCCGTTGTTGTGTATTTTGTGATGAAATCGGCAGTAGCTTTTCTGCAAGGTGTAGGTGATATATTTATAAAGTCGTGTTTGTGAAACCATTTCAAAAATATTTCCTGTGATACTGAATATTAAAATTAAGCACCTTCAGAGGACTTGTGTAAGATTTTGTGATACATGATGTAAACGCGCGTTTCGCAAATAAACTTTCTCATTTTTTTAGATTCACCAAGTGTTTCAATTAATTCCTGTATTTTCTATAACAAATCCTTGGGATTCCTTAGATAATTTTTTTGCCGTCCCTTCGATCTTTTATACTCCCCATCCGTCCTCCCCAATATATTTTCCCATCTTTTGATTCACTAATATATTAAATCAATTTTTCGTTTCTTTTCAATCCCAAACTCTTAGGATTCCGCAGACGGTGATTTTTCGTGTTACTTGAGCGCGTCGTTTCGATATTTTATTTTTTAGTTGTAAATCCAGTTCAAATGACTACATCATTTCTATATCTTGAACGTTTTTGTTTAATAAATTTTTTGCCTTTGTTTTTTCAAGTTTTACTCCTAACATTTTTTCCATTATTTTTATACTTTCTGTTGTTTACTTCTTGTTCCTGGCGTCATTTCAGCTCTTAAAAATGTTTTAAAGCATATTAGGAGTAAACATTATATTCCAAAATCATTTTATTTCGATTCACTGAATTTTTATAGTTTTGTATAATTTTCCTATTCCTTGGATATTTCGTTTCGTGATTCTCTATTTCTAGACTTCATTATTGATGTTTTTCTTATTTAATCCTTTAATTTGACGTCTTATTACAATTCACCCCTGGAGACTTTTCGAGTTTTAAAAATGTTTCAGACCGATCATATTCTTAGTATGTTTTTATCTTTTATTATTATATTATTTACTCTTTTAATGTGCATTGGTCCGAGGTTTAATATTAAGACAACGAATTAAAAATTAACAGTTTTTTTAATAAAACAATAACAATAAATATTTACACTGTACCGATAAGTACAACAGAATACTGCGCATCACATTATTTAAAACCTTTACCTACACACTTCAACTACACAAATTTCACCTGCCCCCTTCCTTGTTCCAATACTCCTCGCTCTGCATTTGAGTGAGTCTGGAAATAGTCCTGTCAAAAGCGAACAGCTCTTCATCCCCTGTGAATATACTAGCAGTAGTATCTTCTTTTCCAATCTTCAAATCATCCATCAACATCCTGTGCTCGTCACTGATATCACTCTCTGGGATTTGTCTCAAAAAGAGCTCATGGATGGCCACATCAGCACTGACCACTACTTTAGTTTTCTGGTCGTACAAAGCGTCGATTAGTGTTATAAATCGTCTAGCTTGCGATTTGTTCTTCAAACTCATCTGAGGTACGTCTCGGATGATGACAGTGTGGAAAAACTGCGCCAAATGCAAGTAGTCGTTAGCACCCAATGGGCGATCGCACAATTCTTCAAACGACGTCTCCAAAACTCCACCACAAGCCTTGCGGAAGCTCACATCGCGGCCTTGGATTGTAAAAGTGCGGTTGCGGACGACATCGTTCTCTTTTGAGCACAAGAACTTGAAGATCGGTTCGATTGGGTCGAGTTTGTGTAGCGGTTTGATGAAGTAGTTTGATTTCGCAGTTTGGCCTTTGAGTCTGTAGTCGATTCCCGAGTCCAAGTTGATGATCTCGCAGTGGTCCTTCAAGACTTGAATGAATGGCACAAAGTTCGATCTTTGGAGCCCGTTTTTGTAGAGGTCGTCCGGCGGGCGATTGCTCGTGGCAACCATGACAATTCCGTTATTGAACAAGTGAGTAAAGAGGCGTTTTAAAATCATAGCGTCGGCAATGTCGGTCACTTGGAATTCGTCGAAGCAGATTAGCCAAGACTTGGAGCTTATGAGATCGGCGACGGGAGGGATCGGGTCAAAGGGTTTGGATTTGCGGTCGGAGAAATCGCGCACCACGTCTTTTTTCGTATCGTGGATTTTAGCGTGTACGTCTACCATGAATTCGTTGAAATGGACGCGTGATTTTCGATCAACATCACACGTGCTGTAAAATAAGTCCATTAGCATGGTTTTGCCGCCTCCGACGGCGCCGTGGATGTAGAGACCTTTGGGGGCTTTGCTTTTGCTTGAAAAAAATTTACCGAGCAAAGTTTTTTCAGCAGGACGGTAGGTTTTCGTTTCGTCGTAAACTCGTTGCAGGGATTCACCCACTTTTATTTGAATTTCGTCCCTACTCAACTCCCCACTCCCGATTTTGGCGTTCAGGACAGCGATTGGCCCTTTGTGTGTCACAGCAGAGGTAGCTAGATTTCGAATTAAATAACACGATTTGTGCGGATTCGGTAATAATTTCGAAATATTTGAGGCAAAAAGCGACCCCATATTTCTATAAAAGCAGCTAAAAATAAATCAGTTTACCTAACACGCCAATTATGAAATAATTTAACTTACAATTTTTTTACGAATTTGCGTGGACTTTAATTAATCGACTAGGAGTTCGTTGATTATTTTTCGTTGATGTTTACGTAATTTCATTGGAAAATTACCTGGGATTTGTGGCATTTTATGAAGTAATTTTTGCAAACCCTCTTGCGTCACCTTTGACACACGCAACACCGCAAATGTCATTCAAGTGTCATTTCAGTGGAAACTGTTGTTTATTGATTTATTTGACTAAAAACACACAAATCCGCTTCGCGTAATTAATCAAAATGTTCAAGGTTGCAACGTTTGATAGCAACAGCGTTGCCGACAACGCGTGCAAGGAAATTTTTAAGGTAAGTTTTGAATTTGGGGTTATGTGACTGCATGATGTTAGTGTCTAAAGTGTCGCCCGAATATACAGAGTGATCAAACATTTTTAACTTGAGTTACAGGCGGCGGAAAAAAAACACCTGCAAGCTGGGAATATTAGCAAGAGAAATAAAAAACACAAACAAAATATCAACAAGGATAAGTTAAACACGATTTTGCAGAATGGCAATTTGGATAAAAAAAATAAGTACAAAAATCGACAAGAATTGCTTGTTAATAAGAGTAAAAGCAAATCAAATATTGTTGATTCCGGCGTAACAATTCCGAATACACCAAGCATTAATATTCACAAGAAAAATCAAAAGAAACAAAAAATCAGTAATAAGAAGCTACACAAAGATATAGGTGGTACTGGCAGTAAAATTATAGCAAGTGAATATAGCCAGGACAAGAAGATAAAAAAACAACGGAATCTAGCAAAGTCTGAGAATGTAAATAAATATCAAACGGCAAGTTCAAGTTGTGAAAAAAATAATGCACAAGTTAAATTTGTTAGAGTGAAGCAGAAGAAGCAGAAACTTTCTTTTCAAACAGAAACACGCAACATTCATGTGGACAAATCTAAAAATAAAAATGTACCCAAAATATCCTCAGCACACAATAACTTTGAGAACACTTCAAAAAACAGGAAACAATCGGTAGGTTTTGCAACACTCAAATACAAAAAACCAGAAATGCGGAAAAATAAAGTGGGCAAATTAATACAAGGTGCAAATGAAAGAGATATTAATGCACATAAGCAGAAAAAACGTAAACGAAACCGAATCAAAGCATTAGCAGAAGACAGTTTAAAAAACACAAAAGAAGTTCCTAATGAAATGCAACAGAACAAAGCACCCGTCACAACAGTAGAACAGAATCAGACTCGAAAACGACAAAAAAGAAAACAAACTAGATCCTTAGAAGACGCTGTTGAAGGCGCAAATGATGCTAAAAAAGTGCGACTTAGGGATGAATTACAAAAAATGATAAGCAATGCTACTGATGAAGACAAACCCAGATCGAAGTCCAAGCCACTATCACTGAGACAAAGAATGATGCAAAAACTACAATCAGCCAGGTTTAGATATATCAACGAACAGATTTACTCTACAGATAGTAAAGAAGCCCAGAAACTTTTCAGTGAGGATCCTGACGCCTTCAATGCCTACCATGAAGGATACAGACACCAAGTAAATAAATGGCCCTTAAATCCCCTAGATAACATCATCAAAAGTGTGCAAAAATTGTCAGTATTGATCGTTTAACTCACACCTTAGTTTAACTTATATTTTTTAGACCCAAAACACATATAGTGGCCGATTTTGGTTGTGGCGATGCCAAACTGGCTAAATCAGTGAAGCAAAAAGTACACTCGTTTGATTTAGTCGCCGTTAACGAATTTGTGCAGGCGTGTGACATGGCTCATGTTCCTCTAAATAATGAAAGTGTGGACATTGTTGTATTTTGCTTGTCTCTGATGGGGACGAACCTTCACGACTATATTTTAGAAGCCAACAGAGTGCTCAAAGTTGGGTGAGCATCTCAACTACTATCCTTCATTAAGGATCCCCATAATTGTATTTTTAGAGGAATTTTAAAAGTCGCAGAAATTGAGAGCCGATTTGAGGACGTCAAACAGTTTATCGAGGGCCTGCAACGGTTTCATTTTAAAAATACTTGGAAAGATTTATCCCACAACTTGTTCTACTTCATGGATTTCAAAAAGGAAGGGAGCATCAAAAGTAAAAAGAAACTACCAACGCTGAGTTTGCACCCATGTTTGTACAAAAAACGATAACGGCAATAACATAACATACAAAAAACCAAATCCTAATCGAGGAATGTTTGATTGAAGAACGGTTTGGGATTGTCCACACCCTCAAGCACGTCCTCTGCCTCCTCGCGCAAATTCTCCACTTTTTCCAACAACAACATCTGCAAAAAATAACAATTTTCATACGTCGTTGGCTACGACACAATTATTACCTTAGCGGCTGCGATTAGTTGTTTAGCCACTCTTCTTGGCATATATTCAATCGACTCGACCAATGCGTCAGCATTTGCTGCCGCTATACTTCGTACAGACTTGTAACCTGCATTGAAAAGCTGCTTTGCTCGGCTCTAAAAACAATCTTACATAATCGGATACAACCCAAAACAAATCTTCTTTTAACTTGTTTAACGGCTGGAAGTTCCATCAACGGCAATAGCTCTCGTACGCAACAGTGCGACAATCGTTGACTCATTCCTTTAAGCAAATGAGCAAAGGTCCAAAACTCTTCTAAACCCTCACAAAAATTCACTACGTTCGAAGCGAACGTCGCGGCTCCCGTCATTAGATTTTGCACGATTCCCCTGTTTATCTGCAGTCATAAATTAAATAACAAGAACGTCGGAAAACTTGTATAACCTGATATATTTCTGACACGTCAAACACGGATTTTTCGTTCCATAAGTCGGACAACATCAAAGCTAAGTAGAAGCGGTTCAAATCGCGTTCTGGGATGTTCTATAACATTACAATTGATCTAAGTTGAATTACTATATTTTTTTTTTACTTTAATAGGCTGGTTTGATAACATTTTCAAAGCCACCGACTCGTTTATCCCTAAAATACGAGCAGTTTGAAGCTCGTTAGGTCCCAATCTGCAATACTAAACACACAAATCTTGTATTTCTATTGTATGTTACGTCTTACAATATTGTAATAGTCGTTTTTGTTGGGTCGAATCTGCTCAGCAACTTCATAGGGCGTGACTAAATACAACAAATGAAGACTGTCTAAAAGAACAAGGCTTTTTTGAGCTTGGTGTAAGTCGTCGTACAACATGTGCGCTCTAGTCAGTTCAAAATTGCCTAAATTTTTATAAACAACCAATGATAGAAAAATTATTTGTGGGGACTATATTGTACCTTTGATTGCAGCACACCCTAATTTGCTAATAACCAATTTTGTGTCGCTTTTCAGCACAATTTTTCTCTTCTTTCCGGTTCCAACACAGCCACTGTCGTCTGAAATCGACGATGAAAACTGCAAACAATTATTACAAATTATAAGCTTGATGAGGGATTCACACAACCGAATTCTCCATCTTTACTGTAACATTACAGTGGATATTATTTTCTTTTTTTGTTAAATCGGCTTCTTGCAAAGCACCCAACTTGAATAAATCCCCGATCGCTTTGTCGGTCAATTTCTTAAGATTAACCCCCAGACGCTCGCTTTGTATGCTCAGCATTGTATGTTTTGATACTTCCTGAAGTTGTGCGCGAGTATTAGCGATCCCCAAACTTATGCAACTCAACAGCAAATGCCTAAAAGATGAATATGAGAGAATAGCGAAGGAATTGAAACGAAATTTACCGCAATCCTTTGCCTTCGCAATCATGTAGACTAGACAACGCCTCGTCCATTGGTGCCATCAACAATTTTTTAACTTTACCCAAATCGCTGGTGGTGCAAATCAAAATACTATCACCGACTTCACCTAATCCGGCACGCCCAGCTCTACCTACCATTTGCTTATACTTTGAAAGACTAATAAACTCTCTTCCGACGTACGGCTGTCTTAAAATCACCTAAACTAGTGGCTTGAAGAAGCTGTGAATCAAAAGAAACAACTCACTCGTTTCGCCGGCAAATTAACACCGGCAGCTAGCGTGGACGTGCAGCAAATCACTGAAATAATTCCCGCCCTGAACGCATCTTCAATTACTCTTCGCTCCTCGCTAGTGAGACCCGAGTGGTGATAAGCAACTCCAAACGGAATAGAGGCGCTTAGAATTTTACACAACGAACCACCCTCGTCTTTTAAAGCGTGCCTCACTTGCTCCTTTTCATCTTTCTTGTGTTTAATCAGCGATCTTAAAGCCACATCCAGCTAATTAGTTGTTTACACTCAGTTTAGACTCACTTGCTCAACACGCGGCATAACAAATACGCAACATTTTCGCAGTTCTTTTTCGACGCGCAAAAAATCAGACACGAATCGTTCGGAACGACTTCCATAACCAAAACGCCTAACTTATCGGGATCGATCGTGTTTGGATCGCTTTTCTGTAACGCAAGCATTAGAATTGCCAATTGGCAAGTTAAAATGAATACAATCGAGTGCAGCGTTCTGGTCACTGTTAACAAATCTTCCTCCGCTTTGGAGTAGTTGATTTTGGCAATTTCTTCACCGCACTTGACGTACTCGACCAACTCAACGGGCCGGAAATTTTTTGAGTAAATGTCGGCGTTGAGGAAGTTGCACAAATCGTTTACGTTTCCAATAGTGGCGCTCATCCCAACGATTTGAATGTCGGCTACAAAAACGCCGACTGTAGTTAATAAAGGCATGTGGTGCGTTTGGGCACCTTTGATGAACATAATCTTAGTGAGGAGGGCCTCTAATGTGGATCCGCGTCCTTGTTCGCCTACTAAATGCAACTCGTCGACTACAATCAGTCCGATTTCTTCCACGCGTCCAGCTTCCACAAGACTGTTAAGCAAACCTAGCGCTTTTTCGATCGTTGCGATGTAAATCGAATTTTTTCGGCGACGTTTCCGTGGCGGATATCCGCCCTTACTGGCGGCGTACTCCTCTACTAAAAAGTCTAAAGCTACAGCGAACGGTGACAGGGCCCACACTTTCTCTTGTACGATCGCTACGAAGGGTAAAATGAATAAAGCGTTGCGTTTGCGACAGATTATTTCACGCAGCATTAAAATCTCCGCAACCAGAGTCTTCCCACCGCTTGTTGGTAACGCATAGATTAAATTTTTGCGGTTTTCAATCGCGGGCAATTTGAGGCATTCGTCCTGCCAATCTATAATTGAATAATTTACTGTTGAACAATTTATAAATGGAACTGACCATAAAGCTCATCGATTCCTTTGTACAGCTTTATCAACTCACGCACTCTTAATGGCAGTCCGTAATATGGGCCACATTCTGTGAATTTGCCGCCGTTTTCTTGAACTAATGTGGCATTGTGAATCTTCTTAACGCTTTTAGAAGCATTCGACAAAAACACCTGCTTTAAAGCCGATGCAAAGCTCGAGTCGATCGTTGATAATGTGGTGTGTAAATCGTCATTATTTACTGTTGTATCAACTTTTAAATTGTTATCAATTGCCAGATTCGCGGTTTGGGTACTAAATAACGCCTCCAACAATTTCGTAACATTTTCGTTTTGATTCTCAACATCCGTCCCCATAACACTGACTGAGTGCTCGATTTGATTGAAGAACAAATCGATTTTTTCGCGGTTGCTCTCATTGAGAACGTCTCCAGCATTTTCGCTCGATTTGTGTTCAACCAAAGTTTTATTAACGGGTTTCAAGTGTCTGGAAGTTTCACTAACTTGTTTAACATTTGTACAAGTTTCAGCAGAAGTTTGACTGATTGATTTTACAAACTTTGACGTTTCTTGCGATTCAATCGAGTCGATTTGATGCAAAACTTGAGTGCTTTTGAAAAATTGGGACAACTGGCTCGAGTCCAACTCAAGCGTTTGTTCATCAACTAAATCAGATCTGTTTGGAGTTGGTTTTGTGGAGGCAGAAGCTTGGTTGTTTAGGGCTTGAGTTAGGTCAATATGGTCAAGAAACGAGTCTTCCAGTTGATAAGGTTCTAATTTTGATTTTTTGTTGCTTTGCACACTCTTTTTCTCATCGGATAGTCTTTTATAAGTTTTATTTGTAGCAAGCTTTGAATCACTGACTCCTGTTTATGCAAATATCAGTTATGAACATCTGATTTGTTTTTATGAGACAAAAAATATTACCTGGTTTTACCTTGTTGAGAGACAACGCAGCAAACTTTTGGGCCTTGTTTTGCGACGACTTAGCGCCATTTGATTGCGTTTTTTGCGTAAAAAGCAATTTTTCCCAATCATAGTAAGTTGAATCCCCATTCATGTTTCTTGTTTGAGTCGCATTAAATAAACGATTTATAACAAACACAACCTATCCGAACTACATAACAGTAAATGAATAAACAAATTCTACATTTGCAACATTGAAAAGTGTAAACACAAACTTTTAAACTTTGACATTTCACTGACAGTTGATGATGTTTACAGGTTGGCAAACTGGCTGATTACTGTTCGAAATTCCCCAATTAATTAATCGCCAATTTCTAACAATTGCACCAATTAAATAACTTTTACTTTAGCAAATACACATAATAATTTGTGGTAAATATTTGTGGTCATGTCGAATTTGGGCCTGTTTGGGTTTTCTTGCTCATGTTCGATCATTTTTAGTGACTTAAAAAATAGTCTTGTGGAAACCCTGTTTTTTGACAAGTAGGCGTATGTCCACATCATAACAAAAAAATAACCTCACTTTTTTTTTATATAAAATTATTAAAGCATCAATTTATTTACCAAAAAAATGGTATCAGTAGTGCATGTTTTGCAGCAAGAAATTTTTCAGCCCAACGAAGAGCGGCTGATAACATGCTGCCATGTGGGCAAATACATGAAAAAGAAAAAAACTTCAATTTTATGTCTCGTTAGTAGCACCAGCGCCCCAGTCACCATAACAATCGTACAAGTCAAACAAACCGACAAGCAAACTTATAAAAGAAAGCGCAATTGGAGTTTGACTGAACTGAAGTCGGTGGACGGCTATAATGAAGCTATCGAAACGCAAGAATTTGACTTGCACTTGGACAAAATCTACCGTTGGGTGGCCACAAACGTTAAGGAGCGCCACTCGTTTATTCACAATTTATGGAAGCAGTCTGTTAAGCACATATTGAAGGACTTGCCCGTGTTTAAGAATGTCCCATCGTCGTGGATTACCGAAGATGCAATGACGCCTGAAACCGATTTTAGCAACTTGCCCATCTTTGGGGACAATGATTCGGCGGAGGATTTTCAAGCAATTACTGACAAGGAGCAGGAGGATTTAACAGAGTAACGAGCAACACTATTGTTAGTCAGTACTTAAATGTAAAGATTGTAGACTGATTTCTGGTTGCGAGTTTGCGATTAGTAACGCGGACGCGTTTATGGACATCCTAGCTCGTGATTTATCCCTTCTGGACGGTGAAAATGTCCAATGTGTGCTAGCCTCTGAGGAGAAAGTTGAAACATTGATGGAGCAACTAGAAGTCGCAATAAACGAAGCAGACAAGCTGGAGAAACAGTTGGATTCGTACGATGAGATTCTGTGTCATGTTCGCGACACGATGGAGAAAATGGAGAAGAAAAATTCGATGATTTCAGTCGTCGACCGCAACAGTCAGCTTTTATTAAAAGAATTAGAAAGTATTGTGGTGAGTTGTGTAATGCCCAGTTTGTGCAGTTATTTACGATTCTTATGGTAGACTCGCTTGGATTTGCCTCGTAAATACCAGGAGACGTTAGAAGACGCCGATTTTACAAGTCCACAAGGACTACAAGCAGCTGTCGAAGCTGGAAATGCTTTAAAAGTTGCCATGAACAGTGACATCGATAAGGCACTTTTGCAGCTGAGTGCAGTGCAAGAACAGCGGCGTAGATTTGACAAATACAAGGAGAAATTCTCGCGCAGCATTTGTAGACAATTAAATAATCTTTTCATTCACTATGGCAATCACAAAGGCGAAGCTGACAAAAGTTTCGAGGGTTTAATTCTCCCACAACATGGCGGCGTCCACAAAGAGTTGAATTCCTACATCGAACTCATGCACTGGATTAAAGTAATTAAAAAAAAACAAGCAATAGTTGTCAGTCACATTGATTCTGTAGGTGATGGACAGGAAATCGTACGAGTCCCTCAAAACAGTTTACACAAATTCACTGGGAAAGCTCTACGACCGCGATTTGAGGAGTTTGTTTGAGCTGGCGAGGAGCCGAATAGCGGCTCCGGGACTAGCAACGTCGCCCACCACTCTAATCGGGTTGGACCGGGAAATGTGGACTCTGGAAACCAGCACACATGACCGTAAAACTTATAAAGTGACACTGGAACAAGTTTTGACTCAACTGGAACCTGTCTGCCTGCAAGAGCAACAGTTTTGTGTGGCGTTCTTCCAGGTCTGCCCTCAGCTAGCATTTCACAATAATATATACAGGGTGATCCACTTGGACCGTTCCTTAGAGAAAATTTTGAATTTCCTGTAAAGCTAGAAAGTTGCAATTTTTTGGATGATCATTATCGATCATTTTGAATCAACAAAGTAAAATACTTTCAAGATGACGGCACTTGCAGTTATACCGCAAATTATTTTTTTATTTAACTTTGTTATTTTAAATGGCAATCTCCGATTTTTAGTTAATATCACAGATTACTCCAGATGACTGACTCAATGCAAATATTTTGGCAGAATGACCTTTAACGACCTTCAAATTTTGTAACAGTTTTCAGATGGCGCATCGATCAAATTTTGCGCCGAATTTAAATATTCTCTCCTCTCTTTATAGGTAGAAAAAATGCTATTATATTTTGAATATTTTATGATTTATTCTACAAAACTAATGTAATAAATTGTTTTGTAGAATAAATCATAAAATATTCCTTCATTATTTACACGTCATACAAACAATTTTATAAAAATCAATTTATTATATTACATAATTTAAATTAAACAAAATTATACCCAAAATGTTAACAATTACATTTCTAAGATAGATATAACTTACACATATGATAATTACTTGGGGTTATTAAATAATAATGAAAATTTTGAAAGACTTGCCGGACAACCAATAGAGAAACCTGGCTTACTTCTTCAAATTCATACACAAAAATAAGGAATAATGAAGCCTAATATCTAACGATGCCGAAAAGTTTTTTGCAAACCCTCCACTTTTGCTTTAGATTGCAATTTTGGACGTTCAGAGCTTCTTGCCACAGTTTCGCTCTAGAATTATGTAATTAGATTTCCTGAACATCGTTACCTTTCTTCACTTTTTGGAAAACAATACAGTTTCTCCGCTTAGTTTTCACCAACACCACAAATAATGTAAAAAAGACCCTTCTTTCGCTTAAAATTTTTCACAAATTCAATCGACAAGCAAGTTTTGACATTTACTGGCTTGATTATAATTGCAGCAAAATGATGTTTTAAAATATTAGTCAAAAAAAAGCAACAAGCATAGAAACAGTCACGCTTTTTAAAAAACACGGAATTCTACATTGTTCAATTTAAAATAGTAAAAATATTAGGCGTTTTATTTGAATTTAAATAAAAGTTTTTGTAGTGACATCTAGCGATCGTACAAATTATTAGCGACGACTACAGCGCCTCTACATTTGCTTATGGTATCTGTGACAAAGATGTCATGCGCCTAGTTTCAATGTGTAGAAAAGAGATAGTTCCGGACAAAATCGCCCTATGAAGTCAGTCATCTGGAGTAATCTGTGTTAATATTGATTCCATCACTCAATCACGAAAAAAAAAACAGATTGTTGCCTTTCTTAGTTTTTTAAATATTCTTATGTATGTTAAAATTTGAAGATGAATGAATCTTTTTAAAAATTGATCTCTTGAACCACTTTAAGTTTGTAATAATTTTTCATTCTGTAGATTCGTATAATTTCAAAAAATAATTCAAGAGGACTTATAATACTTTTTAATGTTTAAGGAGTCGTTGCAATTTCGCGAAAATTACTATAACAAAATGCCAAAAACTCAATGTTTTCAAATTGTAATCCCCACAATATAACGGAATTCGATGTAAATATAAAAAATAGCTCGACCTTTATATAGGTTTGTTATGTCAATTCTCGATAGTAACGTGTGTTCAAAAAGAAAACGAATGGAAAAACTTTGTGCATCAATTTAGTGTAGCAAAATTTCAAAGTGTCATTTCGAGTATGTTCATATTTAGGTTAGCTTCCTTGTTGACAATGGGATAAAAAAAGTGCAAAACATTTCCCGCTTTCGTTGTGAATCCAATCATCAATCTATTCTTTGTTACAGCGTCTCCTCTTTTTGTCTGTTGAGGCGAATCATGATTCGTCCTGTGAATTCAGGAATGGTTGTGCCATTTCTGTATTAACAGGACGTCTCATTAATTCGTTTATTACTGTAAGTCGTGAATAGATAGATGAAGAGTCAGTCACAAAACCGAAAAATGTTTTGAAAATATTTGGGCACCACTCAGTTTGTCCCGTCAACCTTCATGGGTCATCAGTCTCTATACGCAACTCGAGACCTACCAATTCAGTTTAAGAGCAACTGCATTCTCAATTAATATTTCAAAAATCGTTGTATATATAGTTAAACACGGACGTCGACCGCTAGGGAGTTGTATTACACAATATACATTAGAAAAAAAAGGTTCGGGTTTGCTTGGATTCGAAGGTTCAAAAACCAATAATGACGTCTTTGTACAAAAATACATGACGTCGTAAATAACATTTTAATGCCATAACGTGGCTCAGTAAAAAATAAAATTAAACTGTCCTAGCGTTCGGGCCGTTTTATTTTGATGGTAAATTTTAAACTGACTGATGTTTGTCAAATCTATGTTTATGTTTCCTATGGTTTCTACACTGGAAAGCCGATAAATTCCAAGGCCAACGCAGCCTCGTTTTATTTTTGAACGCACATTATTTACCATATTCCACGTTTTGTAAAAAATGCAAATTCTCTTAGCTTTTGATATGTGTGGGCCGTGGAATAAAAACATTTTTCAATTAAACAATGTAAATTAGCATGTCATATGAATTATGCTTTTTATCATTTACTATAAATTTATTTTGTGAATTAATAACAATGAAACCTCAAACAACAAAGTAAAACAAAACTTTAACCTAACAAACACTGTAAATCAATTATTGTGGACGTAAAACATTGTAATGAATGCAAATATTACTTGATTTGTGTAATTATTATTTGCCATTGCAACCAATAAGTTTAAAATCTCAATTACAGAACACTTAACTGGATTTCAATAATGTGACAAGTATTAATTTCAATTGTTGGCGATTCATGTTTTTTGTAGATAATTATAAATATCGTAAAAACTAAGCAGAAGTGGCATATGATAACTTTATAAAAGTCTAGTAATTTTTTTATTTCTCCATCGAACATTGTTTTAGATGCTGCTAGTTCAAAAAATAAAATAAGTTTTGTTATAATCATATTCAAAAAATCGCAGCAACCCTTTGAGACATTCAAATTGCATAAAGAGTACTTTTACATTATGATCTGAGGATATTCAAAACGACAAAAAACTATTGTATTATGGCCAACGAATCAAGACATGAATTTTTACAAATATTCTTGCATTTCCAAATTTTAACATTAAATTGAATGAGAGGTGGGTGCCGACAATCTGGGTGCGTCTTATTCATAATTGAGTGCCCAAATGAATGAGTGCATAAAAATTTAAACTTTCTAGCTTTACGGGAAATTCACAATTTTCTAATGAACGGTCTACGTGATTCACCCTGTATATTATTTTTTATTAACTGTAGCTCGACGTCTTGAGTCCAAGCTCGAAAAACACTCAAACAACTCTCGATGGACCTCAGGGCGATGTTAACGTTGTCTCGCCGCGCAAAGCCGAAAAGCAAATGAACGAGGACGTGAGGAATATGATGAGTACTTTGTTTTCGTGTCTTAAAAGCGAGCTCGACAGTTTGATTGATCACATTAAACGGCAGGACAACTTGTGTGTAATATTACGATTTGTTAGCGTTAGCTAAATGGTGGATTTTAGCTACTGCATGTACGTCTTGGTGTGTTTGAATCAGCACGTGATGTCGGCGCAGAGCTCGTTTCTTAGTAACACTTTCGCTTCGGAACTGATCGAAGTCAAGCGTTCTTTAGATCAGTTCATGCAAATGCAGATCGATTCGGTTAAAGAGTGCAAGGTTACGAGGAAGTCCAAGTGCGGGATTCTGCCGTACGTCTCCAACATCGAAGAGTTTGCAATCAACGCCGATTGTTTGTTGAAAAGCGACAGACGCGCTGATTTGGAGAAGTGGTACACGCGGCTAGTTGATACAATTCTAGAGTACATAGCGCTTCATTCTAACGACCACCACAAAACGCCGCCGCAAGTCATAAAAATGGGTAAAAGGCAGCCGCGTTTAGGCACATGCTTTACAAATGTTTGTTTTGCCAGAAAATTATCACCACCTGTACTCGCTTTTGTCGCAGTTAAAAATATCGGTGTTGGACGCGCAGCGGAAGGAAGCGAAGCAAAAATACAACGACGCCCTGCAAGCTTATGTGACTTTTTATTTCGGACGGCCACTGGAGAAGCTGAACGTAATAAATCACAAATTTTGCGGTCGTTACGTAAACTCGGCTTTTTAGACATTTTTCGAGGGCGTACAGGCGCGAGTCGCGAGCGGCGTCAAGGCGTCCGAGGTGAGTTATCAGCTCGCGTTCAGCAAGCAAGAGTTGCGCAAAGTGATCAGTCAATATCCTGGAAGTACCGTGAAAAAGGGACTGGAAGCTTTGTACAGAAAAGTGGAGAAGCACTTATCGGAGGAGGGGAATCTGTTGCAAGTCGTGTGGAGGGCAATGCAGGAAGAGTTCATCCGCCAGTATAAGATGCTAGAGGATTTAATTCAGCAGTGTTATCCAGGTTCGATGATCAATCTCGAGTTTACAATCGACGACATTTTACATTTCTTCTCCGACATTGCTAGGTCGCATTAAAAGTGAAAAGTTAGAGTTTGTGTTGCTTGCAGTACTCCCAGATCATTACCGCTCCAGCCACGTGCACGTTCAACGATCTGAGAACGCCCATCTGTGGAATTTCCACCCAGTGGTCCACGTGCGGGAACAAATTCCACGGAATTCCTTGCTTTTCGTTTCTGCAAGCGACAATAATTCAGTCACTCGAGTCATACTAAACTTACCCCAGCAGCAGGACTGTCAGTTTGGGGAAGTGGAATTGTCCCAGTTTCACGCTTTGAGCGGTTTGTTCCGCCGCCACAACACTGTAACCTTTCCGTTTGATTTCTACAAGAAAATCCGACAAATCGGTGACTTTCACATCCAAATAATCGACCCAGTTCTCGGACGACATGCTCAAACTTTTGAATTCCTTATCGCTTGTCACTTTGGCTGTACGCAGCGCCATGTGTTTGATTCCGAAAATTTCGCAGGTGCGCGACAATCCTCCAAGATTTGCCGTCTTTTCAAGGAGCGAAGCGACCAAAATCAAACTGTCGTGGTCCTTGATTGTTACAGTGTCCAAGTTGTATTTCCATGGCGTTATCTTCTTCTGTACATTCTCACAGTCAACATCAGCGCCGATTGTTGCAAGTTCAAATGAGTCGCAACTCGTTTCTACAATCCCAACGTCGTTGAAAGTTAAATGATTAAATTTGTTGTGAATGGAAGCGTTGCCGAGATTTTCCCATTCGCAACCGCTTACGCCGTTTTTTTTCGGTATTGTGTAAAACACGTCAGAGTGGTCGTTCAATTTTAAGGAGAAATATTCGAGAAATTCATGTTTGATGGTCGTTTCTTCGCACAAACTGTGACTAGTGGCGTCAACGACTTTTTGCAGTGATTTTTCTATCAAATCGTACTTTCCGCTGCAAGTTCCATCCTTCTGAAACAGTTTCAATAAGGCCACCTACAATTCTGTGTTTTTTAGTTGTGTTAAAGTGGGTTTTAATGACTGTACTTGTGAAAAAATGCGCAACTTGAACTGTGGACCCATCGTGTATGGAAGAAGAATTTTTACGATTTGTTCCACTTCGGATGTGTTGGACATGTGATACAAAATTGGGATGAGGCCCGAAATAGTGGATGGCCTGTTATGGTCGGCTGTTTTTAGCTTGTCGTCCACAAGTTCCAACAACAAACCAGTGTTAGTGCGCAGCCACAATATTAAAAGCCACTGCATTAAATGTTTAACACTTGGTTGGTGACTTTCTGATACAAAACTCGTTATGATCATGTTAATCACTTCGGGTTTTTCGCTCGTTGTGTGTCCGTGGAGCAGAACAAGGGCTTGCATTATTCGCAGCTTTTGTAGATGTAACTAAAACGTTTCTAGTTATTTATTTGCATTTGATTTGAGGAGTGTCTTTTCAAAATGACCTATTTCCAATCCTTTTTTCAGTAAAACACAAAAACTCCAAAGAAAGCTTGTACCAGTTGAGGTATTTTTCTTAAAGTTCACATAAAATTACAGCAATAATTTTTTTGGTCCACCTTAATGAAATTGCGATTAAAATTTTTTTTAATTGTCATGTCATTGTCATGAATTAAATACGGATTTTTTACTTTGTCTACCTTTACCTTGTAACGGGCGTACAAAAAATGGGATTTGAGTAAACCGTGGGAAACTTTGGAGTACGTTTCGAATTTCAACGATTTAGTCTAGAAAATGTTTGATCTTTATATGAAGAAATTTGAAATTCAGTTTTGTGTTGCAACCGTTACGACATTTAAGATACATTTTTGGAGTGTGTTTTCAACAGGAAAACAAAACTCCGGACAGCTTAAATATTTTAACGTATTTTTTTATATAATATCGAGTTTACATAAGTTCACACAAATATTACAACCTTTATACAATTTATTTAAATATATAGAAATAAGCACTTTTGACAAAGCGTTTCAGAAATAAGCTGTTTTGATCTGCACTTAGATGAATTTAATCTTTTTGTATTGGATTATTTTTTGGTGATTACTCCAATAAAATCAAATTCATAATAATTTTGATACAAAACTAAACACGAATTTCTCCGACATCATTTTCGATTCAATCACACTGACGCTGTTTCAAGACAATAATGGCAATGATTTTAACCAGCAGTATTACAGGTGAAACCCAACAACTTTTCTTAATAAATTTTTGGTGTAAACGTTTTGGTTATCAAGTAAAAATTGCTTGAATTTTGATTCTTGTTTTGTTATCCGCCTATGGATAATAATGCCCCATATTAAACACCGATAAACGCAGAACAAAAAACCACTGCAACAAAACTTTCCCTACTTTTTCGTTATTTCGACGCAGCAACTCATTAATTTGACCGTTGCTATTGTAAAATTCTGGAATTCAAATCGAAAAATGTCACTGATTTATCAAATCCATAGACATCTCGTCAATTTCAGCTAGGGGAAAATGCTGAAACAAAAGTGCGATTTCGAAAATATGAAAGAGTGTTTGTCTTGATAAAAATTGATGCCATTGTTTCTGAAACTCTAACTCTAGTAGGTTAATCCACTCCTCCACAAGCTGTTTTTTCAGCAAACTGCATATATATTTTTTCTTATTTGCTAAAACAACATTTTCAGCTCCATATATTTCTATTGGTATCTTTTTCCCAAGTTTTAATAATGTGTGGCCGACCTCATCTGTTTCAAATCTATAGTGTTCATAAGCTTTTTTTCACAACCTTCTGTCTTTTTGCATATTCATAACTTTTTTTTCTATTTGGATCATCTTCAGGTTAGGTGTCCCTATAAATTATTACATTTAATTTAATTTTTTGTTAGAAAATAAGTATTTTTGTCTCGTACATTTTAGTTGTTTTCGTTGTAGTTTTAGTTGTTTGATTTCGTTGTAGTTCACGAACAATAATTCGCTGGAAAAAGGGAATTTTTCATAGAAATTAAGCCATTTTAACTAGTAATATTATAGAATCGATTGACGTCAAAATAAACTATTTCGATAATAAGAAATAAATCCTTTTGAAAAGACACTCCCCATTTGTAATATGGTTACGTCGGAGTCGGGGAAGTATCGTCTATTGAAATTGCTCATAAATTTATCAACCAGTAACGATACGAATCGATTTGCGTCTTCGGTTGGGGCCAAACTTAGCATAGCATCAAACGCCCATAATCTCACGGATGCCTCCTCAAAATTCGGACTGAAACACAACTTGTACCATAGGCTCACTATTGAAAAACTCACTTGTTCTGGACTGAATTTAATCGGTGCATGATGTCTTGGCACACATTGTATTCCACTCTATCAAACACGTTGACGATTAATTAATTTTATTTTAATATGCAACATACCTTACCTGTCACATTTTTGTATTTTTATACCATAGAAGATTAGTTCGAATATCACTGGAACGAACGCGGAACCGGCTTTCTTATCAATCTCGCATAAATTGGCAACATTTTCACACACAAGATACAAGATCCCATTACCAGATGAAGCGCTTATCAATTTGAAACAAAACTTTGCAAGATCGCCCGAATATTGGTCGTGTTTTACCAACTTCTGGTCAAAAATGTGTGACAAAAATTCGCGTGTAAACTGCTCAGAAACACCACTTTTAGTTGACCACAAAAACGCCCCGAAACATTTTTTTACAAATCCGAAAATTAGAGCACCGTTGCTGTTCTGTGTAACCAATGAAATATTCTCCAAAACAGTGACGGTCGCTTTATTTTGTAGGTCCAATATATTTTCCAAAACACTAACAACCCGTTCGAATTGCAGCGACGATTTTTGGAAATTCTTGCATAAAGTTTCAGCAAAAAACTGAACGATTTGTTCGTCAGCCGCAAAAATGTTGTCAATCCAGACGTCGATTACTTTAATACAATTATCGTGAGGAGCTGCACTTATTGCAGCAAAACATACAGTTTTTTGGGCATCATTATAACAATCAGGGTTCAGCAAGACATTAAAAGCGGCGTCTAAAATCGACTTTGTGCACAATTTTCTTGCCAGTTCAATCAACACTTGTACGCTATCGTTATTTTTCAGCGAATCCATACGAGTTATAACATAATTTTCCAGCAATTTCTTATCGAAATGTACAAACAAATTAACGTAAATCAGATCTGTGCTAATTTTAAAGCTCGTAAGTTGTGCCGTCACAAGTTCAGTCTCCAAAATTTTATAAATGCGTGTTAAAATTTCAATACGTTCAGAATCCTCGCTTGTACAATTGAGCAGTTCGTTTCGTAAATCGTTTGAGTGTTGTGTTAAAAGGTTTCGATTAGATTTAATTAAAAAATTCAGCAATGGTTCGTTGAAACGTACTAGCCAGCGCGCGATTTTAACAAAATCGTCCACACGTTTGAAATCGCTACAAACTCTAGCGTAGTAATTCAGCACAAGATTCTTGCACGCGTTTCTGATGAAAACATGAGGAATCGTGGTGAGACTTTTAAGGATTCTCTCCAATAAAGTGAGCGAAAATTGAAATTTGTTTGTTTCCACGAAAATATTGCTGTAGAAGCACCAAATCGATGCTGGGACCCACACAATTTCCAAACTAACATCTAACAATGCCATAAACTGTTCTCCAGTTAGCTTTTTACAATAACTACAAATTTCATCAAAGACAGCACGCGAATCCCCATTGTACTCGTTCTTGTTGATTGCAACCAAAACTTCTTTAATCATCTCGTTTTGTATGTAACGTTCGTTTTGTAACACAAACCTTGCAACTCTGTAAACTACAACTTTTTGCGAGTGTTTTAAAAAATTACGATACAGACACGCTCTCCATGCTGAATGCAGCACTGTTGTAGAATTTAAGAGCTGCAAGGACGGTTCGATTAAATGCAATTGGCGCTCGTCGCTCGCGTCTAGCAAAATAAAATAATTGTGCCAGACTTTCTCCAACTCCAAACAGATCGTTTCAGGTTTAAGATATTGCGATATTTCAGTCCAGTTGTTGGCAAAGACCATATCAATGCTTCGTGTTAACAAATACAAGGCACGTTTTTTGGGAAAATCGCGTTGCGCGACTAACCCGTGCAATAAAAGTTGCCAAAAATCGTCACACGCAAATAAGTTGAAGTGTTCATTTGAATTGAAAACATACTCGTCAAAAAGGCTGCATAATATTTCAATTTTCTTTGTCTCCTTCACTATGCCAAAAACACGTTCCAACAAACTGTTTTTATGGTCTAGAGTAATTATTTTTAAATAGTTTGGAACGATATGGGTGAGAATGAAGTGTGTTAAATCCTGTGGACAGTTCCTCAAAACATTAGTAATAATTGTGTGGAACTGATCTGTATCACACTCTAACAAGCTATTGTGGTTTTTATAATGTTCAAAAACGACACTGAGTAGATTTAGGGCATAGAGCGTCTCATTTGGATCATCAAATGTTTGGAGATGTTGGAAACAATACCCAAAAACTTGTGAAATGTGAATGTTGGGATCTGATGAGATATAAAGTGTATTTTTGAGAACTGTTACGGCTAAATCTATGCCGAAGTCTCTGTCATTGATGCATTTAAGACTAAAGTTGATTTTCTCACTTTGTTGCGCTTCAATTCGGTGTCGTTTAGTGTGTAAAAGTGAATTAAGGCTCCGGGGGCAGGTTGTGGTTTGTAGCAAATTATTTAGTAAGTCGTCTGATAGAATGTTATCCAACAAACTGTGATCTAAATCTATGCTTCCGGTGGTCATTTTCTAATTCACACATTCAACAATTCACCAAAAATCAACAATTGTCAACGAGTTGAACTTAGGTTAAGTTGTGACAATGTACTAAGTTACAATAATCTACTCAATATGAACAAAATATCTACTAGTTAAATGTTATAAAATAACCTACTGTTTAGTGGCAGAAATTATTATAATCTGTGGTTGACAGTTATCGTAATTATTAAAATTATTTCGTAATAAATGAAATGTATTAATTAAATGAATGACTTGTACAACGTTTGTCGTAAATTAGATGAAAATAAAGAATTTCAAATTTTAACTGTTGCCAACCTATTTGTAAATCGTACAATTTGTGCTTACAAAATGTGATGGAATTAAAACGTATATAGTTTCATAAATGCCTCTCGTTTATATTAATAAAAAATAAAATAAAGCAAATAATAATGCAGCTTGGAAAAATTATGTTGGTGCACGTATCTGCCTCACTTATAATCTACTCCCTACCCTATCTTTTTTCTATGCCTACTGCAATTGACCGACTAAATTGTCATCTTGTCAGTTCTTTACTTCAGCAATTTTTTTTTATTTCTTGTATCTGTTGGCGATAACAGACAAGAAATTGTGGTATATAGTTGGATGAGTGCCTTTGGTCAATTTGTAAGTCGATTTTTTGTTACTATTAGTTTAATGTTGAACCGATTTTGTTGGTTATTTTACTCTGAAAATTTTTTTCAGTTTCTAATTTCTGTAAATTTTAATTTCCACAAATTTCAATTAACGTTAAGTGATGGTTGAAATCTGCAATACGCTTATATCGATTCATCTGGTGTAATTAAGAAAAAAGATACATACAAAGGGGAATCCCCTTGTAAGAGCTGACGTGGTTCTGAAGTTAGTTTTGATAATGCAACTCGATAAAATATTGTGTGTTTTACAGAACATTAAAGCGTTCAAGATTTTGGTGAGTTTGTAAGCTAATAAATTATCAGTTCGAATCTGTGAAAAACTCTAAATAATGTACATGGAATGGGTCTATGTGTAGTGAGATAAGGCGGGTAAAAATAAAATTTTGCTATTAATATTGATCCATGCACCGAGGTTAAGCTGAAATCAAGTAGGGTACTAATTCAGTAATTAGTAGTCTCTCCATTTTGATAATTGTACAAATATCAACGTTTGTTCTCATTTTTAATAACGAAGCTTTAAACATGAATAAGTAAAATGTGTATGGATAATAATAAATTCAAGGCGTTAACAAACTAATGAATCATCTAGGTAACAATTAAAATGCAGAAGGCATGAAGCTTATCTCATAAAATGCATTCCTTAGTAGTCATGTTTCCACTGCTTCCTTTCTACTTTCCAAGTTTTTCATTTCATTTAATCTCAGCTCTGGTATCAGGATCGGTAATTGAATAAAAAAATTCAAGTTTTTTAAGATTAGCTAATTCTGTTTGTTTATTTACCATTTATCATGATATCGCTTGAGTATACAAAATACAGCTTTCAACAATGAATCAAAATGAAAATATATCAAATGGGCTTGGTACTTGAAATTCTCTGCTTCTACTAATAATAATACTGATAGTGCTTGTTTCTACAAATTTTTTATAGGAAACCGTATTTTATTCTTTTCCTTTCCTTATTATTAAATCATTTGGAAAGTGCGGAGCTTGAAATAGGGGCACGGGACTATCTTTCAGCACAATTTTTATTTCTTTGTTCCAATCCTTGGATGTGACGTAACTCAAAATGACAATTTTTTAACTGTGATAAAGCAGCAGAAATTAATTGAGAGCAATTGGTATTAAAGATTTTTGAAGGGTGTATCGCTGAAGCTTTGGTCGTCGCGGATTAAATAAATTCTGCCAAAGCCTTTCTTAATCTAGAATAGATGGGGTTTTCGGTCGAATTATATCAAACGTGGACTGGGAAAAATATATTAGATTTTGCGTATAAATGACTTGTAGCTAGACCAGAAACTAACATGCGGCATTCAAACTAGTTTGCAGCTACTTTTTCCTATTTTCAATATTAATTGGTCAAATTTAATTGTTCCCTTTAAAAATAAAGATATATTTTTTACATTTCCTGTGAATATCTTTTTAATACGTACATGATTCATTTTTTAGCGTTATTATCCCTCGTTATCCTATTTCAGTAGTAATAATTCTTATATTTAAAAAAAACAGTTACGTTTTAATTGTTCCATTTAAAAATACAGATATATTTTCTCTATCTTTTGGTGATATCATATTAATAGGTACGTGATTCATTTTTTTATCATTATCTCGTTATTTTATTTCAGTTGTAATAATTCTTATATTTCAAAAAACAGTTACGTTGTTTCAAATACGGAAACGATCATATTCTCTCCAGTAGAGATTTTGTTGAATTTAAATAGAAAAAGCATCATTTAAGTTTAGAGCTATTTTTTCCTATTTTCAATATTAATTGGTTAAATTTAATTGTTCCGTTTAAAAATAAAGATATATTTTTTACATTTTCTATGGATATCTTATTAATACGTACATGATTCATTTTTTAGCATTATTATCCCTCGTTATCCTATTTCAGTAGTAATAATTCTTATATTTAAAAAAACAGTTACGTTTTAATTGTTCCATTTAAAAATACAGATAAATGTTCTCTATTTTTTGGTGATATCTTATTAATAGGTACGTGATTCATTTTTTTATCATTATCTCGTTATTTTATTTCAGTTGTAATAATTATTATATTTCAAAAAACAGTTACGTTGTTTCAAATACGGAAACGATCATATTCTCTACAGTTGAGATTTTGTTGAATTTAAATAGAAAAAGCATCATTTAAGTTTTCAGCTATTTTTTCCTATTTTCAATATTAATTGGTTAAATTTAATTGTTCCGTTTAAAAATAAAGATATATTTTTTACATTTTCTATGGATATCTTATTAATACGTACATGATTCATTTTTTAGCGTAATCCCTCGTTATCCTATTTCAGTTGTAATAATTCTTATATTTTAAAAAACAGTTACGTTTTAATTGTCCCATTTAAAAATACAGATATATTTTCTCCATCTTTTGGTGATATCTTATGAATAGGTACGTGATTCATTGTTTTATTATTATCTCGTTATTTAATTTCAGTTGTTGTAATAATTCTTATATTTTAAAAAACAATTACGTTGTTTCAAATACGGACACGATCATATTCTCTCCAGTTGAGATTTTGTTGAATTTGAATAGAAAAAAGCATAATTTAAAAAAGTCTGCAACATAATGTAACTCCGATATTTTCATCTTATAAAAATTGATTCCTCTGAAATAGCAATGCTTTACCCTACACAGCTACAAACAAAGTTATTTTTGGCATTTCAAAAGGCTGTATATTAGTTGATTATAAATTTTGATTCGCTTATATATTTTTGCATTTTAATGTTATTTCTCTATAGATCTCCATGAAATTTTATAAAATTCTGGTCGTTGCAGTCCAGAAATAAAGCACTAAAACTCTTTAGACTGATTTATGAATGAAATAAAATTAAAATAAATTACCCTTTATCAGAATTCAGACTGTACATGTTATTCTACATCTAAACGGTAATTTTTCGAAATAAATATCTCAACTGTCAAGTGAGATATCGCGCATCATTACAAATTTTCGATGAACAATTTTTTTCTGTTTTTGAATAAGCAATTTTTAAATTTGTGTTTTTGATGCACAAACTACAGCACAATGTTAGTTCAGTTTCATATCCCGTGAGAAGATATGGAGGAATTTACACCAAGAAGTTATCAGGAGCAATTGATGAAAATCTGCATCAAGAAGAACACAATTATTTATTTACCAACGGGGTCAGGAAAGACGTTTATAGCTGTCTTGGTTTTAAAGCAACTGAGCGAATGTCTGAGCAGGTGAATGACGCGGAAATTAAAAATATTTTTGTTGATTATTGTTTATGTAGGCCGTACAGCGGTGGTGGAAAAATATCGTTCATTCTTGTAAATTCAGTTCCATTGGTCGACCAACATGCGAAATATGTTAGAGACCACACATTCTTTAAAGTCGGGACGTATACGGGGGATTTGAATTTGGACGGTTGGCGTAAAAACGAATGGGTCGGGGAATTTAACAAATATCAGGTTCTAATAATGACCTCCCAAATTTTAGATAATTTAATCAATAATAACTTCATTGGTAAGTGTAGGATATCTTGTACGGCATTTATTGTCCGACTGTTTAGATTTGGAACGCATAAATTTGTTGATATTCGATGAATGCCACCGAGGAGTGGATGACCAACCGATGCGTCAAATAATGAAAAAAATAAGCAGCTCCGATGATATGCCGCGAATTATTGGTCTGACGGCTACTTTGCTGAATGGCAATTGCAAACTGGGAAGGGTAATGGATGAAGTGAAAGCTTTGGAAACTACTTACCACAGTCAAGTCGCAACGGTCGATGGATTAGAGGCAATCGTTGGGTGAGGCATAATGAAAACCCATATTCGGCAAGATTCAATTTATCGGTTTTAGTTATTCGACAAATCCGCGGGAACTGTTTAAGAACTGTAACGAGCACTACCCTTCGACCGTCGATCAGTTGGTAATCGATCGCTTTTTGAGAGTAATCGATATCATAAAAGTAATTAAGATAGAAAGTGCCAATAAAGCGAGTCCGCCGGCGGACAACTTAAAAATCTTGGAACCGGTCGATGTGTTAAAACAGTTGCGAAATTTAATTTCCGACCTAATCATCCACATTAAGATGATGGGGACGTTCGGTGGCTACAAGGCGTGCATAGCGCACATGATTCAAGTGGAAAGAGTCAAAAAACACAGCCAGATGCACTCAATTTTCGTCATTTTAAACTACGTGGTGACCATGATGGGCTGGGCCAAGAGCTGCATGTTTAAAAGCATGGAGAGTTGCGCGCCGGATAAGAAAATATCGAATTTCTCGTCGGACAAGGTCCTCAAACTGTTGGAGATTTTAAAAGAGTACGAGGCCAGATCAGAGGAGCCGCTCTGTTGCATAATATTCGTCAAGCGGAGATTCACCGCCAAAATCATTCACCACATCTTGCAAAGTCTCAAACAGTACGATCCCAAGTTCTACCACATCAAGTCGAATTTCATGGTCGGAAACAAGAACAATCCTTACGCGGACACGCGCGAGAATTTGTTCATCGCAAAGAAGAACAGAGAGGTGTTGGACAGTTTCGTCAACAAGGAAATTAACGTTTTGGTGAGCTCCAACGTGCTCGAGGAAGGCGTGGACATCCCCAAGTGCACGCTGGTGATTAAATTCGACAAAGCCGAAGAGTACAGGTCGTACATTCAATCGAAAGGGCGCGCAAGACACAAATCCAGTTTATATTACACAATCGTGGAGAACAACGAACGGGACAAATTCTCCGAAAAGTATGGAGATTTTCAAGAAATCGAGAAAAAACTCAATGATGTAAGTGTGTCTAAAACGGCATAAAGCCAACTAATTCGGTTTTGTCAGTTTCTGATTGGAAAGAATTCGGAACGGAAAAGTCCAAGCAAAGACGAGATTGATAGCATGTGTAAGGACGACATAATAGAGCCGTATTTCGTCGACGGTCCTGGCTCGGCCCAAGTCAATATGATTTCGGCCATTTCGCTTTTGTGTCGTTACTGTTCCAGTTTGTCCAGCGACCAATATACCACTTACGCACCCGACTGGTACATGGAGCAGGCTCCACTAGATCCAAAGAAGTGCAGAGTTGTAATTTTTTTACCCACGATTTGTCCCATTATCGATCCTATTGTCGTAAGTTTGTGACTGTGATACGTAGACCGTTTGGTGCAATCCACCATTTTAGGGACAATATATGCGTAATAAAAAAGACGCCAAACGAGCGGCTGCACTGGACGCTTGCATCAAACTCCACAAATGCGGGGAGCTCGACGACAACTTGTTGCCCATTAAAAAAGTGTTCAGGGACGAAGATGTGTCGTACCTCTTCGAGAACTGGCCCGAATCCAAACAACAGGACGCCGGTAGCAAGAAAACGAAGCGGCTGCATGATAAAAAGGTGAGTAGATTAAGGGGAGAATTCGGCAGACCGATGTTAGAAACTCGAAGGGATTTCAGGGGAGTACAGTTGCAGCTCTCGGTTCCCCTTCCAAACCAGAGCCCAATATTATTGTCAGTAATAAGAGTGGTCCTCGGGTTCGGGTTTTACAATTTTATTGGGTCCTTCATTTCTTTCATTCTTCTTTGCTCAAAATAGACATTTGGAATCCAAGCTTTCAACAGAACGAACTATCAATATTATTATATTATTATTGTGCCTGGCTAAGACTGTCTGCACGCTTGCAATCGCCGGACGGCTGATGCTGATATCAATTTAAAAACAATTGTACAGAAAATCAGGATTTATTACTTAAAAAAAAACTAGTAAAAATTATAACAAGGGTGTGAATTTTTTTTTGTATTTCTCATTGTAAATCTTTATTTCTATTTAATCGTCTATCAGTTATTTCTGGAAGAAAATGAGTAGAATCTTTGCAGTTTGTGTAGGTTTTTACAATTCTCTTCATATTATTATTTCAAAGTTCCTAACTTTTTGAACTCTTTGAATAACAAAAGGCGTTTGGTATCCACACACAAAAAATAATAATTTTATTGGTGACTTCAAATTGTCCCTGAATTTGATAATAATAATCGTAATGGTTATTTCAATGCGACTTTGTTATTCTGAACTTGTGATTTTACCAATCATTGTTGCTTCGAGAACTATAGTCTTTTGCAGCAAAAGGATAATTTACTATCTTACCTCAATGATCCCATCATTATCTACTGGTGCATCTAGAGAAGCCCCTAAATATGACTCAGACGGTTGTACAAAAAACCCACATTCACAAATTGACTTTTGAGACACCACGTATATGTTCCAGAACAGCTAATTCATGATCATTACCCCATTTTGTTGAAAAGGTCGACGCATTTTTATATAAATAACAGTTTTTGCACGAGGGGTTTTATCTCTCATTTTGAAAAATTGCTCGCTGTCAACTTCTTCAATCGCTCACTTCTCCAAATAAGATTCTGAGATTTTCCTCGACTGTTATCTCTAATTCAATAATTCCTTTCCAGCATTTTTCAATTCTTCCAAACATTCGTCTACTTATAATTTATATGTTTCAGGGAGGCGTAAATTATCCATAATATCTACTTCTGTTTTTCCATGATTTCTATCAGATCCAGTAGAATGCTTGTTAGTTTTCTGCTTCCGTTCTAATTTTAGCTTCCTATAACGCCATATTCTTGTTGCGAGCTTTTTGTACAAGAATGTGCCAACACATTTGTGAAACCGACTCTATACGTGCCATTTAAAAACATTTAAATTGTGAAGTTTTGTTTTGGACTTTTTTATTAATGATTGTAAGTACCTAGAATGTGATTTAATTATTGTTGATACCAGCAATTGATTTTATAAACCTTCGATTATCGACTGCAAAAAACAGTTTGCGTTTTTTCCGCATGGTTACTGAGAAATCGTTTTATTGATAGACATCGTAAATGTAAAATTTTGTTAAATAATTAGCATATATCTAAAACTATGACAAATAGACAGAGACAGCATAGATGCACTGGACTCAGATAGAAAAGGGGGACTCGAAAATTGAATAAAAACTGGGATATTCCGTTTACAATAACAAAAACGGCGTCCATTTTCGGTATAAGGGATAGTGCCGCTATATTGAAAATAATTTATTTCGATTCCCAATGGTCAATTTCGGCCCTGTTCCAAATTTCAAGTTTATAGGACAATAGCAAGTTGAAAATTTTCTAAAGACCGCTTTAAAAAACATCCTGTATGTAATGCAAAACAAATCGATCTGATTTATGTACAATTTATTTATTTCTGAGATTCACATAACGTGGTTTTCATGCAAACCGATGAAAAAATAATCTCATTTATATTATTTAATTCAGAGTTTCTTATATCGCGATATAGGAGGGTTGACTGTAATTGCAACAATTTACATCAGTCTGAGCCAACAGTAAATAAAAGCAGATAATAAAAATTCTGGGTTGAATATGGACAGAGAGCACCGGTAGTGGGGGCGTATTCCTCTCATTGCTGACGGCCGATGTTCTAAGAAATTTGACTTGACATTCAGTTTTTCGTAGATATTTTACTCAATTATGGAATTTCCTAGAGTAGTGTAAATTTTAATCTGTATTGTGAAAGTCTTTAGGGCGGTACAGGTCCAAATTTTTAAATTTATTATTCGTTGCTGAGTTAATTCATGTTGAAAATGTCGTAATTTTAAGCAACTTTCGTATTTTTTATAAAGGTTTCCTTAAAAAACTTTGGAAAAAGGAGCCTCTCCCGCCCTAGAGTCAAAGTTCCTTTATACACAGAAAACAATTTGAGTTGATATCTCTTTAAATACGAAAAAACGTCATTTTTAACATGGTTGTGCCTGCCGAAATCTCCCCTTAAGATTTGTCGGACAATTTGTTGATGAAGCAAGCGTAGATTTGCGAGTCCGTCTCGGGCAGCATCAAACCCGGCGATGTTTTATATCTGCACGTCATCGACTTTACGCCGATTTTCCACGGCGGAGATGATTACAACATCGCGGTAATTTGGAACTTGTACAAAGCGGATTTGCGCTTCGGATTGTTGACACCGAAACCGTTGCCCGACTTGTGCAGATTTCCCCTGTACGATTCGAACGGAACGATCGAAATCGAACTGAAAGTGAACACGAGACAAGTAGCACTCTCGCACGAGGAGCTCATGCTCGCACGTGGCTTCCACCACTTGATTTTCCACGACTTGCTAGAGATCTTGAAGCCGTTCCTGGTTTTCGATAACAGCGGGGTGAACTCGGAGATGTTGCTTTTGGTTCCCGTCAAGAACTCTAATGTGGATTTCGCCACACTGCTCGAGCACCGGGAAATCAAGGATAAGCAATTGGAGCCGACGGCGACTGCACGCTTGAATTTGAAAGTAACCGAAGACGATTATCTGCACAAAATCGTTTCGCCTTGGTACCGGTCGCACCCCACAGTAACAAACACGGTGCCTTGTTGACTTAGTACTGAATTCAATCAATTGCAGATGTATTTAGTAACTATGGTGTGCATGGAGAAGAACGCTTGTAGTGACTTCCCAAACCAGGAATATCCCAATTTCGTAAAATATTACAAAGAGAAGCACGCTGTGAACATTCTGAATACGTCGCTGCCGCTTTTGTTGGTAAAGGGTTTGACGAAGAGGTTGAATACGATAAAGCCGCGCGGTTTAGAGAGGAAAAGGAAGAAAGACAAGCGGTACGAAGAGATGGAGGAGTTTCTCGTGCCCGAATTGGTGGTTAAACAAGACTTCCCGGCTTGCTTGTGGCTTCAGGCACGTTTCCTTCCTAGTATTTTGTCGCGCGTAACGTTTTTGCTCAAAATCCATCGGCTTCAAATGCAAATCGCGCGCGATATCTGCGGTCACGACAAATATCTCCACAACTGTCCGCCACTGGAACTCGACTTGCATCTTCTTAAGTACACTCCAGCCGATTGTAATGTTTCCACGGCCGCTGAAACGTGCAATTCGGTCGTTAACGGCAATCAACTTCAGCTGGAGGCGCCAACGACGCTGCTGACGAAACAATACAACAAAGACTTTGCGATGAAGTTGTTGGAAGCAGAGTATTCGTGGGCAAACATGGATGAACCGAAAGACATCGAACGCGAGATCGATGTCAGCGTAATGGATGTGGAACATTACGAGACGTTCATATCGGAAAAGGTGACCAAAGAGAACAGGTTGATAAAAAATATCGCCACGAACAAAAACGAGTTGCTCGCGATCACTTACGACATGCACTTCCAAGAGAAATTTTTGCGGATTCTTGAAATCGAGTTCGACCATCAAAGCCCGAATCTGTGCGAGATTTATCAAGCTATGACCACGGCCGAAGCCAATGACATTGTGAATTTGGAGCGGTTGGAAACGCTCGGCGATTCCTTCTTAAAACTGATCGGCTCGCTCTACATCTTCTTCAAATTTCCCAAGTACAACGAAGGCAAAGCCAGCACCTTGAAGGGAAAACTTGTGAGCAACAAGAACTTGTTTTACTTGGCGACGAAGAAGAATTTCGGTGGGATTTTAAAGCACGCAGAAATGTCGGCCAAGGACGAGTGGGTGCCTCCGTGTTTTTGCGTTCCCGAGATGCTGCGCCAAAAAATCAACAATAAGGAGACTTCCATCGTAACTTTATTCCACTGTAACGTACCTACCGAAGAACAAATCTCAGGCGAGTTGAGTACAAACACCATTGAGACAATTACGTTCGTGGAGGTGGCGCCGGACGAGGAAAACTCTTACTCGAGCATGTCCAATTTTTTAAACAAACAATTCGTTAACGATAAGACTATAGCCGATTCGGTGGAAGCGCTCATGGGCGCGTATTTCCGTAGCGGGGGAATCACCGGCGGTATTAAATTCGTGGAATGGATCGGTATCATTCCCGAGTCCGAAAATTTAGAGGGACTCATTCAAACCACGGTCATCGATCCGATCCTAGACAAGAACGCCACGCAACAAAATATCAACTTCCACATGTCCCAAGCAGACGATTTCGAGGCGCGATTGGGGTACCAATTTAGGAACCGCGCCTATTTGCTGCAAGCCCTCACGCACGCCTCGTATTCGCCCAACAGGATCACGCAAAGTTACGAGCGGCTTGAATTTCTGGGCGACGCAATTCTGGACTTCTTAATAACTTGTTTCATTTATGAACACTGCGGGTATCTGAATCCGGGAGAAGTGACCGACTTGCGGTCTTCGTTGGTTAATAACAATACGTTTGCCAGTTTGGTGGTTCGGTATGGTTTTCACAAATATCTGTTGATGATCAATTCGAAGCTGCAAGGACACATCGACAAGTTCGCCGAGTATCTTGCGAGGAAGGACTACGTGATCGACGACGAGGTTCTCATTTTGCTGGAAGAAGAAGATGTAAACATTGCCGAATACGTGGATGTGCCTAAAGTAAGATGCGTGTCTGATCGAATTTATTTAATGGTCGGAATATAGGTTTTGGGTGATATTTTCGAAGCACTGGCCGGTGCTATATACTTGGACAGTGATAAGGACCTGAAAACTGTGTGGCGCGTTGTTCACAAATTAATGTGGAAGGAAATGGAATTGTTCAGCCAAAATGTCCCAAAGAACGTGATCAGAAAACTGTTTGAATGTCACACTGCCTATCCTAGTTTCAGGTAAGTTTTAGCATGCAACGAAATAACGGGCGAGTGGAGTACATCTTACAATGTTCATTTTAGTAAAGCGTTTGAGCTCGATAATCAGAAAACAATGGTACATCTGGAGTTCATGTGTGATGGCAGAAAGAAGCTGGTCCATGGGTTTGGTACTAACAAAGCAATGGCTAAACGAGCCGCCGCTAAAATTGCTCTTCGCTCATTAGGAATATAATTATGACGATTTTATAAGTTAATGTATCATGTTGCTTTCCTAAGATTTTTACGAAATATACAAGTGTTTTTTAAGAGTATTTAATATAAAACACACGACTACTGCATTTTGCGTTTCTTCAGTGTGGGCTTTTCAAACACTTGCTTCACACCTCCCGCTTGTGTGGAATGGAACTTTAAATTCTGCGAGGTTTCACTTGACCAAGGCGAATCAAAGTGTGTGGTATCTTGATCAACCAAATGGGTGTACTTGGTCCGTCCCGACCGTCCGAAATTCTTCACCTGCATCACTTTGGGCAGAATAGTTTTATCAAAGTGATCTTCCAAAGTAGCCTGCGCGAAATCCCTTTTATAGACTTCGTCTTCTTTGTCCAGGTAAAAGGCACCACGATGGAAGTATTTCTGTAGGAATTTGTACTTTCCTTTGACGGCTTTGTTTGTGACTTCTTTGGGATTCAGTCTCAACTCGAGCCTTCGTTCTTCTTCGGTCATATTACGCAACCGTTCCACTTCCAAGCGTTCCTTTTCTACAGCCTCCCGTTCTTCGCGATCTCGTTTGATTCGTTTCAGCTCCCTCAACTTCCACGCTTCGTACTCCACTTCGTCGTTCTCGTCGTCCGTGCACACGTCATTCAAATTCGGCTCGTTGCACTCTTTATTTTTGGCCTGCTGTTCCTTCCTGATAGTCTCCTCGACCAGACGAACCGACTGGCGCCTCCTTTCTTCGGCATTCCGTGCCGCTTCCATCTCCTCCTGCTTCAACTTCTGCGCCTCCTTCTCCTTTTCGATGATCGTGATTCTGTCTTTTTTGCGCACGAAAATCGGTTTTAATCTCGGCCCCGTTTCTTCCTCCGAATCCGTATACTCGTCATACTCCGACGACTCCTCCGACGATTCCAACTTCTCTTCTTCTTTCACCATCATTTCTTCCTCTTGCTTGTCCAGCACGCGTTTTCTCATCGTTTCTCTCCTGCGTTCGATTTCGCCCTCGCTTAACTCCACCTCGGATTCGTCGTCATCTGGAGCCGCTTCCAACGTGTGCTTGGGTTCCGGTAAGTTAATCTGTTCTTTTTCGGACTCCTCGTCCGATGATTCCAACACTTCGGGTTCGACAATGTGGCGTCGCCGTTCCGGCCGTACTTCCGTTTCCACTTCGGCGATTCGTAGACGCCGCAGACGTGGGTCGTTGAGTTCGTCGTCGCTGCGAGACGGCTCGGGCGTCGGCGGTTGCTGGGGTTGATTTCGTCGCTCGATGAAGTCATCTTCGTCGCTGTCGCTGTCTGATTTTATGTCCTGGGCGTAATCGGGTCTTTTGCCGGATACGTAGCGGTGCACCTTCACCTTCTGCATAGAAATTTCACCTAAACAAAAAGGAGGACAGAGTTTAGCCACACAGATGCCGCCAAACCGCAAACGATATCTTTCTTAGATTAATTAAAACCCTTTTTTTTTATTCGTAGATTTTTTACTTTACATTAAGAAAGATTGTTATTTAAGAATGTGTGGGCTTCTTTCTTATTGTTGAGGATTATCTGGACTCTCAATTCTCTTGTAACAGTATGTTTTTTTATTAGGATTACTAGGATTTTCCTCTGAGGAAGTTCTTTATTTTTAAAATATGTGGCCCGTTCTTGACGTTGTATTCTTAGGAATAATTGACGTGACGTTACGATTTACAAATATTTTTTTTTGGCGCACTATAAGTCATTAATTCTTCCGGATTTTTTACTTTATCTAGCATGTCCCTTTCTCTGGTAACGTGCGTGCAAAAAAATTATTAGAGTAGACCAGGGAATCACTTTGGAATTCGATTTAGTGTAGAAAATGTGTGATCTGTTGACAACGGTTTCGGTCACGATATAATATAAGATACATTTTTCGAGTGCCTTTAAAAACGACTTATTTCAACTCTAACATTTTTTTCAGGAAAACACTAAAACTCCAGACAAAGCTAATAAGTTGAAGTAGGTATTTATTTTTATTTCTGAGCCCCCTTAATAAAATGTATTTAAATTGTTCTTGGAAATAAGCACTTTTGACTGAGACTTTCAAAAATAAGCTAATTTGATCTGTACTTCGAAGAATCGAACCCTTTTGTATTGGATTCGTTTTTGATGAGTACTACAATAAAAAATTAAAATTGATAATAATTTTGTTACAAAACTAAGCAAGAATTTCTCCGACATCATTTTCGATGCAATTACACTCATGCTCGTCTGGATTTTGAGCACCTGTTATAACGTGCGTTCAAAAATAAAACGAGGCTGCGTTGGCCATGGAATTTATCGGCTTTCCAGTGTAGAAACCATAGAAAACATAAACATAGATTTGACAAATGTCAAGATCTGTCAGTTTAAAATTTACCATCGAAATAAAACGGCCCAAACGCTAAGACAGTTTAATTTTATTTTTTAATGAGCATTTTTAATAATCATTGGTTTTTGAATTATCGAATCCAAGCAAATCCGAACCTTTTTTTTCTAATGTATATTGTGTAATTTATAACACATTAGTGGTCAACGTTCGTGTTTGATTGGTAGGTCACAAACATATATATTATTTTTAAATTGCTATTATTAAAAAAATAGATCCAACTACTTAAATGATGGAGTAAAAAAAATAGGTACTTTAAGTAAAATGTAAACATTAATGAAAGACAATCCGTAATTAAACTCCAAAAACAAACAACATTTATCGCAATTGCTTTAGATTTTTTGCCGTAGCTCGTCTAAATTTTTGGCCTACTAAAATAACCTTCGAATCCAAGCAAACCCGAACCTTTTTCTTCTAATGTATATTGTGTAATACAACTCCCTAACGGTCGACGTCCGTGTTTAACTATATATACAACGATTTTTGAAATATTAATTGAGAATGCAGTTGCTCTTAAACTGAATTGGTAGGTCTCGAGTTGCGCATAGAGACTGATGACCCATGAAGGTTGACGGGTGACTGAGTGCTGCCAAATATTCTCAAGACATTTTTCGGTTTTGAGACTGATTCTTCTTCATCGATCTATTCACGACTTACAGTTATATCAAATTAATGAGCGTCCTGGTCGTGTCGATATTCTCCTCAACAGAGGAGAAGCTGTAACAATGAATAGATTGATGTTTGGATTCACAACGATACCGGGAAATGTTTTGCACTTTTTTTTTAATCCCATAATATTTTATCCCATTGTCAACAAGGAAGCTAACCTAAACATGAACAGACTCGAACTGACACTTTGAAATTTTGCTACACTAAATTGATGCACAAAGTTTTTCCATGGCCAACGCAGCCTCGTTTTCTTTTTGAACGCACGTTATAATATATTTTTATACCAAGCCAATTCTGGTAAGTCAATCCACTCCTCTCCAAACTGGTTTTTTAAGCGAATTACTTAAATATTTTTTCTTATTTCCTGAAATTATCTTTGTAACATTTTCAGCTCCACATATTTCTAATAGTATCCTTTTCCCACGTTTTAATAATGTATGGCCGACTTCACCACTTTGAAATCTATAGTGTTTATAAGCTCCTATTTCACAATCCTTCGGTCTATTATTGACTTTTTTTTCTAATTGGATCCTCTTAATTTTCTGCAATCCCTCTAAATTATTAAATTTTATTTTCTGTAAGAAAATAAGTTTTTTGTCTCGTACATTTTAGTAGATCACTACTAACTAGATACTACCATTGATTATATATTGTCAAATGTCAATATATAATCAATGATAATACCTAGAAATAAGCGGTTTCGAAAAGTAGTGATTTTAGTTATTGATCACACAAGAAATAATTAGTTCGAAGTAAGCTGCTTTGGAACCGAAGGCACTTTGTTGCAATTTTTTATAAAAATTAAGCCATTTTAACTTTAGGAAATTATAGAAAAACATCGAGAATGTTTTGTTAGAATCGTTTGGCGTCAAAAAATATTATGTCAAAAATACGAAATAAGTTCTTTGAAAAAGTCTTTTTTAGCAAATTTCATTTCTGGGCGTCGGTTTTGAGATATTTTGAGCAACTTTTTAGTTGACATTTCCAATCATGTTATGTCAATGTCAAACAACTACACTGTAAAAACTAACAAAACAACAAAAGCTAATAGATCCCATGGTCTATTCTGAACCCTCTTTTTTTTACGACCGGTTATTATCCTTTTTGCTGTGCCTTCATTAAAATCATTAAAATATTTCAGGTTTATTTAAACTTTCTGAAGGTTTTCTTGTATTTTAAGATTGTTGGTAGTCTTTGACATTTATCAAACATACTTCAATGCAGTGGACACTTTCAATGTGGGACCTAAATAAAATAAATACTCTCTTTATTGTCTGGAAGCAATTCCAGGAAATCAGCCTGAAAATCTAGAATAGCTACCATGTTGCAGTATTTTAAGAAATATAGGAAATTATCACATTTAACAAGAGAATGTTAATCAACGTTAAAATTAGACTTAAGTAACGCGCGCAGAAATAAAAACGGAGGCTGAGTAAGGTATGGAATCTAGCTTGTTTTATATTTTTACACTGTAATCTGTGTCAATTAAATATCATGACAATTAACAAGAACTGTCAATCAACGAAATCTAAACCGGCCCCTGAAGATGGAAATTGCTGAAAGAGACATTAAATGTATCTATGTCGTGTCCGAAAGGGTTGTCAACTGAAAACTTAATTTCGAATTTCTCCAAGTTAAAGCCAAAACTTTGCTACACTCTATCGAGCGTCAAAGTTATTCCATGACCTATGAGGCCTCCTTTTATTTTTGTTGCACGTTATTTTATTATGAAACAGCAAACAAAAAGCGTTATAGGTTATGTAAAAAACATTTACCTTTTTCATTTCTGACAGGAACGGCACCTGCCGTGCTCTGAATTCCATAATAGGACTGAGAATTCATCATTATTGTTAAAACGTTCAAATTATAGCCGTTTATTCTTCAATTTTAACACATACACATCTGTCACTAATGTCAATTCTACCATGATTTTATTTATTTATGTGTTTAAGTTACTTAGTTACTTCTGGCTTCTCAGTAAATACCCTAGGAATACTAAATTACACTAGTTCTATTACGAAACGAGTAATCTGTGTACGAAAAAAAATATTTTTTTTTATAAACGAGTTACTAGTTATGTTTTTTATAGCAAAGCTGTTAATGCACTCAAACGAGTGCCTAAAGAGCTTTTTGATATTGGTAATAGAATTAGTGTAATTTAGTTTCTCCAGGGTGGTATGTCATAAACAGAATTAGAAATTTAATGTTCAACGTCAAAATTAACACCAACACAAAACGCCTTTTAATAAACGGTCGACGAAAAAAGCGATGTGCCGAAACCTGAGGACGTCAAGCTCCAAGTAATACAGAACAAATTCCTGAGGGGAGTCTACGACGCAAGCTACACTGAGAGGCCGAACTGCCGACTCTTGCAGAATTCATGCCGGAAACCATGATGAAGACAGCAGTGGCTGAACAACACCAAAACCTGCTTATTCGTCAAGTTGTGGACTACGACGAGGAGATCCAACACAGACACAAGCGTCCGAAAATGGCGCTTCGGTAAAAGTTGCTCTGTGTCACTACAGAGAGAGTGAAAAGCTACACTCACTAACAAGAACTCATTAAATGTGTTTCAGAACCTCTCGGAGTTAGTCGTTTAAATCGAACAAATAACACTTTTAGAGAAGTCCGCTTTCTAATGGGTCACTCAACTTGGGAATGATGCAAAAAACTTAGAAATAATATTTTTCTTATATTCAAACTTATTACAACAATTATTCACTATCTTCAGTTTGAAGGGGGCGACTCCAAAAGTTGTTCTCTGAAACACAATTAAACAATTAGTACACAATAAATTGACAAACTGTACTCGCTGAACTCAACCTCACACATTAAACTTGTCATTCATATAATTTTTTTGTTACTTGTATAAATACCAACTACAGTTTATATTTTATTAAGCTGCTCCTAGAATGTCAATAATCTTGAGCAATTATTTTGTCTTCTGTAATATTATTGACAATCTGTAGAGGATATTGAGACATTGCAATAAGTATAATATATTGAGCATATAAAAAATGATTTGATTTGTATTGCACAATCTGTATGAAATTTGCAGTATGTAGTTAATATTGCAGAATGAACTGTAAATACGTACAATAATAAATTATACTTGAGTTACCGTACAAAAGTCAGAAAATAATTTTTTTAGACAATCTGTTTATGAAATGAGGTAAAATTTAATTACCTGACAAAATTTTCCAGGTTTGTCAAAGCAAGTTCTTGAATCGCTTGCGTCGGAAATTGCAAGATAATATTTGGTTTCTGTAGCTCCGGCTTTCTCACCAAATGAATGGACCCTCCTTCAGGGTTGTAACCTTGTAGGTCGGTCAACTTTATTATAACTGACCATTCATCCATATTTTGGACTAGCATGCAATGTTCGCCTTGCGTTATAAATGATAATGTACCTTCAATCATTATATTTCTGCCACAGTAATAATTACAAGGAAATGCGTTAGCTATTCTGGTTTCCAGTTTACACAATTGATACCACTTCCACTGTTTTAAGAGATTTTTATAATCTGAAAATAAAAAAGTTATCACAGTAATTGGTTGGGGTCGAAAATGAGGAGGTCCGTTTCAAAATTCACCTTATCCATTTTGAACGAAAATGCGGTATTAGTGGTTACTTTACTTGGTGTTCTACTGTTTAAAAACATTTTGTCGTGCAAATAAATGTGCCTTAGCTAATTATTGAAATCTACATAAGGGAACAAATTCACTCACAATAAGTTAAAAAATTCCTTAAAATAAGGTTTTCACAATGTGGTTAAATCTTTTAGTGTCCGACCGAACTTTCGGTTTCGGTTACGGCCTAGTTTCGGCAAAAAAACTGGTTGGAAAAAGTGTTTTTTTTTGTATACCTACCTACATGTATTTACTAGGTAATTTCTTTTTACTTTAAAAGCATTAATTTTGTTTTGTAGCTTTTATTTTATTTCAAAATATTAAAAAAAAGTATATTTATTTGTGCTTTTTTAAATAAGGGGGGTAATAATATGATATAATAAATTAATGATTACTTAAAATATCAGAGGCTGAATGAATAATATGTGATTGGTTAAAAAAATAATAATAAAAACTGATTATGATAATTTTTACTTTGTTTTTCCCACGAAAGCATGAAATTTCGGTTTCGGCCAAAAATGAAAACTGAATTTCGAATTTCTCCAACTAAATATCTAAACTTTGCTCCATTATCGAATGTCAAAGTTATTCCAGGGCCTACACAGCGTCGTTTTATTTTTGTAGCACGTTATTTGGTTATAAACAGGAAACAAAAACTGTTATAGGTTATGTAAAAAACATATTTACCTTTTTCATTTCTCTGAATTCCATAATACGACTGAGAATTTATCATTGTTGCTAAACCGTCCAAATTACAGCCGTTTCATATTAAATTAATTAAATTTTTACATACACATAGCATTTCTGTCATGAATGTCAATTGTACGTTTGTTTGTTTATTTCACTTCTGCGTAACCACCCTAGAAATACTAAATTACACTAGTTCTGTTACGAAACTTTATTAAAAAACAAGTAACTATGTTTTTCTACTTCGCGTCTATAACAATACTGTTAATGCACTCAATAGAATGCGCTAATAGCTTTTATTAGTTTCGCAATAAAACTACAGTAATTTAGTTTTTCTAAGGTGGTATGTCATTATCATAAATGGCACGTCAAATGTCAAAGTAAACACCAATACAAAACGTTTAATATTTCTAATTTAAATTAGATTTCCCCAGTTATAAACATTAATTGTTACGTCGTAATGAGCACTTGAATTAATGCCACCATATTTTGCTGAAAATTATTTTCACCGCAAACGTTATGTGGGTTAATATGCATTTGAAAATCGAAATTTCAATTTTGACAATTGTCAACCAATCAATGCAAAATTCCCCAAAATTTAAAACTGCTATTTTTTATAACAAAGAATGCGAAATCAAAAAAAATAGTATAAAAACCCGTTCATAAGGCTATTATGGCACTCCTCCTTTGTAAAATTCCGGGTCGTTTCATAAAGTTGGACCCGCCATATAAAATATGCCTTAAAGAACTCGTTCTTTAATACGTATACTATTAGCAATGGTTCGTTGACAATTAAGTTTAATTATGATGTACGGAAAAACAATAATGTTGATGGGGGTGGTCGACGCACAGTGTTGCCATTAGTAGAACACCAAACCAACTTGACCGCGTGTCCAGTTTTTCTTCGTGAAGTTGGCACTGCCACCTGTTGTTGATGTCGTTCAAGTTAAATCTACCGAACGCAAGCGTGCAAGAAGACGCGGCGAAGCAGTGTTTTTATAATATTTATTTTACGTGATTGTGACAAAACGTCGCCACATTATGGACTAATCAATCAAGTCCCGAGTGTTTTTTCTGTGTGTTTTGACTGGACTTGTGTTTTGTGGGTGATTTGACTTTTTTTTTGGATTACAATCGAGTCGGCGACTTCACATAAAAAGGTAAAACCCGGAGAAATAGTAAACAGTAAAATGCGGCGACGGACTGTGATTTCGGATCGAAAATCCGCACCGAAGCGTTTTACGTAATCCGGAACTGTTGTTGTCGTTAAAACGGCAAGAATTAAGATAGGCGCGGCAAATTCTTGTTTCTTGTATGTCAGCGCGATCAAGGAGTCTGTGGCGAGTCTGACGTTTAGGCTGGGCATGCTGCGACGATGTTATGCAAAATACGGCACCACGATCAAGGACATTGTTGTCTGGAGGCTGCCGAATTGTCGGGCTCCAGGTGAAGATTTGCAGACGGATGACGTGTATGACGCGAATGGGTCAACAACTTCACGTTGCCCTGATTTTCTTTGCCGATTTTTTCTGTTGCGTCTTCGGCCATGCGACAGTCGGATGTTTGACTTGTTCCAGCGCACACTTCGACGATGCGGGTTTCCAGTGTCAAAGGTCTTGCGGTTGGAATTCATTTTAATTTGTTATTAATGGCTGGAAGACTTCCCGAATTGGGTTTTTATGTTACTGACATTCAGTATGTGGGTCATCAATTTAGCGATTTAACGATTACGACGATTTTTCACATTATAAGCAATTTTTCTACAATTATATTGTCGACAAGTCGTGTCGTAGATTTAAGTAGTTCGTAATAACAGGACCAAAAAATTGTTATACAGAGCGTGCAAAAAAAAAGGCAGACTTGGGAGTCCATGGAAATCTAGTTGTTGTTTTATTTTTTTCCACTCAAATCGTGAAGTGCCAAATGTTACACTGTAAACGATAAAACAAAAGCTAGATTCGATGGCTTCCTGAGGGCAGGACCTGTCAATCGAAAATTTGCTCAAACGACGTCTAAGCCGACAGTTGGAGAGAATTTGTTGAAGAAGACATTAAATGTATCTTAAGCAGTGTGTCCGAAAATATTGTAAATAGTAAACTTGATTTCAAATTTCTCCAACTCAAGGGCAAATATTTTCTACCCTCTAACGAATTCCAATGTGATTCCGTGGCCTTCTGAATCTTTTTTTACGCCTGTTATGACTTCAGAAGAAATTGTAATTGTTTACTGGCGATGTGCACAGCACACACATGTTCATAATGTCTAAAAAATTGCGTTAAATTAAACGAAGCAAGGAAGTCGTTGAAAAACTTTGTAAGTATAGTGTTGTTAAAAGTCCAAAGAAATATTTTAATCAACTAGTGATGATGTTACAGCAGTTGCCAACGAAACGCCCCCAAATAAACATGTTTATTATAGAAAAATGACATTTTTGTGTCAAGATTTTTATTTGCTCTGGTGTCATCGATAAGCAGATGTCACTGAGAACAAATATAGCCATATCGCAATGAATGACGCAAATGTTTTATTATTTTATTGATAACGAATTGTGTGAATTGCCCTAACGGATCCAGTTGAAAACTGGCAGCCAGTTACCGTCCTTATCAGAATTTCCTTCTCAAAAGTTCGCCGATACGGAAGTAATTGTACCCCTAAATCGGTCCGAAGGATTTAATTTGCACTAATCCGCCGCGATTCGACAATCAATTTCAAGGTCGCAAGTCTTTCGTCTCGTTTCGGTAAACCAGGTGAGAATTAAATTACCAGGGCTTGTGAAACAAGAAACGAGACTTAGTCTGTTATTAGACCGGGAATTTAATAACGACTGAATTGATAAAAAACGATTTAATCATCTGATGTAATGGCAGCAGTTTCTTCAGGTGTGGGCTTAACGATCTAATTGTTTAATCCAAGAATCTGTCGCTTGTGGTGGAGATGTTAATAGTAGAGCACGACACGAACTTTCCTGAGCCCGTTTCTGTTTCACTGTTCCTTTTCTGTTTTATTAAGTTTGAAAATGTTATTTGGAAATTTATAATCGGTATTATTTTGAACATTGAAAATAATCCAATATGTATAACGTGGGCGTTCAAATAAAAACGGAGGCTCAGGCTCATTTGTTTTATTATTTACAGTGTAAACTTTTGAAACTGTTAAATGATTAAAATCATGACATTTGACATTCAAACATTTGCTCAAACAATTCCTAAACCGAGACTTGCATACGTAATGGAATTTGTTGAAGAAGACATTAAATGTATGTTAAGTATTGTCTCCGACAAAGTTCTTCAACGTAAGATCAAAATGGTTCTACACTCTATCGAATGTCGAAATTATTCCATGGCCTACGCGATCTCGTTTAATTTTTGTAGGCAGCTACACCTAACTATGAAATATTTTCTATAATTTAAAAATTGTAACTTGGAACCGGATTTTAAACGTTGAAGCTCAACCCAGCCCTTGGACCATTTTAAACCTGATTTTAAAATTACCCTTGGACCGTTGTTCTCTCGGGGATGTTTCTATTCGTTACCTGACTTGTTTGTCACGTTTGAGCCATTCACTGCCCGCTTTTTCTCATATTTTGCAACGGCTCGTGTTTCATGAAGTAAACAAAACCAGTGAATTTTTACCATTTCATCACACGAAGAGATCGTTGACTTGTAACAGCGTCTAGTCCGGACCGATAGGTTTTTAGAAGCGTTGCTTGTCGATGCCGGGTCATCCTGCAAAGAATGCAAGCAAGCTAGGTCTTTGGGTCGAACTTTAACTCGACCGCCTCTCTACGGGCAATTGCTTTTTAAAGAGGCGAACAGACGGAAGCTTTACCAGATAAATCGTGAGCCGTTAGTGTGGCTTTGGATTTTTTTTATTCGGAAAGTTTTCTTGCAAATAACGGCAAGCAACGTGCGAGCCGTTCATCTCCAACCACTGATTTTTTCTAGAATTATTTAATGTAAGCGTTGGAGTTGGGTTTGCTTTTTTATTACGCTATCATTAAATTTAAACGATATGTCATGTTTCTGTCGCAATTTTCGATAGAATTTTTAGATATCTGCAAAATTAGAAACGAGTAGATGATAGATACTTTATGTTTAGTTGAACTGAAAACAGTTTGTTTTTGTAGACTTGTTAAAACGCATTTATGTCACAGCAACGGTTACTAAGTAATGCTTTTCTTTGTATCTCAGACTGTATTTTGGTTTTGTTTTCATGGTCTACGGTAAATTGTTTCCATAATAGTGACTGGAACAGTTCCTGCATCTGCTCTTCCTTTGCAAAATTATTATTCACGCACTGTACGCTTCCATACTTTGTTTTCTAAGAAATACCGTTGATTATATCACGTACAGAAGTCTAGAGATACAAAAGTTTACTGTACAAATTGCTTTTCCACCTCTCGTGAATTGTATCTAATGGAAATCAAGATTATACAGATATTTTTAAACAAATTTGAAAGAAACTAATTGACTTGTATTAAATGATAACGATCCTCTGGACAATGATTGCTATTATTCAGTTATCCCGCAGCAAAGATTTGCACCTTTTGTGTTTGGTGCATTGAATTCGATGGCGATCAATAAACAGCGAGGTACAAAGGCGTGTAGAAAGTTTTGTTTGGTTTCTAATTCAAACGACGCATTTTAGTTGATTCACAGTCTGCAAACAGAAAATTATTGCAAATATGTAAACAGGGGGCTTGCTTTGTTCGCCGTGCTTCGTTAAGAAATAGTTTAAAAGGTATTGAACTATGAATACACAACAGAAAATACAATAAAACGAAGAAAATAAACTCATTGAAGCTTGGTTAAGATCATATCATATTATGATATATGTATGTGTAACAGACTTTTATTTGTTGGTAATACTCGTACGATGGCGTTTTCAAGAGCATTAGGTAAATTAGGAATTTCTTGTCATGTTCATCAAGTTGAACGAAGTTAAAACTTATAAATATTTTTTTGTAAAATATTAAATCACAGTTTAGTTTGTTTATTCTCGACTTGATTATTAACAGAGTCAGCATCTACAAAATGACACTGCTGCATTTGCGATGGTTAGATCGTTGCCAGAGCATTTAAAGTTCCAATATTTTTTATTGTTCAACAAGTAGGAGGTTCTGAAAAACCAAACCATTTCTTGAAATAAATTTTAGTTGCACACTTTGTAATAATAATTTTATGTGCACTTGAAGTGTTAACGGAGCCGTAAAAATAATTAATATTTTGTCCGCCTGTGACCCATCTTACCGACTTTATAGTTACACTTATCAGCGTAATATTATATAAATTGTGTGCGTTAGTTAACATACGCTGTCGTTCCCTTATCAGTGAAAGAATTCGTGTGACAATGAAATCCAATGCAAACTGTAAGTTTTGGTACAGTCGAAAAGGTGAGTTTTTCGAAATTGCATTTCGTAATAAACAGAAAAATTCCGTTACTGATCAGTTTGGTAGTTTTTTTGTTTATGTATTTAGCAAGTAAGCGTGACGAAGCCCGCAAAACGTAAAACAAACAAGGATTGGGATTTTTTATTTAGAACTGTGGTACGCGGGCGTGTATGTCCACTAAATGGGTAGTGTCGTTTAGGCACCGCGTTTTAAGAGTCCTTAAAATGTACGCCCGTCTAAATAACATTTAACTGCGATTTTTTATAGCGATTTTAGTGCGTCGTTTTCATGTTACGCTCATAAAGTCATCTTCGAAGCTCGCTTTGTCCTCACGCTCATTTTATTGTACTGAAAAAAATTGTGCAGTCACACCCAGCTCGGCCAAACAATCGCATTCGATGAAAGTGTGCGATTTAAATTGGTAAATTGCAAGAGAACGTGTTCTCCTAAAAGCGACATGAATTAATCATGCGACTTCTTAATTATGGGAATACGGTTGGCAAATCACTTCAGAATTTAGAAACCTTACGAGTGCTGAATTTTTGCCGAAGCCATTTCCGGCGTGATTTTTTTAAAGCAACTTAGAACCCGGGAGGGTTTCTTCGTAAAGCACCTGCTGGGAATCGAGAACGTGGAAATGTCTGCATTGCACTAAATCTTCTCATGCTTTCACTTGCATTCATTGAGAGACGCGGGTCTGTGAATACGAATTTCTGAGCAGACTATCAATGCCCCACAATACTATTGTCTGCCGGTGAATGAGTAAAAATCAAGGTTTGTCATGTCTGTGGTCAGGATGAACAGAACAATTGTCCTTGTCAGCAGCTGCGCAAGCTTTTTGAAATAAAAGAGAGTAGGTGGAGAGAGCACTCGAAGCGCATTTACATAACAGTGGAAAGGTCAATTAAAAATTAAAAGATAAAGATCAACTTTACGCCATTGGTGCGGCAAGCAAAGAAGTAATTACCGTGGAATTTAATTTTGAATTTCAAAGTTTAAGAATGTGGTGGGCGTCCAAGCTGCATCTTATTTCACCGACAAAGCTGCATGTGTTTTGACTCCAGACGTTAATAATTTAGTTCATTACGCTCTCGACATTATCATTTTAAATGCTACGGTAACATTCTTGAAAGTTAACCTTTATGTGTTTTTTTTCTGTATTTTTTACTGCAGTTCTAGCAATGTTGCAACAGTTGTAATTTGGACTATTAACAAAGTAAAAAAATTGAAACAGGAATATTGATATGTGAATAGTTATTTCCAAATCGATTTGGAAATGAACGTCAGGTCGACGAAGCAGTGATTTATTACGCATTTATTGTACAGTTTCAATCGTACCTTAGTAAGTTAAAAAGCACAACTAAGTCGTAGCATTTCTAGTCCAAGTTTCCTTTTGATAATTTTTTCGATTTGTTCTGTCGTTCAGATCACAGACGTTGTAAAATAAGATCACGATGTCGGAGACAATGAAAAAAATCAGACGGCATTTAGTAAAGTTTGGAATAAATAACAAAATTATTATGTCTTGATTCAACCAATGTTCATCAAGTCGGTTTCTAGACAGGGCTCATTTTGTAATTTATGCTGCACTAAAATAAAATTTAACTCCATTTTTGAACTAATATTTTACTGTATCAAGGTCTTTCGATATTTATGAAATCTTACATATGTACCATTTTCGAGGCGCTGAATAACCTCATAGAAGCTAAATTCTTTTTTGATTAGTAGTTTATGAATTAGAAGTCTTCGAAATCAACCAAACCACAATTTTGGTACACTACTCGATAAAATTTTTGCGTTGCCCTGTACACAATTTCAACAATTACTTGTGCATTCATAAATTTATATTACTGCGGACGACAAGTGTACATATTATATGAATCGTGTTTTCTGTAAAATGATTTGTTAATCTTACACATACTGTTTATCATTATTTCAATTTAAATTTTTTGTTTTATATTATATGATATGATATCAAAATATGTTTATTGATAATTTTAATTGGTGTATTTAAGAGCTTTGGGTGTGTCGTATTTAAGTGTGAAAATTATTATTATGTTATGTTTATGCTTGCACTTTTTAGTAAAACTTTGTTTGATTTGTGCGTGTTTGACCAGCAACCACAAAATGGATCAAACTCAAAAATCCAGTTCGATATCTGCGCCTAGGAAATTTCCAGATGACCTCTTCGACGTTTGGAGTGTTAAAAAACACCTATAACTCACTATGTAACTAACATCCAAAAGCGAGAAAATGTTGAGTAATGAAATAAAATATTCAGATACGCTGCGTCATATCAATTTTAATGTTGTTTGAACACATCGTCACCACACAATTTTTTGGCTTGCTAACAACCGACGTGTCAGCAACATTGTAACCTGACTCATGAGCAATTATTTCCCAATTATGCGCAAATTGTCGTACAAAAATACGAGACATTGAACCTTTTTGTGTTTCGGCCGTTAAAACTTTATAGCATTATCAAAGAATGTGGTAAAAGCTAGTTACTAGTAAATGTTGTAACCGAAAAATAATTACATGGCACGAATTACGTAATGGTATAATTAATTTTGAATATGCGATGGTTGTCACAAGCAACTGTAAGTCCAAAAAACCTGAATTTCTCAGACTGGGATGATAAGCATGGTCTGATGGAAACGAGAACGGCCTGATCAGCCAAGCGGTGATTTTGCATAACGGCATCAACATGTGTCGGAACAGGAAAGCGGTTTTACCTACCGGAAGTTTGTACAGAATCCATCCTTAGTTTTTATCTCTATTATGTAGTGAGCAAATCTGTTTTGAGTCATAATGCAAACTCAGCATTGCTTAAAATCAATAGCTGCCTTAAATGTCTCATAGGCGAGGTTGACATTATTTTTATAGAAAACGAATGTTACGCAAACAAATTGCTCAAATGTAAGAATATATTGAATCTTCATATCTTCTAAGTGCTCGAAACTGATAGTGGGTAGATAAATTTGTTTTAATAAATAGATAGTAATCTGTCAGTTTCGTCACTTCGTAAGAGGCTCTCCACAGCTTAAATTTTTGAGCCGATTTAGCGAATCACCACGTCAATCTACAAATATTTGAAAGTTGCTTCTGCATCATTTGTTCTCGTTCGCAGGTTGCGATTTCTTGAGAGTTATGTAACGGATTGCAGGTGCTATATGCTATTTGTGGCGTGAGAGTATAACCACACCGCAATTATTAAAATCTAATCTCATTAGTTTGCCTATCGATAATTTGTGCATCCATTTAGCATCCTGGCAGATGCTCTGATGAGCGCTCAACGATATTGAACAGCAATCTATACTTTATATCATGTTTCACCAGATAGAGTTATCCATCGACTATTAATATCATACAGAGAAAGATTAAAGCCTGACGTTTTTATTTATAAAATTTAATATTTTCTACGCCAGAAATACAATGTGTGAATGACATTTAGAGTCATCGTATTTGTAAAAATTTGTTGTGTTTACATTTACAGTCATTACGATCGGATTTCTATTGGTGTCTTCACGTCTTTGTGGTTTGAAGCGTTTTGTTCGTCTCCACTGAACTTTATTTGTAAGATCATGTGTTTTTTTATTGTTTACACTTATAATCATTGTGAATATATTCCTATCAGGCGTCTTTTTTGAAGTTTTTTGTTTCGATCCCATTTGCAATTATATTTAGAAAACCTTGTTTTTACAATTATAGTCATTACGATTAAATTATCATCCGTATATTAATTCATTCGTGTACTATTCAGGCTGACAAAAAACTGTTGTTGCTGTATCTTGCTTATTTATGATCCGTTTTGGATAAATGAAATCGTTTCAAAGCATGAACTGAATTGCCTTTAATTTTCGACAGATGTCAGTAAACTTTTTTTTTCGAATTGCTTACTTGCTATTGTAGAGAATTTACTTTTGCATACGCAAGCATCAAGGAAAAAACGAAGAACATTCTTGGAAGAAAAAATAATTTTTTTTTGAAAATCAAGTCTAGATTACCAAAATTGCCTGTGCCAAACATTGTCGACACCTTCTAGAAACGTTCATTGTTGTTTACAGTAAGAATTTCTGCACATTTCTTGACCTGATAATTTTGAGCACCTAGGATATATTTTTTATTATTAAATTTGTATTGATCACTTGATTTTTGTCTTTTTATCTTTTATTCTCAACTAAAGTATCTATTTTCGTTTTTCCTTGATGCTTGATACATATCTTGTTATTATCAAATTCGATATTACAATAAGTTACACTTTGGATCATTTCAATTTCCAATAAGAAAAGTTTTGTTGTTAACTTCAATAATTCTAAACGGTTTTTGAGTCGTTTTTTGATAGGTAATCACAGGAACGTCTCTATTTAAAATTTTATCACCCATTTCGTCCGTGATGTTTGAGGTTCTTGGTTTTTCTGAAAATGTAAGATCAGGCTCTCCTTGTCCTAGAAGCTCTGTATGTGGTTTATTCAAATAGGCAATTTTTTATATGTATCTTGCAGACCACCTGGTGGTTTTTAATTTCACATTTTTTGCGTTTTATTATGCTGCTTTGTGGTAAAATGTCTATTGTTATGAACAAGAATTGATTTTTATTTAATTCTATACTTTAATAAACTTGACTTCATAGTTCTTTGGAAGCGGAACTTTTACATTCCATTTATTTCGTTTTGTATTTTACTATGTTATTAAGCATCAAATGCTGCGGCTTTTGTTGTATAAAATTTGAGGATTTTACACAAAGCTTGTGTCGTTTATTGGAAAATTTAAGTCTTTTGAAGTAGTATCAGAAAGTGTGATAAAGTTAATTACTGCATTACTTTTGTTAAAGATTTTCCTCGTTTAATACATGGTTATAATTATTTTTCTAGATTAATAGATTAGATTTCGATAAGAATTGTGCACATTATTACGACTTAAATGTATGTGTTGTCCGATTGAACAAAAACCCCCACAAACAACATCGTGTTATTTGCTACGACAATTAAGAGAATCCTCGACTGTCATTAGAGAAAACATGGAATTGCAGATAACATTTGACCCTTCCTAGATTTATTGTTCCTGTTGCAAATGAGTCTCGACTTTACTGCAGCAATTTTCCGTTAATAAATGTAAAAGTCTTTTTAATTGTTCTTTGTTCTGTTAATTTTTATGCGAGAGTCACTCATCCACATCCAGCGAAGGTCGACTCAATGTTGTCATGTCAGAAAAATGTGTTTTCTACGACTGTTAAGTAATGCATACATTATACGAAACGAGGTGAGGAATAGCGTATTACTCACACGTTACGATAGTAACAATTGAAATTACGAGTTGGAAATGCGAGATAGTTTTGTTTGCAATGTTTGTACGTAATGGAGTTCCCTCAAGACAATGAGGAGTAAAAGCGACAAGTTAATTGATAGCCTTTATCTCGAACAATAAGCGGTCATTCCGCATCTTGAAGATAGTGATTGATAGATCCACCCGCGCTGACGTTTGATGTTTCCAGTAAAACCAAACGAAGAGTAAATAACGAGAGATCTTTTTGCTTGATGGAGTCGAAACGTCGCCGCATATCAGCGTCCATACTTGATAATTAGACCACCTAATGAGAATACTAATCATCTGCTGCGGTATTCGTGGAATCGCGATTTTTCTCTATTATAATACCACGTCATCGATCATGCAACTAGCACGGAGGAAGCTTTTCTTTTTATTAACATCAGCACGCGCCCATAACAAGCAATTTCGGCATGTGCCAAGTACAGGAAACGTATGTGGTTTTGTGCTTTTCTTTACTCGTGTCACCGGGGTTGAAATAATAAACATGCGGGGGGAGCTAAAAGCGGAAATGCTTCTGCATCCAGTTGAGGGTGTGCTGTTGGGAAAAGATGAAGTTGTACGTTTACTATTCGAGCTGCAAGACCGGTGAGTAAATTGCAATCGCGTTTCCTGTATAGGTATTTCACACTACTTGTTATTAGTTTTAAGCGTTCTGAACTGATTTCGTGGTGAAAGTTGCAAAAATCACTGTTAATGTTCGCAGACTAATTAAATTTTCGAGATATATCCGTGTACAAAAGGTGGCGTAAGTTAATAATGCTCGCTCGGGTGGAACGTTTGTTCTTTTTTGTATAATTGTTCGAATGCAGTTTTATTAAACATAAGAAAGTGCGGTTTGGCGATTCTTCTCGCTTCTCTTCTTGGAAACACAGTCATCCGGATAACGGTTGGAATTTCACCCATATCCTAATAAGCGAGATATTGCAAACTCTCGGCTATATAAAGGTTACATTCTTGTGAAAGGCGTTGGTTTTTCTAAAGCGCATAATTGGTCACGATCCGCATCTTCGATTTGTGCAGTACTCCCCGGTAGTACCCAACATGCGGAATCGAAAGGAATGCGGCCGTTACGTAATTTAGATAAATTGCTCGGATGGTAATTGGGGTTTTATTGGGGATTTCAATTAATTGAGTATGTCATCTGATTGTGGATTTTAATGACGCGACAAGTGAGTCATTCAGGGACTTTTCTCGTGTGCGATACACGCACGAAAGACCAACGTTGGTTATTGTGGTGTCTTCATTGATTATGATGGCTTTAGGCAGTAAGAGATTCTTTAAAAGACCAAGGTGATCCGGTTCGCTTGATCCATATTCTCCACTGCCAACAACTATTTGTACTTATAAAGCACCAATGAGAAAATTGTTTTGTGTCCCACATGGAGAAATTAGATTCGAAAAATAAATATTCTAAAATGGTGTGAATTTAGGCGACTTCTCGCATTCACCAGATATTAACAAATGCATAAAAAAAGTTTTACGAAACGAACTAAAAATTTCGACCACATCTTGCAATTCTTTTAGTTTTACTGGATATGCACTTGGTGAAATATACCTGTTTACATAATTAAAAAATTAATACAATTCTAAATAAGTGGGGATAAAGATGAAAGGAATGTTTGTTTATTTTTTTCTCTCACTAGATACTTGCAAATAAACAACAATCATAATTGAATAGCTGTTTGAAAAATGATATTATTTCAAGAATTTCAGAACTGGAAAAGCCGAATAAATTTGTTTCGATTTGAGGAATATTATCGTTCATCCACTCAACTATATCTTGAATGCCACCTTGAGCTTATATGGGAATAGTGTAATTTTATCGTTTATTTAATCATCGGAAAGCCCTTGTCGAAATAAACAAGATAACTGACTACCTCACTCTAAAATGACATATTTTGGAATCTTAAGCCTCTTCTTCTCGATTGTTTATTGCGAAATCAGGAACCACACATTTCAACCACTTTATCGATTATATTCAGTTTTGATTCAAAACACTCAAATAAATACTCTAAATTGGCGAGGATATTGTTGAAAATAGTCTTCCGTTCGCTTTTTACTTTTAACAGATGCACAAAAATTATATAAATAGTTTTTACGAAATCGGAAACTGAATTTCCACCACTGTTACAGATTGTAAAACTTGTTTTGTAGTTTTTTTAAATCTGACGCTTTGATGAAATAAATTTCGGCCATGTTTACAGTTCCAAACAATATGCTCTCTCTACTCTCCAGATTCGATTTATCTGTTAAAAATTGTTAAATCGTGCGAACAAAAAAAACCAGAGATGCGAACGATCAGATAGCTCGTCTAGACTAGACAAAATAAGAAATGAAGGACGTGAAAGTCGAGACAAATATGTTTGTGAAATGCAATCGCGCGTTGATGCTGAAGAATTCCACAAGAAATGTTAAATTGCTGACCAGTCCAAGAGAGAAATATGACGACCCTATACGATGACCACTTGCAATAGACAAGTGTTGAATTACGGCTCGAATATGTCCTGAACCACGTTTCATTATCGATAATTTGTTACTTTTCTTACACTTTTAACAATCGGTTAATCGAGTAGAAATTGTGGGTCCGTTGAATAGTGGATTTCACCACAAATGGTAATTTAAATTTTTGCCACGAGTAGGTCATCTGGTAGGCTTGAAGTGCATAACAGGTCTTGCATAATAAACAGCAACAGTACCGTTCTTCTTATCAAAGTTGATAAGCATTTGCATGAGGATTACAAATATTTCGGATTATGCTAATCCGGAACGTGTGGGAGGATAAGTTGTTTAAAAAAACGGATAAAGTTCGTTGCAAACGGTTATGACATCACGTCCAGTGATGTAACTTTATCTTTGGGGATCTGACTGGTGCCTCGTGTTGTGGGTGAGGTCCTCAATCAGGTGTTTCCACGTTCGGACATTGTAACACGTTCGTTGTCCTGTTGTTCTTCGTACGTTTCAAAATGTATCTCCACCCTCCACGTAACTCCCGTACAAAATAAAACGAGATTGCGTAGGCCGTGGAATTATTTTGCCGTTCGCTAGAGTGTAGCAAAATATCGCCATTGATTTGGACAAATGTGAAATAAATTATATTTAAATATACAAAAAAGAGTATTTATTTACCTGCTCTTCTACAACACTTTATTCACACTATACAATACATATATTGTATAAAGTCCAAAAAAAAACAAATTCAAACCAAAAAAACGCAGATGGGGCCACAAGCACTTCAAACAACAAAAAGTAATCTAAAAGATTCACACGCTCTTCGAAATCAGATTTGATGAAAGATAATTTTTATTGGTAGTCTTGTCAATTTCGACGAATTATCTGCATCCAAAATTTTTTCTTACCATTTCTTTTCGAGCATAGATGGCACAAAAAATTGTACATAGGAAGAATAATAGATGATACAGGAACCTTCAAATATGAAGACAATATTACAGTTTTCTTTAAAAAAAATTAATTTTGCATACAATATATTGAGCGAAAAGGTTAATAAGGTCTTCTTCAACAAATTCCATATCCAGATCTCGGTTTAGAGGTCGTTTAAGCAAATTTTTGAAGTACGGCTCCTGTCAAATGTAATAATTTAACAGTTTGAAAAGTCTACACTGTAAAAAATAGAACTAAAGCTAGATTACATGACCTTCCGAGCCTCTGCTTTCATTCGTACGTCCGCTATTTTATCGACGTTATCATTTTATCGATAATCTGGAAATCATCAAGTAATCAAAACTAGGAGGATAGTTACGTTCGGTTTTCTATGATAGTCGGTATTATGTGCAACTAGAATATTAGAATTAGGAGACTATGTCAAGAACGCCGTATGGTAAAGCAACATTTTTTTTCTACAATTGTTTATGTGTGTCGTGTTACTGGTAGATAGATTAAGTTGCAGATGGTGGGCGAATTGTAATGTTCATGTTTTGTTGAAACTTGTTGAAATTGATACGATTCAGTTCTGGGAACGCCCAAGAAGCCGTATCTTATATCAACTCCATTTTTGCCATTTGTTTGATGATTTTATTAGAAGTATTGCAAGTGTGGTTGTCACTATGCGAGTTTTGGAAGATAAGCCGGATAGTTTGTAGACTAATTGGTAGAAAGGCGAATGGCTATTTGAATATTAGTCCTCCGACAAAGCGTCGTGCGTGCGTCAAGATTAAGAGTCAAGGCCGAAAATTCAGTTAAAATTTGCTCGCTCGTCTGCCTGAAGACGGCATCTCTTCCGGCAACTCGAATGGTCTATGGCTCTAGCCTCATACGTGCAGATTTCTATTATATAACAGGTAGTTGGTGGGTTGGCAGTTGACCGTGAATTTATTTAAGCTTTCTTCCATCATAGGAAATGACAATGGTATTAAATTTCCTTGTTCAAAACGACAAGTGTAATAATTGATCAATTTTATCGCCTAAATTGAACTAATATCAGCTTGGGGATTACTTGTCAATTAACAGTTTTGTTTACGTCTAGTCCAAGCCACGTTTCTTAAATTATATGGATAATATTTATTGGCTTATAATAATGATAAGTTATTGCAACCGTCATAAATTTCTCACTTAAATATTTATAACGATTTCAGCTTGTTTGGACTTACCAACTTGTGTAAATGATTAGCCCGAATTCCGCCGTTATCTCGACAGTTATTGATTCATTTCAGATCAAAATGAAGAAGTGTTTATGTGACATATAATCTATTTTTAGTAGTTATTGCATAGCTGGTAAAATTTATGGAAAATTAGCTTGCAATGCATCAATCGTTTGATTCATTTGCAAATCGCTCGTTATAAAAAATAAAGTATTGGAAGCAAATTATAACATATGACATATAACATAAATGGCAATAAAAAGTTAACATTTGCTGAAACGAGTCGGATGAACGTTGCGTGAATCACTGAAGGCATTGTGGTGTTGAATTGGTCAACAATGAAGAGGCACTACGGTTGTTTCTCATTTTTTCCGGTTTGAAAGTCAATTGTAGAGCGTCACACTTTAACGAGTAGCAAATATGAATAAATTGTAAATGAAAATGGTGTTTTTCAGTTGGCTTCGTGCATTATGAGCCTAAAGGGCAAACGAGTGTGCAACATCGAACCAACATGACTCAAAGGGATGAAGTCCAGAAGTTCGAACAGGGACGGATACGTTTCCTGCAGGAGGAACGTCTGCACATTCAGAAGAAGACGTTCACGAAATGGATGAACTCATTTCTGCAGAAGGTAAAAGAAGCAATTGAGCCGAAGCCTTGGCCCTATTTGCATAAACACGGACGATTTTCTTGTTTTCGAGTTTTCAACGCTGCTGGAAATAAAGCGTTATTATCACGTCAGTGAGTCAGAAGTCGCTCCATTTTCATGCAAATACGGCACCGAATTCGTGTTTGCGCTCTCAGTTAGCGCGGTTTGTGAGGTCGGGCATTCCTTCAAGACGAAGAAGTGCGTCACAGTCGCATTTTTCACGAACCTTCCTTGATTAATCCTAATCGGCGACGTTTTGTTGCCGCATCATTAGCAATTATCGCCAATAAAACTGCGCGTTTAACCGTTTATTATTTACCGGCTGATTGTTCAGGTTCGGATGGAAGTGGACGACCTGTTCGTGGATTTGGCCGACGGAAAAAAGCTGTTAAAGCTGCTGGAAATAATATCTGGCGAGAAGTTAGCGAAACCAAACAATGGGAAGATGCGGGTGCACAAAATCGAGAACGTCAACAAAAGTTTGGCGTTTCTCCACACAAAAGTCCGGCTTGAAAGCATCGGCGCCGAGGACATCGTCGACGGAAACCCCCGCCTCATTTTGGGGCTCATCTGGACGATAATTCTGCGCTTCCAAATCCAGGAGATCGAAATCGACGTGGACGAAGAGAACGAAAGCTCCGAAAAGAAATCTGCCAAAGACGCTTTACTGTTGTGGGCGCAGCGCAAGACGCATGGGTATCAGGGAGTCGAAATTCGCGACTTCTCATCGTCGTGGAGGACGGGATTGGGCTTCAACGCCTTGATCCATTCCCACAGACCAGATTTGTTCGACTACAATCCGCTTGTGCCCAACCGAAACCTGGACAATTTGAATCATGCTTTCGACGTCGCCAACAATGAGTTGGGAATTCCGCGTCTTCTGGACGCTGAAGACATTGACACGTCCAGACCAGACGAGAAGAGTATCATGACTTACGTCGCTTCGTACTACCACACTTTCGCACGAATGAAGAACGAAGAAAAATCGGGGCGACGTATAGCCAAGGTAATAAAAAATCAAAACCGCGCATAACAAATGCCATGAAACGCTTTCCAGATTATCAAACAAATGGTGGACGCCGACAAGATGAAAGTCAACTACGACAAACTCACCACGGACTTGCTCAACTGGATCAATGCCAAAATCGCCCAATTGGAAGACCGCAACTTCCCCAACTCGCTTGAAGACATACAGAATCTTCTAATCGCGTTCGCTCATTACCGCACGCAGGAAAAACCACCAAAATATAAGGAACGCAGCGAGATCGAGGCGCTTTTCTTCAACATTAACACGCAACTCAAAGAACTGAGACAGCCTGCGTTTAATCCAACCGACGGGAAGCTGGTGCAAGACATCGAACGCGCCTGGGAAAAGCTCGAAAGGGCCGAGCACAGTAGAGAGGTCGCGCTAAGAAGCGAATTGCGGCGCCAAGAACGCCTCGAGCAACTCTACTATAAATTCGAACGCAAGAACGTGCTCAGAGAGGGATACATCAAAGAAATGATCCAGGTTCTGTCAGACCCGCGATATGGCTCCAACCTGGCGCAAGTGGACGCCACAGTTAAGAAGCACGAAGCGATCAGCGCCGATATTTTAGCGCGCAAAGAACGCGTCAATGACTTGACGGAAATGTGCAACGAACTCGTCAACGAGAAGTACAGAAACTCGGATCGCGTGGTTAAGCGCGAAGCCGAGATACGTAAGCAGTGGGACGAGCTGCTGGGGTTGTTAGAGAAGCACAAAGTGAACTTGAGTCGCATGGGAAACGTTATGTCGTTGTTGAGAGAAATCGAAATGACTCTTGCCAATATGCACCAGCTGCATATGGATTTGTCCTCAACCGACACTGGCATACACTTGATGGGTGTGGAGGAGTTGCTTCAAAAACATGCTTTGCAAGAGCTGCAAGTGAGTTCGTTGGGCGAAGCCAAGAAGAAGCTTACTAGAACTGGCGATAACACCGTCGTGCAAAATCCCAAAGAGAAGGAACTGCTCCAGAAGAAGTTGAAAGAGCTTTCTGTTGCGTACAACGACTTAAAAGTAAGTGTAACAAACACGCAAACCTGTCTGTATTTTTCATCCATTATATTTTCGCACAAACGTGGGCTATACATAATAAGTTAGTCATCCATCACAACTTTGTTTTTAAATATGCGTAAAATGAGATGAGTACGACATCGCTACATTTAATTCAAATTTAGGACCTCCTCTTACATAATCTATAATTTTCGTTACAAATGCAACGATATATTTTCGATTCCATGTTTATAGAACTGTGGGGAACCAGCTCAGGAAATGACCAAAAGCACAACCTCTGGTGTAATATTTTAAAATACAAGTTATAAATAAGAGGGATTTGAAATATCGAAGGCAAATGATTAATTCCATTTTTTGATACAATATTTTGCTTTTGCCTTTTTTAAAACATCCGATTTTATTGGAAAAGAAATTGGTTTGCAATTTTCAATCAGAAATTGTTTGGAAATAAAGTTTTTGATAATTCTTTGCAATGTAATTTTTTTTCTGAACATTTAATGTGACACAAAATTATTTTGAACCTTTTGTAATAAATACCTAAAAACATGTTCCACAGAATTTACAAATAGTCTGAAATAGAGTTATAAAAAATTAAAAATTAAAATTCATGTTATGTTGGGAAAACATGCACCGGTTTTTTATTTTAGAAAATTATAAGCTGTGCTCGGGTTATTTTAAAGTTTGTATAATAGCAAGGCTTGTATTTCAATATTAATTCAACTTGAATGAATGAAATTTTTCTTTTTTTATGTCGAGATTTGTTATAACTCTGAAAATTGATGGAAAAATATGGAATAATATGAGTTGTTGGCGTTCATTGTTTGATTGAAATAAAATACGAAAATGACTTTCTAACTAATGAGAGAGCAAGACTGATTCCATCAAGTGTAATTTAAAATAGTTTTGCAAAATCTCATCGACATATTATCACCTTCTTATTCGCACATACATAAATAAATATATAAATCAGATAAATGGCGCTCTTACCTTTTATGGCTTCTCCTGAAATTTTTCTTTTTTTATGTCGAGATTTGTTATTAACTTTAAAAAATGATGGAAAAATATTGAAAATCTTTAGAGTTGTTAGCGTTCATTGTTTGATTGAAATAAAATACGAAAATGACTTTCTAACTAATGAGAGAGCAAGACTGATTTCATCAAGTGTAATTTAAAATAGTTTTGCAAAATCTCATCGACATATTATCTTCTTCTCCGCATATACATACATAAATAAATAAATAAATCAGATAAATGGCGCTCCTACCTTTTATGGCTTCTCCTGAAATTTTTCTTTTTTTTGTGTCGAGATTTGTTATTAGCTTTGAAAAATGATGGAAAAATATTGAAAAACTTTAGAGTTGTTCGCGTTCATTGATTGATTGAAATTAAATACGAACATGGCTCTCTAAAAATTGAAAGAGCAAGACTGATTCCATCATGTGTAATTTAAAATAGTTTTGCAAAATCTCATCGACATATTATCATCTTCTCCGCACATACATAAATAAATAAATCAGGTAAATGGCGCTCCTACCTTTTATGGCTTCTCCTGAAATTTTTCTTTTTTTATATCGAGATTTGTTATTAACTTTGAAAAATGATGGAAAAATATTGAAAAACTTTCGAGTTGTTCGCGTTCATTGATTGATTGAAATTAAATACGAACATGGCTCTCTAAAAATTGAAAGAGCAAGACTGATTCCATCATGTGTAATTTAAAATACTTTTGCAAAATCTCATCGACATATTATCTCTTCTTCTCCGCACATACATAAATAAATAAATAAGATAAATGGCGCTCCTACTTTTTATGGCTTCTCCTGAAATTTTTCTTTTTTTATGTCGAGATTTGTTACTAACTTTGAAAAATGATGGAAAAATATTGAAAAACTTTCGAGTTGTTCGCGTTCATTGATTGAAATTAAATACGAACATGGCTCTCTAAAAATTGAAAGAGCAAGACTGAATCTATCATGTGTAATTTACTAGTTTTGCAAAATCTCATCGACATATTATCATCTTCTTATTCGCACATACATAAATAAATAAATAGATCAGATAAATGGCGCTCCTACCTTTTATGGCTTCTCCTGAAATTTTTCTTTTTTTATGTCGAGATTTGTTATTAACTTTGAAAAATGATGGAAAAATATTGAAAAACTTTCGAGTTGTTCGCGTTCATTGATTGATTGAAATTAAATACGAACATGGCTCTCTAAAAATTGAAAGAGCAAGACTGAATCCATCATGTGTAATTTAAAATAGTTTTGCAAAATCTCATCGACATATTATCTTCTTCTCCGCACATACATAAATAAATAAATAAGATAAATGGCGCTCCTACCTTTTATGGCTTCTCCTGAAATTTTTCTTTTTTTATATCGAGATTTGTTATTAACTTTGAAAAATGATGGAAAAATATTGAAAAACTTTCGAGTTGTTCGCGTTCATTGATTGATTGAAATTAAATACGAACATGGCTCTCTAAAAATTGAAAGAGCAAGACTGATTCCATCATGTGTAATTTAAAATACTTTTGCAAAATCTCATCGACATATTATCTCTTCTTCTCCGCACATACATAAATAAATAAATAAGATAAATGGCGCTCCTACCTTTTATGGCTTCTCCTGAAATTTTTCTTTTTTTATGTCGAGATTTGTTACTAACTTTGAAAAATGATGGAAAAATATTGAAAAACTTTCGAGTTGTTCGCGTTCATTGATTGAAATTAAATACGAACATGGCTCTCTAAAAATTGAAAGAGCAAGACTGAATCTATCATGTGTAATTTACTAGTTTTGCAAAATCTCATCGACATATTATCATCTTCTTATTCGCACATACATAAATAAATAAATAGATCAGATAAATGGCGCTCCTACCTTTTATGGCTTCTCCTGAAATTTTTCTTTTTTTATGTCGAGAATTGTTATTAACTTTGAAAAATGATGGAAAAATATTGAAAAACTTTCGAGTTGTTCGCGTTCATTGATTGATTGAAATTAAATACGAACATGGCTCTCTAAAAATTGAAAGAGCAAGACTGATTCCATCATGTGTAATTTAAAATACTTTTGCAAAATCTCATCGACATATTATCTCTTCTTCTCCGCACATACATAAATAAATAAATAAGATAAATGGCGCTCCTACCTTTTATGGCTTCTCCTGAAATTTTTCTTTTTTTTATGTCGAGATTTGTTACTAACTTTGAAAAATGATGGGAAAATATTGAAAAACTTTCGAGTTGTTCGCGTTCATTGATTGATTGAAATTAAATACGAACATGGCTCTCTAAAAATTGAAAGAGCAAAACTGAATCCATCATGTGTAATTTAAAATAGTTTTGCAAAATCTCATCGACATATTTTCATCTTCTTATTCGCACATTCATAAATAAATAAATCAGATAAATGGCGCTCCTACCTTTTATGGCTTCTCCTGAAATTTTTCTTTTTTTATGTCGAGATTTGTTATTAACTTTGAAAAATGATGGAAAAATATTGAAAAACTTTCGAGTTGTTAGCGTTCATTGATTGATTGAAATTAAATGCGAACATGGCTCTCTAAAAATTGAAAGAGCAAAACTGAATCCATCATGTGTAATTTAAAATAGTTTTGCAAAATCTCATCGACATATTTTCATCTTCTTATTCGCACATTCATAAATAAATAAATCAGATAAATGGCGCTCCTACCTTTTATGGCTTCTCCTGAAATTTTTCTTTTTTTATGTCGAGATTTGTTATTAACTTTGAAAAATTATGGAAAAATATTGAAAAACTTTCGAGTTGTTAGCGTTCATTGATTGATTGAAATTAAATACGAACATGGCTCTCTAAAAATTGAAAGAGCAAGACTGATTCCATCATGTGTAATTTAAAATACTTTTGCAAAATCTCATCGACATATTATCTCTTCTTCTCCGCACATACATAAATAAATAAATAAGATAAATGGCGCTCCTACCTTTTATGGCTTCTCCTGAAATTTTTCTTTTTTTTATGTCGAGATTTGTTACTAACTTTGAAAAATGATGGGAAAATATTGAAAAACTTTCGAGTTGTTCGCGTTCATTGATTGATTGAAATTAAATACGAACATGGCTCTCTAAAAATTGAAAGAGCAAAACTGAATCCATCATGTGTAATTTAAAATAGTTTTGCAAAATCTCATCGACATATTTTCATCTTCTTATTCGCACATTCATAAATAAATAAATCAGATAAATGGCGCTCCTACCTTTTATGGCTTCTCCTGAAATTTTTCTTTTTTTATATCGAGATTTGTTATTAACTTTGAAAAATGATGGAAAAATATTGAAAAACTTTCGAGTTGTTCGCGTTCATTGATTGATTGAAATTAAATACGAACATGGCTCTCTAAAAATTGAAAGAGCAAGACTGATTCCATCATGTGTAATTTAAAATACTTTTGCAAAATCTCATCGACATATTATCTCTTCTTCTCCGCACATACATAAATAAATAAATAAGATAAATGGCGCTCCTACCTTTTATGGCTTCTCCTGAAATTTTTCTTTTTTTTATGTCGAGATTTGTTACTAACTTTGAAAAATGATGGGAAAATATTGAAAAACTTTCGAGTTGTTCGCGTTCATTGATTGATTGAAATTAAATACGAACATGGCTCTCTAAAAATTGAAAGAGCAAAACTGAATCCATCATGTGTAATTTAAAATAGTTTTGCAAAATCTCATCGACATATTTTCATCTTCTTATTCGCACATTCATAAATAAATAAATCAGATAAATGGCGCTCCTACCTTTTATGGCTTCTCCTGAAATTTTTCTTTTTTTATGTCGAGATTTGTTATTAACTTTGAAAAATGATGGAAAAATATTGAAAAACTTTCGAGTTGTTAGCGTTCATTGATTGATTGAAATTAAATGCGAACATGGCTCTCTAAAAATTGAAAGAGCAAAACTGAATCCATCATGTGTAATTTAAAATAGTTTTGCAAAATCTCATCGACATATTTTCATCTTCTTATTCGCACATTCATAAATAAATAAATCAGATAAATGGCGCTCCTACCTTTTATGGCTTCTCCTGAAATTTTTCTTTTTTTATGTCGAGATTTGTTATTAACTTTGAAAAATTATGGAAAAATATTGAAAAACTTTCGAGTTGTTAGCGTTCATTGATTGATTGAAATTAAATACGAACATGGCTCTCTAAAAATTGAAAGAGCAAGACTGAATCCATCATGTGTAATTTAAAATAGTTTTGCAAAATCTCATCGACATATTATCTTCTTCTCCGCACATACATACATAAATAAATAAATAAATCAGATAAATGGCGCTCCTACCTTTTATGGCTTCTCCTGAAATTTTTCTTTTTTTTATGTCGAGATTTGTTATTAACTTTGAAAAATGATGGAAAAATATAGAAAAACTTTCGAGTTGTTCGCGTTCATTGTTTGATTGAAATAAAATACGAAAATGACTCTCTTAACAAATAAGAAAGCAAGACTGATTGCATCATGTGTAAATTAAAATAGTTTTGCAAAATCTCATCGACATATTATCATCTTCTTATTCGCACATACATAAATAAATAAATAAATAAACCAGATAATTGGCGCTGCTACCTTTTATTACTTTTCCTGAAATTCATTAAATAAATTTTGTGCTGCAGATCAAAGGTTTGTTTCAAGGACACTGCGTGGTACCTGTTACTTTCTTAGAATGTTGCCAATTATATTTGACCACCAAATAAATTCTCAATGTGTAAAATACTCTACTTATATTTTTTTTGTATCGATTTGTTATTAATTTTGAAAAGTAAGTGCAAAATTTTGAAAGGTAAGTGAGCTGCACCCGTTCGTTATTTGATTGAACTACGTAAATTACTTATAACGATCTGTTTTGGGATTTTGGACCGTGTTTCAATTGAAGTTCCATTATGAAGTGTGTAGTGAACGCTACGAGGAGCTAATTCAACAAGTGAACCTCCGACGTTTCATCCACAACTGCGGTGGCGATGTTTTCTTCGCTGTCACATTCGCGACTGTGACAGCGAAGAAAACACTTCGAGCTCTTCCACATCGCCACTACACACCCCTTAATGGAATTTCAATTGGAACACGGTCCAAAATCCCGAAAAAGATCGTTATAATTAATAACACCAACCGTGAATTACGTAATTACTAAAATTACGTAAATTACTTTTAGAGCTAGAAGAGCAAGATTGATTCCAACATGTTAAATTAAAAAAAATATTTTATTATAATAAAGATGTCATGGCATCGTTGACAATATAGTGTGACAATATCGACGTCTCGTGAACTTATTCGCACATATCAATCAAGTAAAGAAGACATACCTTTCAAGGCCGCTTAATCTTGATAAGTCACTTGGTCATTTTAAATATAAATTATTGTACGCGTTCGTTAACTGTTACTAATTTATAAGTGATGCCTTGCACAAGCCTTTAATCGCAGCACGAAACACTAAAAGACAGTGAGACGGAGTTAAAGTGTCGACCGTCACCTCCGACAGCTTAACTAATAATGCCACTTGACGCTCAAATTCCAAAATCTAAATACTGATTAGGTAATTTCGGGTCCGTTCAGGTAGTCTAAAGGGCGTTTTTTGCACTGCGAATGAGTGAGTATCTTTTACCGAAGAATGGAAAAATTTAGCGGGGGCGTTTATTGTGTCGAAAGAGATTGTTAATTATTTTGAGATATCAATGCAAAGTTTCAGAAAACTCTTGTGCGCGTTCGTTATTTGACTGAAATACAAATTCAAAGAAACATATTGATTTCGCATAATGTCTGTACCAATTTTTTGTGTCGTTATTGTTATTAATTTTGAGCAATGAGTGCAAAATTATGAAAAATGTTCAAGCTGTACACGTTCGTTACTTGACTGAAATACGAAAAAAAAAGCTTGTATCGTGTAATTTAACAAAATATGTACATAATTTTATAATAATGAAGTCATGGTAGTAATATACGTTCAAAAATTTTGAAAATCGTTGGTCTTGTGCTAATTTAGGTTTTTTGCACTGCGAATGAGTCAGTATCCTTTACCGAAGAATGGAAAAATTTAGCGGAGGCGTTTATTGTGAATTTGAAAATGAAGTCACTAAAATAGGAAGTCTACGAAACTTTTGCGAAATGAATACGGCACTGTATTTTTTTTACTCTTAAATGTATACAAGGAAATTATATAATTTTTTAACTTGTAAATTTTAATACAAACTTTATTCTGACTTGAATTGTTTATCAAGACGTTCATTTTTTAATTATTTAAACTATTTTTAAAATTTCGTTTCCCTGAATTTTATTGAAACCACACATTTAAAAATGTTACTCGAATTATTTTCGAGCGCAATAAACATGTGAATTACTAATTTCAAACACCATTCTCCCTCCCACTTAAGCATTTTACAACTTAGAAATTCAAGCTATGTAATTCAAAATAACATCATGTAACATCAAGTTCCAATAAAATTGAGCGAAATGTAACTGAAGTAATTTTCGAGTTAGAAATTTAAATAGTGTTTTATGTAACGTCAATTTAATTCACTAACATATTTATCCACTTAATTTCAAAATGTATAAAAGCACTTTGCACTTAATTTTCATCTTCAAAAACAACACACACAATTTTCGAGTTTATTAATTTGCGCTATTTAATTCGACAACTAAAAAAAAGCAAGTAATGTTTGTAATTTAAAAAATACGTTCTTGTATGGTTTTTCAGAAAATATCGTCTGCAATGTTATTTCCTACGAGTAGTCGATACTTTGTCGTTGTTTTAAAAAATAGATATGCAAAACGAGTCATTTCATTATTTTTTAAAAGAAAATAAACATTTAGGTCATATTTATCGAGGCATTTTTGAAACTGTAATTGAATGTACGCCCATAATTCTTTCTTTGAAATATAAAGGGCTATTCATCCCAGCTCCCGTCTTCTGTTGCTATTACTTAAATAGAAATTTAGATATTTTGCAGACTTTAGTTACATCCTAGGATGTATTTCAGTAAATTGGTTATACAGAATGTCCCAAAAATGTGTGACGTTATAATGATATACTTTTTTAAATAGCATGCTATATATCTTTTGTGCCTATTAGGGTGCATTGTTAGTTGCTTACATATTAGTGCTAGGTACTTATTAGATAATGTTTAACAGTTTGTTAATCAAGTTTGATTTATCCGAGATATTACAGGTTGTGTACACTGTACTGTCAATCTTTTCAAAATTTAAAGCCTTTTATTTTTCTTATTTTAATTTGGAACCCCTTTCATTTTTCGCTGCTCTTCGCCGCGGATTAAAAAAAAAAACATTTTTTTTCAAATTAAATCCTAACGCATTCGAAGTTATTCGCCAAAAACTCGTTTAGGAAACTATTTCAATGGCAATTTTAATGAATAAAAGTCGAAAAAGACTTAAAAAGCAATTTTTGACATATCATATTTTGTAGTCATCAAAGTTGTAATAATAACATAAATATCTTCCGTTCTTTTTTGCACGTTTTCTGGTGTTGTTCGAGGTTCCCCATAAACAATTTTCTTACCCCACAAGCGCCACAAAAATAAATGTAATTAAGTTAATTAATTCAGTTGATCGGGGAGGCCACTTAATTAATAATTACGTAATAATTAAAATAATAATAAAATAAATAAATAATTAAATTGTACGTAGTAAAAAATACCATAGTTATGAATTATCCGCTGATGTGTGGTGTACGAAATTTAACAGTAAATTTAATTTAAGGCGGCTAGTGACAAGCGAAAAGGCGTGTTAGAAGAAGCGAGGAATTTCTATCAGTTCCTGCAAGATCAAGAAGACGAAGAGGCTTGGTTGATTGAGAAGCAACGAATTTGTCAGGCGGGCATCACCGCTAAAGATTTGCGCGGCGTTTTGTCTTTACAGCAGAAGCATAAAGCACTGAACGACGAGATCAAAGCGCGGAGAAATAAATTCGACCAATTAGGTACCTCTCCGGTTTTATTTGCGACGGTTTTTGTAACGCTAAGTTTCAGGAGCAACCGGAAGGCAACTGATCGACGACCACCACCCGCGAGCTAAAGAAATCAAACAGCACATGGAACGCAACAAGCAATCCTGGAGCGACTTGGAAAAGCTAGTCAACGATCGAAGCAAGCAACTTCAAGACGCCGCCGAAGCGTATCAGTATTATGCCGACGCCAACGAGGCCGATTCGTGGCTCAACGAGAAGACGTCCATTTTGAATTCCAGTGATTATGGAAGTGACGAACCCAGCGCCCAGGCTTTGCTTCAGAGACACCGGGATTTAGAAGGCGAACTCAACGCCTACAAGGGCGATATTCAGAGCTTGAACGCCCAGTCTGATCGACTTGTTGCCGCCGGAATCTCCAACTTGGACCTCACCGCTGAAGTGGAGGTTTCCGAACCCAACGAGGAAGTCATGTACGAAAATCGGATGGTGCCCACCGAGGTATGGGTGGACGAACCCGTCGAAAAAGTTGAATATCGAGTCGTGATGGAGGAGAAAAAAGTACCGCAAGTTAAGGCGTTGTTTCCCTTCAACGACCACGGATTGAGCATGGAAAAAGGGGACATTATGTATTTGTTGAACAGAAGCAACCCCGACTGGTGGTGCGTCCGAAAAGCGGACGGCACTGATGGATTTGCGCCGGCCACATATCTTACCGAAATCGAGCCACGAATCTTACAAATCCCTACCAAGAAAGAGCAAGTCGTGAAGGCGATGCAAAAAGTGAAGAAGACTAAAATGGTTAACCAGAAGGTCCCAGTCAAAGTGTTCAAGCAGAGAAAACCTACGAAGAAGAGGTTCGACGATAATGACAGCGTGCCGAAGCGGCAGAAGAAAATCAACGACACTTATCAACATCTGCTGGACGTTGCGGCAAAACGCCGCGCCTTGTTAGAGGACGCCGTGAAACTGTTCAAGTTCTACAAAGAATGCGACGACTTTGAGAAGTGGATTAAGGACAAAGTGAAGCTGCTGGAAGTGGACGACCCCAACGACAACGTCGAGCAGGCGAAGCGAAAATACGAGAAGTTCGTCACTGATTTGTCCGCCAGTAACAAACGAATGGACGAACTCAACGACGACGTGAACGAGTTTGAGAAGCAAAAACACTCGCAGATTGATAAAATCAAAGCGCGGCACCGACAAATCCAACAAGCTTGGCAGCGCCTGAACTTGCTCAAAGCACGAAAAGAGAAGAGTCTGGAAGGTGCCAGTAGCGTGGAGCTTTTCCAGAAGACGTGCGACGAGGCTCGCGATTGGATGTTTGAGAAGATGACGCAGCTTGACTCGCACGTTTTGGGACATGACTTAAAAACGGTGCAAGCTCTGCAACGCCGACACGATAATTTGGAGCGAGAGTTGGCACCTCTGGAGGAGAAGGTCAACAAAGTGGTGCTGCTTGCTAATTCCGTCAAAGCGGCTTATCCAAACGAGCGCCAAAACGTGGCAAGACGACAGGACGAAATCCAAGACTTGTGGCAACAAGTTAAGGGCAAAGCCAGCGAGCGCAGGAAGCGACTCGAAGACGCTGTAGGACAACAAATTTTCACCAATTCGTGCAAAGACCTACTGAGATGGGTTGCAGACGTCAAGGACCAGCTAAACGCCGACCAAATGGTCAGAGACGTGCAAACCGCGGAAGCACTCTTGAAGAACCACAAAGACTTGGGCGAGGAGATCCAAACCAAAAGCGACGAGTTTAAGGAGCTGACGAATTTGGGCAAGGAACTGTTAAAATCGAATCCTGGATTGAACGAAGTCACCGAGAAAATCGAACGACTGGCTGCAGAACAAGAAGCAATCGGGCGCGGATGGAAGGAGAAGCAACACTGGCTGGAGCAATGTCTCCAACTCCAATTATTCAACCGTGAAGCTGATAATATCGAGGCCGCCACTTCCGCCCACCAGGCGTTCTTAGAGTTCTCGGATTTGGGAAACTCGTTGGACGCCGTGGAAGCGCTCCAGAAGCAACACCGGGCATTCGCCAACACGCTCTTTGCTCAAGATGACCGCCTCAACGCTTTCAGCAAGAAAGCTGACGCTCTCATCGCCGATCAACACTACGACAGCAAAGCAATCGACGCCAAACGAAACGAAGTGCTTCAGCGACGCAAAACAGTCAAAGAGGCGTGCCAGCAGCGGACCAACGCCCTGGACGCGTCCAAAAACTACCAGGAATTTTGCGCGGAGGTGCACGATTTGCGCACGTGGCTCAACGAAAAGCTCAAAACCGCTTCCGATGAAAATTACCGCGACCTGAGCAACCTCGAGCGTAAATTACAGAAGCACGAAGCGTTCGAACGCGAGCTTCGCGCGAACGAAGGACAGTTGCGCAGCGTGAACAAACTTGGACAATCTTTGATCGCCCAAGACAACTACCGCAAGGGCGACGTCGCAAAAACCTTGAAGGAACTAAACGACGAGTGGCAACAGCTCGTGGGTATTTCGCTCGAAAAGGGGCGACGTTTAAGAGAGGCCGTGGTCCAGCACGACTACAACGACACAGTCGACGACATTCAAGCTAAACTGGACGAAATTAGAGACAGCTTGAAGAGCGCAAACGTGGGCGGCGATCTTCGCTCGTGCCGCGATTTGCTGAAACGCCAGGACCTCCTAGAGAACGAACTCGCGACTTTCGCGCACCGCGTGGACGATCTAGTCAACAAGAGCAACGACATGGCTAACGACGGACATTTTGGCGCGGACGCCATCCGCAGGAAGGCGTTAGACGGCCAGCAGCAGGTCAAGCAACTCGAGGAGCCAGCGAAGAAACGGCGCGAGGCACTAGAAGAAGCCTTGAAGTTCTACAAGTTCGGCTTCGAACTCGACGCAGAGTTGCAATGGATCAAGGAGCATCTCCCGCTGGCTTCGTCCACGACGCTCGGACAAAACTTGCACCAAGCACAGAACCTCTTCAAAAAACACAAGAAGCTGGAAACGGAAATCGCCGGTCATCAACCGGTCATTGACAAAACCCTGCAAACCGGTCAGAATTTGATCGATTTGGATCATCCCGAAAAGACGAAAATTAGAACGTTGTGCGACGCTTTGCAGGGCGCGTGGGACGAATTGAACGATAAGGCAGAAGAACGTGCGCAGAAGCTGGAGCTGTCGCTTAAAGCCCAACAGTACTTCTTTGAAGCGAACGAGGTGGAGTCGTGGCTGAACGAGAAAGCTGATGTTTTGGCAAGCACCGACTATGGAAGAGACAGAGACTCCGCCACTAAGCTTTTGACCAAACACAAGGCACTAGAGTTGGAGTTGGACACTTATAACAACATCATTGCTGAGATGGGACGCGGTGCTCAAACGCTAATCCAAAATAAACACCCCGATTCGAAACTAATCGCCGAACGACAGTCGAATCTGGAACACCTGGTGAGGTCATTGCAGAGGAAAGCTGTTTTGAGGCAGCACCATCTTATGGAGTCGCTCTTCCGGCACGAATATTTATTAGAATCTGAGGAGTTGGAGCGGTGGATTGGCGAAAATTTGCAACAGGCATCGTCGGAAGATTATGGACTAGATTACGAACACTTGCTGGTAGGATAGTATTTTTGGTTTTCGCCTGAAGTTTTTAATTGCTTTTTAAGGTGTTGCAAGGTAAATTCGACGATCTGAAGCACCGGATTGACGCGGGAACCGAAAGATTCCGACAATGCGAGGATTTGGCGCAGAAATTGATCGCCAATGAAAGCTCGTACCTTACAGACATTCAAAGGAAGCAGTTGCAGCTAGAGTAAGTTTGGTCGTATCAGTTGTGATTGTAGTGTGTTGGCACTAATCAGGTCTTTGGATATGTTAGAGTGAAAGCGTTCATTCGGTGATTGTATACACTAACTACCTAATAATACAATTTCTGATTTGCTTACAATGTGTTTACAAATAACGAACTAGTAGATATCACTTAGTGAAAGCAATAACTAACATAATATAGTTTAAGATTATGGTAGAGGTTTAGCATGTTGGTGTTGGACTAACTGTTTTAGAACTTTGGATCTGTCGGAAGCTGTGGAGCAAGTTAAAAAGCGGCACGATACCATACGGTAATGTACTCAATTACTAACACTTTGTAGTTTGTTACCTCAATGTTTTTGTCTGTTTTTGAAGTGATCATTAAGGGGATTCTTCCTAGGGAATCTCGGACGTATTACGGGTTTTTGTCGAGATTATGTGGCTAATAAAAAATATATGGGATAAATTTGTAGAGGTTGAGGTCTCTGTATATTCAGAATTTCTCAAACTGAACCAGGTTTTTCTTTAAAAATTAGCAAATTTGCCAAAAATGCTCGACTTTGACATGTTATCCAAGGCGGAATTTTATTCATTTGAGGAAAAATATTTATCAACGGGTTTTTTTAGTATATCCTCAGCGTGCTGTTAAAGTTTGAAGTCTGTATATTCATCACGACTCTTGTAATTTGTTGACAAAAATTTGTTGTCAAACAATATTCAAGCGGATCATTTTAGCTTAATATGTCACACTAGATAATGGCACGAACATGCTCTCTCAATACAATATTTGATCTTTATTGTTTCGCGGAATTTGCAAGCGTAAATAATCGGACGTATATCTATAGACGGGTTTTTATCATAATTGTGACAAAAGTTCGGGAGACAAAAAAAATATACAAAAAAAATTATATGCGAAAACAGACTGCAGCTCGTCATGCAGAAGAAAATTATTTGCTAACAAAGGGATCGAAAAGCGTTACAAAACAAGAATGGCTACTCAAGGAGCAGATTAAGATAATCTTGAAATTTCTCCTATTTCATTGATGAAGGAAAGTTATATCGACGCAAAAATAATTTTCTTGGAAGGCTACAGATAATCAACAAGAAAATTATAGAGTTGATGGAAAACACGAAAGATCAAAGTGAAACGGTAGTATGCTTTCAATAACGACGCAAAAGAATTACGGTCTCAGTGTTTGTAAAAATGTTCAAACTGATCCAGCTAAAACTCTTTCGTTGGCAAGTACTGCTTATGGAATTGAGCATGAACCAACAGTTCTCAGGGAAATTTCTGATCTTTTTCAACAAGAAATAGTCTTATATTATTTTTTGACGAGGTTGACTGTTACCTTGGAGCGACATCAGATGCACTACTTGGTTCAAATGAAATAGTGGAACTAAAGTTTAGTCGTAAAAATTTTACCACATTGGAAGCAATTCAGTCAAAAAAATTGGAGTTAGATTCCGGAGAATTTCGTTTGAAAAAGACACATAATTATTATTTTCAAGTAGGTACAAGGTCAATTACAAGTTACTGGTAAAGAATTCTGCTATTTTGTTGTCTGGATGCCAAAAGGGCTTATTTATGACAAAATTGCTTGTGATGATATTTTAAATAAATAAATAAATAAATAAGCACTTATTGTGCCTCGCAACAAGTACAAAATAACTACAATATACAGTATAAAAATAAAACAAAAATAAAAAATAACACGGATTCCATCTGTGTAATTTAACAAAATAGTTTGGCAAAATCTCATCGACACATGCCGCACATACATAAATAAATAAATAATTAAGAAGACATGCCGCTCCTACCTTTTATGGCTTCTCCTGAAATTTTTTTTTTTGTGTCGAGATTTGTTATTAACTTTGAAAAATGATGGAAAAATATTGAAAAACTTTAGAGTTGTTCGCGTTCATTGATTGATTGAAATTAAATACGAACATGGCTCTCTAAAAATTGAAAGAGCAAGACTGATTCCATTATGTGTAATTTAAAATAGTTTTGCAAAATCTTATCGACATTTTATCTTCTTCTCCGCACATACAAGAATAAATAAATAAATCAGATAAATGGCGCTCCTACCTTTTATGGCTTCTCCTGAAATTTTTCTTTTTTTATGTCGAGATTTGTTATTAACTTTGAAAAGTGATGGAAAAATGAATATTGAAAATTTTTCGAAATGTTAGCGTTCATTGTTTGATTGAAATGCAATGCGAAAATGCATTTCTAAAAATTGAAAGAGCAAGACTAATTCCATTATGTGTAATTTAAAATAGTTTTGCAAAATCTCATCGACATATTATCATCTTCTCCGCACAATACATAAATAAATAAATAAATCAGATAAATGGCGCTCCTACCTTTTATGGCTTCTCCTGAAAGTATTCTTTTTTTATGTCGAGATTTGTTATTAACTTTAAAAAATGATGGAAAAATGAGTATTGAAAATTTTTCGAAATGTTCGCGTTCATTGTTTGATTGAAATGCAATGCGAAAATGCATAGCCAAAAATTGAAAGAGCAAGACTGATTCCATCATGTGTAATTTAAAATAGTTTTGCAAAATCTCATCGACATATTATCATCTTCTCCGCACAATACATAAATAAATCAGATAAATAGCGCTCCTACCTTTTATGGCTTCTCCTGAAATTATTCTTTTTTTATGTCGAGATTTGTTATTAACTTTAAAAAATGATGGAAAAATAAATATTGAAAATTTTTCGAAATGTTCGCGTTCATTGTCTGATTAAAATGCAATGCGAAAATGCATTTCTAAAAATTGAAAGAGCAAGACTAATTCCATCATGTGTAATTTAAAATAGTTTTGCAAAATCTCATCGACATATTTATCATCTTCTCCGCACATACATAAATAAATAAATAAATCAGATAAATGGCGCTCCTACCTTTTATGGCTTCTCCTGAAATTATTCTTTTTTTATGTCGAGATTAGTTATTAACTTTGAAAAATGATGGAAAAATGAGTATTGAAAAATTTTCGAAATGTTCGCGTTCATTGTTTGATTAAAATGCAATGCGAAAAGGCATTTCTAAAAATTGAAAGAGCCAAAACTAATTCCATCATGTGTAATTTAAAATAGTTTTGCAAAATCTCATCGACATATTATCATCTTCTCCGCACATACATAAATAAATAAATAAATCAGATAAATGGCGCTCCTACCTTTTATGGCTTCTCCTGAAATTATTCTTTTTTTATGTCGAGATTTGTTATTAACTTTGAAAAATGATGGAAAAATAAATATTGAAAATTTTTCGAAATGTTCGCGTTCATTGTTTGATTGAAATGCAATGCGAAAATGCATTTCTAAAAATTGAAAGAGCCAGACTAATTCCATCATGTGTAATTTAAAATAGTTTTGCAAAATCTCATCGACATATTATCATCTTCTCCGCACATACATAAATAAATAAATCAGATAAATGGCGCTCCTACCTTTTATGGCTTCTCCTGAAATTATTCTTTTTTTATGTCGAGATTTGTTATTAACTTTGAAAAATATTGGAAAAATAAATATTGAAATTTTTTCGAAATGTTCGCGTTCATTGTTTGATTGAAATGCAATGCGAAAATGCATTTCTAAAAATTGAAAGAGCAAGACTAATTCCATCATGTGTAATTTAAAATAGTTTTGCAAAATCTCATCGACATATTATCATCTTCTCCGCACATACATATATAAATAAATCAGATAAATGGCGCTCCTACCTTTTATGGCTTCTCCTGAAATTATTCTTTTTTTATGTCGAGATTTGTTATTAATTTTGAAAAATGATGGAAAAATGAGTATTGAAAATTTTTCGAAATGTTCGCGTTCATTGTTTGATTAAAATGCAATGCGAAAATGCATTTCTAAAAATTGAAAGAGCCAAGACTAATTCCATCGTGTAATTTAAAATAGTTTTGCAAAATCTCATCGACATATTATCATCTTCTCCGCACATACATAAATAAATAAATAAATAAATAAATAAATAAATAAATAAATAAATAAATAAATAAATAAATAAATAAATCAGATAAATGGCGCTCCTACCTTTTATGGCTTCTCCTGAAATTATTCTTTTTTTATGTCGAGATTTGTTATTAACTTTGAAAAATGATGGAAAAATAAATATTGAAAATTTTTCGAAATGTTCGCGTTCATTGTTTGATTGAAATGCAATGCGAAAATGCATAGCCAAAAATTGAAAGAACAAGACTGATTCCATCATGTGTAATTTAAAATAGTCTTGCAAAATCTCATCGACATATTATCATCTTCTCCGCACAATACATAAATAAATCAGATAAATAGCGCTCCTACCTTTTATGGCTTCTCCTGAAATTATTCTTTTTTTATGTCGAGATTTGTTATTAACTTTAAAAAATGATGGAAAAATAAATATTGAAAATTTTTCGAAATGTTCGCGTTCATTGTCTGATTAAAATGCAATGCGAAAATGCATTTCTAAAAATTGAAAGAGCAAGACTAATTCCATCATGTGTAATTTAAAATAGTTTTGCAAAATCTCATCGACATATTTATCATCTTCTCCGCACATACATAAATAAATAAATAAATCAGATAAATGGCGCTCCTACCTTTTATGGCTTCTCCTGAAATTATTCTTTTTTTATGTCGAGATTTGTTATTAACTTTGAAAAATATTGGAAAAATAAATATTGAAATTTTTTCGAAATGTTCGCGTTCATTGTTTGATTGAAATGCAATGCGAAAATGCATTTCTAAAAATTGAAAGAGCAAGACTAATTCCATCATGTGTAATTTAAAATAGTTTTGCAAAATCTCATCGACATATTATCATCTTCTCCGCACATACATATATAAATAAATCAGATAAATGGCGCTCCTACCTTTTATGGCTTCTCCTGAAATTATTCTTTTTTTATGTCGAGATTTGTTATTAACTTTGAAAAATGATGGAAAAATAAATATTGAAAATTTTTCGAAATGTTCGCGTTCATTGTTTGATTGAAATGCAATGCGAAAATGCATAGCCAAAAATTGAAAGAGCAAGACTGATTCCATCATGTGTAATTTAAAATAGTTCTGCAAAATCTGATCGACATATTATCATCTTCTCCGCACATACATAAATAAATCAGATAAATGGCGCTCCTACCTTTTATGGCTTCTCCTGAAATTTTTCTTTTTTTATGTCGAGATTTGTTATTAACTTTGAAAAATGATGGAAAAATATTGAAAAACTTTCGAGTTGTTTGCGTTCATTGTTTGATTGAAATTAAGTACGAAAATGACTTTCTAACTAATGAGAGAGCAAGACTGATTCCATCAAGTGTAATTGAAAATGTTTTTACAAAATCTCATCGACACATTATCATCTTCTTATTCGCACATACATAAATAAATAAATCAGATAAATGGCGCTGCTACCTTTTATTACTTTTCCTGAAATTCATGAAATAAATTTTGTGCTGCAGATCAAAGGTTTGTTTCAAGGACACTGCGTGGTACCTGTTACTTTCTTAGAATGTTGCCAATTATATTAAACCACCAAATAAATTCTCAATGTGTAAAATACTCTACTTATATATTTTTTGTATCGATATTTGTTATTAATTTTGAAAAATAAGTCCAACATTTTGAAAGGTACTCGAGCTGCACGCGTTCGTTATTTGATTGAACTACGTAAATTAGTTATAACGATCTTTTTCGGGATTTTGGACCGTGTTTCAATTGAAGTTCCATTAGGAAGTGTGTAGTGAACGCTACGAGGAGCTAATTCAACAAGTGAATCTCCGACGTTTCATCCACAACTGCGGTGGCGATGTTTTCTTCGCTGTCACATTCGCGACTGTGACAGCGAAGAGAACACTTCGAGCTCTTCCACATCGCCACTACACACCCCTTAATGGAATTTCAATTGGAACACGGTCCAAAATCCCGAAAAAGATCGTTATAATTAATAACACCAACCGTGAATTACGTAATTACTAAAATTACGTAATTTACTTTTAGAGTTAGAAGAGATTGATTCAAACATGTTAAATTAAAAAAAAAATTTATTATAAAGATGTCATGGCATTGTTTAATTGCTTCTACATATTACTCTTTGTGACGATATTTGTTATTAATTTTGATAAATGAGTGCAAAATGATGAAAAACTTCCGAGTTTGTTCGCGTTCATTGTTTGGTTGAAATTAAATACGATAATGCCATTCTAACAATTCAAAAAGCAAGACTGTAATTTGACAATATAGTGTGACAATATCGACGTCTCGTGAACTTATTCGCACATATCAATCAAGTAAAGAAGACATGGCACCTACCTTTCAAGGCCGCTTATTATTAACAATCTTGATAAGTCACTTGGTCATTTTTAATATAAATTTTTGTACGCGTTCGTTAACTGTTACTGATTTATAAGTGATGCCTTGCACAAGCCTTTTATCGCAGCACGAAACACTAAAAGACAGTGAGACGGAGTTAAAGTCTCGACCGTCACCTCCGACAGCTAAACTAATAATGCCACTTGACGCCCAAAATCCAAAATCTAAATACTGATTAGGTAACTTCGGGTCCGTGCAGGTAGTCTAAAGGGCGTTTTTTGCACTGCGAATGAGTGAGTATCTTTTACCGAAGAATGGAAAAATTTAGCGGGGGCGTTCATTGTGTCGAAAGAGATTGTTAATTATTTTGAGATATCAATGCAAAGTTTCAAAAAACTCTTGTGCGCGTTCGTTATTTGACTGAAATACAAATTCAAAGAAACATATTGATTTCGCATAATGTCTGTACCAATTTTTTGTGTCGTTATTTGTTATTAATTTTGAGCAATGAGTGCAAAATTATGAAAAATGTTCAAGCTGTACACGTTCGTTACTTGACTGAATTACGAAAAAAAAAAGCTTGTATCGTGTAATTTAACAAAATATGTACATAATTTTATAATAATGAAGTCATGGTAGTAATATACGTTTAAAAATTTTGAAAAACGTTGGTCTCGTGGTAATTTATGTTTTTTGCACTGCGAATGAGTCAGTATCCTTTACCGAAGAATGGAAAAATTAACGGGGGCGTTTATTGTGAATTTGAAAATGAATTCACTAAAATAGGAATTCTACGAAACTTTTGCGAAATGAATACGGCACTGTATTTTTTTTACTCTTAAATGTATACAAGGAAATTATATAATTTTTTTAACTTGTAAATTTTAATACAAACTTTATTCTGACTTGAATTATTTATCAAGACGTATATTTTAAAAATTTTGAAAAACGTTGGTCTCGTGCGCGGTGGCTAATTGAATTGATTTGAATGAAGTAGAAAGTTATCTTTAAAAATATCCAATAGCATTAATTTCATCATTTGTGCGAATTAATATTTCAAATTATTGTCACCGTGGTTTTCCATTCACTCTTTATGTTGCATGATTATGACGTCATGAATCATTGTGGAGTTTTACGAGTATTTTTTTGTAAATATATCAACAACGCCAAAATTGTCACATAAATTATGCGAGATTAAACTAACCTTAATCCAATTAGGCAGAAATATTAAAAAAAAGACCGGGTTTTAGCCAAGAAGAAAATTATCTTCTACCAAAACAAATTCTACAAAAATGATGGAAAAATATTGAAACATTTTCGAGTTGTTCGCGTTCATTGTTTGATTGGAATAAAATACGAAAATGACTCTCTAACAATTAAAAGAGCAAGACTGATTTCATCATGTGTAATTTAAAATAGTTTTGCAAAATCTCATCGACATATTATCATCTTCGCACATACATAAATAAATAATCAGATAAATGAAATGAAATTTTTCTTTTTTTATGTCGAGATTCCAGAGAATTTCGTTTGAAAAAGACACATAATTATTATTTTAAAGTACAAGGTCGATTACAAGTTACTGATAAAGAATTCTGCTATTTAGTTGTCTGAATGCCAAAAGGACTTATTTATGAAAAAATGGCTTGTGATGATATTTTATATAATTTTGAAGTTAGAATATAAATAGTTTTTATATCGATGTACAACCGTGGACAGTCAAGAATAACACTTTAGCCGGCGGGTGTGATGCAAATACCGACTCAATGACAATATCTCATAGAGTCGGTATTTGCATAACACGGGTGTTATTCTTGATTGTCCATGGCTATACATACCTAGTTATTTTTGTTTTTAATAATAAGATTAGTTTATTTTAAATCATTAGTCATTTTTTGTAATTTAGTATTAGTATGTCGTTGAGAGTATTATTACTCATAAAACACACGTTAATTTATTGATACAGTTGACCATTTAAAATGTTGCATACTCTACTAGCGAAGTGAACGTGAGTAACAAATCGGTCGCTTACGCCACAAAAATTTATACAGAAATCTGCATAGCTTCAAAATGTAAGAATCTCCTTAATAGTTCTGAAGCAAAATTTTTATTTCGCGCAAGTTCAAAACGGGACTTGACTACTTCTCATCATTTTTAAGTATTTGTATTGTGTTTAGTTAGATAAGTAGCCTTGTTATAATTCAATTTTTATGTATTACTTCCCTGTTTAGAAAATCTTGGGAGAAGCTGCATGACCAGATGCAAAGTCGGGAGAAGCGGCTCCACGCCGCTGGAGAAATCCACCGCTTCCATCATGACGTCGCTGACGCTTTGCAACGAATCCACGAAAAGAGTGCCGCTTTAGGAACCGATTTAGGTCGCGACTTAAATTCAGCTCTGGCTTTGCTGAGAAAACACGAAGCTTTTGTAAACGAATTGGTGGCGCTGGAAGTCCAATTGCAAGTCCTAGTCGAAGACGCTTCAAGATTAAAAAACATCTATCCGAGCAACAAAGCGAACATCCAGCAGCAACAAGAACACGTGGTCGAAGCCTGGGAGAGCTTGAAAAAGCGCACGGATCTGCGACACGAACAACTACAAGCCAGTGCGGATTCGCAGAAGTTTTTGGCGGCAGTCCGCGATCTCACCAATTGGGCCACTGCTCTGCGCTTGGCAATGAAAGCAGAGGAGAACGTACGAAGCGCCACTCGTGCACAACTCTTGCGAAGCGAGCACGAAGCTTTGAAGAACGAAATAGAGGCGCGCGAAGACGATTTTCAAGTCGTTGCCGATAATTTGACGGCAATGGAACAGACCGGTCATTACGCCGCAGCCGAAGCCGGCGACCGCTTCAAGAACCTGCAGCAAGAGCGCGAAAAACTGCACGAAGACTGGCATTTGAAGAAAGTTTATTTGGACCAGTTGTGCGACTTGCACATCTTACTGCGCGAGGCGAAACTAATCGAAGACGCTACCAATTCGCAAGAAGCTACTCTCAGCAACATGGATTTCGGCGAGACGGTCGACGTCGTGGCCAAACAACTCAAGAAGCACGAGGAGTTCGAGAAGCTGATGGCCCACCAGGACGAAAAGCTCGACTCTTTGATTATCTCGGGGAACAAGCTGATCAATCAGCAGCATTTCGAAAGCGAACTCATCGCGAGCAGGCTACAAGAAGTGGAAGCGCGACGCGCACAAGTGCACCAACTGAGCGCGCGCAGGAAACAACTGCTGAGCGATGCTCTTCTCTACGCCGAGTTCAACAGAGATGTGGGCGAGGCCCAATCGTGGATCGCCGATAAGCAGAAGAAGTTGGAGGCGCAAGTGAAGACCGGCGAAGTCACGAGTTTGGAGGACAAGATCAAGGAGTTGCAAAAACATCAGGCCTTCCAAGCGGAAATCGCCGCCAACGAGGGAAAAATCAGGGAAGTCATATCGAAGGGTGAACAGTTGTTGCGCAAGAATCACAAAGCGTCCGACGACATCGCTAGTCAACTGAGGAATTTGGACGGCGCTTGGAAGCAGCTCTTGCGCGATGTCAATTCGCGCGGGAAGGGTTTGGAAGAAGCGCAAGACATCCTAGAATTCAACAACCAGCTGGACAAAATCGAGTCGTGGATCAGGGACAAAGAAGTCATGATTCAGGCAGGAGACGTGGGCAAGGATTATGAGCACTGCCAAGCGCTGCAGAGGAAGCTGGACGACGTGGACAGCGACATGCGAATCGACGACACACGAATCAAGAACATCAACACATTAGCGGACAAACTCGCCAGACAAGGCCATAAGGGAGTGAAGGAGCGGCGCGACAACTTCATCAAGAAGTGGCAAGCACTGCAGGGCGCACTAGCCAAATATCGCAACAAATTATCAGCTGCATCCGACGTGCACCTCTTCAATCGCGACGTTGCTGATACCGCTGAAAGAATAACCGAGAAGCGGTTAGCTATGGAGAGCGACGACGTGGGGCGCGATCTTCCAGCCGTGGAAGTGCTTCAACGCAAACAGGACGCTCTAGAAAGCGAAATGACTGCCGTCGACCACAAATTGCAAGAGCACGGCAAAGACGCGGTCATGCTGGGCGATAAGTACCCCAACAGCACTGACCATCTTCAAGGCAAAATGGAGGAGTTACATAACCACTGGGAGAAGCTAATTGGGGCGCGGGAGCGCCGCAGAAACACTCTGAAGGCGGCACAAGCTAGACACAAGTTTCTGTCGGATGTTAAGGACCTGGAGCACTGGGTCGGCGACACAGTTAAGCGCATGGACGCGCAGCAAGCTCCAAGTAGCGTGAACGAAGCCGAGACGCTCCTGGCTCTGCACGACGAGCTTAAAGCCGAAATCAAGGGACGCAACGACACGTTCACCAATTTGATTAACTTCGGGAGTAACTTCTCCGAAAGCGAGGATTCGGACATAATAGAAGGGGTCGCCAGGTTGGAGGAGTTACGTCAATACATCGATGACGTTTGGAAGCAACACAGAGAGGAGCTGGCTTACGAGTACGACCTCCAGAACTTTAAGGAGCAAGCGAACCAGTTGAGCACTTGGCTCGCTGCCAAAGAAGCGTTTTTGAACAACGACGACGTGGGGGACACGCCGCGCGCTGTGGACGCGCTCATCCGCAAGCACGAAGACTTCGAGAACATGCTCACGCAGCAGCTGACACGGATCGACGAGTTGTCGAAGAAGACAGTGGGAGGGAAGACACCGCTAGATCCGAACTACCCCAACAGTGAAGTGGCAGCGAAGCTGAACGAGATAATCGCGCGCAAGGATCGCCTGCTGCTCAAAGCGGCCGAACGCAAGAAGACTTTGAACGAATCGAAGGCACTGCAGCGGTTTCTGCGAAACGCGTACGACGTGGAAGTTTGGTTGAATCAGAAGCAGCAAGTGGCGGCGGACGCAAACTATCGCGAGCCCACCAATTTGCAGAACAAGATCCAGAAGCACGAGACTTTTGAAACGGAAGTGTTTGCGAACCACGAGCGAGTGAACAGTGTCATCGACGAAGGCCGCGATTTAATCGAAAGCAAGCATTACGCGGGGCGCGAAATCGCCGAACGTATCGAGGACCTGGAGAACTATTGGAAGCAACTGCTCGAAAGTTCCAAATTGAAGCGGGATCGCCTGAACGAGGCCTACCAAGCGTTGCTGTTTAACAGATCGCTTGACGAGTTTGAGGCGTGGCTGTCCGAAGTCGAGTCACAGTTGAGTTCGAGCGACAGAGGAAAAGATCTGGCGAGCGTAAACAACCTTCTGAAGAAGCACACGGCGCTCGAAAACGACATCCAGCAGCATACAGAAAATTGCGAAGCCATAAACGACGCCGCTTATCAGTTTGTCGGAAACGACCACTTTATGGCGGAGGAAATACAAGCGCGAGCGCAAGCCGCCATAACTCGCTTCCACCAACTGAAGGAGCCTCTGCAGCAGAAGAGGGATTTGTTGGAAGGTTCGATGTTGTTGCAGCAATTTACGCGCGACGTGGACGATGAGTTGCAATGGTTGGCTGATAGGGAACCCTTGGCCATGTCCAACGATTTGGGGACGAGTTTAACAGCAGTGCAGAGTTTGCACAAGAAACACCAAGCGCTTGAGGCGGAGTTGTCGTCGCGTGAACCGATTGTTGGGTCGCTCCTGTCCAGAGCGACAAATTTGTCTAGATCTGGACACAGCTCGGCGCCGTTTATCAGTCAGAAAGCGAAGGAGTTGCAGGAGCAGTTCGCAGGAATTCGTGACGCGGCCAGCTTGAGGAGGTTGAGGCTACAGGATGCTTTGGAAGTGCAAACGGTAAGATTTTATCAAATTTGAAATTACAGTAAATCGTAGGAAATGTAATTTTTTTTTAATATGGCATTCGTAACGTAGGCCATGTAATAACTTCGACGTTCAGTGGAGTGTAGCAAAATTTCGACCTTGCGTTGGACATATTTGAAACTGATTCGGGCTTTAGACTCCTTTGAGAAAATTTATAAGTCAGCTTGGATAATTTTCAGTATTTGCACAACATAAGGTGATGGTCGATGCACTGTTCTCGATGTCTAAATAGCGTTTGCATAATCTTCACCTCGTGTTGTCCTATAAATAACCTCGGTTCGGCTCCTCTCGGCATTTATCGTCCCTATATCCATCAAAAGTGGTGACGACATACTTTCATAAAATCGCACATGTAATAGAGAAGTTACACAACTCAAAATTATTACCTTTTCGGTAGGCGCCAAAAAGTAAAAATATTTGATTAGGATTAATTAGCAGTGCGCATTATTAAAACAAGACAAAAAATATTAGCTAAAGTTTCGCGGTTTATACAACCCCATTCATTGTGACTGTCAAGTTACAACTAAAATGTGGCGGATCAATTTGCCACATTTTACTCTTTAAGGAAAATGACACTTGAGCTATGTAGCTCCAATTAGTACAGATTTATCTTTGAAACTTGTCTAAGGGCCGGTTTTTCAATCGTTGGTTAAACTTAAACCTCTAGTTAAACTAAAAATGCAGCATTTTGATTGGTTTAATTTGGCAAACATTTCCATAGAAACTTAGTAACCAGAAGTAAACCAACGATTGAAAAACCGGCCCTAAAACAAATAACGCACTTTTTACTGTATTTATAGAGTTAATTAAAAATATACCCTTTTTGAGTTGCGTCACTTCTGTATCACATGTGCGAAATATGGACTTTTTTGCTTTACACACGCCTGCTTTGGACTAATATTTCTCCAACTCAACGTCGAAATTTTGCCGAACTCTTTCGAACGTCTAAGAGCGCCTGTTTAATAACAAAAATGGATTTCTGCACTTTTGAAAATGGGCTCCGCTATACAGGGTGATTCTCGTAGATGATGAAATTTGGCGCATCATCATTATCGATCATTCTGAATCGAAGTAAAATAATTTAAAGATGGAAAATTGACATTAATTTTGTTATTTTAGCCCTCTATTTGTATGCACTCATTCATTTGGGCACTCGATTGTCTCATAGTTTTTCAAATATTTTCAATTTAATGCTAAAATTTGGAATACGAGAATCTCTTTAAAAATAATTATCTTTTGATTTGTTGCAGATAATACAATAGTATTTTGTCGCTTTACATAACCTCAGAGCTAAAAGTACTTTTGATACAATTTATGTCTCAAAGAAAAATTTGTTTTTTTACGATTCACAATTGAGTGAGTTTTTTAATATTCTTAATTGTATACTAAAATGTGAAAATGTACGCACTCATTCATTTGGGCACTCCATTCTGAATAATACGCACCCAGGCATCGTTTTTGAGATTATTTCAATTTAAAGCTAATATTTCGAAATGCAAGGATATTTTTAAAAATGATATATCTCTCGATTCGTTGCAGATAATGCAATAGTTTTTTTTGTCGTTTTTCATAACTTCAGAGTATAATCTAAAAGTACTTTTTATATAATTTGATTGTCTCAAAGGGTTGTTGCGTTTTTTTGAATATGATTATAACAAAATATCAAAAACTTCTTTTTTCAAATAGCAACAAGCCCGTCGTTCGATATAGAAACAAAAAATAACTCGATTTTTATAAAGGTATCATATACTAATTCTGCTTAGTTTTTACGATATTAAAATGTATTTTTCTTTATATTTTGATACGTGTAGGCTGTGAAATAGAAAAAAATAATAGCAACCAATGGAAACTACTACTTGTCACATTATTGAGATTCAGTTACGTGTTCTGTAATTGAGATTTTAAACTTATTGGGGGGTTGCAACAGCAAATAATAATTACCCAAATGAAGTATTATTTGATTGAACATTTGCATTAATTACAATGTTGTACCTCCACAATAATTGATTTACAATGTTTGTTGTTAAGTACAAGTTTTGTTTTTCTTTCTTGTTTGCTGCTTCATTGTTATTAATTTACAAAGTAAATTTATAGTAAATATTTGATAAAAAGCATAATTCAGTTGTTTGATTCAAATGTTTTTATTCCACATCCTACACATCAAAACCTAAAGAGAAGATGAATTTTTTTACAAATTGTGTAATATTGTAAAAATTATCGAAAATTGGCCTTTATAAAGGTCGACTTGTTTTTTACTTTTACATCGAATTCCGTTAGTTGATTGTAGGGTTGCAATTTCTAAATCTAAATTTATCAATCTAAAAATTGGGTTTTTTAAATTTTGTTATAGTAATTTTCGGAAAATCGCAACGACCTGAAACATTAATTAACTATAACTCTAGAATTATTTTTTGAAATTATACGAATCCACAGAAAGAAGAATTATTGCAATACTTCAAATATCATTTTTAAAAATAGTCTTCATATTTTAGCATATAATTAAGAATATTGAAAAAACTATGAAAGGTAAGTAATACCTGTTTTTTTCGAGTCACAATTGAGTGGTCGGATCAATATTAACTTAAAAATAAGGGGGTTGCCATTTAAAATAACACAGTTGATGTCAATTTCAAAAAATTGGTATGTTTGGATTTGTTGCAGATAATACAATAGTTTTTTTGGCGCTTTGAGCTCAGAGCTAAAAGTACTTTTGATACAATTTAAATGTCTCAAAGAAAAATTTGTTATTTTTACGAGTCACAATTGAGTGATCGAATCAATCTATATAAATAATAATTAAATGCTGTTCGTTCGTAACTGCATCACTTGAGAATGGCTGGACCGATTTGGCTAATTTTATTTTTAATGTTTGTAAAGTCCGAATAAGGTTTTTAGGAAAAGAAAAATTGGAAAAGTCGCCCACAAAAATTTGGAAATTCGGAAAAAACTGAAAGTGTTGTTTTCTATACATTGAATTCTGAATGAGACGCGCACCCATCCATCTCTCAGTTTTTCAAATATTTTCAATTTAATGCTAAAATTTGGAAATTCAAGGATCTCTTTAAAAGTTAAGATCTTTTGATTTGTTGCAGATAATACAATAGTTGTTTGTCGCTTTGCATAACCTCAGAGCTAAAAGTTTTTTACGATTTACAATTGAGTGATCGAACTATATTAATAATAATTAAATGCTGTTCGTTGGTAACCGCATCACTTACAAATGGCTGGACCGATTTGGCTAATTTTATTTTTAATGTTTGTAATGGTCCGAATAAGGTTTTTAGGGAAAGAAAAATTGGAAAAGTCGCCCAGGAAATTTGATAATTCCGTAATAACTGAAAGTGCTTTTTTATGGCTTTTTTTGTACGAACTCCACGATTCCAATATGGATATGCGTATTTCTTGATTTATTGTTTGCCATTTAAAATAACAAAGTTGACGTTAATTTCCGTTATAATCGGAAGTGTCATGTTCAAGGTATTTTACTTAGAGTTAGAATGATCGATAATGATCATGCACTAAATTTCAACTCTGCGGAAAATACAAAATTTTCTAATCACGCTGATAAAACATTTGGCACATTTTAGTATTATGAAGAAGTGGCAGAAGCCGAGGCCTGGATTCGCGACAAGCGCCCCCTCCTCGCAACCAAAGAAGTCGGCAAGGACGAGGACTCAGCCGAATCGTTGAAACGCAAACTGGAAGCTCTCACCTTAGAAGTGAAGGCGTTTGACTGCACCATTAGGAAACTGGGCGAGAACGCCGACAAGCTCCTCGAGCGTCGCCACTACGACGCCGCCAACATTCAAGCGAAAAAGGTAAACATCAACATTTTACCCGTACCAAATTATAATTCCCCCAACACAGAACGCACTGGAAGACAAATTCAACGAGTTACGTAAACTGGTGTCCGAGCGCGAAGTGCGCCTCTCTGAAGCCCTCCAGTACTTCGCCTTCGTCCGCGAGTGCTCGGACGTGCAGGAATGGATGAGCGACCAAGTTGCCAAAACCGATTCCGAAGAGTACGGAAACGACGTCGAGCACGTAGAATTGCTCATTCAAGCCTTCGACACTTACCACGCCAGCCTCTTAAACAGCGAACCCCGCATCGACTCCTGCATTCAAAACGGAAACGTTTTAATCGCCGCCAAGAGCAGCCACACTCCGGAAGTGCAACAGAAAGTGGTGGAAGTTCGCTCCCAATGGGAAGATTTACTAGAACTGGCTAACGCGCGCAAAGACGCACTCACCGGCGCCAAACAAGTCCACGTTTTCGACAGAACAATTGAAGAAATCGTCTCGTGGATCGAGGAGAAGCTCGCGGATTTGTCCTACGACACTTTGGGACAGGATTTGGAGAGCATTCAAGATTTGTTGCGAAACCATCAGGGTTTAGAGCATGAAATGAAGGCCATTAAAGAGAAGGTGGACTACGTGCAACAAGACGGCGAGAAGCTTATAGATGAGTTCCCAGATACTAAAGATCACATCGACGACAAGTGTGAAGTCATGTTAAATTCGTGGTTGGCCCTCCAGAATGACGCGGAAAACCGCAAGGACCGTTTGCAACAATCCGAACAACTTCAAGCTTATTTTGATCAGTATCAGGACTTGCTGTGAGTGACGCAAGTTGTTTTTGTATTTATTTATTCAATTGAATTCGTTCCAGTGCTTGGATTAATGAGATGTTGGCGAAAATCACAGCGCCTGATCTACCAGACGATAGCAACGAAGCCGAACTGCTGATTGAACGCCACAAAGAGCACCAGGTGGAAATCAAAGGCAAAACTAACTCCTTCCAACAGTTTTACGACTCGGGCAACAAGTTCATAAACCAGGGCCACATCTTCGCCACCGATATCCAAGACAAAATCAAAATCCTGCATCAGCGCATGGAGTTATTAAACAACATATGGGAGAAGCGGAAGGTTCTGTACGAGCACAACTTGGACGTGCAGATGTTCAAACGCGACGCTAACACTCTAGAGAATTGGCTGGTGGTGAGAGAAGGAACGCTGAAAGACGGCACAGTTGGTGACAACATCGGACACGTCGAGGATTTGATACGCAAACACCGCGACTTCGAAGAAGCGATCAAGGCGCAGGAGGAAAAGTTCGACACATTGAAACGCAAGACTTTGGTGGGTAAAATGTGTAAAAGTCGATGTAGTGTAACGTGTGGCTTTAGATTGAAAACGCTTTCATTTTGCAACGTCAACAAGAGGCTCTGGCGCGCAAAGCAGAGAAGGAGCGACAAGAACAGGAGCGATTGGAACAGAGAAAGCGGCTGGAAATACAGAAAATTACAGAGAAGAGGCGACAGGAAAGGCCACAGCAAGCTGAAATACCAGAGGAGCGTATGAATGGCGGTACCAAGCAAGACGATGAAGCTGTGGAGGACGACCGCCCCACTCCATCGCTGCGGAAGGCCACTTCCAACGTTCAGACCTTCGACAGAGAACGAGTGGGACCTAGACGTGGCTCTGATAGCGCCGTACAAAGATCGGCAAGCATGAAAGTCGGCACCACGACTCCTCTCAACAAACTGAAGAGGACGCCCACGTTTACCACGAGAAGACGCAACTCGTTCAAGGCTAAAGGCAATGGTCAGTTGTTATAATAACACTATGTAATGTGACTAATCTAACTCTAACGCAGAGGTTATACCATCGGACGCACAAGGCTTCCTGGAACGCAAACATTTATTAAGTGCGGGAGCCAAACGTGCCTCGAATCGAACCTGGAAGTCCACCTACACGGTTCTGTGCGGTCAGCTTTTGTGCTTCTTCAAGAACAAAGACGATTTCGTCAGCAGCAAAGCAAGCGGGCCTCCAGTCAACATCCACAGCGCCGTCTGCACGATCGCCACCGATTACCAGAAAAAGAAGCACACGTTCAGGCTGAGCCTCATCGACGGGTCCGAATATTTGTTCGCGTGCAGCTCAGAAGCTGAAATGGACGACTGGATGAATAAGATCAAATTCAAGGCGAATCTGCCGCCAAGTCAGCAGTTGTTGCATTTAGATATATCTAAGGTTTGTCTTTGGTTGACTGTTGAATTGGAAGAAATGTGTGGTGTTTTAGGACCAGAACGAGTTGGAGATGAGTTCGCAAAGCAGCAGGACATCTAGTCCAGACGTAGCCGCGGAACAAGTTGTTTTGCGGCATGATCCAAGTCCTCACAATGGAAGCGTTTCGACTCTGGCTTCGTCTCGTCACACCATGGGTAAGTGTGGGGTGAATTTCAGGAATAAAATTGTGTTGTGTCCAAAATAACAGTCGCGCGATTGATTAATTTTACCTTGGAGATTAACTTGACAAAAGACTCGTTAATACTACTCTACTAATTTAGGGGAAAGTCCTCCGCCACCTTTACCGATCAGCGAACCGCCGAATAATTATGCCGGCCATCGTCCGTATTCTATAGAAAACAGTGGATCCATATATGGTTAGTCAGCATGCAGCACTACAAACTAACCGGCACTGACTTTGACTAATTTAGTTAACTCTTCTTTGTTCTGTTCTAACGTGCGTTCAAAAAGAAAACGAGGCTGCGTTTGCCATGGAAAAACTTTGTGCATCAATTTAGTGTAGCAAAGTCTGTTCATGTGTGGTTCTTTGTTGACAATGGGATAAAAAAAGTGCAAAACATTTCCCGCTTTCGTTGTGAATCCAGTCATCAATCTATTCTTTGTTACAGCGTCTCCTCTTTTTGTCTGTTGAGGCGAATCATGATTCGTCCTGTGAATTCAGGAATGGTTGTGCCATTTCTGTATTAACAGGACGGGTCATTAATTCGTTTATTACTGTAAGTCGTGAATAGATAGATGAAGAGTCAGTCACAAAACCGAAAAATGTTTTGAGAATATTTGGCAGCACTCAGTTGCCCGTCAACCTTCATGGGTCATCAGTCTCTATGCGCAACTCGAGACCTACCAATTCAGTTTAAGAACAACTGCATTCTCAATTAATATTTCAAAAATCGTTGTATATATAGTTAAACACGGACGTCGACCGCTAGGGACTTATATTACACAATATACATTAGAAAAAAAAGGTTCGGTTTGCTTGGATTCGAAGGTGCAAAAACCAATGATGACGTCATTGTGCAAAAATACATGGACAGATCTTTATATTTATCAAATCTATATGTTTATGTTTGCTATGGTTTCTTCTACACTGGAAAGACGACCAATTGCATGGCCAACGCAGCCTCGTTTTATTTTTGAACGCACGTTATCTTTGTCGGTTGCGGCCGCAAATATTTTACAAATCGGGCGATATTTTCATGTGGTGCGTTTTAGAAGGGGTCCCCGTGTCGTCCAGGCAGGACTGGAGCCCCCAGCAGATACAACGCCCAGCCAGCATGCAGCAGCCCAATGATGCACCAAAGTCGCGATTGTTCGAGAGGATCTTCAAGAAGAAGCGGAACACGTCCCAAATGTAACATTTGCGTAACTTGCATACTTACGTAGTTAAGTACCTTTTCTAGTATTATGTTTAATATGTTTTTTTTTTGTACATATATTCGTATTAAGTATTATCAAGTTACACAAATCATAAATTTTTATTGCAAAATATATTTTTAAGTTATGTAGCGAGTTTCATTCAATAAAATGAAATAATGGACTTCGATAAAAGGTAGACAAAAAGTGCACATTTTTTTTATAAAAACAATGACAAAAAATTGCGATAAAAAAATTCGATTTAAACGGTCGTTCCGATAACTTAGGGTACAAAAAGTTTCAAAAAAAAAGTCACAAAAAGTCCTTACAAAAAAATATATAGTGGAAAAAATCCGTCGAATGGACGTTTCGACAACTTTTTAAAAAAAAAATGTTCGCAAAAAATGCCGAAAAAAATGGCACAAGAAGTGGTTCGTTGATTTTTTTTTATAAAAAATGCCAAGAAGTTCCTAAAAAAAATAAGGTGAAAAAAATCCGTCGAATGGACGTTTTGACAACTTTTTTTATAAAAAATATTCGAAACAAAAATGGTACAAGAAGTGGTACGTTGATTTTTTTTATAAAAAATTACGCAAAAAGTTTCTAAAAAAACAACACAAAAAAATATTAGTGATCAAAATCCGTCGAATGGTCGTTTCCACAACTTCTTTTTATAAAAAATGTTCGCAAAAAATGCCGAAAAAAATGGCACAAGAAGCGGTTCGTTGATTTTTTTTATAAAAAATGTCCGCAAAAACCTTCTAAAAAAATGCCACAAAAAATTTCCAAAAAAATTACACAAGTAGTGATGCGCCAATTTATTATATAAAAAATTCATAAAAAAATTTCAAAAGAATGCAAAAATTTTACGAATCTAACAGCTTCCCGTTTTTGAAACTACTGATTCAACTTATTTGAAAACCGTTTTATTTTTAAAAGGAAACGATTTTTGCAATGTTACCGTTTATTCAGTAATTATGATACAAATTTTGAAATTACTGCCAAAAATATAATTTTTAAGAAATTGATACAATTACCAAACTCTGATTACACGCATGGATATTGTTGAACTCAGACAATTCAAGTCTTACTTAGGTTTGGTGTGCCCAAGAATAATTTCTTGTCTTTTATTCGTGGCTAAACGTTTTGGCGAGAAAATAAAAATTTTCAATCACGATTGCGTTTGAAATTGGTTTTTCTGGTTTTGAAGCTGTGGTTCATTGGAATAACCTCCACACGGTTCGTCTATATCTGAAGAAGACATTTTCAGCAGTGATGTGGTCCAAGCATCCCACTCAGTCTCCTTCCAAATAAATTTTCCAGAAAAAGTTCATGGGAGCACATATTTTAAAATTCTATTGCAGTTGCAATTGACAATATAACAAATTTTACTAAAGTTGTTATTGCAAAATTCCTTCACAAGTTCTTCTAAGACCTGAACTTTGGAGGTTTTTTGACAGTTTATAATAATATAAAATTCACAATCTGATTTCTATGCCTAAGATTCATATTACTATTGTAACTACCAACAATATATGGAATTGTGACTTCAAGGATATTTTTGGAAAATATTACAGGAAACTGTATGCTAAAAATCCCAGGTTATGTAATTATAACGATTTAATATTATGAACTAGTAGATTAATTACTAAACCCACATTTTCGTCTATTTGTAAGAAGAAATTGCGGCAGGCTGAGCCGGGATGTCATTGTAGAACTCGAAATACCCAAATGCTTTACCCGCAATAATGGACCCTATAAGGGCACCGATTCCAGCAACTAACACTGCGTTGTGTTTACGTTGTTTGGCGTCATTATGTGTTTTCCAGCTTCCCTGGGGGCTCGGAAGGTCATTGTAAGTTGATACCGGATGGTGACCACCACCATAGTGTCTCCTTCCGACTGAAACAAGCCACTGATCATATTGTAATTGTATTTTGGAGAACTTACGATTTTTTAAAAGGAAATTAGTGTAAAGACGTGTCGTTTGCATTTCTTACTTCTTTTTATGAAATCTTGTGGCAATGCGTATTGATTATGCAACCAATGACAATTGTGCAATATAAAAACGAAAATTACTACAACTGTCAAATAGTACCAATCCACTAAACAAATATTACTGGTATGATCAATGTTGCCACACGTTCGATGACAAATAACAAGGGATATTTAAAAAAAAATTATAGACAAGACTGTAAATTAATAAAAACGTATGCAAAACACACAACTGCGTAGTTGTTTGATAGGTTTATTACAGTCTTGAGATAACAATTTATCTTAATCATACATCGCTGTGCTATGTATTAATTGAAGACAAACCGTCTTGTTTGTTTAGTCTTTCTCTATTAGTTGAATAAAAACGGCGGATGCTAGAATTATTTAATTAAGACGAACTAAAAGCAACAATGGCATTAAAAAATTGAAAAAATATAACAAGATATAAAACACGCGATTAAAAATATTTCAAGATGAAAAGAGAGGTAAAAGAAGAAAGGTAAAGAAAGAGGCTTACTTGCGAGATTCTAAATTATAAACTAGACTTCATATCCTCCATTCTGTACGACATGCACCTTCTCATCTCCTGATATCTGGAAAAAAATTGATAGAAACAATAGAAATGAAAAGTTATTTAATGTACTTTTCCTTCAATCTGGCGACCTCCTTCTCTTCCTGTGAGTAATACTGGTTCAGAATAGCCCGACACTCTGCCAGTGTTAAATTTAAGAATTGCGCTACTTCACTACTGACTTCGGGAGTATTATGACTATCCATGAGGAATAATTTGGCGACATCTTCGTGCGGCCCCAATAAAACCCTTGCCAATAACGGATACTCCTCATCCTTCATTCGTCTCTGCTCTACAAATCGCATTAGTCCACACATAAACAGTACAGTTTTAGTAAAATTACCGCCATTGTCGCGGACGACAAACAGGGCGAAATTGCTCCCGTCACTATCCACTTTGTATTTATCCAGCATCAAGTTGATGACCTCTTGCGTATTGACTAGCGACGTCACCCAAACACTGGTTTGGCATCCGTGCGGTGGCGTAAAAAAACTAGTTTCCCTATCGTAAAAATGTCCATTGATCGAGCACCTCCGTTTCACTTTGCTTCTCGATAATCGCGTGCCGGGTCGTCTTCGGATTGCGGTGGAGCCCGTCTTCGCCGGTCTTCTTATCACCACGTCCCCCATCGCTTCGGACATGGTGGAGATGTCTGCGCTCGCGACTGAAGAGCGATCGAACTCGGGCGAGTGAGAGTCGCGAATTCGACCCAAACAATCCGGCCCAGACATGGAACGGTTCAAATGGTTGCTGTTCTCCAGCCACGTGTCGTCTTTGCTGACGTTCTTCAGCGGTGACAACTCGTCCGAACCGTTTTCTACCACGCCTGGAGCTTGTACGGTCTCCGTGTCGATGCTGCTACGAAATATTCCCTCCAAATCAATTTTTACCAATATACTTGTGTATTTGTTCAGCGTTTGTGTTATTAAATAAGATCGATGTCGTATTAGCGTGTTCAAGAAGGATAGCGACTTGCGGTTTTATTAAACAACAGCTGAGACATCCTGCACAATCTAAAAGTATTTTTGATCATATACAGTATGTCACAACTATATATTTATAATGTAATGTTCTCTAAACAGAACACATATTTTAAGCGACACTGATATTCATGTGAACAGTGATAAAAAATATTAAGTTATTTTATAGTTTATTAGAAGTCGCCATTTTCTAGAAAAAAAGGACATAAAATGTTTTGTATACCCTGCAATATGTACTCTGATATCGTTTGAAAAAAAACCGCGTTCCGATATATTTCATAATAACGGTTTTTAAATAATAACGATCTTGAGTCTGGAACAATCCACATTATCTTTTGAGTCAACACGAAAAAAGAAATACACTTTCTAAAGAGCTACACTGTCGATTTGTAATTTATTCTCTCTCCATTTCCTGATGTGCATTATTTTAATAGCTTTATTTATTTTTGGCAAATATTTCAAATATTTTAATTGTAAAAGTAAGTTATTGTATAACAATGTTCCAAAAAAGGTCACTTCCGTTTGTTTGGTACGGTCTAAGTGGTTCGACCAAAATATTAGAGAATGAATTACGAGTATATTTATTATTAAACATGATAATGAAACTGAAAGTAAATAGTTTTATATGTAAGAAGGGCAAAAAAATGTTCATGAAATTGAAATAAGATTCTCAAGTCCAGCGCAACATTCTTAAACAAATATTCATTATTCTAGTTTTTCAAGTGCTTGAAACTAGAAGATTCTTCCAAAAATCATGTCTGTTTGGTATTTAGTAATTTTTCTTTGCGCTTATTCAGCTTCATTCAAAATCAATAATTTATTTCTGTTTAAGAGAGTCTCACTTGGTGGTGAAAGACGTCTGTGGACATAAAAGAATGTCGTTTTGAATGATTTTTTCAAAATTCATCATTTCAGTATTTAATAAAGTTATAAGTACAATATTAATAGATTGGCGCAAACTCTTAACATTATCAAAGAAGTCCATGCTTTTTGCTTCGACGGTTAACAGAAAACTAGAAAAAAAATGCAGATGTGTCCTCTATTCTCAACAGGGCAGTACAGCTCAATAAATAGTAAATATAATTAAAATGAAAATAATAATGCATATAATTTGTCAACTAATATGAAATGATCCATGAATTTTTCTTTCTTGTACTTTCATTTTACGAAGGTCATTTAAACAGTTATCATAATGAAACAAAAAAAACTGCTACATTTAATGTTTTGAATTTTATTTTACTCATCAACATATTCTCCCTCCTTTGCAACACCCCTCGATTTTATCCATGTTCGAAAAGAACCTTACGACTTTTTTTCAAACGGCTATAAGAAGTAAACTATTTAACGAAGTGACATAATATTTCACTCACGGCTATTAGGTAAACCAAAAATTTGAAATGATTCATTACATTTTAAAATGACCCTCGTACTTACCAACTAATTTTGCAAAACTGTGCTAAAATTAATCAATACTGGCGCCTTGTATTTGGGACACGTAGAACCATTTTGGGCCGTTTACTTTGAATATTTGAAGACGTCTAGTCAATAAAAAGATAACGAATCAACGCAATAATTACATAATATAAATATTTAACACATTCAACAAACATTTTCAAAAAATTAAATAAATTTGATTTGGTACTAATTGGCTTAGTTTTTTTAGCTCTCCTGTAAAATAAAAATTAAATGCTGTTTGTTGGACGGATTTGGCAAACATTTTTTTAATGTTTGTAATAGTGTAAATAAGGTTTTTAGGGAAAGAAAAAATGGAGAATTTGCCAGGAAAATTTGAAATTCGGGAAGAACTGAAAGTGCTTTGTTCTATGGGATTTTTGTATGAACAAAAGACCATAAAACTCACGATTCAAACGATGGATATGCGTGTTTACTTTTTTTGTTTGTTCGTTATGGTCCTGGAAGTTTTCAGGAACAAAATTGGGGACAGTTACAAAGGCTAGTCGGAAAATTCGGACAAAATGCATATCATAATTTTTGTATGCACTCTCGATCATAACTGACGTTAGGAACGCCATATTTGGTTGATTCTTTTTTGTTTTGTTCGTTATGCTCCCGGGATGGAAATTCCTCGATTTAATAAAAGGATTCGGGAAAATCCGGAGAAAAATATGAAAAAACATATTCCAGCCTAAATTAAAATAAAATTACAACAAATGTAATTATTTTATTTCTATTCCAATTTATTTCGCTACGTGCTAGTGCTGTCAAATGTACGATAATGCACAGGTTATCGCTATTTCTTCACAAATGTTTGCACTAAATTTACTAATTTCGCCACATTCAAGTGCGGATTGCGAAATAATTATTAGCCAGGTACATTTTTACTAAGACAAAATTAAGAAATAGTTTATCTCATGAAACTGTTAACGGTACTTTACTGGCAGCGCAACAAATAAATTTATTGAAATTTAGACAGTTTACTATTTCTTGGTTTAGGTATTTTTTTTTAAGTATTTCCGAATGTGGTCACATAAATATAATAAAATATGGGTCGTAATAAATTGTTTATTATGTTATATCATTTTGTACGATAAAAAACACTAAGTTAAAAGTCTTTTTTGTCGATTAGTAGGATGAAATATTGTATTTACTTAGTAATTTATACTCGGTTTGTTCTTTAATTTAGTTAATAGTTTTTTGTTTGTCTGTCTGCTTCGATTTATAATAATCGTTATGTTTTACTATTTTTTATTTTGTTTTATTAAATGTTATGTTATGTGTTAACTAAAAGAAATTAATTATTTACTTGACATATAGGTTCCATGTTTAAATATTCTTCCAATATAACATAAATTCCAATATACAGTGTGGATGAAAAGGTTGGAACTAATTCGATAACTTTTTTATAAGGTACAACAGAAAAAAAATTTTTGGCCGCCGTGTCCAATTGCTGCGACAAGACCTGCACACGTGTTGTTTAGCTATGTCTTCAGGATGTCCCTAAATGGAGTTTCAGAAAACAATTTTTTCCAGTTCGCGTCTATAACAAAGCTGTTAAAGCACTCAATTGAGTGCTGTAATAGCTTTTTTAGTTTCGTAATAAAACTAGTGTAATTTAGTTTTTCTAGGGTGGCATGTCATGATCAGAAATGTCATACAAACGTCAAAGTAAACACCAACACAAAACGTTACAATATATAACTGCTTTCTCTAATTATTATACAGTGTGGATGAAAAGGTGGGAACTAATTCAATAACTTTATTATAAGGAGCGACAGAAAAAAATCGCTCGGATATGTTAATTTTTAATTTTAAATGCGCTAATTCTTACATAAAAAATTGCTTTGTTATGTCACTTCTTTCAAGGCCATGACGTCATTTCAATTTTTTTTTAAATGGCAATTTTTTATTGCTTTATTTTAAAGAGCATGTTTTTTTGCATATAAAACAATAACATTTGTAATGTGTCACATAAAAACATTTTTGAGAAAAAAATATTTTATTGTTTGTTATTTAGTAATTTAATGATTTTAACAATAGCAGTTTATTTAAATAACATGAAAAATTTACAAAATAATAAGATTAAATGTTCAAACTGCCTACCTTCTTCAAGTTGACAATGACTAAGACGATGTTCAAATTTTTTTATGATTTTATTTAAAATTTGTGGGGTGATTACAAAAATTTCTAATTTTTAAATTTTCATTTTTTCTTAAAAATATTGTTATGTAACCTATTACAAATTTTATTGTTTTATATGCAAAAAACCATGCTGTTTAAAATGACGCAATAAAAAATTAGGGTTGCCGTTTAAAAAAAATAAAATGACGTCATGGCCTTGAAAGAGATGACATAACAAAGCAAATTTTTATGTCAGAATTAGCGCATTTAGAATTGAAAATTCACGTGTCCAAGCGATTTTTTCTGTCGCTCCCTATAAAAAAGTTATCGAATTAGTTCCAACCTTTTGATCCACACTGTATAGTAAATTAATATAGTTTATAAATTGGATTTATTTTTCATTATATTCTTTACTACGGAATGTTTAATTTTGTCACCGAATGTTCATTTTACTAATTAACATTTATATTATATCCTGCGTTTGGTAAATTAACTGAGCATTTAGCAATTTTACCAAGCGTTTAGAATTTATAACGTGCATTTAATGTTTTTTACCGAGCATTTAGTTTTTTGCCTTTCATTTAAATTTTTTACCGAACATTTTATAGTTCACTGATATTTTTGCTAAACAATTGAATAAAATACCGGATCAATACACTTTGCATGTGAATAAAACACCGAAAGTTTAATTAATTTTGATAAAGTATTATAATAATAGATCAAAAAGTTTGTTTTATTTGCTAGACTTGTTAACGGCATCATAAAAACTAGTTTTGATTATAACTGAAAAGTATTTTTCATTACGTTACAAATGTCACATTTACCAGCGTAGAGATACGTATTAAGATTTTTTACTTTTACTGGCGAAATATGTTTTTACAGCTGTGGTGTTTTCTAATAAGGTAATGTTTACATTTAAAACTGAATCCCATTCAGATATAGCAATCTGTGTGTTCAGCAAAAGCAGCGCAAAACACCGTCTCTCAACACCTTTAGGTTCAGGGCCAGGACATTTGGTTTTTTTCTTAATTCATAGCGTAATTCAACGATTCGATGGACATTCGGTAATAATTTAAAAATAATAAGACCCAAACCAAGAATTAGTAAACATTACAAATTTTAAACCCAAGTCTACGTGCACATTCCCTTTTATCAGTAGAGATGGGTGCTTGTAAAAACCGGCAGCATGGAAACTATAGACTAAAGCCGGCTGTACGACTTCTTACCTTTCGGTTTTGGTGCTTTCGGTGCTTTGTGTTGACGAGCTCGTCTCCGTGCTCGATTGACTGGGCAAGGGCACGGGCATCGTCTGGTACAACTTCTCGGACTCGTCAATCCTTCGTTCGACTTGCAAAAGCTCGTCCAACTCGTCCCATTCGAGATTCTTCACGTCCAGCTTCGAGGGCAACGTTACGCTTTTAGGAATGAAATCGGGCGGTGGCGTTTCTGGGCTGTTTTCGGCGGTGCTGGTGTCGGTGGAATCGAGACCGCTTCCGATTCCCGTATCCGACTTGCTCAGCTCGCTAATATCGAAAGTGGTAATATCCGAGCAAGTGGAAATGTCGTTGCAACTTGTGTCGCGAGATATGCTTGGGATCTCGTCGTCGGAGTCGTTGTCCGTGCTCGTGGACATTCGATACGAATTTCTCTTCCGCACCGTAACTACCGTGCGCTGGTCATCGTTCTCTTTGAGGTGGATGACGCCTTGGACGCCCCAATAGATGCGGAGGGAGCCTTCGAGGATCAAGCGGCCGTTTACTTCGCGACTGCGGATTTCGCCGCTTTTGCCTTCGAAGAACTGGTTGTAGGCCTGCACCAAATAAAAAAAATTAAACCTAACGTAACGGCCAAACTCCTATTTACCACTTGCATTTAATCGAATTGTACTCGATATAAAATGTGAATGAGAACTCTAGCACAGAAGCGTCATTACACTCACAAGAAAAAGCAAAAACCCAAATAGTATCTATGATACAATTAAAGCGGTGTATGAAGAGAATTGTCCAAGTTATTTCCAAGTTAATTATATAATAAAGACGTAAAGATAAATCTATAAATAAACATAAAAAGACGAAGATAATGGTGTTAGGGAAAAAAAGGGTGTAGAGTCGCGTGTGATGTCTTGAAGCATTTTTTAACAATTATCTAGTTGTTTGAAACGGGTTTATACAACTGTGGGTGCGAAAACCTCTGAAGCTTTTATTACGCCAAAATAAACATCATCAATATTGTCATCAAAATGATTTTCCTCAAACCATGTCCGAACGACTCCTGAATTATAAACCGAACAGTTGTCAAAAAAAATGGTGAAATGCTAAGTAAATTTAATTTATTACTTTGTTTAATTTACCTTAACAAATTTAAGAATGAATGTTGTTCTATTTTATTTTTGGAAAATCGTAAAATGTCCTACATAACTGAAAAGCTATAATTTTATTCTATCCAACGGCGTAAAATCAAATATGGCGGCTAAAAGTAAAACACAACAACTTGTGTTTGCTCTAAATCTAGGAGTTTCAGTTTCATAAAAATAACGTCCAAAATCAGAGTTATTAATTGTTACATACAATGGAGATTTAAAGTTTTTTAATCATAACACAAACGAATGGGGTTCGTAATTTTTTCAGATTTATAATTAACATTGAATAATGCAATTTTTTCTCATTTTCTATTTCTACTAGATTCCGAGATAGCAATGGCGGCCCTCGAAAAATTCACCACCTACTCTTAGGCTTCCGAGCAATCGAGCAAGAATGAAACCTTTTTTCATCAGAAAAAATTGTTTCTCAAAAATTCCTAATTTTTTTCAAATTCAATGAATTATCATCATCTTACCTTTAAGGGGAATATCAACACAGATGTTCATAAATGGCCATTAACTAATGACGTAAACACACCGACAATGTTTCCAGTTTAAAAGTTCAAATAAAATAGTTCTCTTCAGATATTATGTGATTATATTGTACTGTATATTGTATTTATTTTGTTGACTGTTGCGAGGCACAATAAAAGCTTATTTATTTTATTTATTTATTTGCCAATGTCAGAAAGTCAAAGAAAATTTTGCAATGATAGAACTCGACTACTATAAAATTTACACCCATTAAGTAAGTAATAACAGTGACGATCAAAACGATAAACAATTTGATATACATTGTTCAAACTTGGCTGGTTATTTTGTTTTTATTTATTCGATTGGACAGTTCGTTTCTGAAAAAAAAATGTTATTTGTAATATCAATATTTTTTAATCTAAAACCTTTCAGTTTAACAAAAATGTCGAACATGCAAAAAACGTTTATTGCAATGCAATTATGGCAACTTACATAATTGTCAGATTTTAGTTTTATAAAATGTTTATAACCCACGAGTGTTTTAAAAGACCGCAAATTAGTTGGATAAAGATGTTTCTGATTTTAGTTTTAATATTTAAATTTAGGAGCATAATATTGTTTATAACTATTAAAATAATATGTATTGAACGGCCGAATAAAAAAATTAGGTTTATTCGTATAAAGACGTTTTTACTCGGTAATAGAACAGTAATCTATCCCCGGCAAATATCATAACAAAATGTCTTCTGATTTTTAAATACGAATCTAAAAGCCTGTTTTACACAGTAAAATATTTGGTGACCCGTTTTCTACGGCCACAACTGTACAGACAGGAGTAAAGTTTGATAATACATTTATATGGTAGACGGAACAGTTTTAAATACTTACGAATAAAAATACAAAATGATGGCAATAATAAGGCAGACATAAATAATAGAATACAAAACGTAACAAAACTATACTAGTTTCTGAATCATACTTTCAAAAGGAAAATAGAAATAAATAAAACAAAGATGACAATATTCAAGATAATATTTATGCCAATACAAAACAACAGAAAAGATAGTTGCAGGCAGTAGAGGTGTCAAAAATACGTAATGAAACAGTAAGATATACTGATATGAATTGGAAATAGAATCTAAACTCGACAACAGGAACTAAAAGGGTTTGGACAGCTGATGAGGATGAAGGAAGACAGACAGGTGAACAGAACACGACACAAAAACAGCAGTAAAGAGAAGAAGAGGCAGACCAAAAAATATACGGCGATGTAATAGTAGAAATCCTCAAGAGGAGCAAAGACTAGAAAGAAGCAAAAAAATTGACAAGGAATAAGAAGAAATCGGAAATCGAAAGTTTAATTATAGCTGAATACATACACCTTAACACCTCCGGGTAAAATAAGTTTTTTGATTATACCCATATATTAACATTCTGTAAAAAATTTGCAGCTTGCGTGGAATTGCTTCAAAAAATTGCCTCCACATTTGGGAAGAATTTCACAAAAACTTCGCTTCATAACTAGAAACCAATAGAAATGAAGAATAAAAAGTAGGGAAAATATGGGACTATGTCATAGTGGAAATCCTCAGAAAGAAGAAAAACACCTGGACAGAAGTAAAATAATTGAAGAAAACTGTTCTTCTGGACGGCAATTGTAGGGTGCATAAGGCACTACTGGTGCAAAAAAAAATTAATAAATGTCGTTTTAAAGAACATGCTCATCCACCCAACAGTCCTGTCCTGGGTCCCTCTGACTACTCTTTATCAATCTCAAAAAACATTCAATCAGGCGCCGATTTTCGACGACAAAGAGGTGGAAGAAGCTCTAGAGGCCTATTTTGCATAGTTACAAATGAGCTTTTTTCGAAAGGATATTGTAGAAACGTTGGAATAAGTGTGTAAGCAAGCGTTCAAGAAACATATGTAGAAAAATAAATGTTTGTTTATTCCTTGATCGACTCCTTCATTGCCAGGTGCTGTTGTAAAACCTTTTAAACCGTACAAGATATTTTAATATTTTTAATTTGATTTAATATTTGAGATTAATTGAAGAAAGATGTAATAAGTGATTGCTGCTCAAACGACTAAAAAATGGTCAAAAACACTATTTTTCCAATTGCAACTACACGACCTAACCGTTTTAGATCGTGTAACGAATATCGAATAAAGGTTTATTCGATGTTTCAGTTTAAAATTAAGTGAAAAAAATCGACGTTAAGTTCATAACGAGCAACTTGAGCAGAACACAAACGTAAAATATATTGAATATTACAAAACCGACAATCCCGACTTTTTTCAGATAATTGCCTAGGAAGATGCCTGCAATGACTAATTAGCTACATACTCAAATATGAGTACAAGACTTAGAGCAATACCTTCCCGTTTTTTTTTAATTTGATTTGGTGCGGCTAAATCGAGTAGGAGATGCTGCGCAATTAGTAAATTGTTGGAATTGTCGGTGTTTTGGTGTCGTTTCTGTTTAAAGTGGTGTGGGTTGGGGATGTTCACCTTGAGCTTAGATTCCAGATGAGAGCGAGGCAGCGTCGGCCCGTTTCCCACCTTGGGCACGTCCTTCTGCTGTCCGAAGCTCTTGTGGGACTCGACGCGGGTGCCGTGTCCGAAGAGCTGGGGCCCAAACAGGGCCCCATAGCAAGGCACATGACAGTAGGGCACTCCTTTGTGTTCGGCATGCTGACCGGGGTTCAATCTCTTCCCGCATTCTTCGCACCGCAGACACTCCGGATGCCAATTATAACCCAGAGATTGCTTTCTCTCCGCTGGAAAGCGCCGATTTTTTAGTTTGTTTGACGCCTAACCTTGCTCCGTTTGACGTTCTGGGTTATGGGTTAAGGCATGTGGAGGTGTGTCAAACAAGCGAGATTGTGTTATGGATTGATGTTAAGAATGCCGATACCGAAATAGACGGACAAGGTTGCGGAAAACTGCTCGTTCCAGGAATTCTTCGGGGGTCAACTGTTTACAAACTTACCAAAATACACGGGTTTGCCGCACTTGTGACATTTCCACATTATTTTAACTTAAAATTACACAAACAGGCACTAAAGACGGATAAAAACAATGGCAAAAAGACGCATTTACACACTTTTTCACTACGCGGCTTCTGAGACACCCACAACAAAAGATTGTTGCACTGAATGCATTGTGTGCCCCATGTCAGCTGAATTTTGACTGATTCTGAGCTTCTGAAAACGATAATTGTCTGCAATGATCCGCACAAAAGTGTATGTTGGGGTGCCTATGCAGCAGTTCCAACAATTCTTAAGTTTTTTATTTTTTACGTTTATTATTAAGAGCGCTGTACACCTCGTGACTAAAAGCAAGTGCGTGAAGATGAAATGCACAAATCAAAGACACACGTTGTTACTTACGTCGCTCAGTGGGAGAGTCTGTCGATCTGAACGTAACGCCGTATCGCTTCGTACGGAGCAAAACTAATTTTTCTTCCCCTATTAATCAGTGATGGAATTTCACATCGAAAGTTGCGTCAATCGGTATACAAATATCTCCAGAAGAGTGCATGCTTTTTTAAATTATAAAATAATCATAAATAGCGTTTTTTTTATTGTTATTTTTTTTATTGTAAAATATAATTAGGCATGCACTATGCGTTATTAAATCTCGAAGCAAAATTTGAAAACCGTTTTCAAAAATATTGAGCCATATTTAAATGGGACAAAAATTACGAAATTCTTGGGTGAACAGCGCTCTTAACTTCTCATTATTACTTTAATCTGTGCTTTAATTATGATGATTTAAGTTTTAAATCATGGTCTACGTGAGATAACTTGCGTACAAATAAAAATGGATTCAGAAAAATCAGACATGAAATTTAGTTTTTGTTTTATTTTTTCGAGTGTAGACGTTTTACAATGACATTTCATAAGATTTGACTGGAACTGTCAACCAGAAAGTTGCTCAAAAGACGTCTATATCGATGCCCGGGAATAAAATTTGTTTAAAAAAACATTAAATGTGTCTTATAATATGTTAAATGTCAGCAGAAACTTTATTTCAAATCTCTCCTTTTCAAAGTCAAACACTATTACCCTCTAACGAATTTCAAAGTGATTGCACTCTGAATCCTTTATTATATGGCCTACTCTGAATCATTTTTTATACAGTGTAGATGAAAAGGTTGGAACCACAGATTACTCCAGATGACTGACTCAATGCAAATATTTTGGCGGAATGACCTTTAACGACCTTCAAATTTTGTAACAGTTTTCAGATGGCGCATCGATCAAATTTTGCGGCAAATTTAAATATTCTCTCCTCGCTTTAAAGGTAGAAAAAATGCTATTATATTTTGAATATTTTATGATTTATTCTACAAAACTAATGTAAAAAATTGTTTTGTAGAATAAATCATAAAAGATTCCTTCATTATTTACACGTCATACAAACAAACAATTTTATACAAATCAATTTATTATATTACATAATTTAAATTAAACAAAATTATACCCAAAATGTTAACAATTACATTTCTAAGATAGATATAACTTACACATATGATAATTACTTGGGGTTATTAAATAATAATGGAAATTTTGAAAGACTTGCCGGACAACCAATAGAGCAACCTGGCTTCGTTCTTCAAATTCATACACAAAAATAAGGAATAATGAAGCCTAATATCTAACGATGCCGAAAAGTGTTTTTTGCAAACCCTCCACTTTTGCTTTAGATTGCAATTTTGGACGTTTACAGCTTCTTGCCACAGTTTCGCTCTAGAATTATGTAATTAGATTTCCTAAATTTGTTGTATTAATAAAATATCGTTACCTTTCTTCACTTTTTGGAAAACAATGCAGTTTATCCGCTTAGTTTTCACCAACACCACAAATAATGTAAAAAAAACCTTCTTACGCTTAAAATTTTTCACAAATTCAACCGACAAGCAAATTTTGACATTTACTGGCTTGATTATAATTGCAGAAAAATGCTGCTTTTAAAATATTAGTCAAAAAAAAGCAACAAGCGTAGAAACAGTCACGCTTTTTAAAAAACACGGAATTGTACATTGTTCAATTTAAAATAGTAAAAATATTGGGCCTTTTATTTGAATTTAAATAAAAGTTTTTGTAGTGACATCTAGCGGTCGTAAAAGGTATTAGCAACGACTACAGCGCCTCTACATTTGCTTATGGTATCTGTGACAAAGATGTCATGCGCCTAGTTTCAATGTGTAGAAAAGAGATAGTTCCGGACAAAATCGCCCTATCTCAGTCATCTGGAGTAATCTGTGATTATTAACTTCTCATTATTACTTTAATCTGTGCTTTAATTATGATGATTTAAGTTTTAAATCATGGTCTACGTGAGATAACTTGCGTACAAATAAACAAATAAAACTAGATTCAGAAAAATAAGACATGAAATCTAGTTTTTATTTTATTTTTTCGAGTGTAGACGTTTTACAATGACATTTCATAAGATTTGACTGGAACTGTCAACCAAAAATTTGCTCAAAAGACGTCGATATCGATGCCCGGGAATAAAATTTGTTTAAAAAAACATTAAATGTGTCTTATAATATGTTAAATGTCAGCAGAAACTTTATTTCAAATCTCTCCTTTTCAAAGTCAAACATTATTACCCTCTAACGAATTTCAAAGTGATTGCATGGCCTACTCTGAATCCTTTATTATATGGCCTACTCTGTATCCTTTTTTATACAGTGTAGATCAAAAGGTTGGAACTAATTCGATAACTTTTTTCTAAGGAGCGACAGAAAAAATCGCTTGTACACGTGAATTTTTAATTTTAAATGCGCTAATTCTGACATAAAAATTTGCTATGTTATGTCATCTCTTTCAAGGCCATGACGTTATTTTAAATTTTTTTAAAGGGCAACCTTAATTTTTTATTTCGTCATTTTAAAGAGCATGTTTTTTTGCATATAAAACAATAAAGTTTGCAATAGGTTACATAACAATATTTTTGAGAAAAAATGAAAATTTAAAAATGAGAAATTTTGGTAATCACCCCACAAATTTTAAATAATGTCATAAAAAAATTTTAGCATCGTCTTAGTCATTGTCAACTTGAAGAAGGTAGGCAGCTTCAACATTTAATCTGATTATTTTGTAAATTTTTAATTATATTTAAATAAACTGCTATTGTTAAAATCATTAAATTTCTAAATAAACAAAAAAATATTTTTTTTTTCAAAAATATTGTTATGTAACACATTATAATTTTTATTGTTTTATATGCAAAAAACCATGCTCTCTAAAATGACGCAATAAAAAATTAGGATTGCATTTAAAAAAAAATTAAAATGACGTCATTGCCTTGAAAGAGATGACATAAAAAAGCAAATTTTTATGTCAGAATTAGCGGATTTAAAATTAAATTTTTTTCTGTCGACCCCTATAAAAAAGTTATCGAATTAGTTCCAACCTTTTGATCCACACTGTATGTTACTCAGGTTATTAATTAAATGATTCCAACTAAACAAATTAAAATGGTACATACCTATTATCGGAAATATATATGATTAAATACTGTCAAATGCGATAAAAACGGTGTTAATAAAACGATTTAAAAAAAATTGCAACACTATCAATAGTATTAGAAGATAGCCTAGGCCAAATGCATAATATGTTTAATAATTTAAAACTTGATGAAAAAATAAAAGTGATAATGAGATGTTTTGCTGGTGCGTTAATCTATATATATAAAGCGAAGTGTCCTCACTGACACACTCATCTACACATCTACACATCTACACATCTACACATGCACTGATTCACCGACAACCTACAGCCCAAACCGGGAGGGCTGGAGACTTGAAATTTTAGACACGGGTCTATCAAGGGCCGAGAATGAACGCTAATAAGGAGATTTTGCAAAATTCGGTCCGGTTCCTTTGTATTTAAATAAAAACCGAATAAAAACCGGTTAAAATAAGCAAAAAATGATCGGCTCGCGGAGACCGGGTTTTTTTAGAAGCACGTGTCTAGCCAAAACAACTTCGACGTCGGGCGACCGGTTTACATTAAAAGCACTTTCACTTTCTGCTATCCTGATCATACTTTTGCCGTACCTAGCGAGGCGCAGATATTTCAATTATAATTTTGATTTCAATTATAATGTCCCCGATCCGTGACTCATTTAAAAATTACCAAACCACTCCAAATTTAATCCGCCTACATTAAAAATCCTCAAATATCTCTTACCATTACAAACTTTACCAAATCAACCCCAAAAAATTCCCGAACTACGCCAAACTGACAAATTAGATCCGTTATCTTAAATCATCCCTTACCACCCCTTAGCAACCCCAAGTAACTCCAATCACTTTAAAATAAAACAAAATGACACAAACCATAGCAGACTATTCTCACACTCACACACATTATTTCGGCTACCAAAATTCACCCCCAACTACCCCTTACCGCCCCAAACTAAGCCCAATCACTTTAAAATTAGAAAAAATGCTACAAACAATAGCAAAACTATGCCAAACTCACCCAAATTACTCCGGCTATCATAAATCACCCCCAACTACCCCTTACCACCCCAAACTAAGCCCAATCACTTTAAAATTACAAAAAATGCCACAAACCATAGCAAACTATGCCAAACTCACCCAAATTACTTCGGCTACCATAAATCACCCCCAACTACCCCTTACCACCCCAAACTAAGCGCAATCACTTTAAAATTACAAAAAATGTTACAAATCATACTAAACTATGCCAAACTCAACCAAATTACTTCGGTTACCATAAATCAACCCCCAACTACCCCTTACCACCCCAAACTAAACCAAATCACTTTAAAATTACAAAAAATGCTACAAACCATAGCAAACTATGCCAAACTCACCCAAATTACTTCGGCTATCATAAATCACCCCCAACTACCCCTTACCACCTCAAACTAAGCCCAATCACTTTAAAATTACAAAAAATGCCACAAACCATAGCAAACTATGCCAAACTCACCCAAATTACTTCGGCTATTATAAATCACCCCCAACTACCCCTTACCGCCCCAAACTAAGCCCACTCACTTTAAAATTACAAAAAATGATACAAACCATAGCAAACTATGCCAAAATCACCCAAATTACTACGGCTACCATAAATCACCCCCAACTACCCCTTACCACCACAAACTAAGCCCAATCACTTTAAAATTACAAAAAATGCTACAAACCATAGCAAACTATGCCAAACTCACCCAAATTACTTCGGCTATCCTAAATCACCCCCAACTACCCCTTACCACCCCAAACTAAGCCCAATCACTTTAAAATTACAAAAAATGCCACAAACCATAGCAAACTATGCCAAACTCACCCAAATTACTTCGGCTATTATAAATCACCCCCAACTACCCCTTACCGCCCCAAACTAAGCCCACTCACTTTAAAATTACAAAAAATGATACAAACCATAGCAAACTATGCCAAAATCACCCAAATTACTTCGGCTACCATAAATCACCCCCAACTACCCCTTACCACCACAAACTAAGCCAAATCACTTTAAAATTACAAAAAATGCCACAAACCATAGCAAACTATGCCAAACTCACCCAAATTACTTCGGCTACCATAAATCACCCCCAACTACCCCTTACCGCCCCAAACTAAGCCCAATCACTTTAAAATTACAAAAAATGCCACAAACCATAGCAAACTATGCCAAACTCACCCAAATTACTTCGGCTATTATAAATCACCCCCAACTACCCCTTACCGCCCCAAACTAAGCCCAATCACTTTAAAATTAGAAAAAATGATACAAACCATAGCAAACTATGCCAAACTCACCCAAATTACTTCGGCTATCATAAATCACCCCCAACTACCCCTTACCGTCCCAAACTAAGCCCAATCACTTTAAAATTACAAAAAATGATACAAACCATAGCAAACTATGCCAAAATCACCCAAATTACTTGGGCTACCATAAATCATCCCCAACTACCCCTTACCACCCCAAACTAAGCTAAATCACTTTAAAATTACAAAAAATGATACAAACCATAGCAAACTATGCCAAACTCACCCAAATTACTTCGGCTACCATAAATCACCCCCAACTACCCCTTACCTCCACAAACTAAGCCAAATCACTTTAAAATTACAAAAAATGATACAAACCATAGCAAACTATGCCAAACTCACCTAAATTACTTCGGTTACCATAAATTAATAATCATTTTCAATCAAAATCTTCCATTTGGTTGTGTCATTTATAAATGCCTTATCGTATTAAATCATAAAATATTAATAAATATCTGCACATAAAACATATTGTTTCGACTAATAGACGTTATTCTGAATACTAAATTTGCTAATACCAATTTTGATTTTCTTCCACTTTCCAATAATTATTTGTTCCAGTTGAGATGCAAACATAAACGTATTTCTGAATTGCAACACGCTGACGGGGCAAGCCCTAATACCTTCTCAACATGCGTGAATTTGTATAAACAGCTCTATGGTTTTTAACTTTAAAGCGGTATAAACGCGGTGTAAACCCTAGATTTTCGTGAAAATATCTGAAAATTTCGAAATTCTGCAATTGAATTACAGAACTATTGTTGTGTTCGATAGTAAATTTATATTTGGAGTGGCACTGCCAACTCTGCCACCCCTGACGAGCCCCTTGCTGAATACTCTCCTTCCAGGGAAACTTTTGAAATCAACGGCAAAATAATTTAGGGCGCCTGAATGTGAAAATATCACTGTGTAATAAGTTCAGACTGACGTGGAACACTTGAAATTTCGGTATTCGTTTGTAATTCGTCACAGGTCCATGAAGGAATGCATGTTAATGTAAACAAGTGTTAGTTTGTCGGAAAGGCCGAATAAGATTTTTAACATTCCCGTCAAAATATTTATTTACTTTAGAATGTTAATTTCTTAAATTCATTTCGTGAAAATTATGACGGGCCATACGAGTACACCTGTGCGAGTATTATTTGGTACATACAAATTAATCTCTTTTGTTATCCAAATTGTTTTTATACGCACTAGGCACGTGCACCTCATATAATTGTGAAAATTGCTGCTTCAGCGTCTGGAACGCTGGTATTCAACGTCGCCAAGGTCGAGGCGACGCATCGGTATTCGAAGTTCTATCGCTATTAAATAAATTATTTTATTCCCGATATTCCCGATTTGTTCTTGCCGTTAACCACAACTCTCCCCAATCGATTTTCGAAAAATTTCCAGCGTCGGACCGGACTTCACTTATTATCGTACGCTAATTTTTACGTTCAGTTAATGATAGTGGTGTATTTGTTCTTCACCAAACCTGCTCCGGGCAAACCTGCTCACTGACATCATACGCTTAAGTATTGTGTGCTTATACACGATTTACACTATTTATTTTACGTACATTGCGTTCATTAATGGTTCTGCATTATTTATAACTAAGATGGAGCAGTTTGAAAATCTAATAGTAAGCGGAGAACAAATACCACCATGTATAATTCCCGTGAAAAGTGATGGAAATAGTCTTTTTTACTATTTTTCCTATTGCATTTTTAATACCGGAAATAGAGCTCAAGAGGTTCGCACTTTAATTCTTCATTTTAAAATTACCAAAATTTTTGTAAAATTTACCTGAATACGTTAAACACCCCAAACATAACGCACCATTCCATACTATCCCTAAAAGTCATACACTTACCATTCAAAACTACTCCAGGTCAACCCATAATTAAAAAAAAATTACGAATTCTAAGCAAACTACGCCAAACTCGCATAAATGACTTCGAATTCCCCTAAATCACCCCAACCACTTCTTACCAAGCCAACCAAAGCCCAATCACATTATAATTACCAAAAATTTCGTTTAATCCGCCAAAGCTAAACCCTGCCAACCATCAATAACCATTCCAAACAATCCTCAAAGAAACCCATATCATCCGAAACAACCCCAAATCAACCTAATATTTTTGCATTTTTTTTAACCATAGCAAATCACGCCAAATTAACATAAATAACTTCGACTTTTTTTATACATAATTCCCAAATACTTCGTTTTTATGGTGTGAAATTTTGTATTTATATATTTCAACATTGTCTTTAACGTTGTCAGAGAACTAAATGGGAATAATTTGGAATAATTTAGCTTCTCTGTCAACTCTCCTTCTCTTGAAACTTTTGAAAACAACGACAAAATTATTTGGGGCACCTGGATTTGAAAATATCACTCTGTGTAATAAGTTCAGACTGACTAGAGTGAAAAGAAAGGAGCTTGCACCCAGAAACGAAATTAAATGGAACACTTGAAGTTGCAATATTTGTTTGTAATTCGTCACAAGTCCATGAAGGAATGCGTGTTAATGTAAACAAATGTGAGTTTATTGGAGATGCCGAATAAGATTTTTACATTATTGAAGCAGCTTGAGCCTGCCACGTCAAGGGCAAGGTCACAAACGTGAAAAGGCGATGCTCGATTTGGTTTTATTCAATATCTATGCAGAAATTCGCACATTCCAAGCATTGGATAAGCCTTTCTTATCGTTTCTTAGAATTCGAGAATTGCTGGTTCAGCGTGTGGAGCAGTACTCGATCGCGGTGTTTAATTTTAACACAACTACAATTGTGAAAATTGCTGCTCCAGCGTCGGAAACTGTTCGCAAAGTCGCCAAATTCGATGAAGCGACGCATCAGTGTTCGAACGTCTACCACTATCAAATAAAGTATTTTAATTTAACATTTGATCCTCGCGTTAACCAAATCTGCCCCCAATCAATTTTCGAAAAATTACCAGCGTCGAACCGGACTCCACTTATATTTGTACGCTAATTTTTACGTTCAGTTAATGGTAGTGGTGTATTTGTTTTTCACCAAATTTGCCCTGGCTGAAATCCGAAATTTTCACCGTTGTATGTACCAGACATCACTGACATTCATACCCTTAATAATTATGTGCTTATACACGTTTTACACTATTTATTTTACGTACAATGTGTTCATTATTGCTTTACATCATTTATAACTAAGATGGAGAAGTTTGAAAATCTAGCGATGTACAATTACCACACCGTATTATGAAAGGTGATGGAAATTGTCTTTTTTAATATCTATGGTATTGGTATTGATATTTTAATACTGGAACGGGAGCACAAGAGGTTCGCACTTTAATTGTTCAACAAGTTTGTGTTAATGGAAACAAGTGTGAGTTCGTCGGAGAAGCCGAATAAGATTTTTACATCCACCATATTCCCGTCAAAATATTTATTTATTTTATATAGAATGTTAATTTTGCCGTTAACCAAATTTGCTCCCAATCACCATCGTCGTACCGGACCGTTCAGTTAATGATAATGTTGTTTTTATTTTTCACCAAATCTGCCTCGGCTGAAATCCAAAATTTACAGCGTTGGATCAGACTTTACTGACATTGATACGCGTTTTACACTATTTATTTTACGTAAATACATTGTGTTCATTATTGCTTTACATCATTTATAACTAAGATGGACAAGTTTGAAAATCTAGCGATGCACAAATACCACCAAATACCACATTTTACCACATACCAAAATTTTAATACTGGAAAGGGAGCTCAAAAGGTTCGCACTGTAATTGTCCAACCAGTTGCGGCCAGGTTTTAATAATTTTTGTGCAGTTTAGAAGAAGATAATTATGCTGAAGTGTTTGTTTATTCTGAAGATAAGTCAAAATCATCTACATACTGTTCTGTTTGTGAGTTGACTGCAGCAAAAGGAATGGTTCCATTGTGTTTTCAATTTTATCATAACATGATCAGCTAATTTGTAAACTTCGATTTCCCCGAAAATTATCTAAAGTTAATTTCGATTTCCTGGAATCGCTTATAGAACAACTGCGTCTTTGCCTAAAGAGTCTATTCAAGATTTTTCATCTCAGATATCAACCAAGGTATCCTCTTTGTCCAAATCATATTGAAGTACCCGGTCCTGACAACGAAGGTTAATTTCAACAAATTTGTTTATTTTGTGATTGAAAAAGTAGAGGATTCCTGTTTAATTGTATTATAATGTCGATTAGTCAACATCACCACTTTAGTCAACACTGCGTTTATTTAATCTACGTCCGGGCAACGCCGGGTACATTCAGCTAGTTTTGTGAATATTCAACACATGAATTCCTATATTCCATAATTATAAATGATTACCCCGATGCAGGGGTTTTCTAAAATTACATTGTTGTAAATGTTTGGCATTAAATGTGTTCCAAAATACACAGTTTTTCGTTTTTCCTGTTTCCCGAAAAAATAGCAAAAAAATAGCTGAGATGTCCAGGGCTCGAGTTTTTAAATATTATTAAAAACGAATTTAATTCTCTAAAATATGTTGAAAGTTAATTTCATGCTTTTTAAAAAATGTAAAAATAGCCTTTTCAAAAAACAAAAATTGTCACAGCTCAAAAATAGTAGGTATACTCGAATAAAAAACCGATTCTGTCATGATTTTCTGCGTAGGAAACGAGTTTAAAACTCAAATAAAAAATATTCCTAAACAAAAAAGTTACGAGCATCTTTAATATTAAAAAACAAAAAACGCCTTATATCTCTTTAACGAATTAATCAATTTGGGACACTGTACATTCAGAATATTGTTGAAGACCTGAACAAAACGAGTTTCATAATAATTAAGTAATAGTTTTGCTGATGCGTCAATTTTGTAGGAGTAAATTTGTTCGTTTCTTCCGTTCACACTTGCCTCTATTTGTGAATAGATCTACCAAAATCGTTAGTAGTCTAATTCTTTTAATTTGTTTCAACATCAGCATCTCGTGGTTCATCAAAATGTTGACAACCAAGTCAGCTCTGCCAGGCCAAATAATTTCTCTTCATCAAAGTCGGTTTGGCTTCGAAAACACGGTTACCAAAAAACCGCCAAATAAACAATTCACAACTGAATGAAAAGCGGTATTTTTGAAGCGAAATCTTTCTAAAATGAAGAAAGAAAAGGCGCCCGCACAAGAACCCGCGCCCGCGCCCGCGGACGACAAAGCAAATGCTGGCGGCAAACGAAAAGGTATTTATAATAAGACATTATAAGTACGCGGGACGAGTAAATTTGAATATTGTAGTGCGATGGCTCACGCGTGCAATGGCCGAGGAATTTACAAGACAAGATGTTCTATTTACCACTTTTAAAGAAGCGCTCATCTACATTCTCTTTGTAATCTCTGTGACAATTTGTGAGACACCGATTCGGAATGAGTCGGTTTTTAAACTAATTTCGCAGGCACTATCGGGCGCCGCAGTTCGTCGCTATTCTATCTGACCCAAGCCCTGAAGAGTCAGTTCCTCTTCAAGGACTTCAAAACAACGAACGATGCGGATATCCAGTTCGACGACATTAAATCAGCAAACGATTTTTGGAGCGTACGTTCAACTAACTGAATAAAACTCAGTTTATCGTTTATTAGTATGCAGAGAATCTCATGTTGGACAGTTTCTACTGGGAGCACTACTATAATCCCTATGACCCGGTGGCTGCTGCAGCTCCAGACGACAGAAAGATTCTGTTCGAGAACAAACTGTTGGGAGTGCCCAGAATAAGACAGGTGTGCAAACAAATTTAATTTACGTATTCCTACGTTTGTTTAGGTCAAAGTAAGAAACGATTCTTGCGTCATCCACGCTTACTTTCGTCGCCTTTTCTTGACTTGCTACGACTTGTACAGAAGAGCGGACGAAGACATGGCGCCCTTCGGCATAGGCACAGGCACAGCGTATTAGTCAATAAATGCATGTGCAGTCATTAAAAGTTGTAATTTAGGTGGACGTACAATACGGACGAGAAAACTCAGAGTATTCGGTACTCTGGTTACATCTCGAACTACGAAGGAGGTGGCTACTATCAAGATCTGTCGACAACTCGAGCTGAAAGTCAAGAACTGGTGAAAAAGCTCAAGGAAGGGTTGTGGATAACTAGAGGGACCCGAGCAATATTCGTCGACTTTTCCATTTACAACGCCAATTTGAACTTGTTCTGCATTTGCAAGTCGGTGCCAAATTCCCTAGAGCCGAGTCAAATTGTATTATGCAATATTTTTAAAGGTTGATTTTTGAATTTCCGCCAACTGGAGGAATAATGACTTCACACACTTTCCAAGCGGTTCATCTGGTACATTATGTGGTCAGTTGGGATTATGTAACGTTCACATTCGAAGTCCTCGTATACATAATGGCGGCTTACTACGTAGTCGAAGAGATTCGTGAGATTATGTATTTCAAATTCCGCTACTTCTTGCAGTTTTGGACCTACATTGACGTTACGATTATTTGCGTAACGATCCAAACATGCCAAAACAGATAGTGATTGTACTTTTCAGATGGCAACAGCAAACGTCCTGACTTCTATCATCGTTTTTCCAAACGTTGACGATGCAATTGCCAAAATCCGTAAGAATCCTGAGAAATATGGCAACTTGGAGTATCTCGGCGCCATGAAAACTTTGTACAACAATTTTGCGGCGTCCTTGCTGTTTTTCTCCTACATAAAACTGTTCAAATATCTGAACTTCAACAAGACAATGGGACAGCTGAATAACACACTGAAACGGGTATTTTCGTTCGTTGCACTTGTCCAGATTCTAGTGGTATTTTCAGTGCGCTCTGGACGTCCTAGGATTTTCCATAATGTTCTTCATAATCTTCTTCGCATTCGCCGAGCTTGGATATTTGTTGTTTGGAAGCCAGGTATTTCAAACCCCTACTTCTGGTAAAAGTAACAAGTGTTTATTTAGGTGGAAGACTTCAGCAGCTTCACGGTAGCGATGTTCACCCTCCTTCGCACAATTCTGGGAGATTTTGACTACCAAGCGATCGAAAAAGCGAACAGAGTCTTAGCTCCGATTTACTTCCTCGCTTACATATTCTTCGTCTTTTTCGTGCTTCTAGTAAAAATACCCTCATCATTGTAACTTCAACCAAAACCGCACCATTACAGAACATGTTCCTTGCCATCATCAACGACACCTACGCCGATGTAAAAACGGAAATAGCCATCGCTCCCGACGAGATGCAAATGACCGACTTTTTGAAAAAAGGCTTCTACAAAATTTTGCAGAAGTGCGGGTGCAATATTAAATACTTCCAGCAGCAGAAGGCCGAGTTTAACGCGACCATTCAGCAAATTCGCGACGCGCTCAAAAAGTGAGTTATGTGTTTTAGTTGGGGGATTTATTTGTTTGTTTGTTTCAGGTGCGGGTTCAGCGATTTGGAAATTGCAATGTTTTTCGCACGGTACAACATCGATCCGTTGGCCGAAGTCGGCGATTACGACGTCAAGAAAATTATGAAAGAGTTGGAAGGACAAAATCTCGGTATTTTCACACGAATTTTTTTGTATAATTATTTGTAAAAATTGCAGCGAAAGAACGAATGGAAGAGGACACAACTTTGGTGCACGTCGGCGATTTCATAACGTACGCATTGCAGTGTGAGAATTAAGCGTTGATTGTTGGTTTCAGGCAACAAGAACGCTTAGACCAGATCGAGAAGACCATCCAACTTCTCGCTGCAAAGATCGACAATTTGATCAAAAAGCTCGAAGCTCTGGATGCCGTGCGCAAATCCAAAGTTCCCCAAGGCTGATTGTTATAGGTTTATCATTTAATGAAACTCGTTGTATTCTTCATAGTTTATATGAATATAAACAGAAAACTATTTACAATACTCTTCTTTCCTAGTCGCAGATTCCTAAAATGAGTAAATCAGTCAAAAGTAAAACGACTACAATAACAAAATTAATAAAAAAAACAAAAGTTCATTTTACGAATCTGCTTACATAAATGGTGATTTGAATAGTTGTTACAATCTTTGACCATTTACTGAATTAGCTACGCTTGTGAGCACTCTAATATATCACAATTTATGTGGCTTCTTAAGACTGTTAATATCAGAGTTAGTACACAGTCTTTACATTTACAACACTGATAAATCGTTGTGTGTACAATTTTTACGCTCTGAATATAACGAAAATCTCCACCAGCGCGGAGATAATTGGAAATATTCACGTTAATACAGATTAAGGAACTTAATTTTATACAATTGCCACTTCTATCTTCTGTATATTACCTATCACAGTCCTACACAGCAAATATAACAAGAGAAACTATAAAAAACGCGATAAATTATGATTAATTAAATAGGTAGCTTATTTTACAGAAATATCTTTAAAATACTAAAATATCATGCGTACAATAAAAGTATGTATACTGACGTCTAGCAGACGAGCGGGTTGTTAATATCTAAGTGCATACTTTTCAACGATTTATACGTAAGTATAGAGATACACGAAAGTAAGATAAATGCAAGCAAACACCGGCCGTCAAGTAATGAAAATTTGGGGGACAAATTTACTCTTGAGTCGCTTGCTCTGTCGCCTAGGACAAGTCCGAGAGCCGCTTCTCCAGCGAATCGCACTCTGCCAGGTCCTCCCCGTTCTGCTGGTACAAGCTGGAGGTGATGTTCGAATCGATACTGTCGTAAAATTCGCTTCGGGTGCTGCCCACATTCCACAAAAACGTGTTCGCGGTTTGGAAACGGTGACTGCTGGAGGTTTCTATTGTCGTCGGTTGTGCGGATCTGTCCAACGAATCTAAATACGGAGAGCCGGAATCGCTGTTATATGAAGAGAGAGTCCATGGATATCGAGATTTTTCTTTTGCTGAGCTTAAGCTTATCTGGAAATACAAGAGGCGCGTGATACTTTGAACACATCCCGCGCTTTATCACCAAACACCCCTTTTTGCCGTTTCTTTTTCACTTATGAAACCACTTACGATTTTATACAAATACTTGAAATCATGTTTTTAGGGGGTGCGGTGTGATTGATTGATAATTTACCTGACGAGTTATATGAATAGTAGTAATTGCCCGATGCGTCTTAAGAAACGAATAATTTGTGTATTATTAGTCCGTGTTAATGACAACAATAAAACGAAAACGCCGTCCACGTTAGTACTACGAAACGAATTAATTACGCACTAATTAGATACAGGTGATTGTAAGCAAGCAAGCGACACACATGCGGGAGATCTACGTACCTGTAAACTAAATACAACAAAGCGACACATGCTTCGTACCGTACGAGGTTTTGGCTCCAAATCGGAACAAACATTAATAAATAATGTCAGCGGTAACGTACAAATTGCACGTCCAGGTATGGATGTAACTCGTGGCGATTTCTAAATATAATTTCACTCCGCCTTTTGCTTGGGGGTCACGTAACGCAGAGGCAAACGACTGTTTTGTAAATAACTAGAAACTTTGAGGCACACTGTAACCAGACCGAAACGCCACTGACGCAACGAAAATCGCTTTTCAAAGCGGCTCCGAAAAAATCACGTTTCTTGTTTTCGTTAATTGTACGAACAAAACAAAACGGAGCAGGGCTATGCGGAAAAAATACGGCGCTTATAAATAATCGCTCCATTATAATACAGTTCGATGGATTTGTAATTTGCAACACTTTCTGAACAAAGGTAGGCCAGGAGTGCGATAGTTGGTGACGTTACGCAATCTGGACCGCAATTTGTGCGTTTTTGTTAAGAATTTTAATGGAAAGACCGGATGTTGACGAGGAACTTGATGATAGCGACAGGTCGTGATAACAAAGAGAACTTAGTGGAGCGCATATCCGATTGGAAATCGGTTTGATGTGGTTAAACTGGCTGGAATGAAAATCAAAATCATACTGTGTTTAAAAACCAGTTCCATTCATCGATCCTCGATTTCATCCAAAAATATGATTTGTGAATATTTAAAATTCAAAAATAAAAGTGATTATAAAATCCTGAAATTTGTTTTTTTTTGACATCCTTTTCAACCTATTTTATTCTTTATTATCAACTTGTAGTCAGCAGTCGTTTAAAAACAAATAAATTACCAAAAGCCCTAAGAAAATTAACATCAACAAACCAAATATTATTATTTACCTTTTGAAAGTCTTCTGATCGATGTTAATGTTACTAGCAGAATGCCATTGAAATGAAGTATAAATAAAACAAATGATTCGTCTGAAATGGGTTATTTTCGAAATTTACCTGACCTGATGATTCTAATTATTATTAATTGGCTGTTGGAAATAATTGTGATGCATACAGCGATAGGAAAACTTTGCTATTTTAAAATTAAAAATATGTTATTTTAAAGCTTCTGTCATAATTTATAACCTCAAGTGATTTCATCAAAATTTCCCAACTTATCTTTTTTTCAAGATATGCAAAATATACATATATTGACGAAAATTTGTTATCCTAGAGTGCTGCATATAAAACAATTTATTACTAACATTTTATCTCACTCACATTACAATACTGAAAGAATGAAACCAAATACTACAGACACATCTGTGCACTTGTTATTAAAAATATTGGACCTTAATATGTAATGACGTTCTTTTGTAGATTATTTGTGCCAACTTTCCGAGTAGAAAAATATGTTTTCTCGTACAAACTTTGCCATCTGTTTTTATCCCCTTAGGCTGTCGAAAATTGTTCAGACTCTGTTGCTATTGTTTGTGTGATCAAAACAAACATATCCAGTAAATTTGAACTCAATCGATTCAATAATTTTACATTCTCGTAGGAATTGAATTTAAAAAAACGCTAAAATACGTATTTGATTTTTTCTTATGGAGAGTATTTTTGCCAAGTTTCAGTAAATTCGAATAAAAAAAATATTTTTTCCCATATAATAATTTACATTCCTTTTTGTCTCCTTGTGCTATCGAAATGTTGTAAATGTCTCAACTGGAATAAGTACATACAAATTGGATCGTTTATTATGTTATTTAAAAAATAGAAAAGTAGAAAAAATTAAAATCAAATAGCACTGATACATTATACAGTACGGATGGAAAGGTTGAAATTATTTCGATAATTTTTTATGGGGAACGAAAAAATAAATCGCTTGAACTCGTCAATTTTTAATTTTAATTTCGCAAATTTTGACATAAAATCTTTGTAAAAGAAATGACGTCATTTTATTTATTTTTTTGAATGGCACCTTACTTTTAAATTGGGTCATTTTCAAGATCATGTTTTCTTGCCCATAAAACTATAAAAACTTGAATAGTTCACATATTTTTGAGAAAAAATTTGGTATAATGTATTTTGTAATTTTAGCATTTGTTTATTTTGTAATTTAATGATTTTAACAAAAGCAGTGTATCTAAATAACGTGAAAAAATAAAAAAATAATCATAGTAAATGTCAACTTATGTAGTTAAAGCATATAACGTGCGTTCAAAAAAAAACGAGGCTGCGTTGGCCATGGAATTTATCGGCTTTCCAGTGTAGAAACCACAAATGACAAGAACTGTCAGTCTAAAATTTTCTACCAAAATAAAACGGACCAATTTTATGTAAATTGTTTATAATAAATGCCAGGACATGTGTACATCGCTCTCAAAAACATAATGCTACCCTCCTTCACGTCCATTTATTGAAATTTGTCCCAACATAATAATCGTATACGAAACCATTGTCAACAAAGAACCCAACCTAAAAACTATCTGACAGATTCGAACTGACTTGCTACACTAAATTGATGCACAAAGTTTTTCCATGGCCAACGCAGCCTCGTTTTGTTTTTGAACGCACGTTAAATTGTCAAACAAACGTAAATAGAGTGTTGCAATTGCATTTAAAAAAAAGACATATCTTTGATAGAGATAACAAAGCCGATTTGAATGTCAGAATTTACGCATTTAAAGTTTAAAATAGACGGGTCCAAGCGATTTATTTTTTCGCTCCTTATTAAAAATTTATGGAACTACTTTCAACCATTTCGTCCGTACGATATGTCATTAAAAATAAAATTGAATTAAATACGTAACGACGTTCTTTTGAACATTATTTGTGCCAAGTTTCAAGTAAATACGACCAAAATAAATGCCATAGTAAAACTATTTTTATATCATATTTTTCTTTTCGGCATTTAAATTAAATTACATTTCGTTTTTAACGGTTTAAGATTGATTTCACTTTTTTTGGACCGTACAATTTTGGAAATGCCATTAGAAAAAAATTGATTTTGAAGATTTTTGTATCTTAATTTTTAAACATCAGTGGCCATCAAACTATAACTTAAAACTCTCCTGTCCCACAATTTTAAAATCATAGCAAGTGTATCTTGGAAATTATCAGAAATACTCGATAACGAACCCAGTGCGTCAATTATACATAGAATTGAATTCTCTTGGGCCTAATCACATTAAATGTTTCCACTTAAACAATGCACGTGTTTATCAAGTTCAAAAATATTTTATAAATGACAAATATTAATACGATTCGCAATTGCACCTGTGCAAAAATTTCACATTTTTATCCACTGACCTAACGCGGAGTCGTAAAAAATCTTGTACTAGAAAATTATAAAAAAACGCAATTCAGGTGTCACATAACGGCAATTCAGTGTCTCGGTTTGGGTTTCCATCACCGCTGCTTTCACACTCATTTTACTCTGTTTAAGCAACCCGACTCTTGTAACCGAAGAAAGTCTGACGGCAAAACAGTGAAATATATTGGCGGGTTTCGCAAAACCTCGATACGGTTCCAGGACTGGTGTAGGATCGGGTTCTACTCTCTACTTACACGTCCGCCAAGGTTCTATCTACTCTAGAAGCGTTGGAAGCAAATAAAAAAAAAACAAGCGATCACTTACTGCACGTCTCGAGACGGCGAGAGCAACTAAATAATAATGGCGGCACTCCTACGTCTGACCGTTGTGTAGTTTGAAGAAATTCCAGAATGAAGTGGTTTTTGGTCGTACCTTATCGGTAACGTCTTTGGATCCGTTGGTCCACTTGACGGGACTGGCGCTCTTCCTCAGCGTACCCCTGTTACTACCGAAGCTGTTGTTATTCGACGCGGAAAGCTTCGACAGCGAATCGCTACTTCTAAGCTTGCTCGAAAGCGAATCCTTTGCCGACACCAGGGATCCGTTCCTGGACTTTGGCAAGGAGGAGTTGCTCTTGCTGCCCGACAAGCTGTTGCCTTCGCTCTTGTTCCTCCACGATTGTGCAGAGTGCGGTCTACCGGGCGACTCGCCGCTACGACTACGTGCACCTGGTGCGGGACTGTGTTTACCTCCTGGGGGTTTCGGCGCCGTGTAGCTCTTCAGAGGGATTTTGCTGGGACGCCTTTTCGAGCTGTCGACGCTGCCCTTGCGTGCGCTCTCCGCTTGATCGTGCGCGGACTCCGTGCTGCTCGAATGGTCCATCATTTGCAAAGGACTCATCGCCTTCATGCTGGCCGTCGTGATCTCGCTGCGGTGGTCCGGGATGACGTCCGGCGACGGAATGCTTATCGACTTCTGCAGCTGTTCCAGCATCCGGACGCGGGCGCGGGTCCCCTCCAGCTCGATGTTCTTGTCTTCCAACTGAAGCAACAGACATGTGTGGCTCGCGCGCGTTTTCTATTTAAACATGAACGCTTACCTGGAAGCGGAGCTCGTCGTTTTCTTCGCGAACCTTGTCCAGCTTGTCGGCCAGACCGATTTCCACTCTGGCCGCCGAGTCCAATTGCTGCGACAAGACCTGCAACACGTGTCGTTTAGCTATGTCTTCAGGATGTCCCTAAATGGAGCTTCAGAAAACAATTTTTTCCACTTCGCGTCTGTAACAAAGCTGTTAAAGCACTCAATTGAGTGCTGTAATAGCTTTTTTAGTTTCGTAATAAAACTAGTGTAATTTAGTTTTTCTAGGGTGGTATGTCATGATCAGCAATGTCATACAAACGTCAAAGTAAACACCAACACAAAACGTTCGAATATAACGTGCGTTCAAAAAAAACCGAGGCTGCGTTGGCCATGGAAAAACTTTGTGCATCAATTTAGTGTAGCAAAACTTCAAAGTGTCAGTTCGAGTCTGTTCATGTTTAGGCTAGCTTTCTTGTTGACAATGGGATAAATCATTATGGGATTAAAAAAAAGTGCAAAACATTTCCCGGTATCGTTGTGAATCCAAACATCAATCTATTCATTGTTACAGCTTCTCCTCTGTTGAGGAGAATATCGGCACGACCAGGACGGTCATTAATTTGATATAACTGTAAGTCGTGAATAGATCGATGAAGAAGAATCAGTCTCAAAACCGAAAAATGTCTTGAGAATATTTGGCAGCACTCAGTTGCCCGTCAACCTTCATGGGTCATCAGTCTCTATGCGCAACTCGAGACCTACCAATTCAGTTTAAGAGCAACTGCATTCTCAATTAATATTTCAAAAATCGTTGTATATATAGTTAAATACGGACGTCGACCGTTAGGGAGTTATATTACACAATATACATTAGAAAAAAAAAGGTTCGGGTTTGCTTGGATTCGAAGGTTTATTATTTCAGTAGGCCAAAAAATTTAGACGAGTTACGGCAAAAAATCGAAAGCAATTGCGATAAATTATGTTTGTTTTTGGAGTTTAATTACGGATTGTCTTTCATTAAAGTTTACATAATTTTTTTTTACATGTTTACATTTTATTTAAAGTACCAAATTTTTTTTCCCCATCAGTTAAGTAATAATAATAATAATAAGTTTGTGACCTACCAATCGTTGTATACATAGTTAAACACGAACGTTGACCACTCACTAGTGAGTTATAAATTACACAATATACATTAGAAAAAAAAGGTTCGGATTTGTTTGGTTCGAAGGTTTAAAAACCAATGATTATTTATTAAAATTAAACTGTCCTAGCGTTTGGGCCGTTTCATTTCGATGGTAAATTTTAAACTGACAGATCTTGACATTTGTCAAATCTATGTTTATGTTTTCTATGGTGTCTACACTGGAAAGCCGATAAATTCCAAGGCCAACACAGCCTCGTTTTTTTTTGAACGCACGTTATAATGCTTTCTCTAATTATTATACAGTGTGGATGAAAAGGTGGGAACTAATTCAATAACTTTATTATAGGGAGCGACAGAAAAAAATCGCTCGGATATGTTAATTTTAAATTTTAAATGCGCTAATTCTTACATAAAAATTTGCTTTGTTATGTCATTTCTTTCAAGGCCATGACGTCGTTTCAATTTTTTTTTAAATGGCAATTTTTTATTGCGTTATTTTAAAGAGCATGTTTTTTTGCATATAAAACAATAAAATTTGTAATGTGTCACAAAAACATTTTTGAGAAAAAAAATATTTTTTTGTTTGTTATTTAGTAATTTCATGATTTTAACAATAGCAGTTTATAAAAATAACTTGTAAAATTTACAAAATAATAAGATTACATGTTCAAACTGCTTACCTTCTTCAAGTTGACAATGACTAAGACGATGTTCAAATTATTTTACGACAATATTTAAAATTTGCGAGGTGATTAGCAAAATTTCCTGAGCAATTCTAATTTTTAACTTTTTAACTCTTTAAAATGACGCAATAAAAAATGAGGGTTGCCATTTAAAAAAAATTGAAATAACCTTGAGAGATGCATAACGAAGCAAATTTTTATGTCAGAATTAGCGCTTTTCAAATAAAAAATTCACGTGTCAAAGCGATTTTTTCTGTCGCTCCCTATAAAAAGTTATCGAATTAGTTCCAACCTTTTGATCCACACTGTATAAAGATTTATCGTTACGAGATGACTCTTGAGCCCTTAAATTCATCCGAGGTAGGTTGCTTGCCACAATATTTTGCTGAAAATTATTTTCACCACCTTCAACTGTTGTGAAAATCGAATTTTCAATTTTGACAATTGTCAAACCAACCCAAGCAAAATTCACCAAATTATAAAATTGCATAGAAGGCGCGAAGTAGGAAAAATACAATAAAAAAGTCGTTCACTAATATATTATTATTTATTCCGAGGAAGATTCACCAGCCATAAATAGTCCTACTAATTTTCAAATGTGTTAATTTGTGAGTTTTGTTGGCATCGCATTGTAATATACAGATCTTGTACCTCCTCTAAATTACTTTTTTGTCACTGCGTCATTTACATCATGTTTCCAGGTTTTTTGGGCATGCCTTCCTTATTTTTATGAAGTTTTTTATTCGTTTCTTATCCCATTTTTCGTTTTCCATTCTAGATTTTCTAGTTTGGAGTCAGTTTACATTTATTTCCATGTTTTCACTTTATCTCCAAGGTCTACATTTTTATTTTATAGGCTTTCCTTGGCTGCAACAATGTCGTCGTAAATAATTTACATGTGTGGGAATTTTTTCGAGATTTCTCATAAAATAATGCTCTCCATAATTAATTTCATACATTGTATTTTTTATTGCACAAAATATTACAATTCAGCTGACTTATCACGTATGTTCCTTGTACTAATCTAATACCAATTTCTCATTCACTTTGTTAGATTAGATTTGGCCATACAGATAATACTGGCGGTTCTTTTTATTCTATTATTCTCCAAATCTAGATCATATCACTGTCTGATTATAGTAATTTTGTTACAAATGTTTATAACATCTTTATAATGTTTTAAACCAAAATTTATACTAAACAGTCATCGGTATTTGCGTTGATGTTAAACAAAAATAAAATGTTGAATAAAAAAACCATTTAGTTATTTTAATGTCAGGTAATGAAATTTCAAAATTCCATTAAAGATATCTAATAATAAGGGTCTGTATAAGAATTTTGAACAAACAATTGTAAGTAAATCGACACAAATATTAAAAACAGAAATGAGACGATGCTGCCTCGCTTGGGGTATTGAATTTGGCCCAAGAAAATATACGTTTTTTCCTAGAAGAAATACCTAACATCTTGAAACTGGCAAATCTCAGGATTTTAAATAAAAATTAAAGTCAGTAAAATAAAATAAATTACTTTAAAATTGCAGTAAATGTTCAGTACCTGACCAGGAGGGGTTAGTCCCCACCATTTTTACCATCCTCAGTATGGTGGGTATGGGATGGTAAGTTTGTAAGTCAGTTGGAAAATAAACGCGAAAGCAAAAAGGTCTGCACTAATTTTTCATATTTCCAGTTCCTTCGAGAATTCATAAGTAAATGTACAAACATTCTGGTCCTTCGAGCAAACAACAATTAACGGTCAACAGTAAATTAAAATTAAAGTCAAACCATAATTAGGCACAGTTGGAAAAACGCGTTGAATTGTTTAAAATTTTTGTCGATGGAAGGCACAACTATTTTGAAATAATGAAAAAGATATTGAACGAAATAAATGAGCATTAGAAGTCGATGTATTTACAATATTACGAATTTGAGGAAAAATTGATATAACCCTTCTTTTTTGGGGCTTCGTGAATGCCTTGAAGATGTAATTTTTATTCCAGGGCAGGTGAAACCAATAGTTTACAAAGTATCACTTGTAAATGATACCTTAAAATTTATGCTCATTTAGAAAAAAAAATCCAATTTTTATTCAAATTATAGAAGAATATTAACAAATAGAATAAAACTATTTCAATAAATAAATATAATTTGTTTCTTCCAAAAGCAGTAATCACATGACAATTCTCGCATTTTGAATACGCTCATATTTTCAATTTCAAAACGCTTATATTTTCAATTTAAAAATGTCTCAATCGTTCATAAAAATGTTAGTAAAACATGACCTGTACTAGTTCGAGTAAAGATGGCATGTGCTCAAGATAATTTAAAACAAGCAAAATTCTTTATTAAAAGTAAATTTTTCTGAGAAATAAAAGTGTTTTTGTAAATAAAATTAAGGATACACTTGTATTATTATCATTTGTGTAAATAATCATTTTTCAAATTCTCACCAATCGTTATTTTCTAGTTGTAGCCTAAAGGGGTTAAAAATTTTGATTACATAGTAATATCTGAATAATTTTCTATGCGATATCATTACTGCGGGTTTTTCTCGCATTAGTGACAACAGAAAAACCTATTCGATGTGCAGTCGTTTCTGAGATTGCGTCCAAAATTTGAACCCCGGATTTGAGTTAACAAATCCGTTGCCACGGATGTTCTGTTTACACAATATATTCAAATAGAACACGTTCTCATGACCAAAATTAGCATTCAATTGCCAATTGCATATTACACCAATTTTTGCTCGTGGAAAAATCCTCTCTCGTTGTCAATTATTGCATTACATCAACAGAAGTGTAACATGTAATAAAATGAAAAAACTCTCGAGTCGAAAACCGAGCAAAAAACCGCAATACAATGGCTGGCAATTCTCTTATGCAAGTTCGTGGCGGCTTGGATTAACACTCCCAGCTTTGGGATATCACATGTTGCGTGTGTATTATGTATTATGTAAATTACAGTCTAATTTTAATGCTCGTGGGTTGACACAATGTATAAATTCAAAACCCCAAGTAGTTGCTGAACCATAATATGTCTGAAAAATGGTACAAAATCAAATAAAATATCGTGAAATTTTGTTGGTTTTCATTATTGCTCCTGCCCATCACCAGGTCGCCGACTTTTGAATTGGATATTGGAAACTGTTCGTTTATAATTAACACATTCCAACCGATTTATAAAAACATAAACAAACACAACATTCTGTATCTATTTGTACTTGAAACCCGTCCGATGACTCTTGGAAACCGCATAAAACTATTACAGTAATTTTCTGAATAATTCCTTGTTTTTAGTTAGATACAAACATTTCGTTTACATTATCTAAAGAAATGCAATGTCAGTGAGTCATTATAAAAACTTCAACAACTTGCTTTTGAACAAACAGATGTAGTAGTAAGGAATCGAACATTTTCAAATATGCAATTGAATTATAAAAACTAGTGCTACCATCATAAATGTATAATCGTTCCTTAAAAAAACAACCGTTGCCACCTTGAAAAAGGTGAACGCTTTGCTGCTTTGACTATCGATAATTGCTTCAAAGGCCCGCCTATTAGCGCGAATCTATTTAATAATTCTTTTCAGGTGTGAATGGCTATTTTTGCACGGCGTCGCGATTTAATTGCCTCCAAGCAGACCCGATTGAAATTTTTAAACGCCGAACAGGATTAAATTAATCGGCCCGGTTGGCAGTCGAACATTCATCGTTTGATGCAGCTAAACGTTCGTCACGTCGATGTTCATTAGCTGTTCACGACCACCATCAACTATCACAATAAAAACAGATCCGAGTTCATTCCGCCGTCTCGAAGTGATGCATCATCTCGTGCAATTACTCCGACCGCGTCATTATGCAACGAATCAATCCCTCGATTAGGATCGCTTAGTTTCCACAATTTGACGAGCGCAAATGAAAGTTGAGCGAAAACAATGGCTAATTAGGACGGTCTTCAAACGGTTAGTCACCTCGGCTCGTTAACTACGCCTCCTCACCTGGTTTTGGACGGCGGAGGTCAGGAGATGCTTCTGCAACACGAGCGGGTCCTGCTCTTTCAAGATGGCGGCGATCTTCTTCGTTTCGGGCACTTTAACTTTGGGTATTCTATCACCGAATACTGAATCCAGAGCACTTTTACTACTCTTCCTCGGTGTCCTTTGACTAGTCGTCGTCGAGTCTTTTCTATTCAAACTATCACCAGTTAGCACCTTGGACTTGTCGCCGTCCGGCGAACTTGATCCACTTTTAGTCACAAATTGCAAATGCAAGTCGTGTATTCGCGTATTCACTTCACCTCGCTGCGACACCACCGCCTTCAGCTGCTCCTCCAAGTCGTGTTTCGCCGCGAGAAGATTCTCCAGGTCTTCCTGTAACCTGGACGTGTGTACTCTACCGGCTAACACCTCTGCTTCCATTTCGGCAAGCCTGTCTAGCAAGAGATCGCGTTCCTGTCTCAGCTGCCTGATATCGTCGGCGGACCCCGTGAATAACACCCGCTGGAAGTCGCTCTCGTCCCTTACGCTCCCTTGATCACGCAGCGTTCCCTGCAACGCCTCCACCTCGTCTTTCAACCGCGTCCCTTTTCTGTGGATCACGTCCAGAAGGTTCCACAACTCGTCCTCGCTCTCCGCTCCTCCGTCGAGCGACTTGAAGGACGCGGCATGGCTTCCAGCAGCAGTGGATGGCGGCGGCGCCGTCGACGAAGCGCTGTGCGTCTCCTTGCTGGAGGTCTCGGTGCTGAACCCGGAATCCTGCACGGCGATGTCGCCGCCCTTCTTTCCCATGCGACTCTCGTCTTTGACTGTGATTTTCTTGCGGACGCGGACGCCCGGCGTCCAATCACCACCGGCTCGGATCGACACCGGGATGTTGGAGGTGTGATGCGAAGAGGTCATGGTGGCCGGCGTCGACGACGCCAGTTTGGTCCGGAGATTCGGGAACGTTTCGATGACGAGATCGCGGAATTCGAGAAGGGCACCCACTTCATGCTGCAGCTCTTGGAGCGCCACCAGCGACTTGGCTTGTTCGCTGATGAGGTAGTGGAACGGCCCCGGGGGTTGCCGCAGCTGGAGGCAATCCATACCCGAGCCCACCGCCTCGCCGCCCTGCAACAATTATGCGATTTTTTTAATTTCATTCGCTCACGCATTGTCCTAAGATAATTACACATCTTTAAAAAAAAATACACCAAAAATATATACCCAGTGTGTTTGGTACTGATTTTTAAAGGCAATGACAAAAAAGATTTGGCGTAAAAAGTGTCAGTGCAAATGAGAAAAAATTGGCAACTAAAATTGCAACAATGCAGATTTTTTGTCCGGTGCATATTTTCTGTTATTTTCTAGATTCTCCAGTCTTGTATATTTTAAATATTGTTGCCATAGTCAAACCGCAGATATGGTCCTGCCATAAAAAAATTATAAAAATTGGTCGAACCGTTGAGTTATATTGAAAAATGTACAACCGGCTTCAGTGATTTTCACCAGTTTCCATGCTGCCGGTTTTAATAAGCACCCATCTCTACTTATAAAAGGGAATGTGCAGGTAGACTTTGGGTTTGAAATTTGTAATGTTTACTATTTCTTTGGTTTAGGGCCTATTTTTTAATTATTATTTATTATTAGTGTCCGACCGAAACTAGTTTTTACGGCCGAAACCGAAACCGAATTTCGGCTTCAGTCTCAGTTTCGGCCGAAACCGAAACCGAAATTTTATGTTTTCGTGGGAAAAAAAAAAGTAAAAATTAAGTTTTTATTATTATTTTTTAAACCAATCACATATTAATCATTCAGCCTCTGATATTTTAAGTAATCATTAATTTATCATATATTATTACCCCCCTTATTTAAAAAAGCACAAATAAATATACTTTTTTTTAGTTAATATTATGAAATAAAATAAAAGCTACAAAACAAAATTAATGCTTTTAAAGTAAAAAAAAAAAAATACCTAGTAAATATGTGTAAGTAGGTACACAAAAAAAACAATCTTTCGTCTAACAACAAAATTATTTTTTTAAACTTTGGTCATTTTGATTAGTACTCTTATTTGTTAACAAACTACAATAAAATTCAAGTTAATAAGTACCTACCTACCACATACAACAACTAAATAAATATTTTTAATGCAAATAATCCTTCAATCAATGTATCAAAATAAAAAAAGCTTTGCAAAACCTCCCGAATGCAGTTTCGGTTTCGGCCGTAGTTTCGGCCGGATGACAGTCGAAACCGAAACTAGGCCGAAACCAGTTTTTTTGCCAAAACTAGGCCGAAACCGAAAGTTCGGTCGGACACTACTTATTATTATTACATCGAATTGTTGAATGAGTTCACTCATTTGCTACGAATTAAGAGAAACGAAATAGTGTCCGACCGAAACTTGTTTTTATGGCCGAAACCGAAACCGAATTTCGACTTCAGTCTCAGTTTCGGCCGAAACCGGAACCGAAATTACATGTTCTCGTCGGAAAAATAAAGTAAAAATTATCATAATCAGTCTTTTTTTATTTTTAAATCAATCACATATTAATTAATCAGCCTCTGAAATCATTAACTTATCATATCATATTATTACCACCCATATTTCAAAAAGCACAAATAAATTTACTCTTTTAATATTATAAAATAAAATAAATGTTACTTTTATACTTCTTAGGAAAAAGAAGTAACCTAATAAATATTTGCAGGTAGGTACTCAAAACAAAAAAAAAACACTTTTATCTTAAGAACAAAATTATTTCTTCTAAACTTTGGTCATTTTGTATGGTACTCTTGTTAACGAACTACAATAAAATTAAAATTAATAAGTACCTACTTACTAGATACAACTATATAAATATTTTTGATGCAAATAATCCATCAATCGAATTTATAAAAATAAAAAGAGTTTGGCGAAACCTCCCGAATGTAGTTTCTGTTTCGGCCGAATGACAGCCAAAACCGAAACTAAGCCGAAATTAGGGCGAAACCGAAACTGAAACCGAAAGTTCGTTCAAACACTAGTAAAAAAAGACTTCGCTAGTAAAACGTAGAAAGAAAAATTTAATAAGTATTATTTCTACATTAGTGAACATTTGTAACGTAATGGAAAATACTTTTTTGTAATAATGAAAACTAGTTCTTATGGTGCCGTTAACACGTGTAGTAAATAAAACAAACTTTTTGATGAAAAGATGGTTATAATAGGTACTTTATCAAAATTAATTAAACGCTCGGTATTTTATTCACATGCAAAGTGTATTGATCCGTTATTTTATTCAGTGATTTTGCAAAAATAAACGTTCAGTGAAATATTGAATGTGTTTTGTGAAGAAACATTAAATGCATGTTATAAATGTTAAACGCTTGGTAAAATTGTTAAATGCTCACTAAATTTACCAAACGCAGGGTATAATATAGGAAATGCTAATTAGTAAAATAAAACATTCTGTAGTAAACAATATATTTATTGAAAAATAAATCCAATTTATAAATTATATTAATTTACTACATTCGAAGAATACTTAAACATGGAAATACGTCAAGTAAAAAATTAATTTCTTTTAAAAAAACAAGATAAAAATTAGTAAAACAAGCATTATTATAAACTGAAGCCGACAGACAATTAGCCAAAAAACTATAAACTAAATTAAAAACAACCCGAGTATAAATTACGAAGTAAATACAATATTTCTTACTTCAAATCTACAAAAAAACACTAAATCTTTTCTAATTTTTTAACATAGTGTTTTTTACCGTACCAAATGATATAATTATTACGACCCACATTTTATTACATTTGTGTTTTAAATAACACCTCAGTTTTAAACATACAGATGACCCTATCAAAGCAGATGATTATACGAAATGAAGATAATTGGCAAAGGTTTCATTAAGTTTGAATAATTATTTTAATAGCTTATATACAGAGTGTCGCAAAGTTGCAAAAAAGCTCCATAACTTGTTTGTTATTAATGATATATATTTTTAATTTTTTTTATATGATATATATGATAATTGCACTTCTGCTGCACATTCGGAAAATATTAAAGTATACATACAAAATGTCCCAATATTATAAAAACACTAATTTTTGTACATTTTTTTTAATGGAACCTACACAGTTTGATAAGTATAATACAATCTATGTTCCCAGAAAGATATTTCTTTTTTTTTCCTCTTAATTCGTAGCAAGTTAACTCATTCTACCGTTCAACGATTCGAACGAAATTCGGTAATATTAAAAAAAAGACCTAAACCAAGAAATAGTAAACACTAGCTGACTCGGCAGACGTCCTGTCCAAATTTAAATAAATTTGTTTGTTGCGCTGCCAGTTAACAGTTTATTCAGATAAACAATTTCCTAGGTTTGTCTTAATCAAATTTACTTGGCTAAATATTCTTTCGCAATCCGCACTTCAATCTGACAAAATGTAGTGGGAATATTTGTGAAGAAATAGCGATAACCTGTGTATTTATCGTACATCTCACAGCATTAGCACGTAGCCAAATAAATTGGAATAGAAATAAAATGATACGTTTGTTGGATAGGTCGCGAAACAACACAAAAGCAAAAATAAATGCGTGTTTCCATATTTTTCTCCAGATCTTCCCGAATTTTTTATTCAATTGAGTAATTACCATCCCGGGAGCAAAACAAAAAAAGTATTAACCAAATATGTCGTTCCTATCGTCGCGAATGCAAACAAAAATTATCATTTAAGTTATTTTATTTATTAATGATATATTTGTAACTTCTCGAATTTTTTTTTGCTGAAAACTTTTCCAGAACTGTAACCAACAAAGAACAAAAAATAATTACGCATATTCATCGTTCGAATCGTGCGATATGGTCTTGAGGTCATACAAAAATCCCATATAAAAAGCACTTTCACTTTTCCAGAATTTTAAAATTTCTCGGGCAAATTTTCCAATTTTTCTACTATTACTATTATAAACATTTAAAAGTTTTTGTCAAAACCGTCCAATAAATAAACAGCATTTAGTTTTTATTTAAATATATTACAAATTTCAAACCTAAAGTCTATCTGGAGTGCCATAAAACATTTCCTTTTATAAGTAAAGCACCCATTTGGTAAAATCGGTAGCATGGAAACTATGGACTGGTGAAAATCACTGAAGCCGGTTGTACAATTGATTTATGCAACATAAAAAAATTCTACACTTATGAAGTCGATTGTCCTTTTATATTCGCTGTTATCGAAGTCGGGTACAATTGTTGAAAATGGATTGCAAATTTACGACCACAGACCGTTAGTACAAAATTGATAAAAACCACATCCAAGTAAAACCAAGAACGGTATCTACGACTCGCGGTCTCCTCCGTATGGTCTTGCGATATTAATTGCGTACATCTCCTACATCATTATCGCAACTGAGTACACTCATGGCAAACCCACAATAAACGTATCGAAAATGCAATCGAACGCCGGGGGCTCCATACACGAGGCGCCTACAACCTCCCACCGTCTAAACCCACAAGCCCCACGTATCAAACTCTTCATTAACAAATGAATGTCTGTTTCTAACCGAACGACAATGACACAACCGAAAATTAATAAACAAGCCTCGTACGTATTGCCTTTTCTGGAATCTGGTAATTGGTCTTATTAATAACACATCACGATCGTCTTTGAAGGTGACATAACAGTTGTGGGTTCCGACGAAAACAAGAGCGCTCCAGTTTCATCAAGTCACGTCGATTTTATGTGCACGTAAATTTTTATATATTGCATTATTGATCGAAGATGTGCAACCTCAATCAAAACACGGACGACAATCCTCTCTGTGACTTTCTTGGTGATCTTTGAAAGCGTTCTGCGGTGCGGTTTCTACAATTAACACCGACCAACTATAGCTTGAAGAGGTTACAGATTTGCTAACGATTAATTCGGTACGCATCTTCGCCACTTTACTGCCTCTTCATGCATAAGTGTGGCCGTTTTCACTGATTGATGTTCGAGTTTATGACAGATTCGTTTGGTACCGCGCGGTGAGAGTGACACGATTCGAAAATTCAAAACCACCGCGACAATTACTGCAAACAATAAAAGCGAAAGCGATGCTGATCGTCGCTTCGGCCGCTGAATGTTGATTGTTGAAATTCGCGCTTGCCATATGTTGATCGCGTCGTACTCTTCTAGAGCACGTTTTGTTGGTGTCTTCGCCTAAGTGGGTCGACTTTATCGGTACGGTTTGCCGGCTTCCTCGCCACCTAGCAGGCTAATAACTCGTACGTTATACAAAATCCTGAGGCGTTCGCGATTTAACAAGCAACATGAAAGTATTGACCTCGTCTGCGACCTACAAGTTCAATCATAAACGCGTGGGCTGGATGCTTTACGATCGGCTCTGCTGCAATTTGTTGCCATTACGATTAATTGTCGCGGGGCGCGAAGCGGAAGAAGTCACCGCAACGCTGGAACTTTTCCAGGAGGTTTAAATCGCGGAGGTGTCGAGGCGTAACGTCCAAAACGAAAACTCCACGAGCTATTTTCGCGCCCAGTACTTCCACGAGTAGGTTCAAGTCTTATACAAAGTACCAAAAAGCATGAACTGGGTCAGCACGGTTACTGCTCAATTCAGCGATGTATAAAACGATTAACGGTACCAACATTAAAAATGCATAAATGCGTACTGACTCCCGGAAAGTTGCGCGATCCTTCGGCACACGTAAACTAATTGGAATTTCACCTTGACTAGATATCGAGATATCCGAATCTAAATTACCTTCAAAGACAGGTGAGCCTGTGTTGTTTGCGCGGTCTCATTCCCGATCACTTTAATTAAATTACGAAATGAGTTGTGAGATAACAAGGGCGATCGGTGGGACAGGAAGAGGTCACTAACTCCCGCTGGGAATTGTGCCGGAAAAATCACACATGCACCTTTATTTGTTGTTTTAACTTGGCGCATGACAAACCATAACACGAATTGTAAAAATACACACCACGTTATTGTAGTAGATCCTCATCGGTCCGGATCACCACCGCAAGAGAATGCACATGGCAGATGTAACACTACTACAAACAGACGACGATTTGGTGGAGATTGAGGTTGATGCCCCCCAAACGACACTGTGAAACGACAGCATGACGGACGACGACTGATTGTGAGAGAAAAGCAAGCGCAAATCTTTGCCGAAGAAGTGGAGGAGTCGGTGAGGTATATAAGGACGATCAAGTGGGAGATGAGGAAGCGGGAGGCTGACAGACGATAAACTAACTCAAACTAACTAATTGCTTTACTATCGGAAACCCAGAATCAATCGTTGAGATTGATCCTCACCAACAGCCGACAATACACCAACACACACTTTCCCGTTCCTGTAACATGCAGATGTGCAACCTTGATGTATTTATTTCATTATTCTCGCCCTTTCGTCGGCGACAACGTATATTTATAAATGATTCATGCCTCTATTTATCTCCGGGTTTACGCTTACATTTGTACGAAGCGCAACAGATACATACATCAACATGTAAGTGGACTCGGGTGTCGTTGTTAATCATTTCGGCGACACAACCAAGCCGATAATAAATTTCTAATTTCCCAACGCTCGAAACGATCCGCTTGGATCCGCAGATGCGGTCGGGCAACAAAAACGAAAATGCATTAGCATTCGCTCGCGGTGTCACGGGTCAATCGTCCCTCAAAGACAAATTTCTTTGTTTTCGCCCGTTCGCTTTCTTTTTTCCGACTGGAATCGAAAGCGGCGTCAAAAGGTCGCATCTTCAATGGGATGCAGCGGAAAATTCGACCGCGGGCTCACAATGCAATGCCAACAACGGCGTAATGTTTATATAATGTCACACCCACGGTCCTAGGATAATAACGTGATTCGAAACCGAAAGACGATGCAAGACACGTGTGTAGGATACGGCGACTAATGATCGATCCTCCCTCGTGGCATCTGTTCTTAATTTTATTTAAATTGCGCTGGAAATTTGTAAATTACACCAGCATATGACTGTGACTAGTAAATTGAAGCAGATGCGAAACGCACCTGAATTGGGATGACGCGAGCACCAGTCGTAAAGATCATTATGCGCGTTTGTCGTTTGAATGATGCAACAATTGGATTGTGTTAATGTCGACATGATCTAAAAACGGGATGAAGAGTTCATCCATCATCGACGTCGTTTTCCCCACGGAAAGATATCGAGGAAACGCCCTAATTGCAAATCACGTCGCACTGTTGCTACTATACTTAAGATTTATTGTATCGACCAGGTGGAAGATGAAAGTATCGTTGGTTAACCATGAAATATACACTCGTGATGGAAAAATGCGAGTGAAAGATAAAGTCTCATTAGACGCAATAATTCATTCGCGATTGAAGTGTTAACGACGAATGCGCCGATGAGCCGGAGGAAAGTGTTATTGTTTCCTTCCTCTGTTCCAGATACGACACCGGCAATTATCTTTAAACACTTCATCTTTCATTCACGACTCTACGACTGTCTAGAACGCAGAAAGCGATCTCGAGAGGTGCTCAATTTAATAAATGTATTGTCCTGGAGGCGTCTTACTTACTATAATACTAGCTTCAAAGTGAAACTCCTTCCTCATACGAGTATTTCTATCGAACGCCTAAATATTTGTTGTTACTTACAATTTGGATTACAAATTAATGTAGGGCATATATTTCAAATAAAGAATTATTTTCTAGAAAAATACGACCTAAATGTTTATTTATCTCAATCTTCTATTAGAAAATAATGAAATGAGTCTTTTTGCATTTCAATATTTAAAACGACGCCAAAGCATCAAATTTGCTCTAGCTAATAACACTGCAGACGATATTTTCTATAAAACCAAGAACGTTATATAATAGAATTTTTTAAATGACCGATATTACTTGCCTTTTTTAGTTGTAGAATTAAATAACGCTGTCAAATTAGTAAACTCGAAACTTGTGTGTGTTGTTCTTGAAAATGAAAAGTAAGTGCGAACTGTTTTTATACATTTTGAGAAAGTATATAAATATTACTTAACTAAATTGACGTTATAGAAAAACATGACATGAATTTCTAACTTGAAAATTACTTCATTTACATTTCGCTCAATTTTACTTGAACTAAATGTTACTCGAATTATTTTGAATCTTAATCAAAAGTGCGCTTTAAGTTCTCAATTTCTATGTTGTAAAGTGCTCGAATTTCAGTCTTAAAAAAGTTACACATTTTCATTATGAAGTATGGTGTATTAGCAGCGGTCATTATTGTCAATATTGCAGACCGACAATCAACATGTCTTTTATATTTTGGCAGCACGCGGACACCGGATTAGAGATAGGAGTATGGCGTTAATATTGGTAATTCAGTGAATTTCCAAGTTTTAAATTCTTGTACTTTTCAATATAAAAATTCAGACACTTTCTAAATTAAAAATTTGAGGTGTCTTGTGTAGAACTCAAGTGAATTTTAAAAGTAGAAATTAAAGCGCAATTTTTATGCAGCTCGACTAACATATTTAAACAATTCCAATAAAATTGAAAAATAATTCTAGTCATAAATTTATAAGTTCAAAAAATTACATAATTTCATTGTATTAAACGTCAAAACGCTTTATCCATTTCACAAAAATTTCGTAAGATACCTATTTTATGAGTTGAAAATTCAAGTTGAATAAAACCGAGCACGGCTTATAGTTTGTAAAATAAGAAAACCGATGCATATTTTCCGAACATGCATTTTACTTTAGAATTATTGATACCTGTATTTCGGACTAATTCTATGGAATGTTGTGATATTTATTACAAAAAACAACAAAATTTAAAATAATTTTGTGACACATTAAAGATACAGCATATTACATTACAAAGAATTATCAAAATCTTAACTTCTAAACAATTTCAGATTGAAAATTCCGATCAAATTGGATTTATTGGTTTATTATTATTGGTTTTATAATTTTTTTTATTCAATTTTCTGTTACAATATTTTGCTTTTTTCTTCTATATTTTAAATCCCTATTATTTTTAACCTACATTTTAAAATATTGCACCAGAGGTTCTGCCTCTAATTTCAAATTTAGAATTATACCGAAAAACATTTAGAAGAATTGATTTGTATATAAAACGTATATAATAAAACGTTGATCAACATTTTCAATATGGTTAATTTATAATATTTTATTTTTCAAAATCTCAAATTAAAATCTTCAGAATTAACATTTGCATTAGTAACAATATTCAATTTTGGTTAAGCTTGGATGCTTCTTCTTAATTTTCAAATTTAAAATAGAGAAATTACCACTTTCACTGTTCATGTGTAAATCTATTTTTCATTTTAGTTATTTTTAAAATTCCAATACTAAAAAATACTTTGGCGCTCCATCGATGTGGCTTAATCCAGTTCAAGTGATCAAATTTTCAATATGATGAGTACATTTTGGCCATTTTTTAATGAGAAAGCACGAATTTAAAAAAATCATGCACGAAATGCATTTTGAGAAAACATAGATACCCCTTTTTGTCTAAAAAAATACTTATCCCCTTTTCCCAGAAACCACGGATTTATTTTGTTCAATAAAACACATTTTTATTTGTCTATAAAATGCACATTTAATTCTTTGCTCAGTTTTTTTATTATTCGTACACATATTATGAATACGAGAAGGATTGGTAATTTTGTATAAAAGCAGAATAGAACATATCTTAAGCTTCAATATTTCAATTGCGTTTTTTGTTTTTAATATACTATGTCCTTTTTTGCTCTAGTTGTACTCATGTGAGCTGTTTCTTGTCTCCCGTGTTGTTGTTTTGTTGTTAAATTCAAAATGTTTGTTCTGTAATTAAGATCTTCTTAACTCGGCATTAATTTATTCATAACTTCACTCTCTTCTCCATTACGAATGACTTATCTGCGCATTTAGATTGAAAATTTGTGTTTAGTTTCATGGCAAGCGACACCCACCGCACACAAAAACACGAAATCTCAGACAATCGCCTCTGATTACTGTAATTAACTTATTTACAACCATGACATAGTTTTAAAACGATCTTCCAAAGAGTCAAAACAAAGCAATTATTTAATTAGTCGTTCCTGACATGCACCATCGACTTTTGTCCGCCCAAAACCCATCATTACGCAACCTGCACCATACCATATCGTCCATTTTTCTCTCCAAGTTGGAGGTCATGAAACTTTATGATTACCGACAACTTAACCTGAGTGAGTCAGCAAACTCCCTGTTTTCCTGTAATTCAGATCGTGCAGAACGACCAAACGAGATTTGCTTTTATTCTCGCCAGCGCAATGGAAAATCTGCCCATCTGCCATAAAAAACTCAATTTGTGTTTGATATTGTTGCGAAAAAAACGAATTTATAATCGATGCAATAACGCCACGGTCTCAGGAGCAATAAAGATATTTAAACGATCCGGAATATTTTTAGAGCGAACCCGACAGTCATCATCAATCTAAGCTAATCAGGCCGGATTACTTTCGGTCGATGTGCATAATAAATTATTAATTGCCGATCTGGAACGATAAAATATCCGAGATGATTGTTTTTATCTCTTGATTGTGAGCGCCGGAATGAAAATGAAAATAAGCGAACTGTCGCAGATCGCACTTTGATTTACTTTCTCGGCATAATTACAATGAGCCGGCGACGATCAATCATGCAATTTTAATATATTGTGTGCAGAAACAACGAAGACACGCTCCGCGAACACCATATTTATTCGCGTTTCCCGGTTAGCTGCACCTCGAACACTTTCGTTTCAGTTTAGACCATTTTCCGACAAAAAAATTATAGCCGCGATTAAGGAAATCGCCAACCATTTATTTTGAAACAAAACACACATTTCCGCCTCGCTTTTTTAAAGGAGAGTTCGGTGTTTCCGAGAATTCTGAATGTCCGAATACAGATGCTGAACGCGCGCGGCTCAAGTTCGCGTCCTTGCATTCTAAAATTTGCATATTCGCTGAAACTGGAACGTGCAAAGCAAAAATACAATGCCGCGATGAATGTTGAGCAAATTGAGCCGATTTCACCGATTTCAGTTTCACAAAACGAATCCAGTTCATGCATGCGTTCGCCTCCTGAAAAAGTCTCCAGCTGAAGTAATACCGAAAGCGAGTCCAATCTCGGTACATTATAATTACGATCTGATCCCGAAAGCAATAACTACTGAAATTGCTACTTATTATAAACTTTAACCCGCGTCGACTTTTACTGCACGGAACTGCCGCACTTTCAGTTTCGGAAAAAAATTTAACAAATTGATACCACATTAGTACATACCTCATGAATAAAATTGCAACGTGTAATGAACTGTTATTATGTGTAATAAAAGTGTTATGCTACTGCTCCAACGAGCATTCAAGTACCACCGGAGGCTGATTTAGGTGATCGGCGACGAAAAATCGAGCCTCCAAATTACCCCGTGATAAAGCAAACTGATGGAGGAGGCTCGTCTGGCATTCGATCGTTTTTCAAACAAAAAAGCCCACCGAGTGTAGGTGGAACACAGGTAATGTTACACACAAAAGAACATCGCTCAAATCGAAATGAGAAAAGTGACGGGCGGATTTGCATCACAACGATTCCCATTATGGGACATAATTATCGGCGTTTGGCTGTCTTGATTATCTAATTAATAACCGCCCAAGCCTTGTCTTCCAAAACGTTTCGTCATTCGTGCAAATTGTTTGGATGGAAGCAGTCCCTAACTGCATTTTGTAATTAGCAAAAATGTCGGACACAAAAACACGACGATATTAAAACGGAAGAAACTACCGTTTGTATGAATGAATAAATTGGATTGGTTGGAAAATACTATATCTCCGTTTCCAATTCCATCAAACAATGGCTTGACTCTGATGCACCTCAAACAGAATACAAAAGAAAGCAATTTATTTCCTATCATTTTAATACAAATTGTTGAAATTAGAACCGAATTTCATTTCTACATTCAAACTTAACCCTTTACTTTGACGACGATTCCGATTCCTAAAATAAACTCCTGCTTCCTATTAGAGAAACATCCAACATATTACGTAGCAATAAAAAACACAGAATTAGCACAGTCTGTAAATTTGATAAAACCCATCATTAAAACTGTAGTTTTAAGAAAGTTTTTGCGAAATCTAAACTCGGATTATATTTGTAAAATTCAGTCAGTCCTTGCTAAAGAAAGGAAAAGCTCGGAGCAGTACTTAGTATCTAATTGTATTTATTATCTAATTGTATCTAGTGTATTGGACATTCACAAATTTTCTTTTTGTACTCTCGTCTCTAAAATATTCGGTGTAAACACAACATCTCTTTAGTCGCGGCTAAATCAGAGTCGGGTGTTTCCGTTACTTTAGTCCGTTCTTTAGTCACGACTTGTATTTTTGCCACAACTAGCGACTTCATCAAATAGGTGGTTGTCACTGGGAAATATAAACAGTTGAAATTTGACATTCATCTGGTTCAACTGCAATTCTTTTTGCCCAATTTCTTTTAAATTATTGTTTTACTTGTTTATTTGGTCGTACAGAAAGAATAGTTTACAAGCAGTTTCAAAAACTTCTCAAGACACTTGTTTATGAAATGAAATTATAACTTTAAATTTGTGATTAAAGTGTCGCTTTTAAAACTTTCTGCAAAAATACTATTTGAAGGCATGAAATTTAAATTACACGTGCTTAAGGTGGGAAAAAAGCAAGCAAATTTTCCATAAGAGGGTTTTGAGGGTTTAATTTCCTAATTTTTCAACAGATTCGTCTGATTTTTTGATATAGCATTCGTTGAACATTGCACTTGAAATCAACATCATTTGAGATTCATCCTAATAGTATTTAGTTATTTAAGAAAAAAACATGCAATTTTTCCATAGGAGGGTTTAATTTCCTAATTTTCCAACAGAATCGTCTGATTTTTTGGTATTGCGTTCACTGAACATTGCAATTTAAATTAACATGATATGAGATTCATCGTAATAGTAGTTATTTAATAATTAATTAATTAAACGGCCCTTGCATAATGCTGAAAAAGATGACACCAAAGCAGATTATTTGGATTGTGATTATGATGAAGATGCCTCAGTTTACCAAAACCTTTTACCAAAAGATGAATGCCCCAAATTGCCTAATAACTGAGATTAAGCATTATTTTTAACGTGTTTCATGAAAAAACCTACATTCTCAACTTGAAAATGAGATGTCGCTGCCGATCCACTTTTCGTTCCTAAATGAACTGTCGGCAAAACTTATTTCCAAAACTACTTTCTACAACGAATATTACGATTCATCGTAATCTTTGAGGCAAAAAACTAGGGAAAATGCTAAAATTTTGCCGCCTGGCTTTGATGGATAAATAATCGATTTTTGCGACATCTAGCGGCCGTGAATCGTAACAAATGAAAAATTTCCCACCTTAAGACATCTTGTGTGGTTTTTACAAATATAATATGTTACTGTAACCTTCAATCTAATAAAAAAATTTGCAATACACATAACTTCCCATGTTATAGATCCTTGTGATCATGTCCAATTCCCACACAATGTAGGAAAAAGCTACATTAAAGAATTTGTGTTCCTCGACTCATAATTCCATGCCAACAAACTAACTGAATCGAACGACTTTTCAACTTTCTGCAATTAACGATCGTTTTCAACGAAAGTCGAGTTAAATAACATTGAAAATACGCGCTAATAGGCGATTTAATTTGTATAAACTGTATAACTGTTCGAAAACATATCGAACACGGATTCCAAATTGAGTGTCAACCGAACAATGGAATAGCTTTGAGGAAATTTTGATGAACAGAAAAGAAAGTGAAGTTTGATTTTTTTATTAAGGCACAAAATCTGTTACAAAAGAATCGCTTTGCGCAATGGGAACGAACGCACACATCCACACCAATTACACAACTATCAAATAACCTGATTACTTTGAAAAACAATTCACACTTCAAGGCCTCGGTTCGTGTGTATAAAATTCAAATTCAAGGATTGCGAAGCTATCGCTAGCAAATAACTAACAGACCGGAAACTCCGGAAGTGGCATCAAACCCATTCGAGATCAATTCGGCGTGATTAACACTCCACTTACGCGTTAAATGTCAAAGGAAACGGTTGCAAACTCGGATTAGCGCAATTTTTATTGCACAATCCAATTACACGCGGCAATTATCCGGCTGACGTTTAATTACGTTCAATCAAAGACAGACGTCGATCGCCATACGAGATTAGAAAAGCGAGTGATTTGTACGTTACCGGTGTTGGCCGGACAACAATAAGCAACACTTCACCCACATTTATGATTTCTATCGTTGCCGTTTATGGTCCGGTTGAAGGAACCGGCGACGCAAAAAGATTCGGAGGTGTTGTTGGACGAACGTGTGGGGGGCAAACCAAAGAACTAAATCGACGTCGGTTTACGTAAAACACGAATCATGAGCAATTTGCAATAACTATTAATGCGCGGACGTTAAAATGTTATAACAGCAATTAGTTTTTTAAAGCCAGTGCCGGCGGAATGGACACTAAAAGCGTTTTCGAGATGCAAAACGTGTGCTTCTCTTCTTGTGTCGTGGACGCTAATTGGCAATCCGCGGCGGTAGCGATGGTTCATAAAACCCGTCGTGTATTGGTTGTAAAACGAAAGTGATTTTAATGCAGGCCCCGCACGAAAAATTCCGGCGGAAACGATAGTTTCGACAAGTGCAGGGATGGCCCCATGAAAGGTGGAGAAATTGGCTCCGCTCGGGCGAAACAAATGTTGCACAATTTAAGAGTGAAATGAGGCGGAGATGCAAATCCATTAGAAGAGTATTACTAGTACGGAATAGATGGGACAGAATTTACGACGCACTAAAAACTTATTAGAATTTCTATTGCTGATGAGCGATATTACAATTTTCTGAAAATTAAGCGGCGCAATTAAGTTTCTCCGACATAAAACTGTCGTTGTCATGTTAATTTTGCAATTTCACGTGCGTTCTCTTTCAATTTCCCTTATAAAATTGTTAGTTTAGTCATCGGAAGTTGTTGACAAACAGCGACGAATGTCAACGGCGGAAGCACCACAACACCACATTTACAACTAGCTCACGTTTACATTTGGTTATAATGGACCGTGCGAGACGCATAATTTGTCCGGGAAATCGTATTCCCTCCGTGAATTCCCTATCAATTTTGTTAAATTGCTCCACCGCCTTATTACGACAAAATAAACGAAGGCGAGAAACTTGTTAAGTTTTTCTTTTAATCTGCGAGATGACTTTTTCAACGCAATTATGGCCTGTCTTTGAGCTCGTTCGTAACTGGATGTGCAGGCTGTTTTTGCCTCGCAATTTCTTCCTAATCCCATCAACAAGGCGATGATGAATTCGACATACACCCTCCTTTATGGTAGTACAATAAAACGCGAATTTCACGCCGCATTTACATGCCACTTATTAGCTCGCCCTCTTTGGACGTCTTCTGCACAACCCAAAACTAGAAAGTTTTGACGTTTTGTAGAAATTGTGTGGTTGCTGGCGAAAAAATCTAAAACAATAAACGCAAAGACACACACTCGAGACGGTTGCCAACTTTTCAAATCGATTGGCGGCTTAAATGGTCTATTATTACGAAATCGTGTAACAATGATCATTGTTAGATCTTGTAAACAATAGTAGGTAGACCTGTGAGATTTGCGACATGTGCAAAGCACAATCGAACAACGAAATTGTAGGCTAATTGAACCAGAAATAAAAAATAAGCGTACGAGAAATTATTTTACAACTTAACAGTAAATAGCGAAAAGAGACAAAGTGCGAACTGGCACAGAAATGTCAATGCTATTCAACCTACCAGTCACTGGGGCAATTGGAAATAAATTGCAGATCTACTATTTGGCTCATGTGCGAATAATTCGCATAGCAATCGTCTGATCGCTTGGAAGATGATAATTAAACAGTTTGTCAGTAGATGGCGTTATGACCAAAATACGGTTTTCAAGGATTTTTAAAACGAAACATTAATTTTGAATTGTTTGACTATTTTTCGTCATTGGCGGTGAAGGTAATCTTCAAAATAATGGCTCAATCATTGGTTATGATGAAGTATGAAGGGAGGTATGACGTACCGACAAAAAACACCTTTCAGACAAAATATGTGTATAGAGATAGCAAATAAAATACAATAAAAAAATAATTCTATAAAATAAATTACATATACATTGCAAATGATCAGAACAGGAAGAGCTATCTTATTTTTGCGTTCATAACATAACAGTTTGTTGTCTAGACTTAACCCACATTTTTAAAAACATTGAAGGTCCAGTTATATATTATCAGGACGTAAGCCGCTGCGGATCCTCGGAAGTGAAAAAAAACTAGAGAACTACAACTTTAATGATGGAAAGTTTCTTAGTGTGGCTATTTATCCAATTATATGCAAAAACCTAGATTGTCGCTGTTACATATTTAATGGTTTAGTTGACACTTGGATGGCATTCACACCAATTAACCACTTCCTTCTTATTTTGAACCGTAGAGGTAAAACAGCCGGAAAAAAGCAAAGTGTTTCTGGTCACGTGAAAACTATTTCACAACTGTAATTCTTTGTCATCCGTGGTCGTTACGTGAGCAGATAGATCGACATCATGACTGGTCAGAACGCTACAAATAATTTTACAAACAAATAATTTTTATCCGAACCTAGTCTGATTGGAATTTAATTGGAAAGAATTGCAAAGTCGGGACTCGCTCCAAATTAAAAATTATAGCCGGCCTGTATCTTTGCTTTTTAAAATGTGAATGTTGACCCCGGGTTCAGATTGTTTCCTGCTCGTTCGCACACGCACGCCAGTTTTCACTATTAATTTCGGTAAAAAACTTGGTTCGTATAATTACAATAATTAATTACGATTACGCGGAACAATCGTTAGTTCACCTCATTTGCATGATGCAACTTATACGAGTGTGAACGCGTTCGAATTGTAACATTCTCTTTCCGGAAAAATCAAACATTTCCTATTCGCGTACGACTTCCTTCCGACTCGAACCCGCGATTCTGTTCTTCTGCAATTTGCATATGTGGAGCAGAAAGCGAACAATTGTCGGAATGGAAAGCAGAGAAATTGCGGCGAAAAAACGAAAAACGACATCATTTATTCGTCGAAGATCAGGACGAAATCAATTACAACAAACTGTCACTTTTCCAGAACTCGGCGCCTTCGAGGCTCGGTTTCTACAACAAGAGCACATACACTGCAATCACTCTGCACCCATTCATTACAAAGTAATTAAGCGCGCAGATTATAACCCATATTTCCAGGAGATTTTGTCGTCCTTTTTTCTGCCCAGAAACGGACCCGGCGACCGCAAGTGAAATGGCGATTCGGTCCAGTTATACACAAAGAAAATTACGCGACAAGAAAGTAAAATTTTGCTGATTTTCAATCGCACCATTCACAACTAAGTAAATTAATAAACAATACGGCGGTAATTATTAAAATAGGAGAGAACGATGCAAGCGGTGGCTTGCAAAAACAATCAAACTGTAGTTAAACTGATTTAACAGTATTTTGCCTTTTAAAAGCGGTGAAAGGCGAAGTGTCGTACGGACGAGACATTTCATCAGAAAAAAAATTTTACGTAACGGCCGTTAATTATAATTTTTGCGTTATTTACCGTCTGCAGTTTAGTTTATACTCTTTGGGATACGATCATAAACACTTACTCCCATTTTATATTTACAATTTATCGGTTACGTTTCCCTTAATTTATAATAAATTTTCGTAAACGGCTAGAACTCAGGTGGTGGTATAAATTAGGAAAGTGTGCGTATTTATCTAAATCAAATCTATAAATAACGCGCACCTTTATCAAACACATTTCACCGGATGCTGTTACACTAACTAAAAAGCTGACAAATGAACCGGCGGACACGACTTACATAATCCCGACAATAAATTTACAAATTTCCAGAAAATTCTGAAGGAGTTTATCCTCTTGGATAGCCTACTTGCCTAGATCGACACGTGAAAGTTTATGTGTCTACCGGCTATACGATAGATAGAATTGACGTTAAAGCAACCGTCTGTAACAATATAATAAAAATTAATCGATTCATTAAGGCCGAGATGGCTAAAAAATACAATCGAGGTTAAACGACCATGATCCAATAATCATCCAGCTGCTTGCACCGTCTGAATGCCAGATTTTTTCTCACGAATAAGATGCCAAGAATAATATTTGCCGTGCGCTGTCCCAACTGCAACGGGCAATAATGATAGCGACAGCCCGGAACGACATTATATTTCAAGAGTTTAATTGCAGTCTGCTCGCCATATGCCACAATAAAACTTGAGCACGAAATACTCCACGAAAGAAGCGAGGAGGTACGTTCGTAATTTGGCCCCGGAAAATAACACAGCGACGTTTTGAAACGTTTAATTAAAAGAAAACTCGAACCGGCTGGGAGATGTTGCAACTAACAACAAACGGCTAATTTGGCACTTTCACTAGTGTTTATGGGAGTCATTCATTCGTTACGAAAAAATCTACAAACCGAGGAAAAAATAATTTCGTCCTGCGGAGTTAGAAATCAGACAACTCGAAATCGTAATTTCTGTTTGGTGTTTGTTACGTTAGCGGCGCCGCGGCGACCTTCACCGACGACGACGAAAAACGTTCTCAAAAACAAAAAAGTGGTACGGTTCCTTGGAGGTGAGTAGTAGTCAAGGTAACTCAGATCTCAACTGAGCACCGACCGTTATTATCTGGCGGGTTACTGGGACTTGAGGCCACGAAGAACCGGCTGAGCACACACCTCTTCTGCATGTGAGCTCAGACAACCTCCTTTGCGCCGCTGGAGGCTTGAATGTTGTTAATCTTATTTTTGTCGATTACGAAAGTGAGGTGTCACAATCGTCCGCACGGCGATTTCGCTCGTCTAATTTCCTTCCGATTCGAAAAAATCGATCCGGAGCATGACATTGGATCCATCAAAGAGACAGCGTTCGGGTTCGCTCTATCGTTCCGATTTCGTTGCACAACTGATGGATTTTTCAGTTTCGAGCCGCAATCTTGTTTTGCTATACTGTATCTTTACGTTAACACCATTGTGCGGAAAGATTTATGGCCCGAGCCAACGAAACGTTTGATCGTGATTGTCGTACGACTTGAAACGACATTAACAGTTACGCAAATGAACTCCGACAATTCGTAACTTTGCCTGGTACAATCGCCGTGGATTTCGACAAAATAAAGGTCAAAAAAGTTGATGGAGCCGTGTCAAGCGGCAACAGCCGCCGCCCCCATTTTACCCCACCCATTATCGACGCCGAATATTCGTGCCATCTCTGAAACCATACACTAAATTTTTATGCTTTATTAAACTTTTCGTATCATGGCGAGTTGAACCCATCACGCAAATGTCATTCGAATCCAATTAACTGGATTACAATTACAAAAACTCCACCGCTTCGTTATTTGCCGCGTTCACCAGATGCTCGTGCTAATTAGATCCTCATTTTGACAAAAACATAACGAAGATATCTCCGACATGCAGATGAGGCCCATTACGAATTCAAAATCTTCTATGATCTAATGGAGGCCGTCACGGAATTGGGGAGAATCGTACCAGTCGTTCGTCCTTTGCATCGCACGCAACGAAAAATCTAAACCGTTTTTTAGCCGCTAATTTTTACTGCTCTACGATTTGCAAAACACGACCGACCGTAATTGTGGGTCGTGATTCGAAAACAATGAGATGTCAAAATGTGGCAGATGATTGAATCAATGCTCGACGAACTAACAGCCGACTTCCTTTCTGAGTCTGCAGCCGACGTCCTCCACTTCTAATTCAATTGTAATCGTCGCTTCTGCTACTGCCGCTTCGACGTTTTCACCAGCTTTCAGGACCGTTTATCCCGTTTAACGACTCAATCAATCTATTGCACCATGTTCATGACTTAAACTTCAATTCCATCGACTCGGAACAATACCGTTTTTACAAGAATTATGATTGTAACGTTTGCAGGTCCGCGCCGCCGGTAAGCAAGACGTAAAACATAGTAATTAACAATAAAACGTTATGGTGCATCGACAATTGAATCCCGTTAGAGACCTGATAACGCATCGCCATTAAAAGAACCGGATGCGCCTGAAAAATTAACGCTCTCATTATTGTTTATTTGGAGTGGTATTTACGACGAGTCAAACTAGCAAAACCCACATTTTTTACACGAAATTATCATATAAAATTGGCAATAGTGTTGCGAGTTCAGCGACCGAATGCTTATTTGCATAATATAAGCAAACCCCAGATCCAAATCGGTCCCAATCCCTAAAGTCGCAGTCTGCAGCGAACAATACGATGCAATTGCAGCTACTTAACTAGTAACGCCATTTACATGACACAATCACAAACGCACTGAAAAATCCTCGTACGCTTTCGTGCTAAATGTTAATCTCTGCATCAATTATCTTGAAATTGCGCGGTGAATTTTGCCCAATCGCACTCGTTTAGAAACTGTTCGTTGTGAAAGCGATTTGATGGACAAATATTTCCAGTTACGTAAGGAAATTTCAAACTCAAACAGTCCTTGAAGGAAATTCCGACCTTTGCTCGTCGATCGACACAATAATAAATAATCGGGAGATGGTTGTTTGATTCGGGACGAAAAAGAAAAACTCTTCGTTCGCTATAGCTGAAATCGTGCACCATTTGAATCGGAAACGCTATAAGTAGTTAATTGGCTTCACCACCGTATTTCCGTTAGTTCATCAAGGAACGATGGATTTTTATTTATAGGCTGCTTTGTGGAGCGCAAGTCATCAAACAGTGTATGCAATTGAGGATGTCCGACAACTATAACTGGCGCTTTCAACTGCAGCGAATATAAGCGGAAAACTAATAAAACTATTTTCTAGTTTGCATCGTTAGGAAATACCGCTGCACGTTTTGGGCGTGAGGAATTCGGACTGTTATTGTTAATTGCAGATTTTCACCCATGCAATCGGAAAAACTCCAAGCGGAGTGAAAGAGAGCGTGGTTTTGAATTTTGGCATTTTAAACTCATACTGCTTTAGCGTAATAAAGAAAATTGCCCCGAAGCAATGCAACAACTAGACTGCATCTAATTGTTCTAATGAAACCATCAATTCAGGCCGATTTGGCACGGAAAAAATGTCTTGTCCATTACGACTAATTCGACCTAATCCCAACTTTTACTTGCAATTTTCCAATTATTATAAGTACATTTTTAAAACATTTATTATGAAATTAATTTTAATATTCGACCGACTGAAAAAACCTGAAACCTTACTTCCTCGTTCGCTCAAATGACAAGACATGAAGTCATTCTGACGTGTTGAGTAAAAAAGTCGTGAGTAAAATAAAGTTTTTTGGTGTTATCATTGAGTCATTATGCCTGAAGTGGCGGGAATAACAACTATCGAGTGATAAATCATTTCTTTCGCAAGAGTGAACGCCTTAGGTCTACGATAATCCGCTTCACGGCTACACTTTGACTTTGAGGTAACAATTATTCCCCTATTTTGATCGGTTACGAAAGCTCGTGGACGTGGACACGGATTTGTGAAGAAAGCACAAACAACGAGTTTTCTGTACAGGTGTTACGAATTCACGTGCCCAAAAGCACTAGGTCAGTGTGTTGTGCTCTTGTGGAACACCCAAAAGTATATTAATTAAGTTTATGAGTCGTGCTCTATTTTCACACAGGAAGCTATTAGCAAGCAACAATGCGCGGCGTTTCCAACCAAATCACAATTTTACATCGAACAACAGAACCGGACAATAAATTTAAATAAACGAAATGAAAATGGGTGAGCAAGTCCGTGCAGTAAATTATAAATAATATCATGTGTACGTGAGAACTCTGCCGGCCGAGTAAAACTGGAATTGCTTGTTTATCATAAAAATGCTCTTCGGATTCCACGTTCTTTACAAGACATCCCCATTCGACAATTTCCTGTGAGTTTAAGCGTATCGGACGATCGTAATGCCCTGGGATAAGTTATGACCCCGCTCGCGATTAATTTACCACCACCGGCTAGTAATTTTACGAGCGTTTTTGAGCTCCACTTGTAATTATAACAGAAACCGCGCTAGGATCGCAAAAAAGCACTGCATTCCAATTTTGTCAATGAGCTGTTTGTGCCACGAGCACTTATATAAGTTGTGGTGCAACGCCTCAAACAGCACCCAAATTACTTTTATTAAGTAATTTATTCTAATCTGTCCACTCGTTGAGGCAAATTAACGGTATTCATCGCCGCTTCATGCGGGTGACGACTGCAATCGATATTTTTCCTGTTGTCCCAATTATTTTTTTCAATCAAAAGAAACAAGAGCGAGTCAAAAAACTATTGAGGTGTATCTTGTCCAAATATTGAGCACGTTGTAAAATTCCAGTCGAAAAGCGAATTTTTACGGCAATCACCTAAATTTGCTGCCAACATTTAACGTCACATTTCTGCGAATAATTATTAACGGTTGCCACAAATACAGTGACGATTGTCAGAAATTGTGGACGTTTCTTCAGGCTTCTCAATACTAAAATTTGTAAGTTATAAAGGGGCGACAGGTAAATAGCCAGCGAGGCTGTGGTACAGGTGTTGGGACTGGGGGGGTGACACTTACCGTAGTAAACAGAAAGGGGGCCCCGGTAGCGTAATAACCCCGATTCATCTTGCCCAATATGGGGGTGCACCCTCAGCTACAGCCACACGCACTGAACGAATCATCTCACCGATTTCGCACAATTCTGTTCATTTTTAACAATTTCACACAGTTTCCTCAACAATAAACATTATTTATAACGTTAATTAAGCAATGATAAGCTAACAAGGTCAGGTGATTCCTCACTTGGATTTTGTGCGCCTGAACCAATTTCCGATTGTTTTATTTGAAACGCACCCCGATCTGGAATTACTTCACTTGTTGGATAAATAATAACGAAAAGGCAGATACAAGTAAAACAGCATAGTAAGAACACATTTACACTACGTGAGTCACTCTTGAACTGGTGAATTCCCAATTGTTTGGTTACCTGTCAAACTGTGCTCCTAGCCATCTAGTGCTTGAATGGCGAAGCGCAAGGCGCGCTTCACTGTCGGTAATTCAAACCAAGACAAAACACTATCAGACGAGCGAGAGAAATAAAATGCAAATTACTAAACACGCACAAAAGTTAAAACGAAAAATACAATAAATCATAAAGAGGAAAGGAAATTAAAATCAAGCGGGACACAAATTGTTGTGATCACCTGCCAAAAAACACAATTAATTTCCATGTGAAGTAACAACCAAGTGACCAAATAAATTTTATAACTTATAAAAACATATTCATCTTACATGCGTTTTCAAATTCGTTAGAGTACTTGGATATACATTTAAGGCTGAGTTCTCTATTGACGTTTCAGATTCGATCTCCAGACGTTAGATTGAAGGTTTAGACGTAGTCATGACGTAGTTTGAGCAAATTTTTGAATGACATTTTTTGCCAAATCTTATGTCTACACTGTAAAAAGTAAAACAAAACTATATAGATTCCATATTCCATGGCTTCCTGCGAGTACGCTCTTTAATTTCATATAAAAAATGAAGGGCTCAAAGCTGAAATGGACCAAGTTGAAAAATCGCGCAAACTTATTTTAATTTTAGCAGATTGTAGTGCAGGTTGAAAAACTCCATCATCATTAAATAACAGATTTAATCCAGCAACTGTATAAATGCCAAATCGCCACACTAGTAATAATATAAAATGTTAAAACATATATATTTTAAATTATGAAAAATTTATGAAAGTATGTAGACTTCCACGGTTGGTGTTATTAATTATAACGATCTTCTTCGGGATCGTTCACTACACCCCCGTTAATGGAACTTCAAATGGAACACGGTCAAAAATCCCGAAGAAGATCGTTATAATTACCTATTAAAAATTTGACGTATTATTTCAGAAAATATATCTTGTCTGTTTACACTGATTAAAAGCTGGGAAGTATTGACATTTTTTGATAATTAAAAATAATTTGCGTTTTTTTTTCAAAGCAAAGGCATTGAGTTAATAAAAGTACTCAAATTTAATTGAAATGGCTGATCAATAAACGATTTGCTGCATATACATTTTTATGTTTTTTTTAGTTCCGAAAAAAACAGAAGATCGTAGACAAGAAAATGGTTCCTGCCTTGAGGTGCTTAAGACATAACTGTCCAAATTAAAGATAGAGGATTTCGCACAAATGGACAATTTTTAAGAATGTTAAAAACAGACCTTGACTATTTTTTTATGTGTCATAACTTCTATTCGGATTTTAACTTGATCCTTGCCACACATACTCTTACAAAGAAAAGTACAAATACGTATTTCAGCTTTTTTCGAAATTCAATTCCTAAGAGCGTGCAAGGGTTTACATTTATAGACTCGGAAACTATGCTGAATCGATTGAGGTCAAATTTACAGGACATGTTTGTTTTGATGTGAGAAAGGTTTGGAACATACAATTTGAACAATTTTTGAATTATCTTTAAAAGGGTAAAAATAGGTGTAAAAGTTTCTACGGGAAAAATATTTTTCACTTCGAATTTACGTGAAACTTGGCACAAATAGCCTCCAAAAAAACGTCAATTATAAGAAATTTTCGATAGATAAAAAGCGGTGGCAAATTTTTTTTGGGAGAAAACAGGATTTACTTGAACTTGAAATTTTTATGCAAAATCAACTTTTAACTATCGGCGGCGAAGCCGCGACCGACGGGTGAGCAAAATGAAAAAATATTAGCTGGTGTAATTTTTATTGTAATGCCAATTCATAGAAACAACGGACTTAGAAGAAGGGAAAAAAGCGAAAAATTATAAAGACAGCAAACATTATGGCAGAGTCATTAAGATGTTACGCAAGTTCAAAAAGTCAAAAACCGAACGCGGCAACAATTTTTAACACTAAAATATGTTAAAAAATACCAAAGGCCATGCAACCATGCAAAACGATAAAGACAATGGAAACCAAGCGAACTAAAATCAATGAAATTTTAAAAACAATACCAACTACGAATAAAGACAAATGATAAATAAATTCAATTCTAAGACTACAACAGTATACAGTAACCACATAACTCAAAATGCCACAAATTTTACAGAAGATGATTCATACAAGTAAAAAATAAGATGTAAAGGACTCAGGGGAAGCCAGGCGGCCTTGGTGTCCTGTCCATGGAATAAGTTAAATGTTTCCATGCAAGATGTTTACGAGGTGAGCCAACACCACATGAAAAGAGGCTTACATATCATTAAAATAAAATCATAATTTATTATAAAATATAAAGAGAACACAGCTGACTCCAATGTATCGCCTTGAGCATGAAAAAGTAGTATGGTTGAAACATAAAAACGACTGAATCACTATCTGAAAATGTGGAAGGACAATACGGCATCGGAGTTTTTTTGTATAAAATATATTTTCACTTTGCGACAACTGGACAGTCAGTCGCAACAAAATTATCTGAGATTCCAACAACTTCATAATTCTTTTTGGCTACTTAAATTATTACTCGCATTTGCCCAAGTAATAATAAAATCACAATTGAGACGGGTTTTGTTGCATTATAATAAGATCCCGTTCCTCCAAATATTTTTTTTCTATATTGCACAGGTTTTTTAAACTCCTCACAAGTATTTGTGAATAAACACGGGAAATAAGATATCATAGAAATTTATAGTGAGTAAATATTTGTGGCAGGAATATTGTATAACCCACTTTTTTTAAATTTACTTAAAAAGCTTAACAACGCTCGAGAAAAAATGTGGCAAATTGGGTGTTCAAATCAGGGCATGTAATTGCGTACATGGAAATTATGAAAAACGCGGAAGACAACATGATAATGGGCATGGTTTCAAACTAAACGAAAGAGTCAAAAAAATACCTGTTTTGGGAGCAAAAGGTAAAACGCGTTACAAGGACAAAATTGCGGAATGATTGGATTTACCGAAATGAGAGGCGCTTGTAGAAGCAGTAAAATACGTAATACATATAGACTCGCACATAGTACACAAAGAAAAACTAAACTTGAATGGTTGAATTTTGTTTTTAATTTCAATGGTGTGATGAAGACTTTATAATTTCTTATATTTTCGCATTTTGTGTGTCACTTTTCTTATATTTTCCTCAATTTGTGTGTGGGCCATTGTTTGACAGTAATGCAGAAGGAGCAGCGGCCCCACTATTCGTAGGTTGCTGACACTCGCACGCTACATCCGACTGATTTTTTACTTGCAAATTATCCCCTAAATTCTCCTCGATTTGTGGAAACTTCTTACTCGCGCTCTTCGTAAGTTCAGCCACTAAATTGCGCACAAGCTCGTTGACAAAATCGTGGACCGACTGCTCAGGCCTCTCACTTAGCCTCAACTTCTTGGCATCCTCGTCCGTTTTATCATTTTTCGCATTAATCAGCTTGAGAAGGCCGTCGAAAACATCCAACTGGCGCGCAAACGTCTTCTCGATCATTTGGAAAAGCTCGAGGTCTGCACTTCTACACGCGTTACCGTAATGGTTCTCTAGGACCTTCTTCAACACGTCCACCACGTCCGAGTCCACATCCGCGTACTTCGCGTGGAAATCAAACTCTCTCTCGACATCGGAAAAACTTCTTTGGGCGTACGATATAAAACAAACTTCGTCGTGAGACCTCCTCGCTAAGTCGTACCTGCCTGTGCGGATTTTGTAGAGGATGTACTTCTTTAGATTTCGCAGGAACTTGAATTTTTTGAACACCATCTTTTGGAAGTTGTCGCTATTGTCCGGTAAGCTGTACCCCGAATTGTTTCGCCCAAATCCGTCCATAACGCGCTTACGAAAAATTTTTTCAATCACTTTATTATGCCAAATTGTTAGTTGTGACTGTGACTATGAATTTTTGTTTATTTTCTTTTGCCTTTTTTTGTTTGACGTCCCTTGGAGACGGTTCTCGAAACGGAATTAAGAGGCGGCCATGTAGGGTCAGGATCGGTTTGCATGCCTTCGCCTATTGTCACAATGGCGACTTGTTCGTCCTCCAGGACGTGGGGCTGCACGTGGATTTCGCTTTGAGTGTCTGTGTGTGCAAGAGAGTGACTCTGGAGTTTGGAATTCCTCCTGTGTCGGTCTTTCAGCTCCAACAGAAGCTCGCTGATTCCGTCATCGTCGATCGCCAATACATTTGCCAGGTTGTATCTTGACATTGCTCCAAGGTATGACTTAGATATTGGGATGTCCAGGACTCGTTGACTCGACTTTTGGATGTCGCTGAAAGGAACGTACTCCAGGTTCGTATGGAAGAGTGTTTCATCAGCACCTGGGTTGTGCCCGATTTCGCCATGAACATTTTTTTCTGCACAAATTGGTAAGTGTGGGATTTAAAACTCTGCACTCACTGACGGATGACTGTCTGAACTTGCTTGTTTTCAAACGTTTTCTTGAATCGTCTCATGCTGGTGATTTAGAATTTTGAAGACACGTCTAAATGACAGTTTGGACTCACTGCTATAAATAGTCGCACAATTCAGGGTCATTAAAAAAAGAACGAAATTGTAGTGTTGCGAAATAATAGTACAGAAAATTGCTACATTGTTTTGCGGGCATTTTTATGAAACATCCTGTTTTCGGATCACTTTTGCGCAACTCGCCTTAAATTTTCCATTATTTATGAGCAAACAATCATAACAACAATATAATAATCCCGGTTCGATTTTATGACTTTAATTCTTCTTGGCGTTCACATCAATTTGCACTTATTAGTCACGGCGTTTAAATAATAACAAAAAATGGAAACGGGAGGGTCATAAAAGCGCCAATTTCAGCTTAATAAAATAATTGTGGATCAAATTAAAAGTGAAAGTTTTCATTCCAACAGCGCACAACTAATAATTATATTACATGGACCACGATTTAGAAATGTTTCAATCACATTTTGTTGGTACAGTATTGCATTTTTTACAGTTTTTTACAGTAATACATAATAAGTGTGTTCGATTTCGTGTGTCCTAAACATGTTTTAGTCGTTATTGGGGAGCGTATTTCCGGACATGCAGCCATCCACTTTACATGGATACGTATATTTTAACTGTGGATACAAAGCATGGGTGCTCTGCCATCCGTATCAAAACGCTGACAAGACAAACTTGTTTAAATCGACACAAAATCGCATTTATTTGCGTTTTTTAATAGTCCTTGTGAGGATAATTAGAAACGAACTATTCGTGGCCTAGTGTTCAAAAAACAAGCGTCCAAACCTTGTGGTGTTTCCTTGCAGCGGTGACTTTTCCCATAGATGCGCGAAGTGCACAAATCCATTACAATATCGCTTGGAACCACACAAAATCGTCTCCGAACATTTTCACCAGTAAAATTCGTTACTTTATCAAACTGCACACTTTCAAACACTGGAAACGCAGCTGAAACAAGTGGTGGAAGCGCGCCCGACTCATTTAGAGATCCGCCAAGCACCCAACCGAGACAGCACTTCGCATGGAACGTACATTTTTACAAGGGAAATCATATCATAGCGTTCATATTTTATGGGTGATGTTATTTTAAACAATGTGAAAATGCGTTCGTGGAAATGGCAGTGACTCGCACGCAACTAGCGAAGGAAAAGCGCCTTGTAATTTCTTGCTAAACGCGGATTTCGCGATTTGTTTCGTTTAAAATGTTGCGTTGAGAGGCTAATTTTCAATTGAATGTCTCTCAATGTCGCAGGATTTCGAATTGCCTGAGCAAATAATACAGTAAACACTGTTTTATGAGGCACTGTTTCATTAAATTATTGCTTCGTATCCGAAGATGCGACTTTAAAGTTTGGAATCTAAAGATTATGCTGTAATATTAACTTGTTCTTTGATATATGTGTAAAAATTTTAGTAGGTACTTTCTATTTTTAAGTGATGACAATTTTATAAGTCGTTCTGAAATTTGCAAGGAAGATCGAACATGTCGATTGTAGTTTATAAAATACATGTTTTTGTATGTACCTATATTCCTAACAATCATTTGTTCTCGGGTAATGACATCATCGGTATTTTTTCCAAATGGGAATCTACAATTCTTTTCTTCATCGTGATGACCCTTTTATTGTCAAAATGACAGACAAAAAGTTAATTTAAAGTTGGAAAAAAATACATTTTAATACGAACAAAAAACTACTCACAAACTCAACTTAGAAGTAGGTAAAATTAAATAATCAAAGAAATGTCAATTTCAGTCGTCCGTGTCATGTGTTTTACAAAATTCTCTCAAAAAGGCACATTTAACAGATATCCAAAATATATTAATTTTAATTTTTATTGGGTACGGAGATAAAACCAGAACTTAACAAGAAATGTGTAGTTTGTTTAATGCAAAGTATTTGCGAAATTTTGCGTAAATCCACATCGACTGGTCTAAACAACATAATAATAATAATAAATCAGATTTATTAATATAATGCGAAAGTCTAGCCAACTCGGAACTACTCAACTTAACACCAAAACAAAAATGTACATTTAAATAATAAAATAAGATAGAATAAAGACAATGAAAATGAAGAAATTACAAATTTACCTATTATTACCTACTACTACCTACTAATTATAATTCCTTTAATAATTATATTTCAAGAAAGTTTTCTTGTTTTTTCATTTCCACATAAGATATTTTTCCGTTAAATTTCAACTACTTCATCTTCTGTCAGATTAAATTTAATTTCTTTACCATATACTGTAAATACGTTCACACTTCACAGTTAAATATTCATGGCCAATTTCGACGCAAAATTAAAAAAAACACTTTACAAATAAATGGCAAAAATTAACAAAATGTAAAATTCTACAAAAAGAAAACAAAACAAATTATGCACACATATTTCATGAACTAAGTAAAATTATAATTTTTTCTTCCATTAGAGAATATCTAAATTTTTTTAGAAACAATTGAATAGAAATATTTTGATAAAACAAGTTTGTGGAGTTAAAAGTTTTAACAATATATGTCAAGGCTTTGAAATATTACTGTCTTGAATTTTGGCATCGAATTATCCAAAAGGTGACGAATTTGAACGTTCTGACAACGTCTTTGTGAACGAAAGACTGTTAGTAAATTCTAATTTATTTTGGTATGTAAATTTCCTTGAATTAATATTTTAGCTGAATTCATAATTCCGGTCAAAAAAGTACAAGTAATAAAAAAACACATTTGTAAGTTTTTATATAACTTCCCAAAACGATAACACAGAAAAACAAAATACATTAGTGCCAACATTTTAAAACGCGTTTTTATCGATTTGTATAATTTTGATTTGTACTCGTTTGACCACCCACCATAGATTTGCTATTTATAGAAAAACATTTTTTCTTCTTCCATGATGGCAATATACAGGTGAGGTATAGCCAAACTTCAAGAATGCGTTGTTCAAAAAAAGTAAGGAGTCAAAGTGGCAATATGAAGGTCGAAATATCAATTGCAAAAGAGCTCGAGGCTGTTAAAGTTGCCCAATCAGAAATTAATTAAAAACGTTAAAGCTTTTCCTGCAAGCAGTTTCACTTCTGCTTAAAGAAAAAATTGTTTTCTACTTCCATAGTGGCAATTCAATTTTTCGTTTGCTGAACACAACAAACAATAAAAGAGCACCGAAGTGTATCATCCACGATCAGAAATCTCATGCAATTTGATACTCAATTAGTTTAATTGCTTTTCACAAGTGACATGGACATAACAGGCAGAATTTCCCCACTTGAGTAATATCGTCAATTAAGACAGTAGGTTAAAATTTGCATGTCAACCAATTTTTGTTTTCGTTTTTACTTTTACGTGGATATCGAAGAGGTTTGTCGCTTATTCTCGTTGAACTGGTCGCAGATGTTAGCTAAGTGGACTGACCGATAAAACATTTTTTCTGGTTTTGTCCATTTTAAAGCACATTACACATATTATGTTCAAATTGCGCTGTAAATAATAAAACACAAACTAGATTTCATGGCCATTATAAAAAAGATAAAAAAATTGGAGCAATCGCAGCCTTGGAAACTGAGCTGTCAAGACCTCAACTTTTCAAAATGAGTTGTTTCAGAGCCGACAGACGTCTTGTGAAAGAATCCGAACAAAAGCCACAACTCACCCCGAGCACTACCACAGACTCGAGTTTACAACTCTCCGCGACTAAGGCACATCTCGCAATGGCCCATCTTTCGAAAACTTACTTAAACGAACAATTTTAGGAGCCGAGTTGCACCACCGATGATGCGTCGATCAATCAAGACACTATTCATTACTTATCACCCGCGACCACGGCCCGGACTCTCTACGAAGGCGATTTCGACTATGGCCAGTTCGTCCCTTTTTTGGGCGGGCTCAGTTTGCCCACATTCTCTACAAAATCTACGATTTCCTGTGAAGAGGCCCAACTACAAAGGACTATCGCCATAATAAAACCGGAGGCAATGATTTACAAAGAGGTCGTCCTCAAAGCGATCGTCGACAAAGGATTTAGTATCATTAGCGTAAGTACGATTCGTTACCCGTTTAGGAGTCATCCCATTATTGAAAAAAAAGGAAAGTGCGGATTTTATTCATTAAATGCAGTTTATTCTGCACGTCAAACCTATCGGTGATCTATCACCACTTTCACAATTATCATGAACCGATAATTACTCACTCCTGTGCCCCACGATTTAAAATTTGAAAGTCCGATGCATCTCCTCGCACAATCGCGCCTAGTTCGCCGAGAATCGAAGCAATTAAATCGCTATTAGCGTTTCTGAACCAATTAGTTCGAAAGGTTGTGGAATAATTCAAGTGTGAAATTATTATGCGTTTTTATGCACCGTTCTATTTGTGTCACTTGCAGCAACGAACGATCCACCTGACACCCGAGCAAGTCGCCGAAATCTATGCCCAACATTACGGATGTCCTTCTTTTCCAAACATGGTGGTGTCCACCAGCATGGGACCTCTTCTGGTGCTGTCCCTCGCCGCTCTAAATGCTATAGAAAAGTGGAAGTCGATGGTCGGGCCTTATAAAACCTTACAAGCCGAATGGTTTCTACCCCTGAATGTGTACAAACGTTTTGGCTTGCATGTGGACATACCTGACGTTTTGCACGCGTCTGAAAACTCGAAAGACGCCACGACGGAAAACCGATATTTCTACCCTAACAACATTCTCGAACCCATCATCAGCGAACAGTACAAAGTGGAGGACTACTGTAATTTATACGTAAATCCGACTTTACTAAATGGACTCGTTGTTCTAGTCAGAAAAAAACCATTCGAACCCATTTTATTTCTTGCAGAGTGGCTGTTACTCAACAATCCCTTTCAACCGACTGTACCCAATAAAGTGGCAATGGCTCCTACATAATACAACATAACATTGTCGAAAAAACTATTTATTCTCAAGTTAATTACAGATTAAGAGTCATCTCGTATCACAGTTTCCATTCACAATATGGCCTTCTAACGAAAATTAGAACAAGTTGAACTGTGACTAACCAACCTTCATATTCTATAATCTAAAAACTAAAAGCTCACCTATAATTATTTGTAAGCCCAATTTATTCATATAACAAACTTTGGTGGATAGGTTATACTAACACCTAACAATTTGTTAAGTAATATCTAATTGTCCAATGTTGTGGTTGCAGAAACGAAACGATGCTTCATAGTATCTGGTTTATTGCTAAAAAAGTCAGAAATGCATAGTGTTAAAATTAAATTTCAGTTTGAAAAGTGGGTAAAGTTTAATTCACTTATTAATAACGAACCATGCAGAGATAAAATTGAGAAAAAATTGCATAAAAAAACTACAATATTTTCAGGATCATGTAATCCGAAATAAATTGTCTTTTTTAATCAATACTACAGACGACCTACTTCCTGTGAGCAGTTTTTCTATTATTAATTTTTTTGTAATTTCACTTTAATTCAAATTGGGGAATAATAATTTAACTCACATTTATCTTTAAGAAACGACATAACAGTCAAAAACATATGTGTTCCCTTAGAACAGAACTATCATATGTCCAAAAAGTTCAATTTGCGTTTTTTTGTATGCCACTGCAGATGAATTAGTTTAGTGACAAATTTTACATTCAACTATTTTGAAAAAAAAATTCATTTAAATTTAAAAAAATTAGAAAAAGGCGGCACTTATTTTCAGGATCATGTAATCCGAAATAAATTGTCTTTTTTAATCAATACTAAAGACGACGTTATTCCTGTGAGCATTAATTTTTCATAATTTCACTTTAATTGAAATTGGGAAATAATAATTTAACACACATTTATCTAAGAAACGATAGAGTATTCAAAAATTGTCTTTTTTAATCAATACTCTAAAGACGACCTTTTTCCTGTGATCAGTTTCTCTTTTATAATTTTTTTGTAATTTTACTTTAATTCAAATTGGGGAATAATAAATTAACTCACATTTATCTTTAAGAAACGAGTCCCCTTAGACCAGAACTATCATATGACCAAAAAGTTCGATTTTCGTTTTCTTGTATGCTACTGCAGATGAATTAAATTAGTGATCAATTTTACATTCAGCAATTTTTGAAAAAAATTTCATTAAAATTTTTAAGAAATAAGAAAAGGGCTCTATCTAGACAATATGCATTTTGAGTTCTCTATAGAGCCGATAAAATAATGATCGTATTATAAATTTGTTTTCAAGAATGCTTCATTTCAGAGACGCCGAATTTTTATAGCAAGATAAAAAACGAATGGCCAATAAAAAAGTGCCGTTTTTTTACACTTACATTAGGACGAGACGCTCCTAGCCAAACCTTTTCCTGGCAATGCTTCTTCGCCTAAACAGAAAAGAATAAACAATGCATCACACTAAGCAAGTGAACTCACCCCTTCACCGCAATTCTCGGCATTCTCATTGCTTGCGCACCAATAACTCGGTCCCCAAGTACATTTTTTGGAACCCAACTGAGAGCGCTTAGGACGACGCTGCGAGAGCCAAACCTTCTCTTGACAGTGTTTCTTAGCCTAAATATTTCTCACATCAGTCAAATAAATCGCTTGACCCTTTTATGATTTACCCCTTCGCCGCACATTTCCGCGTGTCTGTCATCGGCGCACCAAAAACTTGGGCCCCATAAGCAGGCGTCACCACCGACCAACTTTTTTGCTGCAGGACGCGCCGGTGCGTTAGCACACAACATAATCTCCTTACAAACCAAACTCTTGTCGGTCAGATGAATGATTAAATTATAAATCGTGTGTCCATACTTATCGATGATTTGCTTGCACTGAAATCGTTTCATTTAAAAAATCAGCAAAAAATTGTTAAGTAACAAAAGTACTTTTGCTTGTCCTTGTGGTGGTAAGGCGCGACATGCTTTTTCCAAAACATGATCGACGCTGTGATCTACTTTCGGATTGTCGATAATTTTTTCAATGGCGTAGACGAGCGTTTCACACACGGCGCATTCGAAAATTTCCACTGAAAATTAACGGAGCCATGAAATTGGTGCAAATGACTCAGAAGTAAAACCTACCTTTGGCTTGAATTATTTCGCTACTACAAAGACCCAAATAGCTACAAATCTCGCTGGGAACAGTCGCTTCGATCAAGAGTTGAATGACAGTGTCTCCATATTCGACCAAGAAGCTGTTGCACTCATTGCTGACTGAATTGGGAAGCACGTTGCAAATTTTGCGTACAGCGTTCTTGATAGCTTCCTGAACAAACAAATTTGATATGTAATACAGTGTAGTGTTTTTTTAAAATAAAGCAGTTGTAACAGCAATTTTCTTTACATGGTTTTACGAATATGTTATTAAGTTTCAGATATACAAATCAAACAAACTAACCTCCACAAACAAGTTTTCAGGAACCAGATATAATTTTTTAAAATTGGTTTAATGCGTCTAAAAACTAACACCCACAACCAAGTTTCCAGGACCGATGTAATTAAAAAAAAAAGTTTTGAAAAATATTAGATGGCCCGTGCGAATAATTCGCATGGTTTGTTGTTAAGAAGTGGAAGATGTTAGGTAAACAAATTGTCAACAGATGGCGCCATGACTAAAATTCGGTTACTAAGAATTTTTTAAAAGAAACATTAATTTTGAATTGTGTGATTATTTTTCGTCATTAGCGGTGAAAATAATCATCAAAATGATGGCTCAATTATTGGTTTTGACGAAGTACTAAGGGAGATATGGCCTACCGACCTTAGCGAAACAATATAACATTCTGTTGATTGTCATGCAGTACATCAAATACTGACCTCAGTTTTGTTATCCTTGAGCTGGTCCTGCAGTTCCTTCATGACAAACTCGCAAATGACGCAGTTGGGTTTTCCACTAACTCCTTGCACTCTTTTCCCATTTACCGTGTCATCAGCGATTGCATTTGTCGCTGTAAACCAATATCTGTATTGCAAATTACGCAAAAGTTACAAACTCTAACCTGGATCTCCACCAATCAGCCCAGTTGCGGGGTGACTATCAGTGCACAGTTTCAAATAAACGCAAACTTCTTGCGGCGACAAATCAGCGATCAACAACTCCACAAGCTCATTGGTGTACGTGTTGACAAAATCGTTACATTCGGCGGCCAAATCGCTGGGTAAATGAGTGCACAATTTACCGAGCGCGTCTTTGATGTTTTGCTACACACAAAGGAAATTATACAACTGTACACAAGAATTTATTCAAAGTTCTTCAATACACATTAATTCGTCACGAAGACGCGTACTTTTCTTCGCTTTATGAATTTTTTTCGCTTCCTACGCCGCGGACAAAACATTTTTCTTACCTCGGTATTTTTGTTCTTGACCATTTCCTCCAGTTTTGAAACCGCGAACAAGCACAGAGGGCATTTGGAACCGTCACTGGCTGCGTGCATGAAAACTTCGACATCTTGAACGTTGGAAGGACACGCTTTAATGAGCGGGCAAACTTGGGATGGGTCGATCTCCTGGGCTAAAATAGCGACCAGAGCGGGTTCGTAGGCGTCTACGAACTGAATACAAGTGCTGTTCACGCTCGAGGGCAACTTGCTACAAGCCCTGTCCACGATTTCTTTAATCTCTTTCTAAAATACATCACGTTAGCTTGAGTTGCACCAAACAACTTGAATAGTACTTCAGTGGAAGGGTTTGTGATGGCTTGTTGCAAATAGTGCAATAAATACTCGCAAAAAACGCAAGTCTCCGAATTGTATATTTCAGGAGTGTGAGGCATCAACCGCTCAATTGGCAATTGAGCGTCTTCTGGCCTCACCATGATCTCAACTGCCGCCCCGTCCTTAGCCATGTTAATCCTGCCTTGTTGTTTTTTGGGAGCAGGAGTTATTTCAACAGGCAAAAGAGGTATAATTGGGACCTATATTACATACATACAAATCAGAGAGTTCAACACTGGATCGCTCATAAACTTAGTTACCTGATTATTGTTGCGTGGACAAATTCCAATCAATTCACAAACTGTTGTTGAGTTCAACGAAGAAACCAAGAAACTGTAAGCTACACCATAGTACTCGTCAACTAGACTAAGACACTGATCTTTGAACGACTTTGTCTGCTTGCACAACCCTTCCAGGACTTGCTTAAATTCATCTTCTGTTGTGTTAGTGACTAGAAGATCGCGCAAGTGAGTTACAAGCTGTTCACACAAATCGCACGGCAAGTCGTCTTTTTGTTTGCTACAAACAAGCGTTAGTCTCGAAAAAAATTTTTACTAGCGACTGGTACCCATCTATTGGCACGTATCCAATGTGCGAAATCTGTGTAATTTCGACGTTCTTGTGAGTATGGAACATGGCACTGCATTCGCCGCTCATCAAACAGAAGTCGTTGGCATTTAAATTGTTTCTCAAATGGTTATAAATCTCATTAAAGTACGTTATGATAATGTTGCTGCAACCGTCGGAGAGACTTCCAGTTTGGCCACACATCTAATAAGACAACAACGAAAAGACTCATAAAGCACGAAAGCAAACGGGTACAAACCTCGAGGAAGCTTTGCAAGACTTCATCCCTTGACATTTTACTGAACTTGTCCTCGAGAATTCCAACAACAGTGTGACATCCCTCACAACTGCCCACACGTTCCTCTTGATTTTTGCTCGCTTTCTCTTCAGCAATAAGTCGGTTGACTTTGGCACTATTGCAAAGTCCGGCCACTGAACACACGACTTGTGGATTCATCTCGGACGCCAAAGTGTCAATCAGTTCCGGGATGAACTCGTCGGCGATTTTGTCGCACTCTTTAACGACCTCTTTGAAGTGGAGCAAAGCGCACGATCCCTCAAACACCTCTTTGATCAGCTCCTGAGTCTCGTTGCTTTGGAGCTGATCGCGGGCTTGTTTTACCATGTCTAAGCATGTCTGGCACACGCTGTTCTCGTCAGGAGGAAGTTGCTTGTAAATCCAAACTGTTTGGATGCAGTGCTTTACCGCGCGACAATTCGCAGCAGTCCTAACGATTTACAAATATTGCATGAGGTTATCGTTTTCCATTAACCGTTTCGACCAAATATATCGAAACTGTACTAAATATTATTTTATATAAAAGTTAAATTGGTTCAATCTCTAAAGATTGAACGACAAATTATATACATTTTCAGTTACATGATTTAATGAAAGAATACAAACATGTCAAGTGAGACAATTTGTATGCAAGAAATCAATCAAAATGTTACGCAATTGTTATTTTTTCTTTTTATGACACCATTAAACGGCAATTGAGGGATCCAATGCAAGAACCAACCTGAATTCTACAGAAAATAAAAAGTTAAAAAAAAATAAGTGCTACTTTTATGCATAAAACAGTGACGGGGATGTTTAGATTCTAATTACATAAACAATGTTGTTGGGCAAGTATTTCATTTTTTTTATTAACGTGCTCTTATATATTTAGAAAAATATATTGGACTGTTTTTTTCACAGAATGTATTACTAAATTTATTTTCTTAATTCATTAATAAGAAAAATAATAAGCTTGTATTAAAAAACACTGACATTAACTGCTTCTTATCTTTATTTATTATTATTCATTTGTTGTGATTCACTGTCGTTAGATGTCGCAACGATCGATTAACTCCCATCAAAGAAATGCGGCAATATGTTACTAGTTTCCCTAGTTCTTTCAGATATTCAGACATTTACGAGTAATAATATTTCAGTGAAATTGGTTTTGATTAGAGTCTACATTGCATATAATAGTTATAGTTATGTATAAGAAATGGTGAATGCTACCGACATCTCATTCAAAAATTGAGTTTTCTCAATTATTAGGCAACTTGAGGTATTCATCTTTTGGTAGAAACTAAACAAGGATGGTTTTTATACATTAATTCAACTTCATTATAATCGTCAGTTTTGGGTTGTTTTAGATCATCGATTTTAAAGCATTATGCAAAGGCCGCTTCATTTATTAATTGTTAAGGTGGAAATTTTTCATTTGTTACGATTCACGGCCGCTAGATGTCGCAATGATCGAGTATTTATCCATCAAAGGCAGGCGGCCAAATTTTAGCATTTTTCCTAGTTTTTTTGCCTCAAAGATAACGATGAAGCGTAGTATTCGTTGTAGAAAGTAGTTTTGGAAATACATTTTGCCGATATTTCATTTAGGAACGAAAAGTTGATCGGCAGCGACATCTCATTTTCAAGTTGAGAACGTAGGTTTTACATGAAACACGTTAAAAATAATGCTTAATCTCAGTTATTAGGCAATTTAGGGCATTCATATTTTGGTAAAAAGTTTTGGTAAACTGAGGCATCTTCATCATAATCACATTCCAAAATAATCTGCTTTGGTGTCATCTTTTTCAGCATTATGTAAGGGCCGTTTAATTAATTAATTATTATATAACTACTATTACGATGAATCTCATATGATCTTAATTTAAATTGCAATGTTCAGTGAAGGTAATACCAAAAAATCAAACGATTCTGTTGGAAAATAAGGAAGTTTAACCCTCAAAACCCTCCAAGGAAAAATTGCATGTATTATTTTTTTCTTAAATAACTACTATTAGGATGAATCTTAAATGATGTTAGTTTCAAGTGCAATGTTCAACGAATGCTATACCAAAAAATCAGACGAATCTGTTGGAAAATTAGAAAATTAAACCCTCAAAACCCTCTTATGGAAAATTTGCATGCTTTTTTCCCAGCTTAAATAACTACAATTGGGATGAATCTCAAATGATTTCGTTTTAAAGTGCAATGTTTAATGAATGCACTACCATAAAATCAAACAAATATATTGGAAAATTAGTAAATGCTACTTGCATACTAATTTCTCTTCTTATATGAAGTATTAATATGAAGTATAATTTTAGATTTCTTTTATTATTTGTCGCTATATTCTGACATAAGAGGTACCGTGCTTCTAACTAATTTTTCACCAAAAGTGGTTCATGTATTGGACCCCACAACAAAAATAAAATGATTTGAGTCTTCTACAATAAATTGTAACTTCTTTTTCATTCAATTAATTGCAAGAAAGTGTAAAACTGTAAATTGAAAGAAAATTTGTTAAAACCTAATTCGACTTTTTATTTAAATTGTTACTATTTTACAAACTTTAGGCATATTTATTATAAGTTTTTGGAAACATAATAAAATGTTTTGACTAAAATTTGAAATAATTATCGAAAAAACTGATAAAAATGTATGAAACAAACCGCACTTTTACTAAATTTAGAAATTCTACCGCGGTGTTCCATCGAAACAGTGATAACGAGATGACACTGACACCAATGGGAATTTTTGAGATTTTTGAGATAAAATCAAAGCAAAATGTCTTCATTTTCAAAAAATGTAAATAGTTTGTTATCTACTGAGATCAGCTTACGTACGTAAACATAATTAGGCTAATTTGGAAATTTTATACTTACGTCAAATTCTGACACCAGTAGGACGGTCCCAGAGTGCATTCCTTCGAGTCCAGGAGACGCTTATGTCCGGGACGAGGTGGAACAAAGACCCCGCTTGTCAACGCTAATATTTATGAAACAATTAAAATTGTTTTAATGCGAAAATTATCCAAAGCAAACACAATCGTGAACGCTGATTCAATTGTTTGCAATGTAAAAACCATCACGTGACGCATGTACCCGGTACCCGTATCTTGTTTATGCTTAATTTTTTACTAATTGCTACTGAGTTTGCTTAATAATGACTCATTACGTACAAAGCTTAGAAGATGATTGTAAAACCTTGACCTGTGTAATAGTTTTCCTTCAAGTTTAAATTCGTTGCACCTGCGTTGCGTAAAAAAGGCATCAAAGCAAGCTTCCTTTCATTTAAAGAAAGAGACGCGTGCTTTGTTGTCTTGAAAAGATTTAAACGCAGTATCATTTATTTTAGGCCACGGAACGCAAATAAACATATGTGATTGCCAAAGTCCACAAGACAAAGACTTGAAGCCGAAATCAATGTCACGGGTGATAAACCGGTGATCTATTTCTGGAGTTCTGTACGGTATTTCGTGGCAACTAAGCTTGGTTGGGAGGCAATGGAAACTAGCTTTTGTATTATTTTTTACAGTGTAGACGTTTGACATTGACATATAAAACATTTTACAAGAACTGTCAATTAAAAAGGTGCCCAAACGGCGTCTGAAGATGGTATTTATTGAAAAAGACATTAAATACATCTTCGTGACCGAAACTATTGCACACAGAAAACATAATTACACAAGGTCAAAACTCTGCTACACTCTATCGAACGTCAAAGTTATTCCATGGCATATGTACTCATGCAACCCCGTTTTATTTTTGTACGCTCGTTGAAAAAGCTTCATAACTTGAGACGTAGCAAAACGAGTTTGTTGTTGCTTACAAAAACTATTTAACGCTCCAATAAATATTGTGCTCCTAAAATATTGATAACAAGCAATTTGTTGCAGTTTTACGAACTGCTTTAATCTTATTTTTTTAAGATTAACCGTTTACAGACTTTTACATAATGTTCGTTTTCCTAAGCATACCATTTATCGGTAACTAAAGGAACGAATCACTTTGTCTTCACAATTCGACTGAATCACATGTTTACCATTCAAATTGCATGATTCATTTTATAATGTAATTATTAAATTAAGGATACGCAAATGCTTTTACATCGTTCAGTAATTATAAATTGACCATTTATAAATTATGCAGATTCGCAATTTCGGTAAATGTCAAGTGCATAAACAAAAACAATCGACGATCGGAAGGATTTTGGGTCGGGTTGGTTGGAACTTACCGAAAAACGCAACGAAAGACAGGATTACTTCAATCTTCATGATTGAAGATTGAAACGCACTGATTTTGATAATGGTTCGCGAATATTCTTGGCCGTTTCGTACGTCGCACAATGGTCAATACAGCTGACTTATTTACGTTTTCTTTTCGCTTTTATTGACAGTCGGAGAAAATCGTACAATGTCGGAGGGTTTCCGTTGACTCCACTACTCAAAAGACTGTTGCAACAAAATTTCGTGTATTTTCTCGCCTTAATGAATTAACTATTAAAACGAATTAATTGATCTACAATTTATCTTGAAATATTAAATTTGGAGTGTAATGAGTATGAGAATTAAGTTCCAATAGTTTTGGTTTTGTCTACTACCAGTACGCGGTAAATTTGAAATTATTGAACGACCGCGTTTTATAATTTGCAGTAAAGTTATCATAATCAGACCATATGTTATCATGTTAGTTTAACACTTGAACTATTTATTTATAAGTGTCATTGCAAATGTTTCATTATCGTTGGACTAAGTTATGGTTTAAACTGCAAATCAATACGACTTATTTGTCATTAGGATTTTTCTGAACACAATCAAGAAAAATTTTGTACTCAGGTGTAAAGAACATCTCTGAACAGTTTTACAGCTTTAGATCCCTAAAAAAAAGTAATTATTTTTAAGTACTATGTAATGAGGAAAACTATTAATCGTGTGCTTTAACTTATCAGTGGAATTTTTGATACTTTGCACTGATTTAATTGTGTAGTTATCGTTTTTGTCGTTAAAATATTTGAAATCGCTAAATTTAGATCGAAATTAACCTTGTGTAGATAAGCACCATGCACCGGTGTTAAACTGGTTGCATATATTAAGCTACGTTCTAAAATAGATTTCTTTACAACTTCCCTGTAGAGCATGTTGAAAGCGTCTTGTCAATTTTATTACTTTGTAAATCTCGTCATAAATGTAGCTTAAATTATTAACACATAAATTTTTATGCTTTACTAAAACTGTGAAATAAATTACATTTAATTGCCAAAAGGATTTTTTTGAAGTACGTAAATTTGTTGTGATCTTGGTTATTATTATTAACAGCTTCCAGGTCGTAACTTTATTAAAATTAAGACTCATATTATTTATTACAATCTGTTTGGAAAAACATTGACAAGAGAGGATTCAAAGATGTATTCATCAAATGTAGAAAGTAAATAATGAAATATTGTTTAAATAAATACCACTCTATCGGTAAATATATTATTTACGCCACAGACATTAATAAGATCTGCGTCTGTCCTAAAAGTTTAACATTAAAGTAAAAAATTAATTTAATATTATTTTCCATTGAAGTTACGTCTCCCTATAAAAAATCTATTATAGGCAACTATAAAATAATATATTTCTAATTTTTAACTTTAATTTTTGATACGGTTACTCTGCACTTCATGCAGCGGTGCTCCAGTATCGGAAATCCTTTTCTTTGCTATCCTCACAGTGAGGTAATTCCTTGCAAGAACACAAAAAGTGCGTATGAAGAATTTATTTACACTGCGTTTGTATAAATTTACAATGAATTGTATCTTTCCATTAGTGCTGTACAGTGATTTTAATAACAATTCATTTATTTTAAATTAATTTAAAAGCCATGTTTTGCTAATATCCGAGATCACCTAACAATTCTGTCAAAATCATTTGTGATTTTTTTAACAAATTCTATCGTTATACGCGGTTCAGTTAAAAATGAAGTAAAGCGATTAGCAGTTTATTGATAAGGTGTTGTGCATGATAATTGTAAAACAATTTAGAATAATAATAATTTATTTAAATAATTTAAATTTAAATAAAAGAGTCAAGCGGCTTCGATGTGGATCTTATGTCCAAAATAAGTAAGTTTCCGTGGTGTAGTGGTTATCACATCCGCCTAACACGCGGAAGGTCCCCGGTTCGATCCCGGGCGGAAACACTTTTTTTTTTGAATTTTTATTTTGTAATACTTTGGAATTCGTTAGTTTGTATAAATGCGTTTGTATAAATTTGACCAGTATTTGGTGGCTTTTTCTTCTATTTTGCGTCTGGATTCTTAATCTAGAAATGATCTATGAACTTATAAGTTGTGTGACAAAAATGCAAGTTGAAGGGTGACTAGTAACTTTTAACACCACTAAATATGGAATTACGACTTTACGAATTACGACTCTTCAATTTAGTGTTTCTCTTTTTCATTGATATATGTTCTAAATTTAATCGGGTCGTAATTATCGTAATGTATTTTGTATTTAATTATTTTAATGTATTTATTCGTATATGTATTTTTACAGTTTGCAATGTAAAAAATTTGATTCGTACTTAGCACGTAACTGTGCTTGAACTTGGAATACTGTACGAATTAGAATTAAACTGTTGCTAATTTAATCTCAAATTGTGTATTTATTGATGTCTCTAGTTAGTTTTAAAAGCATCGTTTCCAAAGTCATTTTTTCACTGAAACACATACAATGTGTTCCAAAGGGATTAAACTATGTCCAGTGTAAAAGTTTGGGGTGACAGATGTTTGAATCGTTAGCAAAAACTTGAAATTTGCATTTTGTATGGTGCTTTCGATCAGGTGGGTATTAAAAAAGTCATCAACATCGCTATTCATCTTGCAACCTGCAGGGAGTCCAGTGATTCCTTCTAATTGATCGTTTTTTAGTGTTGACATTCACAGCAGGACTTATAGAACCCCCTATATCTTTAGTCTAATTAGATTCCTAACACGTTACATTTTAAAGAAACATGTTAGCAAATGTGTGACGTAGCAGATCGGTTCAGCTCCCAAAAGTGTGCCAAATTTCACGCTCGAATTTTGAAATTGTATCAATTAAACAAGTTTCCGTGGTGTAGTGGTTATCACATCCGCCTAACACGCGGAAGGTCCCCGGTTCGATCCCGGGCGGAAACAACTTTTTGCTTAGAAAAACTACAATAATAATAAATTGCTTGTAGTCGAGCACTTGCAAAATAAATGGCAGGTGCTTCGTTGTTCGTCGATAAAATAATAAGCGGAGCGGCTTCGGGTCACAGCCGATAAGCATACATCAAAATTTGACGTAAAATTCGGGCGAAATTTTCACTGCTCCCCCATTCCGATCGGTAGGGGTTGAGGTGTCCGTGTCATCCCCTTTCTGACAGCCTATTGTTGCGAGGTTAAGATAAATGATTGTAAAATAAAACGCGGCTCCCCATCGATGCCATCCAAACACACTATTATTGCCACATAAGCGGAAACCAATGGGGTGAATCTCAATGTGAAATGTAAATATTGTCAAAAATGAATTCAACGCATCAAAACGGAGAATACCGGCGAAATATGCGCTGGAAAATTTACACCAAATCGCATCTTTTCATCAGTGCTGCACCGTGATTTTAATGGCATCAACACATTTATTTTAAATTAATTTAAACGCCATGTTTTGCGAATATTTGACATCACCTAACAATTCTGTCAAAATTATCTGTTTTTTTATTTTAAACAAATTCTAGCGTTATAAGCGGTTCAGTTCCAAATTAATGAATGCGATTAGTACTTTATTGATTAAGTGTTGTGCATAATAACTGTAAAACAATTTTTAATTATTATCATTTATTTAAATAAGTAAAAAAAATTATAAGTGCGAGTCGGCTTGCATAGCGTGTTAGTTACAAATTAAGTAAGTTTCCGTGGTGTAGTGGTTATCACATCCGCCTAACACGCGGAAGGTCCCCGGTTCGATCCCGGGCGGAAACACTTTTTTTTGTATTAAAATATTATTTTTGATAGATTTCTTTGAAATGGCACAGGGCTGTATTTATAGTTATTTTTGTCAAATCTGAAACTAACGAAATTTTATTTTTTAGTTAAATTGTTAGCAGCAACGAACAAGGTAAATGACGGTTTGTTTTTATTTATTTAGGGCAGTTTTTCTATGGTGCTTAATTCGCTTTAACGTGTTCACATTTCGCGCATCATCAATTCCAATCTCTTCCCTCGGAAGGGTTGTAATCCCAACTGACCCATTGCGGTAGATGTCTTATAAAATATGGTAGGGCCAGTTTTCTTTGGAGTTTTCAGTGCGCTTTAAAATATTTCAACTTAAGCTTGTTTGCCGCCACCAAACACATCTTAATCTCCGCCATAACAGCAACGTGATTATATCCGTCGGTTGGATACATGATTCAGGCTAACCCTCGACAGGCGAATGCATGTATACTATTTGCTAAGCTAACAGGATGCATTTGTCAATAAACACCGAAGTGCATGGTGCAAACACCTCAATCGCGGTGTTAAGGCGAGGCTCGTGCTCTGCTCGTTCAGATAAGGATTACAAGAGATCCCTCGAATCCTTTACTCTCCGCCTCTGGATGCACCAATTTCTCGCCCACACGTTGTTGGGTCCCTCAGCCGATTGCAGCGATCAATGTGTTTGAAAAACTACCAAGTGAATATAAGTTTATTGATGTAATTGTGCTGTGGCGATCTCTAGGTATACTATTATGTATAATAGTAATAGCAATATTTTACAACAGTGTTTTGGATCATGTTTATCTTAATGTGTCAAAATTTTGTGTTGAATTTGTTCGTTTACCAATTATATAAATATTAGGTAGATTGTTTTTCTGTTTTTTATTATTTTTTTTGTGTGTTTTTGCGTGAGTTTCGATCAGTGTCATTCATCTGTTTCACACAGCTTTGGCTTAATTGTATTCTCGTTTTATGAAAAATGTTTAAAGTATGTCCCTCTAAAATATATTTATTTACAAATGTTATGTATAAAGTGCTGTTAGAATTTCTTCCTTTATATCCATTTCCTTTTCAGTTCAAAAATTGAGAATATCGTTATTTTGCAAAAGCTCCTTCCACAGCAAGAAATTTCAGAATGCAGTTGTCATCAGTTCATCCACTTTTTGTAAATTTTTCCAAAATAAAATGTTGACTTTCGGCAAAACATTTCGAATGTTGTCGGTTAGTATCCCTAAAATTTAAAGGACACGATTCGTAGTAAAGGTTTCTAATGATGTCATAAACTAAATATTATTAATAGTGTAACTATTATCATTGGGAAGAAGAGCAGCATAGTAGAATCTGTGGTAGAATTTGTAAAGAAAACAACGAAGAAATTAAACTTAGACATACCTTCGAACAAGGAGACGAGGTCTGTAACCTTTATATTTTTTGTCTGAGTCTTCTTCAATGAATCAATATTCATCATAAATGGCGTTACAACGCAATATACTGGGCCTGAACAATAAAAATATCAAATTTACCCTTCTTATATCAGAAAAAATACGTAAAAAAATAAATAATAAATTCGTTGAACGTGTTTAATGTAGAAAATCTGATTTGTAGTTCTCAGGAAGCTCCCAATTAAATTTTTAAATTATATTGAGGTGCATGGTTTACTAAACTCCGCCATGAAATTATAGGAGATGTTTACAAAAGATATAATACCACATGTGATACCACATATCTACGAAAAGTAGGTATTCAATAACTTTTGAATCTTGTGTCATTTGAATATTTAAACTTTAATTATTTGAACTGACAAAATAAGTTCAGTTTTCTTCAAAAAACATAATACCGGATTTTAAAGTGCGTTATTATTAGTAAGTAATTTTAATTGTAAAATATCTGATCCCAAATTAATTTTTATATCAGTAAAAAATATATGTCATAGTCAAAGTAAAGCCGACATGTAGATGTTATTGACCCCACTTTCAAAAATTTTTGGCAGTAGCGCAGTAGCGGATACTATCATTTTATAATTTATTCACACGCTTACCTATTTTATGAAAGTTATACCTTATTTTGTTTTGATTTACATTACATATCCAATTGCTTTGTCTGCTTCATGCATATTGCGCCTGCTGATGTGCAACTAAATGATTTATAAATGTTAACATTGAAACGTGTAAATTTTGCACCATATACTATAAGTATTTAATAACTTTTAAATCTTATGCTTATTTGAGAAGTCAAAGAACAGCATTTTTTTTCTAGTACTTACATATCTTTTATTTGAATCAAAACTGACATATAAAAAATAATTATTTTTCTTCCAAACACATAACGCTGGCCTAGATGATAATTGTAATTTAATGTGCACTGTCTTCGTTGTTACTTAGTAATTTTTAATTGTAACATTTCTTATCTCAAATTATTCTTAATATGTTAATAAAGAAATAAATGTAATAGTCAAAGTAAAGACGACATACTAGTGACCCCTCTTTGGAAAACATTTTAGCAGTAGCTGTTGCTACCATTTTACCACTTTTTCCCATTTATAAAAATTATATCTTTTTGATTCTATTTTATCTTGTTTTAACTTACATATCATATTTTTTTCTCCATTTCATGCACATTGTGCGAGCTGATTATGTTCACTCAGTTTGTATTTTGTTATAATAATTTCGGATTTAGCGCAACTAAATGATTTATAACTGTTAACATTGAAATGTCTAAAATCTATAAATTTTTTGTGTCAGTGACAAATATATGACCAGTTCATTACCCTACATTACATAAGATTGACAAATACTTAAGTTTATTTATTACTGACAGCACTTAAAGTTTCAATTAAATTTTTTTCACATTTTTGTGTTTTATGATTGTTTTTTTTATAATTTGATTGTAAATGGGTGTTACCGATTTCGAAAATAAAATTTTTTCTTTTTTCTTTTTACTTAAGTTTATTACTGACAGCACTTAAAGTTTCAATTACATTTTTTTCACATTTTTGTGTTTTATGATTGTTTTTTTATAATTTGATTGTAAATGGGTGTTACCGATTTCGAAAATAACATTTTTTCTTTTTGCAATTTATTTCATAATGAACAAAACAATTTAATATTTTTGGCTCATCTTACCAAGCTCAAATAAAATGTGTTGTTTAATACAGAAGAATTGTTAAGAAACAAATAGAACATTTTTCAGTTTTTATGATACAGCTTTACATGAAAACAAGTCCGTACCTGAAACTTTTGATGAAATATTGCTGTGAAATACACTGTAAACATGTTTGATTTAAAAAAATAATTTTTGAAGACATCGTGTGGGAAATGGATGATTCCAGAAACGGGAGCAAACAAATCCCGCACTCGAAGCAATTTGCAATAAGTTAATAACGGGTGTGTTTGCGCCCCACATCCAAAAAGTCAATTTAGCCGTCCACCTGAAAAACACACGAACAGGTCATTAATTTCGTTTTATGGCCGGTGTGTAATTACAAATAAAATGAGAAAGCTTCTCTTAATTGAATGCCGTTCCGACGGCCATTCCAACTTTAAATGTAAGTCACGTATATAGAAATTACCTTGCGGCCAGGAAGAACGGTCTGCTTTCAGGTACGGGAGTTCCTAAACAAATCCCGGTAATCCGCGCCGGCAATTTACTTCAGCCAAGGCTTTGTCCGGCAAGGCTTAGGCATGAGTTTTATTATCTTAGTGGTTGTGTGCCGGACACTACACTTCCACATCCAAGAACACCTCTGCGGACCACTAAACCTGTCTTCCAACTTTATTATAAAATTTACTCGCCCATTAAATTCGCCGCGCACAAAAACGCATCGATGGAAAATTAGCCGCCGAAGTTGGAAATTAAGCGGCGGATTTGCAGGCTTCTCTTAAATCTTTTTTAAAACCCGACCGGCAAATACTCGCGCGTTAAACGATAAGCAGTGCATTCAATTAATTCGTTATCCTTTTAGTCGGAAACCTCTTAAGCGATCCGCGAGAAGCGCGTTTTGTTCTTCTTGCACCGACGGGGGCGAGGTGAAATGGAAGCAGGATTTCGTGTGTTTTATGGTGCGCTCCTGCAGCAGCAGGTAGCTGAGCTTACGGTTTAAGCCCGAACAGGTGATGCAGTAATGCAGCTGGTTTCCATTGTCTTGTTTTGCTGGTGGATCCGCTGTTCTTACGGCTTCACTAGATAAATTGAAGGCGGATTTCGTCCCAACTGTAAATTAAACATTAAAAAATAGAACGGAGCTGGAAATGGCGTCTTCAACTTTATTTCAAATCCCAACTGTTGCCCTTTTCATCTTAAAATCACAAGAAATGCAAAAAAACGAAACAAACACTATTTGTTGTTACTGTTATATTATACGGAGTCATTATAAATTATTGTAGTCAAAGAGTGAGCGTGCGAAAACTGGTTTCAGCGCCCTCTACTGGAGCAACTACAATGATTTGTAGAGAAAAATTGAGAAATTCCAAATTTAATTTAATCAATTAATAAAGTTTGAGTTGTAAACTGTGTCGGATTTTTTGCTTTGTAATCAGTAAGTAGGTACCTAAAATTGCCCTTAAAAACAATAATAAATAGTTATTTTTCAACATACAATGTACCAGCGCTGCGGGGAAGTAAGATTTCTCTAAAATAAAAAAATATATCGACAAAAAGTGCAATCCAGTTAATCCACATCCACTCTGAAAATAACTGCTTATATACCTACAGCATGTCCACATACCGAGTGGTGCATCAAAGTTTTTAAATGGAACACCCAGTATATTACTCTATTTTGAAATTCCTTATAAAAAATATTTTGTATAACGTATTATAGACAAATATCTTCTAGTTCATAATGATCAATTCGAATTTTGAATTGTAGTAATTTAATATATAGATTGGCTCATGAATGCAAATTGTTTATTTAATCGAATTTTTCAAATGGAACATCCTGTATATTATGGTATCAATTGATTAAATTTTTGATGAGGTTTTTAATGATATGTTTGAATAGTGGAATACCCATAATTTGGAAAATAGTTGGTTAAGAAATTGAAAAATGATGAGTCATAAGGACGTTGTTGGATAGCTTATCAAGTGTGATTGATTGATACCTAAATGTGCAGAGGGCGTTCCATTTGAAAAATTAGATTAAATTAACAATTTGCGTTCATGAGCCACCGTGTATACTAAATTATTAAAATTTACAGTTTGACTCGACCACTGAAAACTAGACGATATTAAAAATGTTCTGGCAAAATTTCAAGCCAAAATTCTCATTGGTTTGGAAGCAGCCTTTTTTACCTTATTTTCGTTTTAATGTCAAATAATAGCAAAACAACTGAAGTTAGGTCTATAATAGGTTATACAAAGAATAATATTTTTTGACAGGGAATCCGAAAATAGTGTAATATACTGGGTGTTCTATTTTAAAAAAACCTTAATGCATCAATCTGTATCTTGACCTACTGTATATAAGCAGATATTTTCGGAGTGTTCTCTTAAATGGATTGTACTTTTTGTCGAAAACTGCATTTTGATATCTTTTTTCATTTTAGAATAATCTTAATTCCTCATAGCGCTAAGACCCTATATACAAAGTACTGAGAGTAACAGAAAATATCAAGAATTGTTTAACACTGGTCATGCGCGAAATTTCGTCATTTTAATTGCATTTATAAGACAAACAAGTGTTTCCATAAACCTTTATGATTTCGAATTAATAGTAATATTTTAAACGCTATTTTTAGGTAGTAAACGTGTATATTGTAGTTAAACAATGATCATTGTGTTGTTGTCAATGATGATAATGTCATTGGGTTGCTGGAATTATTGAGTTTTGTAAACACATTTTTACTGTAGCAACAAATCAAGAAAATTGTTGCATGAAAACAAGCACTGCGTTTTAATTAATCAGGAACAATCAGGAAAAATCGATAAGACGAACACGCTGGATTATTTAATTTTACATTTCCCATAACATGTATGCTGCAAAACCGGATGATGTGACTTTGGCTGCCATTTTTATTGCTATTATTGTTTTTTCTGTGCTGTAAAATTCACAATGGAATTGGTTAATAAATAATCGGTAAAAATAAAAACAAAACGTGGCTCTTTACTTTTTGGATCCAAACCTTTCGCCTCTCCTCATTTCACTTACTAAGAAAACTATAAAATTTTACCCTTTGATCCATAGTGAAATAACGATTATTGTAGCCGACAATACAACCCGAAATTTTGGGGTACACACAGTTCATTTATCACACTGATTTTTTCACAATTATATTTATAGAGGTTGGGTCATTAGGCGGGATCGGTCCATAACTCCTGAAGCATGTAAGATACGAAAATATTTCAAATACAATTTGTACACCATTTGTCAGGCTTCATAGCCTTAAAATATTTTGACGTATACAGTATGTTCCAAATCTTACAAAAACTGAACAACTTTGTTTTTTTAAATCGAACCATCTATATTTTATTTCAATATTAGAGTCTTTTTTGACATACAATTACAATTTTTTTCATTTTTTTTTATTTGCAAGGCATTATTTAAAATTTTACTGAGACGCCCTTTTAGCAGCTAGAAGGCTGAACGTTGGTAGAAATATAAAGAAAAGATTGCTCTTTACGCCCTGCATTAATTTGAGTCAAATTATACTATTTTTAAATAAGCTTAACTGTAATTTTTCAAACGGCACCCCCTATATTTTTGTACATCATCGAATGCGTCTAGAGTCTGGCTAGGTTTTTTATTCAAGTTGTGCTAAAATACATATTTGATATTTTTGGCTGTGATCCAGGTTGAGCCAGGATAAGGTAGATATTGTGCCATGAAAACCATGGAAATCGTCTTAAGTCACATTTTAACACTGCACAGTTGTGCCATCACCAACTTGTCATTTGATTATCCATTCCATTATCCACATTGTATTTTATTTTACAATAATTTTTACGTGCCGCTTCATTGTGATAATGCTCTCGTTCACACGTTCTCACGTTCTCCGCACGTGTAAAAAAAAATATTTAAAGTACACTTTTAATAAACGGCGAAAACACACTAAGTCACTAAACAACGCAAAGGACAAGTACGAAAAATTTATAATAGAAATAACGAGTTCGGGATTCAATTGCAAAAAAAATCCCTAAATTACAAATATGTTCGTATGGAGCGATTAATGCAGCACAGCACACTTCGACTACAATCATTACAAAATTATTTGTGCATAAATTAAGAGGAAACTTGTGTTTAATAGAGTGATTTGCTCATATTTCCTTCCGGCGAGCGATGCGACCACAAAACGAAAAATTTCATTTAATTCCTATGAATGTTTACTCACCCGGCGTATGCACAAAGCAAACATCTTTTATGACTCGTCTTTTTAGGTGGTGCTACATAAATCACGCACCCTCCAAACAAAACCAACAGATAATATAATAAATAGCCAAACAACAAATACAATTTCCCGCCACATTATGAGCTACAAAGCGGTGGTTTTATAGTCAGTGCTCAGTAATGAGTACCATCTGTTCTAAAAAAGACAGTTTGTTTGACAACACAATACGAGGATGCATCCCGCCCCCGAGGGAGCTGTTACGATTTAACAACCCCTAAGAATCGGGGCGCTGGTAAAATCGCGACATTAATTTGCAAGCGCTGCTATTTTATAATCTGCAGGTTTCGGGTGTTTATTTGGTGTAAACGATGAACTAGGACACAATATATCACCCGATGTGAATTGTATGAGGTATGGCGATATAGCGCACAAAGGGCTGCATTGTAATGGAAATGTGGACTCGGTCCAGAATGCTAGGATACAGAAAGGATCTTCGTATTGTCCGCATAACGCCCAGGATTACTAACTGTTATAACTTCTCCACTATTGTTCCTTGGCCATTATCGTGTCTTTGGGATCGTGTTCGGCGACTACGAAATGAATTACATTGTACGAAGGAACGATTTTTATCAAATTTCCAAACTCCCAGCCACTTGACAGCCTGCAAAAACATGGGGTTTTAAACAAGGGCATATGCTTGACGCCGTTTTAAAATTGAAAAAAATATTTCACACGCGCGCGTCCCCTTATTTACTTTATTAAACCTCGAATAAAAATGTTATGCTAATAGGAACGTGTCGATCCATGTCCGGATTAGTCACTTCAGTTTTTCGCAATGCAACAAAAAGAAAAACAACAAATGACGAGGCGTCGAAACGAGCGCGTTTTCAATTATCGGCCGTGAAATGTCTGTAATCGCGGGTGCAATAAAAAAGTCGCTCCAATTTGCACAATCATGCTGTTTTATTTCAGGATTAAGATAAGAGATACGATTATACCGAAAGTCCGAAAATTATCTCTGAGTTATTAGCCATAAATCTGTCAGGGGACGGCGTGCAATTTGTTTAACTACCAATTTTTATTGTGCTTTAAGCGAATTGATAAACATATGATTAGTGAATTTGGCGGAAAACGAGCGAAGCGGCGAGATTTCGTGATGATGAATTGGGTCATTCGATGGCCGAGCCATATTTCAATCAAAATGGTAATTTGTTTGACAATCCGCACGAAAGTATCGCAAACGCATAACTAAATTGGACACGCGGTAAATTTCGGATTTAATAATTTTCCATACATTTTTCTTTAATTTTATAAATCGGTTATAAGTGAAAAATGTATTTACTTAATCTATCTGGTAGTTAAAAGTTATCGACATTGCAACAACACCAATTAATAATGGTTAATAAATTTTTATTTCATGTGCAATTGAATAATATTTGCAGAAACCGGTGCGTTAGCAGATTTAAATTAAAAATCCTGGCCCTTTCACCTAACCAATTCCCGACAAAGAAACCAACACGATAACAACGCCAACACTAATTTAGATATGATTATCCGAAACGCAAAAGAGATTAAAAAGCCACGGCTCGGAAGCTCGGTTCTGAAATCCTATTATTGGCCATAATCCTCCTATTTAAAATCAATTCCAATCCGACTCCACTGATTTTTAATATCCGCACGCGAAAAAACTCATTCAATTCTTGTGCGGGCATGGATTTTTCATTAATTACGCCCCGGCCGAATTTCGGCGAATTCCAAGACCGTTTCAATTCGGCAGTTTAACAATAATTGGTTTTGGGGGTGCGGAAACGACACGTGTATTACAAAAAGCACGTGTCCGAAACGCCCTTTGTGTTTGTTTTACGCATCACGCCGCTCATTGAATTAACCGGATAATAGTAAAGCGTGCTTGTCCGTCTCTGGATTCTTCTAATCTGTCATTTACTCAAGGATTGCAGGCGGAAGTTCGTCCGTCTCTCTGTTTTCATTTCCAGATTTTGATTAAACACGTACCGATTTGAATTAAAAATGTAAAATAAAGATATAAAAACTTATGATTTTTGTGCATGAATAGAGAATGGTAAAGTTTCTTTGCATCGAACGGAAGAAGCAAATAAATGAAAGTTGTAATCACGTGCGTAAAAATAAAAACGGCTCAGGAGGCGTGAAATCTAGCTCTTGTTTTTTTACAGTGTACATTTAAAAACATTTGATACGGACTGTTAATCAAGAATTTGCTCAAACGACGCCTAAACCTAGACCTGGAAATGGAGTTTATTGAAGAAGACATCAAATGTATCTTATATATTGTGTTATTATCGGTTATTAACAAAGAACTTTATTTTGAATTTCTCCAAGTCAAGGTCGAAATTTTGCTACACTGTATAGAACGTCGAAGTTGTTCCATGGTCTACACAGCCTCGTTTTATTTTTGTACGCTCGTTAGTTAGGCAAAATGGAATGAAAATAGATTCAAAATAAGGCGTCAACCAAATTAGATAAAGTATTGTTTACAATGATAAACTGCTTAAAAAATTTACCGTTTTAATGTGAAAAATAATAAATTGATAATTGATTAAGATAGCAGAAAATATGCGTGATACAAGATATGCCATAGACAAATAACAAAGTTTTAAAATAAAAATCATAAAATATACAAGATAAAGAAAGCAGTTACAAGGTGAACATACAAACAAAATAAATAAATAAAATAGATAAATATATTTCGGAAGATCAGCTAAATAATTAATAAAAAATATAAAACAAGTTACTTTTAACTTTTGAATTCACTTTTAAAAAATAATATAGAAAAGCAGACATACTCGATAACATCGTTAAAACAGAGAGGATAAGAAATAATCGAAATAAAAATAAGCTCGTTGATGCCGATTAGCATCCTGTTAAGAGGATGTGAAAATGCAAAATTCTATAGAAGAAATTTCCAAATATGAAAATTTTCATCTATTCAGTTTAGTATGATAATTATAAGTAATTTTCACAAAATACTTCAGACAAATATCCAAAATTCTATAGAAGAAATTGCCAAATATGAAAATGTTGATCTTTTCAGTTTAGTATGATAATTATAGTAAATTTCACCAGTTATTCCACACAAATATGTTCTTTTCATTTGTAGAGGTATTTCTTCTCAGAAATGGTCACCGAAATAAATATTATTTTTTAATGGAAGCAGTTATCTGATTTCAATAAAAATGGGCTAACATCTAGGCAAAGACATACTATTTATTAAAGCAATTTTCGACTACACTGATGATTTTTAAATTAGGGCCTTCAACGACTTTCTTTAAAGCTCCATAACAAATCTAACGTGCGTACAAAAAAAAGTATTCAGAGTGGACTATGGAATCTAGCTTTTGCTTTATTTTTGACGGTGTAGGGCACTTGAAGTAGCTGTCGATCAAAACGTTTTTCAATAGACGTTTAACCAAAATCCGGAGATAAAATTAGTTAAAAATGTAATTAAATATGTCTTGTATGTGGTGCCCGAAAGTGTGGTCAACAGAAAATGTAATTTAAATATCTCCATCTCAAGATCAAATAATCAAATAATCTCTAAAAAATTCAAAAATGATTCCATGGCCTCCTCTGATTTTTTTTATTTGTAAGTTGGAATAAATCTGTGGTTTCTGAGAAACTTTAAATTATATAATATATTTTTAATAAAATTGATTTATATACGATGTGGGTGCTGCAAATCCAGTTCTAATGTTGGGGTTCTCAAACTTTCAACATGCTAAGTACTTTTTGCTATTTTTTGATGCAAAAGCGCGAAAAAATCGTGCATTAAATATACATATAAATCATAGATATCTCATTTTGTCCAAGAAAAAAGACTTATCCCCTTTATCCCAGAACTCACGTAATTTTGGGACTTTTTAATTAAATATTTAAATAATCTAACTTCTTCTTCAACAACAACAAATTCCATTTTCAGGTCTCTGTTTAGACCTCGTTTGAGCAAGTTTTTGAATGTCAACTCCTGCTGAATGTCATGCTTTCACAATTTTAAAAGTCTACACTGTAATTTGTAATTGTAATTGTAATTTTAAAGAATTTATTAGACTATTAAATGGCAGGGATCAAGCAGCAGAGAAGATGCAAATAATTGTCTTGTGCAAAGTTGAAACTTGCAGGGACAATGAATTAATGAAGATGATAACCAGCGTACAAAAAAGTAGACCATGGAATCACTTTGGAATTCGTTTGATTGTAAAGAATGTTTGCAGATTAATGTTGAGATGTAAAATGCGAAATTAAGTTTTAAGTTGACAGCCGTTTAGGACAGGACATACGAGTATAAGATACATTTTAATTTATTTTTTCGTTTGGGCCTCTTTTTGCTGACAATTCCTGTCAAATGTCAATGTCAAACGTCTACACTGTAAAAATATATTAGTCTCCATGGCCTACTGTAAATTATTTATTTTTTAAGTTTATTTTCAGAAACCAAATAAAATAAATATACAAAAATATGTATATAAATCCTTGGTGGCAGTTTATGTAATTGATTTCAACAAGAAAGCTAAAATAGATTTATTAAAAGGCAATAAAAAAGTAAAAATATGTCAGGATCTCTTCGGAAAATCGGCTTATTGTTTAAATCTTCTTAACATAGTCATTGATCCAATATTGGTGTTTCCACTATTTTGATTCGTTGAAATCAAATTACAGCATCACCATATTCCGATAGAAGGTGTTCATGAAACTCAAATTATTGAAACTAACATGGCACGTTCACATCCAAATAGCTTTTTTGCCGACAACTGTGTATTCAAATTTCATCTGCCCCATTAGTCCATCGATGAAATAGTGCACAACAATCATAATTGGCTTATCCGCTTACGATGAAAGATAAGTCGGCTTATGTAGACAAGGGTACATGACTGCTGCACCCCGTTTTGCAGACATATTAGCTAGAAATTGCATCTGACATCGACAAGCAATATTATCGGGCGAGTCAAATGCGTTTAGCATTGTAATACGTATGTTTCTTATTACGGGGACCCTCGCATTCGATCCAATCGGACGATGTTTTAAATATCGTTGATTCGTTTCAATAATACACGAGGTGCGTGTGTGTCGACTTGTTAACGTCTCTCACCCTTATTTTTGGGGCTAATCGCGGCGAAACGTCGACGGTGAGTTTGTAAGTATTTAGTATTCAGATAACGCGCCTCGTTGCTCTCATGCATATTCATCGGGCGGTAATTAATCATCAGTACGGGGACCAGGGTGGCAGCACCCTCCATAGAGACTGCGCCCTTATAATGTCACACGATGCAGTTGATACACGAATTATACGACGGACGAAAAATTTCGGTGTTAGGCGTATTTTTAGCAACGGTAAGAAAGGGGCTTAGCGGGAATGTTGTCAGAAACGGCACCGGTCTTGATTTGAATATAAAGCATTCATTTGAAATGCAAAACTTGGGAATAATATTCCGGCAATTCACTAAAATAAATAAAGCTTTATGTGCGTTTTGCATAAGTTAATTATGAGTTATTAGGAGGATAGAGTTGTGACAACGAAATTAACTTGGTGGAGCGTTTGGGCTACGGGAGTTTTTACAAAATGCGGGTGCAAACGAGAGGGAAGCTTTCGAGCTGGAACAGTCTTGAAACGGGTTGAAAGCGTTTATATTACGTAGACAAATCTCGGGATTACGCCGAATTAACAATAAATTATTATTGCAAAAACATAATGTTAAAAAGGCGATTCTTGCGCTTGAAAATTTCATAACGTCTTACAATAAAAGCTCTAGCCGTATAAGTACAGTAAATGCGATCATTTGCATAATTAGTTAAAATATTTCAAAACGAAATACAATACAATGTTTAAATTAATGTAAAATGGCATAGTCATATTTTCGTAGGGGCCCAGCGGCAGTAAATAGCCAAGTGACGAAATTGAGCTTTTTAGATTTATTGTAACGACCAGTGGCGGCTCGTGATCACTTTGTTAGAGGAGGCAGGGAGTTGTTTTTAATTGGTTACTAATGGACTTACATTTTTTATATTTATTGAATTTTTTGATAAGCTGCTCCTCAGCTGAGATAGAGATAGATCGAGTTTGAGGAGAGATTATTAGGAAATGTCCTACCATAATTGCAGTAATAAGTTCGTGCTATTACTTTCCAATTCGAATTTTCCAAACATTCAGTTAGAATGATTAATTCGAACAATTTGTCCAAAGTCATAAAACCCTATGAATATTTCTTCTATGTCTTAAAATGATTATCATCAATTTTAGGTACATGAAAAAAAATTGAACTAGTACTTACTTTGCAAATTTATGTTTTTAGTTACAACGTGAGCTATCGAATCTAGTTTATTTTTAATTGTTATGGAAGTTCTCGATAAGGAACATTTCTTGTAGGTAGGTAGGTACTATTAATTAACACATTTTGTGTTTCCTTATTCTTTAAACTTTTCTCTGCTTAACGATTCTCTACTATCTTCAAATCGGCCAAACACTAATTCCTGTTAATTTAAAACGAGTGCAGAAAAATAAATAAAAATATACATAAATTTTTTTATATATTTATATTTTGTGTGGCCTGTTATAAAATATTTGTTAAATTTCCACTGGACGTGGTGCCGTCAGATAATTGTATTATATTTTGCTTGTTTAAACATGCAATTAACATGCTATTTTAATTACAATAGAAAACTGACCAAAAACCTAACCCGCACAGAACGAATTGTCAACTGTAAAAATACGCAAATAAACAATGATCATCTGCGCTAAATTCAAAATTCGACTCCTAATTGGTTGTGATATGGTGGGAGTGTTTTGTCTGAGGTTCATTGTTTTTCACTTTTCAGAGCACCGAAGGCTGTACCCTTTCCGAAAAAAGTACCCAATCAAATTACTATAAATCCTAAAAAAGTCAGCGATGGAGCCATACCTCCTCTGTGATTAGCGCAGTGAGGTGCATTTTTTCAAGCAAAAAATGCGTAAAAAGCACAAGTTGGGCGTTTCCATTCAAATTCGATTTGAAACTGAAACACATCATGTTTCTTTGTAAAATTTTAACCAGAAAGATTAAAAAAAATCATAAATTTACAAAGTCTGGAACTAATTAATTCGTCACTTGATGCAGAGAAAGCACTGCCTCCAGCATTTAAAAATAAATTTTATTAGGAGTACCTAAGTATAATGGTGAGGCCCGAGAGTATCTCTTTTGACCTAACTTATGAATTTGACTAAAATACCTATTATTTGAAATAAATTCACGTACTTATGCTATTTAGATAAATCCATGTGGAATCCTAAAATACCTACTACAATATAACACCAAACCAACATAAATAACTATTCTTCATTTCTATCTTAGATTTTATTCTCCAATAGATTATTTAAAAGTAAGTATATAAACGTGCGTACTACTGTCATTGAACATGAATGCAATTATTTCTATCCTCCTATTATTAATTTTCAAACTGACCTATACGGGCTGAATTTTGCTAAAAATTTTTGTTATATTTGTTCGAATTATTTTTAATTTATCCCATGGTATACTACATTCGGGAAAGAAATGTTGGAAAATAAAAAACAAGAATCTGGAAAAATATTTATTATTAATACTTATATGTATTCACATTATTTCAGATTTAGCCATTTCCACAACCGTTGGGTTCCCATATGGCCCGACCAAGAAATGTTAGTACATAAAAACAAGAAAAAATCCCCAAGGAGTGAATTATTATTATTTAATTTCTATTTCTTAAAAAAACTTGTTTCCGAATATATTTTTCTCACCGTTTCAGATTTATGTTTCTCTAAAAATATAGAGTGTACAAATAAAAACGAAAGCTCTTGAAACAATAAAAACTAGTTTTGTTTTATTTTTTACAGTGTAAACCTTTGGCTATGCCAAATCATGACGATTGACAGAACTGTTAAAATTTGCTCAAACCAGGTGTGAACCTAGTTTTAGAGATGGATGGTATTTTTATGAAAAATGTTAAAAATGTATCTTGAATATCGCCAGAAAAGTTTGTCAATCCAGAACTTAATTTAAAATTTCTCTAACTGAAGGTCAAGAAATGGCTACACTCTTCGAACATCGAAGTTATTTCAAGCCCTACGCAGTTTCGTTTTACTTTTGTAAGCACGTTATTTATAATATATATAATAAAATTTAATAAAATACATTTCCAGCATTAAATGACTTTATTATTTATTTAATTTTATTTAATCATCCTAACCATAAGAACCTGAAAAATTCCCCAAAACGTATTATTTATAATTAATTTATTAGTTATTTTTATTTTATTTAGTTTTCATTAAAAAAATGTCAAAATTTGATGGCAAGTAATCGGTTATCATGACATTTATTTCAAATTCCGCCTTCACATCAATTTCACTAAAAGCATTCTGGAAATTAGTCAGAACGAAAAAACTAAATAACTGTTTATCTGTGACAAAACACAAGCTAAAATTACCCTTATATGGCAAATTCAATAATTTTCCTCCCACGTCTTCTTGACTCCTATCTTATACCCAATTCAACGCACATCGTCACGAAATTGGCAAAAACCGAAAAATTCAAGAAAACACAAGGCGACGGTGATCGTCGTTCCACCGGTGCGTCGATGGATGAATGTTGGCTGCACTGCGCGTCGTCAGCGTCGTGCAACGCCATGTTGGATGACGGCCCCTCCTATGCCTGTTAGTGGCTGATATAGTGTTATCTCGGTAGGCGGGACTTGGCGCTGTTTTGTTCATTTTGATTGACATCCCGTGTTCTGATAACGCTGCACTTGTCCACTGTTTTATTTCGAATTTCGACAGCCTGCCGTTTGTTCGTTTCAGAAGAATGCAATTTTGCGGACGGCTGCATGCGGAAAATTGTTTTCACTCCAACCAATACTCGCACTTCACACCAAAAATGTTAGTTTTTATGTCAACATTAATTTGAAAATAACTTTAATTGTAATAACTTTATTTGTATTGTCAAGTTCATAACTTTATTAATAAACAACCCAAAATTTGTTTTGTTTTTTTATATGATCCGTTACTGTAGTGTTTGTATGAAATTGTTTCAGATTGTATGTGTTTTACGAAACTGAGTAAATTACAAGATAAAATCGTTGAATTAAATGTTTCGTTCCTCGCCTTTTCGTTCCAGACGTCCTACGAAGTTTTCTCACTTATTTTTAACCACCATAAGACAAAATAAACAATTTCAATTGTTCTCTGTGCAAATATTTTATATTAATATTTGTCATTAAAGCTTCGAAATCCATTTCGTCATGCTTACGCAAAAAAGCTTGAAAAGATTTCGTCCGGAGACAGGTCTCTATGATGCACTGCCCGAAATAAACAAAATAAAAAAATCATAAATTACAAATAAACAAAAATAAAGCTCTATCAATACACACAGGAGTCGTTTCAGTGGCCGGAGTGATTGTCTTGACTTAGCGCCTTTGCAGGCTCCGCCCCCTATCAATAACTGCAAGAAGACAGAAGATGCGAGTGGCTGAGATCGGGAAAGAGAAGGGACGTTTGAAAACATGACATATGCACGCATGCTCTTTGAATTACAAGCGGGGGCGTGACCGAGCTTCCAAGCTTTCAGAGTCGCTTCAGATAAGAGCTGGAATGAGTGGGAGTTATTGGAGAGGAAGCGTGTTGGACGGAGAGGTGTGATGTGAAAATGCCGAATATTGCCGATCGTGGGGCATTCGGCAGAGGTCCACAGGCAGCCCTATGATGATATATAGAGAGGACGACTTATGGTTAAACCGCGTTGGGAAGTGGCCCAGATTACAGAGACTTTGCAGTATCAAGTCCTAACCCGATATCTGTGCGGCCGCTAAGCGCTTAAGACTTTTTAATACTTTCATAGGATTTCGCGAAAACCGCCCTGAATTCGTTGCGGCAGTGATTTGTAAGATATTAACGGCGCGGACAGGCGGTTTCATGACGAGGATTCTCGAGTGGATGATCGTGGATTTATTTATGTTTTTCCGGTGCTTTATTGAGATTTTCGGATAGTGGCGCGAGGACTGTGATTGATTTGGGTGGTCTTGGACTTGTCGTCTTCTTCCAAGGATCTAACAGGTGAGTTTTTCAAACGTTACATTTCTCTGTAGCTAGATACCACATAAAAATCCTTGTAAGAGCAGTCACATGATTCTGAAGCGGTAAATCTAAGTGTAATTCGCGCCTGATATATTGGTCACTAATCATCTTCACGAATGAAGAAATATTTACGAAGCAGTAACGTAGACGCACAAACATTCCAGCTTTATTAGACATCACCCAGCGACTAGTCACTTTTACAAGTCGGTGTAATGTTTTCCTAATTATTTTTAATTTATTATGTCTTATTTGTGTTCATTTTAATAAAAAATCACAAATTGTGTGTAACGCGAGACGAAAACGTACAAAATTTGTGTTGGAAATCGTCGAGAATTTTCCGACGGACTGAATAGCGCTTAACGCTTCACTACAATAAATCAACATTTCTATTTTATAAATATATAAAAAATGTGTTTCAGTATTAACCCAAACTCAAAATCGATTTAGTCCCATGAGTCTTAGTCACATGTCGTTTATTAAAAAGCAAAATTTTATAATTAAAAAAAGGCAATAATACAATGTAAATTTCCTTCAGTACAAATGCTTCGAAACTCAATAAAACGTTTTGAATCAGTTTTAGTAAATTTATAATGCTTAATAACAATATTTTAGAGCGATCGAGTTAACTCTTTTGCCCATATTACCTGTAATTACTCATCTTGACAGTATAAGTATAAAGTAAGTATAAGAACTTCAAAGCGATCGGGCCAGACAGAAAATCATAGCTTCAAAACGAGAAAACTCTTTTACTGGACTGAATTTAATTATTCCAACAATTATTAAATGTTTGATGTCAAATTTTGTATAATTTGAATTCAAATATTTTTTAAATTCTCAAGCATCAATTCAAATGTATTTACAAATTTTTTCACAGTTTCAAGCGTTGTAAAACTACTTACACCACAAATCATGTATATTACGAACTAATTGAAATTACAAAAAATTTGAGAATTACAGCCCAATTTTTAGATTTTTGAAAAACTTTTCTTGATTGCTAGCGTACGAATTGTTGAGCCGTGCTTTGAAATTTGCGAAAAACATTGCACTGTCAAATTAGATCCCGATTAGAACATTCTTAACGTACATCTGGACAAGATTGGCAGGTGGCAGGTTGCAAAACGTGATAAAATAAATTATCTATCAACTGAAAACCTCATTTATGATCGGACTCAGATTTCCTGCAAATTTTATAACCACGCTCTTACGCTGAAATCCGATGAGATTTCATGAAATCTTCCTGCTGTAAGTCGGACTGAATCAGGTGCTTTGACGCATTGGTAACAAGCTCACTAGGATTTGCAAAAATTTGTTTTGCAGTTTGTATTGTAATTTTTGCAAAGCGTTTTCATGTAGGCAAATTCGTAGGTATGTCGTAAGTTTATTAAAATTGCTTCCAAGCAGCATTCAGGATATATTGCTATGAAATGTTGAATGGTTCTTGTAATCCTATTCTGACTTTGTGAAAATCGGCTTGTCTTAAGTTAAAAATGTCCACGGAACACAAATATTTATTGTTTTCTTTTGTTGATTTTGACAATTTAATTAATAAATATGATTTTTAACAATTATTTTTTATTTACTAAATTATCTAATGTCATAAAATTTAAAATGCCTGGATTGTTTTATTTTATTAAATTGTACAGCATTTTTACACTTCAAAAATTGTGTTGGTCAGTTTCACTTCTCGTGAAGGGCACGTCAGACGTGTGCCCTCAAATCCGAAAGCTCTTCTCAGCTTAAGTCAGACCGACTCCGCTTAGCAACAATATATTTCAGATCGGTCAATTACGACCACTAATGACGAAATAAACAGCGTCAAGTGATTGGAGCTTGTCGTTGTATCAAATTAGTGGGGTGGCGGCGAGGGAGGGGATGAAAAGCACGGGCTTAGTAGCCGCAAAGCTCTCAGACCGATGCCGACTCCGTCGCGACGCTCACTTGATCCGGTCTAAACCTGGCCAAAGCTGTTTTTAAGCTCCGTACCTTTTTTCATGGACTTAACCGACTTTTGGTCTTTGTTCACGTCGCACCTGGATTTACTTACGATCTTTTAAGTGATCCCGGCACTGAGTGATTTTGTAACTGATTTGTGCATCTTTAGCGGGATTTTGCGGTATTAATTTCGGTTTTTTCGCGCGAAGTAGTGCGAATGTCCTGCGAGCGCTCCTGAAGGTAATATTCAACATTCAAGCTTGAGTTGCTTGTCGAAGAGAGCTTAGTTTGTCAGTGTCCACAATCGATGCATTCTGCACGCGGCCCCAAGAGGCTTATAATTATCATTAATACGTGGACGTTTAACATTTAGCTGAGCCAAATATTTAAATATCTGCGATTGGTTTGTTTGTGGCAAGCTAACTAAAACCCCGAGAAATGTATCATTTTCACACCTGATATCGTCGGAATCGTGACGACTGCTTTATATTGTTATCTTGTCCAAGAAAACGTGAACGTGTTCACGTCAGCTAAATCCTTTGTCTTTATTCTCTTAGCAACCGAATATTTTGTAAAATTGAGAATGTGCGCTCCAACCAGCTTAAAATTGTTAAGCATTTTAATCCGAAAGTGGGCGCCCCATCAAATTTATGCACGCACATTTCTGTCGAAGACTTGGCTCTTGCTGGTCGCACGAATTAATGTGAAACTTCTATTCTTTCAGGTGCCATGCGCCCGTCGTAAAGACTACGTACGAAAATAATTTAAACTCATGTTTAAAATGGAACGGATGGAATCAATGTCCGATCCAGCTTTGTGCCTCCAAGACCTGGTAACCGGGGTGACGACGTCGTCGGCCAACTCAGACATGCATGGAGTTCACCATTTGCACGACTCCGTCAGTTCTGCCGTTTCTGTCAGTTCGGCAATAACAGGAATCATGTCCGGATCTTCGGTTTTGGGGCATCACGTCACGTCCCATGAACCCTCACACCACCACGGAGTGGTCCCCCACACGCCGTCTCTGCACCACGAGCCTTTGGAGAAGCTAAAACGTGGTGAGTTCGTCCGGTTTTCGGGACCTTGGACACTCTTGCGAAACGTTATCGCCGATTTCTAGAGTGTAAAATTTATGGATTCTAATTATCGATAAATAATTTATCAATTTCCCATGAGATTAAATTCGATCGAGCCGTAAATTTTATGGGGGTGCAATTTGGGGTAATTATTTTTTTAAAAGGTGTGCTTTGCCGGCGTCGCGTCGCTTGCAAGGAGTGCGCCGCCGTCGTTTGGCGACGCTCGCCTTTATAATTCGCATTAGGTGGCCATTACCTCGATACCCGGATCATCCGGTATTACCGGTAAGCCCGGAGTTAATGAATCAGACACCTTCGCCTCTTCATCTATTACATGTTTACCGATTCCTTCAAGATTTATCTGAATCAGAAAAATCACTTTGTCGAGTTTTGAAATTTCTAGCCGGTGCAAATGCAAAGAATTTGAAGAGTTTGGGACGTGTTCGGAAAGTTGTAATCGCGTGATATTTTGCCCGAACAAACAGTCAAGATTAGTTATGCCGTCTAACTACTAGGAGCTGTAAATCTTATCTGTTGGCAGATAGGTGTTATTCGTATTATCTCAATGCATTTTATCTAAATTTGTGCTGAAATTTTTCACCACGATGCACCTAGTTACAGCTCAGTTCTGTAAATCTCCAACGAGCCGGACCTGAAATTGAAATAAACGTTTTTTATTTACAATAAACGTTTTTTATTTACAATTTCTGTAATTTGAGTTATATCTATCAAATCTGGTATCTGTAATTGTCCTTTTCATATTGTGCCAAACCGAAAACTCTTACGATCATTTACGAGTAATGTCTAAATTTGGTGTTTTGGACACCGTTCGTCATCTTTTAAATCCTTCAGAGTTCTTTTCGTTCACACTTCCGACATCTAATTATTTTTTATCGCTTGTAATTTTTGTGCTTACATCAATACACCCTAAAAATAATTTTCATTTAAATGAAAATGAATCAAATGAAGTTTGGTTTTGTATCATCTAATTGTAGTTACTAAATCTGTTATCTGAAATTGTGTTTGTGCCTTTTTTATATGTCTCGAACTGTTACTTTTGTGACCATTTATTTTTTTAATTTATTACATATTTTGGACACCCTGTTTCAAAAATTTCAGAGTTCTCTTCGTTTCAGAACACTTTAGACACCTATTCAATTTTTTAATAACCTGCAATTTTCTGCTTATATTAGTTTGATTTTAAAATAAATAAAGTATGGTTTATATTATGTAATTGTTATTACTAAATCTGTTATCTGTAATTGCTCTAACTCCTGCGGCCATATAATTTCTAAATATGTTATTTTCGACTGCTATCGTCTATCGTCTAATCTAATTAATTTAGTTAGTCAAAATAGTTTTTTTTTAAATAAAACTCACACGAATTCAGTGTGTGTGGTTTGTATTTTTGTGGCCACTGAAAGTTTAGTTTCTGTATTTTTGACCGATTACTTCATTTGTAGTTTCTTCGTTTTAAAACAAACTAAACATCTAATAAAATTTTGCTCTGTATAGTTTCGGATACTATATCTTATTTTTACTACTTTCATTAGGATTTAATTACTTTTTAATTCGTCACAACTAATAACCATGTCTTTTGCTCAATTTTGGTGAATATTAAACAAATCAAACGTGATTTGGATTCTCTAATTGTTATTACCAAATGTGTTATCTATAATTATTGCTCTACTCTTGAATAATTTTTTCACATTTTCTAAAACTGCAGCTCTTGCGACGGTCCTTGCTTCGTTATGTAAAAAAAGTGTCATCTAATTAATTTTACGTACCTTATAATAATTCTGCTAAATCAAGTAAAATAATTTTTGGTTTGAAAAAATCAAACGAATTCAGTTTGGATTGTATTCTTGTGACTATTGAAAGTTTAGTTTCTGCATTTTTATCTGATTACTTTAGTTCATTTGTAGTTTATTTGTTTTAAAACAACCTAAACATCTAGTTACATTTTTTACTGTATAATTTCGGATACTTTTTACATTAGGATTTAACTAATTTAAATTCGTCGCAACTAATCGCCAGGTCTTTCGCTAAATTTTGAAGGAAATCAAACAAATAACGTTTGATTCTGTATTCTCAAATAGTTAAATTTGTATATTGTTAAATCTGTAACGTAATTGCTCTACTCTTACAAATGGTGTTTTAACATTTTTTAAAATTGTAACTCTTGGCGACCGTCATTGCTTCGTCATCTTTTAAAAAGGTGTCATCTAATTAATTTTACCCTCTTTCTGATATTTCTGCTTACAATAATAATTAAATCCAGTCTAAATATTTCATGTTTAAATAAAAATCTAACGAATTTATTTTAGTTTGTATTCTTGTCTTCTTGAAAGTTTAGTTTCTGCATTTTTAACTGATTTCTTTTTCATTTGTAGTTTCCTCGTCTTAAAATACTCTAAACGTATAATTACATTTTTGACTGAATAATTTCGGATACTTACAAACTTTTTTTACTGTTTACATTAGGATATAATTAATTTTAATTCGTTGCAACTAATCGCCATGTCTTTTGCTCAATTTTGAAGAAAATAAAGCAAATCACGTTTGACTCTCTAATTGTTATTACTAAATCAGTAATGTAATTGTTCGACTGTTACTAATGGTTTTTAACATTTTTTAAAATTGTAAATCTTGGCGAGCTTCATCTTTTAAAAAGATGTAATCTAATTAATTTCACCCATCTTCTGATATTAATGGTTAGATCAGTTAATTAAATCTAGTTTGAATTGTTTTTGTTTAAATAAAAAATCAAACGATTTGAGTTTGGTTTGTATTTTTATCACCATTGAAAGTTTAGTTTCTGTGATTTTGACCGATTACTTACTTCACTTCATTTGTGTTTTTTTCATTTTATAACAATCCAAACATCGAATTTTGTTTGTTTGTATAATTGGGGGTACTTTCTTATTTTTTTACTTCTTTCATTCAATTTTTGACTTTTTTGGTTTTTTATCCAGATTCCTATTTATATGTATACCAACCCCTTCAACTTGCTTCTTTATCTTATGCTCTGTTCTATGTCCAATAACAAATTGGGTTGTGCTATATACATTTTTTATTTAGGTCTGAATTAATAATCGTTTGTACATTTATTCAGCACAAGAGCATTTTTATACGCATTAGAAGCAGCTAATCTGGATTCAAGTATTTTCACGGAACCGGTCCCATATTTTTATGTGTTAATCTGTTTACAATTTTGTGCGATTTTGTCGTGTTTCCTTGCCCTTGTTTCGACGACATTCGTCCCGTAACCCTTGCTTTATCGCTTCTAGTAATGCCATTCCGAATTCACTCGCATATGGCCCGGTTAGCCAGGATAATCCTCACTTCCTTATCCCAGGAGAGGCCCTTTGTGTCCCAAGTAACTCGTTTTTAATGGAACTACTAGTAATTTATTTGTGGTCCAACATTCGATGGGTTAATAAAAATTGGAGGTGCCTTAATAGGGGATTAATGTGAGCGTTTCCCTACAAAGTCAAACTCACCCCTTCCTGATTGTCCTATTCAAAACTGTCCATCGACAGATGTGTCTTATTTGGGGGTGCAAATTGCTGCTGTGTTGACAAACAACCGGATTCACGCTGATCCGGCGCCAGCGTGTGATGAAACAGTGATAAAATTGTGAAAAATTTAATCTTTACGGCTTTTATTGCACTCGTGTCGTAAAGCGAGCGTCTCGAAGCGTGACATTGAGGAGGAGGGAACTTGTAACGGGATACTTTCTTCCAAGTCCGCAACTAATTGGCCATATGATCGTTTTGCATAATAAATTGCCATACCAAATAAATTTGTGTTCGGGGTGTTTTTGGTAATCCCACGGATCTGGGAAATATCTCGTTTCATCTGCGTTTATGTATGATGACAGAAACAGATAAAGGACGCTCGAATTTCCAATAAATTTCCGAACCGTGCGTCCACCAATTAGATTTGTTGCGCAAACAAATCGAAGAGGCAGCGAAGAAGAGCGATTTACCTATCAAAAGTTAGGGCGACGACAATGTTTTGAAGGCGTGACAAGAAATTTGCCAAGCATTAATTCCTCTTAGATTGAGCTTACAAGTGTAATACTTTGGATTAAGGGGATCATTAAAATTATGCTTGGGAATTATGGTATAAAACTTGATAGCGCATCGAAGATTATCCAGGATCAGTCTGTTTTAAGAAAGCGCCTTTGATTTATTTTCCTTGGGTGTCGTCGTTTCGGTTCGCGCGCCGCTTGATAAAATTCTGAATTGAGAAAAATTGCACGACTGATCAATGAAGAAGTGCATGAGAATTTGAACAAGTGTCGATGTGGAGGTTATGACAACGTTCCCCACCTCGCGCTAGATTAGCGAATTATTCCAATTCGGTGGAGCTATTATAACGGCCTTCCCCTAAGTACAGGCGAACGCTTCATTCGTCATCGCTTTTTTTCTACCCCGAAATCCACACAAATTGATTGATCGACACCGTTCATAAAAGAGCCATCAGAGTATTCAATGTTTTGTGAGTTACACGCATGAATTAGCCGCCAAAAGGGCCCTCCGCGCTTATCATCAATATGCCATTTGAAATTAATACGTATTGTTTAAACCTTCCATCCACTACCGCTTCACAATAAACTGGGCACAGAAATTCAGGAACCCTAAATATTATCAACTCATTGGAATACACACTTTAAAAAACTTCAGAGGAAACCAAATCGAATTGTTCCGCATGTAAATGTTGCAGGCTAAAAATTATTTTACTAAACAAATAAAGCTATTTTACATTATTAATGCTATTAAGAATATTATGAAGAAATTCTAAGTGACTACCAACTGAATATGATCAAAAAATAATAAATAAAAAATTTCATGAATGAAATTAGCTGCAACTTATAAATTTAATTTCTTATTCCAGTTATGAACGTTATTAATTAGTGTTTGCAGAATCGTAAAGTTTGCAATCTCTAGACTAAACAAATCCATCTTCAAAATGTCACTAATATGTTGTATGGAATGTGATTACTAGACTTTTGTAGATTTTTGATAACGTAACATTGATGGAAAAGAGCTAAGATTTTTTTAAATGTAAAATTAAATTAAACTTTTCAAGATTTGAGGATGATATCAAGAGAGATACATTACTTAATATGTGGTATCTAATATGTCGATTTGTTCAAAGTTAATTTGAAGAAGTCGAATATTTAAGAAAAGAACATAAAATTTAACATCAGACTGAATCTGCACAGAAAAGAAAAGACGAGATCGTTTGACATCAGACTGATTTTGCAAGAATAAACTGTGACTAAGTGCTCATCCTGATCAAATACATTTTCGAAAAAAATTCCCAATGGTATATGGATTCCCAATTATTCCTCCCACATTTAAAAGCTCAAAATCTCTTACATGTACCTAAGCCACTGCTTTTCTCATACTCATCAAGTTTTTTTAAATTCTATTTGCCATAAAACAGTCAATTTTATTCGTTTTATTTGTTGTTGAAATCACGGTTTTTCCAGCTTTGTGGCTTTGGGCTATTTTGAGAAATTAGGACAAGTTATCCCACAAAATTCTTACTTGAAAGAATTGCAAAAAACGCACCATGAATAAATTAATAAATTTCACTTTATTTTTATACTCGTAATTATTTTATTATAAATCGATTTTCTTGTTTTTCATTTTTTGCAATTTACGTTTGGAATAATTTTAGGGAGGTTACTTGTTGGATTCTCCAAATTGGGAACAATTGATTAAACCTACTACAGCCACAAAAAAGAGGAAAACCAAACACTGCTCACAGGGATAAAAACAAATTTCTTGAATTTAGATAAGGTAGATTTAATTGGAACAATGTTAAAAAATTTCAGAAATGTCTACTAATTGCAAAAGAAGCACCATGAAAAATTAAATACATTTCACTTTCTTTTTATACTCGTATTTATTTTAATATGAATCAATTTTCGTGTTTTTAATTTCTTGCAATGAACGTTTGGAAGAATTTTAGGGAGGTTACTTGTCGGGTCCTCCCATTTGAACAATTGATTCACAAAATAGAGGAAAACCAAACATTGCAATAAAAACAATTTTTTTGTATTTTAATTAAGGTAATTTTAATTAAAACAATGTTAAAAAATTGCAGAAATGTTTACAAATTGCAAAAGACGAGTTACGAAACATTAGGTATACATAAATGCATTTGTCATTAATTTTATATTAATTTTATTATGAATGAATGTTCTTCTTTTTAATTTCTTGCAATGTGTTACTTTTGTTATCATTGTCTATTGGGAGAAATTGGGGCAAGTGGCCCTACGAAATTTTTTCGCATTGTCTGCATGCATCTGTGATACAAATCTTCAGTGGCGATGTGGACATGATCGAAGTATCTTTCTCGAATCTCCTGATTTGTCTTTGCAGATGTAGACGAAACGTTTGGAAGAATTTCAGGAAGGTTACTTGTCGGGTCCCCCCATTAAAACAATTGATTCAAACTACTACAGCCACAAAAGAGAGAAAAACCAAAAGTTCCTCACAGGGATATAAGCAATTTTTTTGTATTTTAAATACATTAGTTTTAATTATAACGATCTTCTAACCAAAAATTCCTCACAGGGATAAAAGCAATTTTTTTGTATTTTAATTACACTAGTTTTAATTATAACGATATTCTTCGGAATTTTTAAAAATTTTCAAATTTTTTGCACTAGTTTAAATTATAACAATGTTTTAAAAATTGCAGAAAGTCTACAATTGCAAAAGACGCACCATAAAAAAATTAAATTCATTTGCTTTTCATTTTATATTGGTATTTATTTTATTATTAATCAATTTTCTTGATTTTAATTTCTTGCATTAAACATTTGCGGAAGAATTTCATGGAGGTTATTTGTCGAGTCGCCCCATTTGAACTATTGAATCAAACTGCTAAAACCACGAAAATGAGGAAAACCAAAAATTGCGCACAGCGAATAAAGCAAATTTTGTGTAATTTAAATATGGTAGTTTTCATTAGAACAATGTTTTCAAAATTGACTTTCTTTTTATTTTCGTATTTATTTTATTATTATCTTGTTTTTAATTTATTTAATGTTGTAACTTTTTATCGGGTGAGTATACCATTGAATTGAAACATATAATTGTTTATTGGGAGAAATTGAAACAAGTAATCCCACGAATTTTTTCGCATTGTCTTCAGTGGCGATGCGGACGTGGTCGAAGTATCTTTCTTGAATCTCCTGAATTGTTCTTCCTGCGGTAGACAGAATGTTGGGATGAATTTCAACAGGGTTACTTTTTAGGCCCCCAATTGAACAACTGACTAAAACTACTACAGTCACAAAAAAGAGGGGGACCAAAAATTGCTCACAGAATTAATACAATTTATTTTATTTTAAATATGACAGTTTTAATTATAATAATTTTATAAAAATTGCAGAAATGTCTACAAATTGCAAAAGACGCACCATGAAATAAATAAATACATTGGACTTTCTTTTGATACTACTTACATTTTATTTCATATCAATTGATGAATCAATTTTCTTGCTTTTAATTTCTTGAAATACCTATCATAATTTTGTTGTCAAGTAAGTATAATATTGAAACATGAAATTTTAGGATCAACATATTTATTATTTTCTTTATTTTGTTATTTTCGACAGTCTCCGTTTTTTAGAGGTTCATTCTTCGCATCACTGCTCATATATTTTAGATAATTTTACGGTTTCTTGGAAAAAGGGAATAAGTATTTTTTGGACAAAGAGGGATATCTATGATTTGCACGCGGCACGAGCCAATCGTGTATTTTCTGCGACAATTTACTATTTGGGTCCGAGCGAAGGAAAAACGTTAAAAGTTGGCAAAGCTCAGCTGCTCGTTGGGTTTTTCCATTTTTATCACGTTTGACAATATTAAAAGCGTCGCGACGCGTCTTCCGTTTTTTCCCCCCGATTGCTAAACACTCACACGCGGGGCTTTAAAACGCTAATAACGTCACGTTTTAGAGACGACGGCGGCGGCACACCTGACATCGTTCCTGGGGTTGATTGCGGGGGCGGCGCAACTTTGGGGGGGTTGATTCCCGCCGTCAGTCTCGCGACACGTCCACTAAGCCCTTAATCTGGCCTTCCTTACGGATTTTAGGAAGTCATTTATCAGTCACATATTAGACCGCCAGGTGGCACGCCCATAAACTAACACTTCTGAAGCGGGATCTCGGGATTATGACAAGATTACCGCTCTGTTTGCCCTACACTTTGCGACGATTCCTGGCAAAATACACGAAACTCTGGAAATTAGAAAAATTGGAAAATCTCGTTCGTACCATTTCCAGCCACTTGCGTAAGCCGGCCGAAACAATTCGTGCGTCTCGTGATAAATTTTATTTATTTAAATTTTCATAAAAATACACTGTTTACACTCTGCACACGAGGATGAGTATTGTTCGGATTATTTGCTTCACGTAAATTTTGTGAAATAATTATTCCTCAAATACACGCTGTTTGTTCTTTTAATTAAACATTGTAAACGTTCAAAATATCTACACTAAATATTGTTATTTGGATAATTTACTTAACAACCTAATTTTTTCACGGTTTGTTTCTCTTATTTGTTCTGTTTATGACGCTGGAACCGTGCACTATTTAAACATTCACCATCCGCACTATTCCAAAATGTTACCCGAATCTACAAGCCACGACTTCAACAGTGCCCCACGAATGCTTTCTTCTCTATTTATTTATTCAATTGCATCAAACGCGTTTCCATTGCTACATATTTGGAAAAGTCACGTAATTGTATAAATATTTAATTTTTGGCGACAATCTTCTTATTATAGGCGCCTAGAAGGAATGTATGATAAAAAAGCTAGTCGGAGAAATTTATGGACCGAACATTGTAACAACCGCTGGATGTGTTTAGCACTATTTACTTATAGAATCCGAGCTATATGTAAAGATTAGCACATGATTAACTCTTGATTGTTTTGGCTTAGTATTAACGCTACTTTATATATAATTTATCATTAGCGAGCACGGTTCCCAACCGTCCCATGACAAATCGTCCAATCCGCACCTGTTCATAAATCATTTTTATGGCAAATTCCGCTCAAAACTTGTATTAGAACGAATAAAAATCGAATGAAAATATTTGTGTGTTCGTCGTAAATCAGGCTCGTAAAAGCGTCACTAAACAGAAGGTAGTCGATGCATCTTCCAACATGTGTTAGCTTCGGAAAAGAAAAACTCCGTCTGGTGACAAGCCAGTTAGCGGCAATTAGCGCGGGTTCAGCCCACAGCTGAAAAATTGCCCATTAATTTTTATACGTTTTACTTGAGTGGTCCTTATTCGTCCCAGAGCTAAGAGCGATTTTGTGGAAACAGCGAGCAACGTGCTGTTATTTTGCAGTGTGGGCCGAGACCGGGGACTTTCGGGACGCCCATTCCGGGATGTCGGGATCTACCACCATGGACCACCCTCAACTGTCTTTTCCGGCCGCCGCCAGAAGCCGAACACGGGATAGGAAAGGTAATCGCACTTTATTGTACCATAAATATGCAATGCAAAGACAGAAAACAAGCCGTCGAATAGTCTCGTTCAACCGCAATGCTTCTATAAACAAAGATTATTTTTGAATCCGGGAGCTTACTTGTAATTATGGGAAATTTATTGGGAAAACATGTGTTCCGGTATAAATCACGCCTGTTTTGTGTATTATTTTGTGAATGTAAATTGTTGCTGCATGAAGCGCTTTATTGCATTTATACAGCTAATTTGGAATTACGAGTAACTCCAAGCCTCTTGTGCTAGACAATATAATTTTGTGTTAATTCGAATGTTGTCGCTTTCGCGAAAATTGTATTCTTCAATATTTAATCCACTGCAATTTGCTAAAATATCGGGTCAGTCTTTGATCTTATCAAATTGAAGATACATTTTAAAAGTGCCCTATTCATTTCAGATCAAAATCTATTGTATCGGGTGACTATAAAAAATTGACTTCAATTTAGGTAATTGGCAACAGTGAGGAATTGGTACCAGATTAATTGTCGTCGTGATTTATGTCTATTAAGTTTTCAGGTTAGAATATTGTTGTCAAAAAGTGTAACTCACTTAATAATGGCGAACGAAAAGTGACAAATAACGGAGAAAATGGTTACAGTAAGTGATCGAAAAGATCTTTGAGTTGTAAGAACCATTTTGAAAACAATTCTGACATGGGCAATTTTTAAATTTGACAATTTCAAATTTGAAAGTCAGTATACCCAATTTTGTGGGTATAAAAAATATTCCCAACCTAACACAAAAACTGTAGATCATTTATAGTCACCCGGTATTTTTTTATATGGGAAGCGAATACACTACATTATTATTTGATAATACAGCTTGAATAAAATATATATTTTATAAATGAAATATGTATTCTGAAAATATTCCATGAATCACGAAGTACCGGGTGACTATAAATGATTGCAATTTTTTGTGTTAGGTTGGCAATGTTTTTTAGCTCTTCCATTGGGTACACTGATTTTTAAATTGTCAAATAATCGTCAGATTTATAAATTTTAATTTCAAAATTATTTCTACAACTGAAGGACATTTCTATCACTCCTTGTAACAATTTTCTCCGTTATTTGTCACTTTTCGTTCGCCATTATCCAGTAAGTTATACTTTTTGACAACAAAATTCTAAGCTGACAAGTGAATAGCCATAAATCACGATGACAGTTAAGCTGGTACCAATTCCTCACTGTTGCCAATCAACTAAATTTATGTCAATTATTTATAGTCACCGGAAGTAGTGAAAATTCATCTTTAAAAGTAGTGAACATATTTAGCACATTTGACCATTTTGACTGCATATAAAAGACATATTTCAGCTGCTAGTTTATTTTCCGAGGCCAGGGAGCAAACAAAAAATTTTCTATTTTTGAGAAGTTCGGGACGATAAAAATATTGAAATTACACTGAAGAAAGTGGTCCAGGGACTTTGTCGAAAGTTGGCAACGTTATGTCACTAAATACAACATAGCCGCCTTTTGTATATTTTTATTTATTTCTAAGTTTCCATTAAACAAGAAATTATGATGATAATATTTATTTGCTAGGTATTTTACGGTCTGTTATCAAAATATGTATTGCAGGCTTTGAATAGGTTAACTGTTTTAACGAAGGATTAGTGACACTTTGACACTGATTTTTTTGTCCAGAAAAACCTGACGATATTCAGGTTTAAATTGAACCAGGTTTGAACTCAAATATTTTTCGTACTTGTCTCAGTTAGACACGCAAATGGAAACGATTCTCGAATAAAGCTATCCCTTCAAAAACAATATTTTTTGATAACTCAAAATAGGCTTCTGCAGTTTCTTCCATCTCTTCGTTGTACGACAATATATTGCTTTCCATTTGTGTTCATTATTTGGTAGACACTTTGTAAACACCCCTCGTATTATTACTAAATGGACTTGTGGCATTTTGAATAAGCTTCAGATGTGTGATAACCAAGTCCGACTAAGCAAACAATGTCATACGTAGCTTGACACAAAGATTTTTGAGCACACATTATAAAGCACTTACTTATCAGTAAAACAAATGTAAAATAGCGTTTTAATTGTGAGAATAAGTACTTAATCATCGCGTTTTACAATCGTCTTGATGGACCGGGATTATGACGAATTGTAAATGTTTTCAAAAAATTGATTCAAGCGTCAAGCTCGCTAAGCGATTACGGCGAACGAGACGAACGAACATAAAAATATTTATCGCGACCAAAGCAATCCACGTTATCAGTAGCGACAATATCAGCCATCAGATATCTTTATTAACTTAATTTCAAAACCGTCGAAAGCGGCCAGAAGTTTCATTAGGTGTGTTTTTTGTGAAAATCATCAGTTAGATTAGAGTTGGGCGACTGTACGATATTTGACAGGTGAAGATGTCGGCAAACGCCAATCGCAAAGCTGTCAATTTGAAAAATGATTGATAGAGGCGGTGCGAACTCAAAGAAAGTGTATTTTTTACTATCTCTAGTTACATTTTCGTCTTATCTGTAACATTGACGTACAAACCAAACAATTTGAACACTAGACATTCTGTTCGGCACCCATATTTGACGAAACTTGCACTTATATAGATAAATTGGCGAATGCAACCGATCGAATGGCGGGCGCCGGTGAGGTACGCCCCACGAAAAAAAGAAGCGAAAATAATTGCGAAATCTTTCGATCGGGTTTTCTGGCACTTTCCGGGGCTTAGCGGCTGAATTTTTAATCAGCTTCTCAAACAGGAACCTGCATTACGTGCCGCGCCGGATATTTTTCCCTTTATTTTTCGAGCTGAGCCCTTCAATTTTTAGGTTTATTTAAGCTAAGTAAGACGGGATTACGCTTTATTTTATGAGTTACAGATCACGTATTTTACAAATTGTAATTACGGGTTGGCTTAAAAAGGTTGGAAACTCATTTAAACGGAATCTGCGAGATACCGCAGCATCCAATATACGTAATACGTGTTTTACTCACATGCACACAGCGACTAGCTAGACACAACAAATCGTGCGGAAAATTGGACTTTTCCCGGCTGCAATCGTCAGCGTCCCACCAACCAATTGTTCGTTTCGTCCGATATATCTTTAAATTTCTTAAATTAGCGACCTATTAGCTCCCTTAAATATTAAACTTGTTTCTGGTTGAATCCTTGACAGTTCACTTTAGAATGTCTTAATCCCGCGTCACCAATTATTTAAAGCCGCTCCCGAAATAGCCAAAGCCCGTCTTCCTCCACATACATCAAACGGGACTTACTCGTCGTCTTTATGGCTATCGTTGACGAGATTTTTTTTTGCAGGTAGCAGATCGCTTTCAGATCCCATAAAAACGGAATCGGGCGTCGGCGTCGACTCAACCGACGGCGACGACGGCAAAAATGACAAAAAAGCGAAACGACAACGCCGTCAGAGGACTCACTTCACTAGTCAGCAGCTCCAGGAACTGGAAGCGACGTTCGCTAGAAATCGCTATCCGGACATGAGCACCAGGGAAGAGATCGCGATGTGGACCAATTTGACGGAACCGAGAGTTAGGGTAAGTGGCGGAACGTAAAGAAAGCAGATGTGGAGACGTTGACCAGTGGAGAATTTATGTGAGGCACTTGAAACGTAAACATGTAACAGAAGCTGGGGGATTAGAGACAGGATGAGAGTTTGTGGAAAAACAGGGACGCGTTTGAGGGAGTCGTCATTGTTGTGCTTGGTGGTCGATGGTAGTTTATTAATGAGATGGGTGGTTGAGTGATATAGTGGCCGTAACTCAGTGGGGCCAACTAGCCAGGTACACAAAGCCCGGGCGCTGCGGTAATCCTTGCATGATTAACACCATAAATCTGGCGCGGATTAACGCGATCGCCATCGTGGACTGGCATGAATACTTGCTATGAACTATTGCCTCCGTCCCAATGGTGTCGCCATCTATTCCATGGGCCTCCACCGCGTTCCCCTGATTTATGATCCGAAATGTCACCGAGATAACACACACCGGTAATTAGCAGAAATCGATTGCGAGCCCAACTGCTCCGATAAGTTCAGTTCGGATCGGGTGATTGACTAGAATATGGTGAAAATATGGGGATGCGTCGGTTTGGAACGCGGCAGCCGCTCGATCAATATGGGGAACTCAAGTCTGCACGTCCCGAGGCTCAACAAGACGTTCAAACCGAACTAAAAACATTTTTTCTATTTCCCATCTGTAACAAAGCTGTTAAAGCACTCAATTGAGTGCGTTAAAGCTTTTTGAGTTTCGTAATAAAACTAGTGTAGTTTAGTTTTTATAGGGTGGTATGTCATGATCCGAAATGTCATAACAAACGTCAAAGTAAACACCAACAAAAAACGTTACAATATTTTTAATTTAAATTAACTTTTCCCAATTATTATAAACATTATCGTTACGTCGGATGTGTCTTGAGCATTTAAATTAATCCCACAATATTTTGCTGAAAATTATTTTCGCCGCCAACTGTTGTTCCGTATAATTACATTTGAAAATCTAAACCCATGCAAAATTCCCTAAATTTTTGAAATTTCAAGTTTTTTATTTTAAATTTTTTAAAAGGGTATTAAAGATGCGTAGTAGAATAAATAGTATAAGAAACTCATTCATAAAGCTGTTATGGCACTCGTCGCTCGAGGGTCTTTTACAAACATGGACTAGTACAATAAAATATGCCTTATGGAACTCGTTCTTTAATATACTATGTTATTGATCGTTGAACATGAATAAACTATTAAAATATAAACAATTCAATACCTGGAACTTATTATTAATTATTTCCTAATCATAATCCATCTTGGTCGATGACAGTGAACAGTAATTATTTGTTCCACGTTTTATTAATTTTATATATTCCACATGCTTTCCTGAGAGGTAGTGATCAAAACAAATGTTACTAATCTATTCCGGTGATGCTCAAACTTTTGTTATATTTGAACTGCTGTACCCCAAATTTGGCCTGTTTTAAAATCACATGTAACTTTTGCTGTACTCATCGCATTTCTTTGGAATCCGTTTTGTATCCACCAGGAAATGCAGACCGCATTAAAATCACGGAATCAATACAGAATGAAATACTAATCGTGTTGTAAAAATTTTAAAATCTATACCTGATCCGCCAATCTTAGGAAAGGTCCTCCGAAGATTTCATAATAGGATTATCATGTGTCTCTTAACAAAATTTATGCTCGCTTGCACCGTTTACAACATCAACAAAGCTTTAATAAGGCATCGCGTCCTTAGACATTTTAGTTATCTCTCGAAAATTGTTACTTGTTGGTCGATTTTGCCGAATTTTGCCTGAATTTCAGAAAAAATATTTTTAAGGCCTACTTTAAATTTTTCTCAAAAATTTTTTTATTATTATTAATATTTTTCAAAAATTAAAAAACAATGTTACCAATTTTTTTATCTGTAATCTTCGATTTTTTTTAATTTCATAAATAAGAAAAGATAATTAGCAACTTTGTTATGGCAAATCTGATTACGCCACTGAATTTAGAGTACTCTCCAAATGGGTGTCACCAAAATTTAAAAAAAATATCAATGCTAACAGCAATATAGCATAATTCAAACCATATTTTTTATCAAAATTATCCTTTAGTTAGTTAGTTTAGTTAGTTTGAGTTGATCCTTAAAAATTTCAAGCCAACAGTTATTCATAATATTGGCAATCTTTGTTTTATTTAACCATGGTTTAATTAGATACAGCTCCATTGTGATGAAAATTATGTAATAGCAAGTTTTGAAATTATTTTTGTTATAAAACTGCCCTGCTCCGATATGACAATAACATGAAGCCTTTTCTCAAAATTTATTTATATTTCATAAGAATACTCACGATATTAAAAACAGCTTTATTACAAAGCAATTTTTTTTAGAAATTTTTTTTAAATCGGCTAAGCAATTACAATATTGGAGAAGGGGCTCGCTTTCTAATGCCGTTTTCACTCTGTATGTGGCAACACTAGAAACATGGTTACTTTTTGGTACCTTTTGTGTTGGTAATTGTTGTCATTGTTTATTTTCAATTTCCTAACATTTTATCTGTTTTCAATCTTATTTAATCTTTATTTTCTACGATCCACGCTGTGGTTGTTTTTTGTGCGAGAAGAAATGACTGAAAAGCTGACATGGAGATTAGGAAATTACAGATTAATTTAATATGGCGAAAAGAACGATATAAATTGCAACTAGAATCTTTGCAATTGGATATTGCAATTTAAAAAGCAAAGTTGCACAAGTTAATATAACAAATTATTTATTAAAATAGTTAAACACATATTTTTTGTAATATATTTGTATACATTTTCAAAATTTTAACTATTAAAATTAATTGCATCATTATTTGGAAGAGCAACATTTGGTATTTGATCATTTGAAATTATTAGTTCCTCCAACTGTTGAGCGATCATATATATATTTTCTGAAATGTTCTGGAAGAATGTTGGGTGCATTGTTTCAAAAAAGGGCAGTTGTCACTATCACAATTAAAACAGTATTTATTTTAATTCGCAAATGAACTAAAGCGTTCATTTGCCTCATGTAAAATCAGATAAGAAACCATAAACAAGCAAAGAATAACGAAATTAATGCGAAGGCTACTTAAAGCTAAGTAGATTATGAAGCCGAAATCGGGGACTTATTTTTAAGCAATCTTAGCCATGCTTAACGATGATTACCTAACGGTGCAACGCAAACTACACTTAATTTTTAAGTGTAACTTAATGAATGCGGTGCAAACGAGGATTAGAGATCCACGTGCCCATTTTTTCATTACTCACTCTGGAATAAAGGTTCCAGATTAACTGTTTTCCCCCTTGTGTAAAAATTCATTTTCAAAAAATTCGTTAAAAAAATAAAAAATACAGTGATTCCCAAATTAAAAAAAAACATTAAGGCCACTGAATCAAATAAATAAATAAAAGTTGGAGGATGGTACTGAAAAAGGACCAAATTTAAATTGCCTATAAATAATAATTGTAAGATGAATTTTTCGTAGCTTTAGTAAAATACCGGTCGTCTCATCTTGTTCAAAATGAATGTTTTAAAATTAATTTGTGTTTTAATAAAAAACTGGTGAGTTTTTTTCTAATAGCATCACTCCCGACCAACCTGAACTCCGAATTTGCCTATAAATAACCAATACATTTTTTGAAATACAGAAATATTTTAAATTAATTACTTTCCTAAATTGTCTATTCATAGTAATAATCTGTCTTGGTGACTGTCGACGTAATTACATATTATCATTGTCATTGTCCCCCAATATGTTTGTTAGTTACATTTTATTGCTTAACTCGCGTCATAACTTTCCATTTTGGCGGTCCTCTCAAGCGTCGTACACAAGCTGAACCCCGAAATGGACCATAAATCAGATAGCCAGTGGATCTGCACCGGTCGACCGAAAAGATGATGGTCATTTGGAAGCTTTTCAAGCTTACATCGAGCTTGTGCAAATTCCCTGCTATCTGCATTCCGCTCGTACCAAACCACACATCATAAATTCCTCCACGTTTTAACGCTTTAATTCGCGCGGATTATAAGAAGCCACCCTGTAACTAACCGTCGGCTTTATCTTTAAGAAACCGAATCGAGGGTGTTCACCACCACTTATCTCCTTAACACATGTTTACACATGTTTCATCTTGTACGACTTTCAAAGATGCCGCTCTTAAGTACCTGAACAAACATGATTCCTGTCTTGGTTCAAGAAGAATCGAACAAGCATTCGATTATGATACACTCTTCAGTCGCGAAGAAACAATTCATAATTAATAAAACTCGTATAACTAAGACGCCTATTAAAAATATTTAATTACGAGTATTTGATGAGTTGTTTCAAATTGAAAAAAAAAATTTGTTTATAAATATGATTTGCTGATTAAAAATATGTTTAAAAACAAGCTGTGCACGAATATAAATTTCAGTGATGTGCTTTCCAAATGCAAAAATTTTGAAATTTACATCTTATAGTATATCACAGTAGTAGGTATATCTTGTAATGATGCTGCCAAATCCAACTGGTAAATCTCGGAAACGTTTCATTTGATGGACATTTTAAGACTGGTCCATATAAATTATGGCCGATAAAACGTACAAATTGGCCATTCTATCATAATTCACACTTAGTACATACTTAGTTTGAAATCACTCCCAACTATCGGCAACATTGAAACAATTCCTCCGCCATATAAAGTATCCGTGGGAAGTAACCGCACTTCATTAAAAATAAATTCCGGTGAAGAGCGCGCGCCCGTTAACGGAGGCCCTGGATCTACGCGGATTTCCCGGATCTGCAAAGCAACTCCGGAGTTTCGCCTTCATCTCCGAGATGCCCCACTAATATGCTTAGCTCCGGCTACAAATCAGTTCCGACACAACAAACCCAAATGTCTTCATTTATATTCTGTTAAGTCCGGCTCAGCGCCCAACACGCTTGACCGTTCGTTCAATCATGGGGTACATGGCCAAATGGTGAATAAATGATCAATCCACCCTTGATTGCCTTGCGGGCGATACATTCCGGTATGAGGTTGTCTTCATCAAAATGCGGGTGTGGGAAAGAGAGGTGCTGGTAGATGAGGCGTGAGAATATGTGGCAAGGATAATGCGATTAACATGGAAGGAAATGTGAGGAGGGACGGACGCGTGCCGTTGTGCTTATTAAACGGTAATTTGACAGAGTTACGGCTATGAAACGGTTTTTCACTAATGGAGTTGTTAGCGGGCGAAATCGGTTCTCATGAATTCCAGTCTGGGGCGTTCGCATTAAAAAATTCAATAACTACAACTTCGAATAAGTTGTTTCTATAAAAATGCACAATCACAATATATTTGCAATAGCAATCCTATGACGCGAATGTCTAATAGAGTCGAATAGGAAATGTTATGGAAGAACAGGGAAAAGAAAATAAATTCTCGTAAATTTTATCAAATATCTATACATTGATTATGTATTTATTTGTTTTGTTGCTTGAGGTGCAGGACAATAAGTAACACAAGTAGTTGAGCAAAATTCTTATGAGCGGATAAACCCAGCGACTAAGAATACAACAATTAGACGTTTGAATTTGCTTTATTTAAAATATCTTTGGACCGAGGGTTTAAACGAGTTTAAGCGAATAATTCGAATCGAAATCATGCTTGTTTTATCGTTTTACCGATACGATAGTTAAACAGATTGTCAATAGATGGCGCTATGAGCAAAATACGGTTTTAAGCATTTTTAAAAACAAACATTAACATTTTGAATTGTTTGTTTATTTTTCGCAGATAGCGGTGAAGGTAATCTTTTAAATGATGGCTCAATTATTGGATTTGTTGACGATACGGACAAAAAACAGCTTGGAGAAATAATATACATGTAAGATAGAAACTTTAATTGTGTAAATTTCCAATTGGGTAAGGTGGTAATTGTGAGTGACCTCACCAGCTTACCCAGCTTGATCCGAAGCGGCAAGTCTTCGAGAATGAAGTGCTTCCGATTGTGTGCAAGTTCGACGCCAATATTGCCAACTTAAATTGATTAAATTTCCGTGCATGCGGCCGAATAAATTGTGCGGTTCCATGGTAGCGCCGTTGACAGAACCAATAAAGGAAACAATAACATAGTGTGGCAAGGGTGTTATAATTGAACAATCACGCGGAGGCCTGATTAACAAGTCATATGAATGAGCTCCCGGCTGGGGGTGCACATATATTGGGACTCCCTGTGGCGGGCAATAACTGGCGACGAGGTGGACAACGTGGACGTGGGGCGGAGGCCCGAACGCATGCATTACGCCGTTTATATAGTCGTTTGGCTTAGTTTACCCCGTAAATCACTTTTCATGCTGATTTACCACTGCTGTCAAGAGGGAAACACTATTACGCACACGTTTAATTAATGTTTGGTGCATCGGTCGGCGATAAAAAATATCCTAAGCGCATGAAAGGGGTTGCCAGCTAATGGGGTTGAAACTACCAAACGCTTCAACAATCCTTTTTTCAAATGCTCAATTAAAAATTTTTTTGACTCAAGAACCTGGAGAGTTTCAGTAGGTAATCATTTTGTCGTCTAGTGATACCTGACGAATTTCCCTTAGAACTTTCTATTTACCAAACCAGTGTCAATAATTCCGTGGTTTCTGTGAAAAAAGGGATACGTTTTTTTGGACAAAATGAGACATCTATGAGTAATTTTCATGCAGGATTTAGTAAAATTTGCGCCCCAGCGTCAAAAAATAGACAAAGTACTATTGATAGTTTGAGAACCGCATTACTAGAACTTAATTTCAATCGGTTTAAATCAATTGTCCTGGAAAATATCTAATTTCAACTTATCCCCTTTTTCCCATAATCCACGGAACTTTTTATAGTTCAGAATAAATGTCTTTATGTGAATAATTATACGTATACAATTTTTAAATGTGACTTTTTGTGTTTATTTCCTAGTTTTATTTACACGGAAAATTATCCTTCAAACCCAGAGATGAATATCACATGCAAGCACATACACTTTGAAGTTGAAAGCTAAAAGGATTTTAACATATATAAATATTATATTAAACAAAACATTTCTAATTGAAGAACACATAATAATATATTGTGATTAGCTTCAGAATAAATGCCTCTAATGTCAATATATGTAATTTATACCCAAAAATATCGTAATAAAGGGAAATTTTTGAAAAGATTTTTGTTTTTATTTCCTAGTTTTATACACTTTTACTGCAAAATTATGCGTTAAACCCAGAAATGAATATCGCATACAAGCACATACATTTTGACATATGAAAGCTAGAAGCATTTTGACATAAATATATCGAATGAAACATTTCAAATCGAAGAACACATAATGTGGAATAGCTTCAGAATAAATGTATCTAATGTGAGAATATTAAATTTATACCCAAAAATATATCCTAATAAAGGGAAATTTTGGAAAGGATTTTTGTTTTTATTTCCTAGTTTTACTTTCACTGAAAAATTATCCGTCAAGCCCAGAGATGAATATCACAGACAAGCATATAGTTGATTTGATAGTTGAAAGCTAAAAGTACAAGTTTAATATAAATATATTGAACAAAACATTTCAAGCGGAAGAACATATAATGTGGAATAGCTTCAGAATTACAATATTCCAATATTATTCCAGAATTCCAATATTGTGAGAATAGAAATTTGTACCCAAAAATATCGTAATAAAGGGAAATATTGGAAATACTTTTATTTTTATTTCCTAGTTTTATTTTCACTGAAAAATTATCCTTGAAACGCAGAGAGGAATCGCAGCGATGAACATACACTTTGGTAGTTGAAAGCCCTAAAGTATTTTAAAATAAATATAATGAACAAACATCCTTAATTGAAGAAGACAATGTGAAGATCCACTTGAATTTTGATTTTTTATTAGCAAACTTTCATATTTAAAGCTACAAATTTTCAGTTTTCAATACTTTAGTTTGTGGTTTATTCACCTCTTTGTCCCGTTTCTTTTAAAAAAGAGTATGACATGATTAAACATTTACTTTCCTTTGTCTGTCTTTAGTAATCTCTCCGTTTTATTCAGAAGTTTTTTATCAAACATAACACTAACACCTCATTCGTCTACTGATGATCTTAATGTCCCACTTGTAAATACTAAAAATTCCTTCCGCTATTGTATAATTATAATTCATGGGTACACCGTCTTAAATGCAATAACTGCATTTCGGTTTATGTTGAAGAGTCTGACAAAACGATCATCACTGGGATCAATTAACACCAAAAATAAATTGATAAATACAAAAATACTGATATTAATAATACCACATTTCAATTTGCCAATCACATATCGGATTCAAATCCATTCCATCTTTCACGACAACAGATTCTAAGTTTTACATAAATGTTATAGTAGTTTCTGTCTTAATTTCCTACAAATCTACAAAATATTACGCGATCCCAACTTTCACTTAGTCAATGACCAAACTTCCTTTTTCTCCCCAATTCTTATTTTAATTTTTTAGAGAAACTTCAAATTCGAGTATGCTTTTTTAATAATTTGTCACTAGTATTTTTTTACCTCACCCACTTTTTCTACTTATTCTAAAAAACATTTAAATTGTTATACGTTCGCACGTGATTTTTTTATACCATCTATAACTCTTCTAACGTGTACATTGTATATCTATTTTATTGCACTAGTTTGGTAATAAAAAAATACGACTTTACGTAGATATTCTCATTATGGTGACACCGATCCACATCATCATAAACCTTGACAATTTAAGACATCCTAAGCTCGCAGGAGAAGCAAAAATTTAACCGAACTTTTATTTTTATGTGGCTTCAACGCAAGCAATCTTCTAATTGGGGATTATGAGAAGAAAAAGCCGCCATTTCTAAAGAGCTTCAAAAAGAATTTGGATGAAATAGCTTACATAGAAAAAGGAAGAGAGGTAATCATAAAATTCTAAATGGTTCAATTTACGCGATTGGTGGGTTGGTTGGTTTAGGGATTCAAAAGAAAAAACAATCTTCTAAGTCCCTATAGTAAAATATTTAACATATTCAGAATTCGGTGAACGTAAACGTACAAATTCAAAAGAAATAACAATCTTCTAAGTCCCTATAGTAAAATATTTAACAAATTCAGAATTCGGTAAACGTAAACGTACAAAGAGTGGTAGTGGTGCTTAAGAGTTTTGAAGACGACAATTTAGACTATTTATTGATCACATTTTTTTCTGTAGGTATTTGGTGCGACATCAAATGGTTTAGTTAACAATTATGCTATTTTACCGCTTGGAATGCGCTTGAGGAGTGTGAGATATTAGTTAAACAGATTGTCAATAGATGGCGCTATGACCAAAATACGGTTTTTAATAATTTCAAAAGAAAGATTAACATTTTGAATTGTTTGTTTATTTTTCGCATGTAACGGTGGAGGTAATCTACAAAATAATGGCTCAATAATTAGTTTTGATGAAGTATGAAGAGAAATATGGCCTACCGACATAAAAATACTCTTAAAAAATTATATATAGAGATTGTAAAAAATGCTCTATGTAGCTTCAAGACACCTATGTATGTTAATTATTTAACAGTACTTTTGTTCAGTTACTACTGCAATTAGGTGCGAAATTGGAAGGATACTATACTATAATTATTTCGTAATAATGCGAATCTTTCCGTTGTTTGGAGAAATGCGGGCCCGGTTCGGTAAATTGCTCCTTATAAAGCGCACAACCATTTTCGGCGTCATCTTCTGTTCCGCTCGTCTTCCATCAGCAGCGTCGGCTCTCCCTCGGGGGTGTACAGCCGCCTCCGAAACGTGGCCAACGACCCATCTAATTGCGGCGGTTGGAATGAAGATCGACGAGGGGCGCGATTGGCCGCGACGGCGCGAAGTTATGTTAGGGGAAGCGTCGGAACGGATCCGAACAATGCGAGGGGCTCCCCGTTTCTCTTATTTCACTCACGGAAACGGAAAATATTGCGTCCCCATTTGTGTGGAAATTATTTCGGAGGCGCTCTTCTCGGCCGGAAAGAGGCGTTCTTTAATAAACCGCGCGATTGCTTTCGAGACGAACAACTGCGTAAATGAAAAAGTTTAATTGGACTGTTTGGGCCACGATATATTTTGGGCAGCTTTTTGTAAAAATGTTGGACATTGATCTTGATTGGGTACTGTACAATATGTCCCGGGTTGAGTTGCAACGCGAAAAATATTTCTACATCGTTATTACATCATATTTTAAGACTGTGAACGAAGATTATTGTATAATGCGGAAAAATAGTACAAAATGTACAACGATGGCAATATTAGAAAATAATAGTTGCGCAATTAGAGTTCGGAATTTAAAATATAGTACATATTTTTATTATTACTATTGATTACACATCTGCAAATAGGACACACAATTTCGGCCACGTTATTTAAATATGAGACACATTTTGCATTAAATAAGTGCCTGGATGGTAATAAGCGAAAAACCACATTTCTTAATTTGGACACTACAAATTCCGTAATTATCAGTTAAATTCGTAATTTTCTTTATTGCAAGAATCGCGACATTTGTACTGTTCGACTTATTAGAAAATTATAGTTCCAGCAGTGAGAGTTCGGAATTGAAAATGTTTGCACTAGTGGTACATTTTTACTATTGCTACACCTTTTCCAATTGTATTTCAGAAATCGTGAATTGTAATTCAGATCGGTAAATTGTATTTCAGAAAACCTGAAATGGAATGTAGAAAAATTCATTTGTAAATCAGAAAGTATCATTTGTATTTCAGAACGCATCATAATTGTGTATTACCGAGAAGAACTTAATAAACAAATAATTATTTTATTAATAATATAATAACTCATTGAAAAGTCGCGTACATACGTAATATTTTAAGGAATAATGTTTTAAATTATATTTTTAATTATTATTATTATTATTATTATTACTATTGCAGAAAGTCAACGGGAACTACAGAATAAAGTTATTAAAAAACAAAAATGAAATAAAACGATTACGTCAAAAGGTACATGAGTACCTATCAAAAGAAGCTAAGGCGCACAGAAAATCAGAAAATGACTCCAAACACAAAAGTTGCCGATCTTTCAAAGAATAATAGTAGAGGACGTGGAACACGTGAAAAAAATTATTTAGTGAGGTTATTTACGAAGATAATTGAAGATAATCGATCTCACATCAAACTTTTTGCTGGTATGTACACTAAGTACCCGATAACTTGTAATACATGAGGAGCCTTAGCTGCTTTTGTAGCAACTTTTGTGGTCACTTCCACTTAGGCGACATAACATATACCAAAAATGTTACAACCAAATTGGATATTGCTGCAGTATGACACCGAATCTGAGGACAATGTGCAAAACAAAATGATTCCACAAACATTTACTGATCTGAATAATGCTACAGTTAATGAAGCTACAGCTATGACTGTCAAAATTATTTAGTTTTGCCCAAATGGGTAGTGCAAAGTTTAACGTTATTTTATAAAGAAAAAGTTATTAAAGTTTTATTTTATTATTTTAAGTTTTCATAAGATGTGCTATGATAATTTTTAAGTTTTTTGTTCTGATAGATAATTTAGTAAGCAGAATTTAATTCTATTATTATTTGATTCGGATAATTAAAACATAAGCACTAACCAAGAAATAATATTAAAAATATGTTTGCATTTTGAAACTTTTCAGACTGACTGTATTCTATTCATTAAAAGCATCCAAAAAACTATAATTTAAATGTTTTATTCAATATTAATTTACCTTTCTTAACTAATAATTAATATCCTGTCACTTTCCTGCTTTAATTTGTCACTACCCTGCCAATAGTGTCACTCCCCTAATAACACATTTTCCCGTGGTGCCTATAAAACTCAAAAAAATTAAAATATCTTCTGGCCTTTACCATTACAAATACAAAAATAATATCCACTAGTGAAATAATGAATATGAAATTAAACAGATTACCTTTTCTTTGGGGACAGAAAAATCAAAGAGCGAATATTCACCCATATACTGACCCAATCTGTCCAATTATTATTTTCTGAAATACAAATGATATTTTCTGAAATACAATTAATATTTTCTGAAATTCATTTGACTTTTCAGAACTACAATTAACATACTCTGAAATATATTTTACATTTCTGAAATATCATTAACACATTCTGAAATACATCTTATTAATCTGAACTACATTTGATACTTTCTGAAATTAATCTGTTACTTTTTGAACTACAATTGGAAATGGTTTAGTTGGCCTCTGTGAATAATTGGCATAGCTATCATGTTTTACTGTTTACTGCTTGGAATGAGCATGGGGAGTGGGAGATGTTAGATAAACACATTGTCAATAGATGGCGCTTAGACCAAAATGCGGTTTTTAAGAATTTTTAAAATAAAACAATAAATTTGAAATGGTTGTTTATTTTTCGTCATTAGCGGTGAAGGTAATCTTTGAAATGATGGCCCAATAATTCGTTTTGATAAAGTATTAAGTGAGATATGACGTACAGACAAAAAACAAAAACAAGTATATATAGAGATTTGTACATTTTTGGTTTTTTGTTCCAGGTTTGGTTCAAAAACAGAAGGGCCAAGTGGCGAAAACGCGAACGCAACGCCATCAACGCCATGAACGCTGCTGGAGACTTCAAAACTGGATTCGGCACCCAGTTTAATGGGCTAATGCCCGCCTTCGGCGACACCGAGCTGTATTCTTCCTACAGCTACAACAACTGGGCAACGAAAGTACCAAGCCCATTGGGCACCAAGCCCTTCTGGTCGGTGGTCCCTCCCAACCACCACCAGAGCCCAGTCAACTGCTTCAACGCCGCGACTTCGGTGGCGGCTGCTTCCATGTCTGGAACGGCCGGTTCCATGCTCCCAGGAGGCATGGGTTCGGGGCTGACCAGCACCCCCACGGCCGTGGCGCCCCAACCTTGCCCATATACAACCCCCGCCAATCCCTACACCATGTACCATCATCGTGGGGCAACTGAACCGTGCACGGCGATGACTTCCAGTATAGCGTCGCTGAGGCTTAAGGCCAAGCAGCATACCGGGTTCGTAGGGTATTCTAGTGTCAGTCCGGTTAGGTCCAGTTCGGCAGGATTGTCGGCTTGTCAGTATGCGGGGAGCGGAATTGGGGTTGGGGAAAGGCCGGGCTGAGAGCACGATCTGGCCTTGATGGCCCAATTAAAACACGAAGACCAAGACGATTGATAAGATAAGTCGGTTCTGTTTGAACTAGGTTTGCGATAAGCCATCAAAATGGCAGACCTTAACCCGAACTGCGGCGCAATTAATTTCTAAGATCACTTTCTGTCGTTTCAAAAGTCAGAAATATTTTTGCTAGTTAAAGTAGCCAAACTACCACTTTTACATTAATTTCTAACTTATGTTTTTTACTTTACAGTATATGAAGGTGTTTCAAATATTTTCAAAAATATATTTCTTTAAGTAGCACTAAAAAACAAAAAAAATTACAGCAGAAAAAATAAAGAACAAAAATTACAATATCTATACATGTAACTTAGAATGTTACTTATAAATACGTATTCAGTTTTACATTTTTATTGAATTTTTTTAACCCAATTTTTGTGAATATTGCTAGTTAAAGTAGCCAATTTTACCACTTTTACATTAATTTGTACTTTATTTTATTTACTTTACAGTATATGAAGGTGTTTCAAATATTTTCAAAAATTTATTTCTTTATGTAACACTAAAAACCAAAACAAATTATTGCAAATTATATAAAAAATAAATGACAAAAATGCACTTGATAGGCATGCAACTTAGAATGTTACTAAAAAATACGTTTTCAGTTTTACATTTTTATTGCATATTTTTTTAAACCAATTTTCGTGAACACAGTTAAAGCAGCCACCGTACCAATTTTACAATAATTTGTAATTTATTTTATTTACTTTACAGTATATGAAGGTGTTTCAAATATTATATAATATTACAGTACTTTCAAAAATGTATTTATTAATGTAGTACTAAAAAACAAAACATATTACCGCAAAAAACTTAAGAAAAATTAAGGACAAAAAATACATTATTTATACATGTAACTCAGAATGTTCCTAAAAAATATGTTTTTAGTTTTACATTTTATTTGAATTTGTTTAAAGCAATTTTCGTAAACATTGCAAGTTAAAGTAGCCAATGTACCAATTTTTATTTTTTTATTTATTTTATTTATTTTGCAGTATAATATTTTCAAATAATATACAGTTTCAAATATTTTCAATTTTTTTTTCTTTATGTAGCACTAAAAATAAAACAAATTACGACAAAACACATTAAAAAAATAAAGGACAAAAAATTCATTGTCAATATATGCAATTTAGAATGTTACTTAAAAATACGTATTCAGTTTTACAATTATATTTAATTTTTCTTAAACCAATTTTCGTGAGTACTGCTAGTTAAAGATGCCAATGTACCACTTTTACATTAATTTGTAGTTTATTTAATTTAATTATAACGATCTTTTTCGGGATTTTTGGATTTTGGGATTTTATTTACTTTACAGTATATGAAAGTGTTTCAAATATTTTCAACAATTTATTTCTTTATGTAACACTAAAAAACAAAACAAATTATTGCAAATTATATAAAAAATAAAGCACAAAAATGCACTTTCTAGGCATGTAACTTAGAATGTTACTAAAAAATACGTTTTCAGTTTTACATTTTTTTTTGCATTTTTTTTAAACCAATTTTAGTGAACACTGCTAGTTAAAGTAGCCAATGTACCACTTTTATTTTTTTATTTATTTTATTTACTTTGCAGTATATGAAGTTGTTTCAAATATTTTCAATTTTTTTACTTGATGTAGCACTAAAAAATAAAACAAATTACGACAAAGCACATTAATAAAATAAAGGACAAAAAATTCATTATCTATACATGTAATTTAGAATCTTACTTAAAAATACGTATTCAGTTTTACAATTTTATTGAATTTTTATTAAACCAATTTTCGTGATTACTGCTAGTTAAAGTAGCCAATTTACAATTTTACATTAATTTGTAGTTTATTTTATTTACAAATAGTTATACTTTTTCGGGATTGTTGGACTTCGGGATTTTATTTTATTTACTTTACAGCATATAAATGTGTTTTAAACATTTTCAAAAATTAACTTTTTTATGTAGCACTAAAAAACAAAACAAATTACTACAAAAAAAATTAAAAAAAAAAAACAAAAAATGCATTATCCATACATGTAATTTAAAAGGTTTCTATAAAATACAATTTCAGTTTTACATTTTCATTGCATTTTTTTAAAACCAATTTTTGTGAACATTCTGGGTTTAAAACTCGAAGAGTGAGGAAATTAGATGGAAAGGACATTCTTGCTTTTGTCAAATTACAATTATATAATTATTGTGTTTATCAATTCCTCTTTTAGCGTTTAATATATCTAACCCTGCAAGAGGTACCACTGCTTTTAAGATTTTTCAAAGCGGAAAAGAAACTTCGCTAACTTACAACTTGAAATATTCAGAAAAATGTTCCTGTTGTTTTAATTTTTTTCTTTTCGTTTATTTTCCTGAATCAGTGTCATATGTTTGCGTAAATTTAAAGAAACCATATCAAAGAGAGACAGCAATAAAATAATGAGAACGATGTTCTTCGGCTTTCTAGTTCGTTTTCTGTTTGAAGACTCATTGGGGGATGTAGCAACTCAACAATTTCGATAAAAAACCCAAGAATATCGTTGTCATAGAAAGTCCACACACTTTCATAAAAAGGTAATGGTCGTTCGTTTGATTTCTTTAAAAGCACATTTGAAACCCAGTTAATTGGGCTCAAGCTTAGTTTAAATGATTTTACGTAGAACATGTTAGTGAAACTGAATGAAGGATTATCCACGGACCGAAAAAGTCCAACTAATGTGACATCAAGTAGTTTTTTGACAATATTTGTAACACCCGTTTTAATCACGACAGACATTTAGCGTTTTGGGATTGTTTTTTGATTTGAGAGCGTTATTAGTTGCGCCGCATCCGTCATTTTGACTGTTGGCCATTTCAGTTTGTCACAATAATTAATTATCCGTCGCAATAAAACAAAACTGTGCGGCCGATCAAAATCAATTTCATTGTTGTTACATCCAAATAGTTTGTTTACAAAGCGGGTAATTAATTAAAAGGGCGTTCGACGTGAAAAGACTTGTACACAGCAATACCTGGTCTGCGTGTTTATTTTGTACATAATCAAAAAAAAAGTATAGTTTTGATGTCGATTTGTAAAGTAGAGGATGATTAACCGTCGCGGCGGGTTTTGAAAAAACGATTAAAAATAACGTAGTGTTTAGTAATTAAAACGTAAATTATCGGCACCCCTCATCTGCGTTTTGAATTAATTGTAAATTATCGCCACATAAAATAATCGCCCGACTTTTATGTGCCATATTTTTCGTTTAGTCTAATTGTTAGTCACCGACCGAGATGGATGTCTTTTGCTCAATTTACCAGTGATGTAGTGATGTACCCTTTTGTTGAGAAGTGTTATAGTTTGGCGAGTAGTGCATATTTTAGCCAAATGCGTTTACAACCGTGCCAAATGCGTTCCAAAGAATTACTTGTTTAAGTTTATCGTTCTTGATTCAAGGGCCATAATAGATGAGATTGTCGGTGGCCATTTTTGTAGGCCACCAGTACAAAGGCTGCAAAGTGCAATGTAACATAATAAATAAACGAGCGTGTGATATGATGGTTGAATGAGGCGTCTAAGTACTTACTTGTAAGATATTTGAATAGATCGTATAGTGATACCCAAAAAACTAATGTACCTATCTCCCATAATTATACTCTGTGCATATCGTTTGTAACTGTTTGAACATTTTCAATCATCTAGTCACAATAAAATTAATCCATACATAGAAAGTTGTTTCATTAGCGATCCCGATCATCAATCTTCCTCCGCTGGAAAAATCACACTTGCTATCGCCCCATTGGGGTGCCATGGATGCGCAGATGTTCCGGGGCGGCATTTAAACTATTATTATGCTGATCGGGCCATGATAGCAGGATTACACTTGCAATAAAACCAGCTCTGATACATATCAATGCAACCTCAATATGCTCCGACTGGTCGCTTTATTTATGGCCCGAATCGCTAACTGGTGACATGCGACTCCACCCCCGAGGGGCGCGTTCTTGCATCACCACCGCATTATGCTAATAGTCATCCCGATTCGCCCTAAGACAATATGTGTGTGTGTGTTATGAATGTTATGATCTCCCCGACTCAGTCGTCTAGACGTTTTTGTTGCATTTTAAGGGCGGCTTTAGTGCGCACTTTCCGATATTGAGGGCAAATCTCATTTTATTGGAGATACCGTTTTATGGAGTAGCTGCAACGACGATAATCACCTTATTACAGATAATTAAAATCGTCATTCCGCCGATTTTCTCTAATACGTCTTCTTTAACGTCACCCGCCTGCGAGATGTTTTTTCTGACGTGGTATGGTAATGTAAGCAATTTAATTAGCTAAAAGCGTTGTGGAAGAATGACGGGAACGGGAACGTAATGTGGTTCCGCTGTAAATGCACGAGACATTGGGTGCCTAATCCGAACTTAACGAGTTTCTGCCCCGATTCTGGCCATTTCGTCCCGTACTCAAAGTCTAAGCAATCAACATAAGAATCTAAAATAAAATCCCGACTTATTTTCTTTTTCACTTATAGAGACGCTCCGCACGAAATCCACCCCGAATGTATCAATGAAGGTGAAATAAAACCACACAGATTATTTACTTCTAACTCGGCGTAGCCACGAATTAGTAAAGCCAGTAAAATTTTTGTCACAAGTGTAATAAAAATATAAGTAATTATGCCGTTGTTGAATATAAAAAAATGGAAAAAGGTAAGTAACAACACTTTTTATTAAATTATTCTTTATTCTATACAACAAAGTACACAAAATCAAAAATGTTGATGTTTATTTTAAATTGTTGCACACTGCATTAGTTGGAAACTCAAATTTAATTTTTGTTATAATTAGTTCAAAGAAGGTAAATAAATAAAATCTAAAGAGATTAGCAATTGCTTATTAAATTTCTTATCCCTTGATTGTTAATTTGTAAAAAAATTATACAGTGTGGAACAAAATGATTTTCATCTAGTTACCTTTGGAATCTTTTCACAAGTAAATTTTTCTGCACCGCTCTACTATTTTTAAAGTTTATAATATTGTCAATAAATGACATCAATCAAATTGACAGTCATTACAATTTATTGAAATAAATTGAATTAACAAAGGTTAAAAATGTATACCGTGCAAGAGAACACTTTCATCATTGAGGCGTATTTTCTATCTGGCCGCATAGTATTGAAATTTTAATATATATTTTGAGGTTAGGATAGCGCCCTCCTTTTTTTGTAGAGCGGCACATTGTATTTTTACAAGGGTAATTCAGAGGTAACTAGATGAAAATCATTTTATTCCACACTGTATATACTTTAAAGCTAAAATTTGCGCTAGGTAAGTCTTTATTTTTTGTTCAGGAATAAGATCAAGAAATTACATTGCATGATTTTTACGGGTCCCTCATAAGTCCAAATTTTATTGGGGTTGGGAATTGGAAATTTATTTTTTACCCTAAAAATAAACTGAAGAAACGTCAATGCAAAACAGCTGATCGAGGAAGGGAAGTAAGTCGAAAGTCCCTTAATGGACGAGAAGTGAAGTGAGCAACCCTCATTATACACGACATTTCATGGAACCGAAGATTATATATACCGCACTAAAATTTGCTAGACATAAATTACAAAATAATGTTTAAAGTGCAGGAATTTTAAATTTGGCCCAAACGGCGCCTCATAGAATTGCATAAAGAACAAAACATGAAAAGGCAATTGGTTTCATAAGTTTCGACCATTTCAACCTAAAAACCATGCTTTTCATGCTTAATTGAAACAAATGAACAAAATTAGAACTGAAATTTGACTAAGACACTAAAATTGTTTTTCAAGTTGTGAATTGGGACACTGATTAATTTCTTACTAGTTTCATGGGTCCAGCGAGGTTGCATTTAGTAGAAAATATAACGCAGGATCCAAGGGTACCTTTAGATTTATTGTAGCATTAGTAACTTCGGAGTTATTGGTCTTTTTAAAAATAAAAGTCGTTAAGTGTTAAAATAAAAAAAATGAACTACTTACTTCTGAAATGAAATCGAACTGTAGTAAAAAGCAACTTTTTTAATAGTTTTAAAGACTAAAAGTCACTGGCAAAGTTTGGAATACGAGTCACTCTGTATATTAATGGGGCAAAAGATATTTGACGTTTTAACGCCCAAGCAGTAGATCGAAGGGTATCAAAATCTATATTAGGTCAAATTTGAAAAAATTGTTCTTTATTGAAAAACCCAAAACAAAGTGTTCTATTATCTAATATATTTATACGTCTCAACCAATAAAGTAATATCTTTGTAATCAATTATTTTATTGAAGCAGTGATGTATACAATAAAAATTATTAATATAATAAAATTGCCAACGAAATAAAAGTAAATAAAGTAGTTAATAAAATAAGCTATATAAATTATTGCGTTAAAATATGCCTCTCTTTGCATTTGACTAGGAACTATAAACAAATAAATTTTAAATATTCAAATCTTTACTAATCAAGCAAGTTTACCATATATTAAAAATAATTTGCTCTTTTGAATAATAAAAATATTACTAATTTACTTGTTAAAAAATTAAATAATATTAAATAATTTATTAAATTATAATATAAAAATACCATTACAACGAAACATATTTTTATTATGTATAGTTGCATGAACTCGTGATTTATGAAAATATGAATTTAGATCAGGTGTATTTTTGCCCTTAAACCATAATAATACACTGCTCCAAAAAATTAGGGGAACACTACTTCTAGTCTTTATAACTTTTGTAGTGGTAGTGGAATAAAGTTGAAAAAATATATTTCTAAAAGACACACATTTTCTTTAAATATTTTGACACTGATAACAATAAAAAGATTATTTATTTTTAAAACAATGTTAAGTTTAAAAAAAAAGTACAAAAAACAAAGTGAAAACTAAAGATTTTTTTTTCAAAATTATGGGTTATTACAACAAACAAACATTTTAGTAACGCGTGTGTCCTCCACCAGCTTGAATTACCTCCTGACACCTACGAGGCATACTTCTTATAATCCTCCTAAGATCTTCTTGGGGTAAATTATCCCATTCTTCAATCAGAGCTTCTTTTAACTGCTGAAGATTCTGAGGAGCATTTGGGCGATTTCGAACACGCCGGTCTAACATGTCCCAAACATGCTCGATCGGGTTTAAGTCTGGACTTATCGCTGGCCAGACCATGGTTTGAATTCCAGCCCATTGAAGAAAGTTTGTTGTTATTCGTGCAGTATGAACTCGTGCGTTATCTTGCATAAAAATGAAATTTGGGCCCATACCACATGCAGCAGTTAGCACATGGTCTGCCAGAACAAGGTCAATATACTGTTGTGCTGTTAAAGTTCCTGAGATTACCACAAGATCAGTTCTCTCAGTAAGGCTAATTCCACCCCAAACCATTACAGAACCGCCACCAAATCTTTGATCTTCCTGGATAGCAGCAGCAGAATAGCGTTCACCTGGACGTCTGTAAACACGTACTCGACCATCACAACGAGTAAGACGAAATCTAGATTCATCGGTGAACAGTACAGGTCTCCATTGCCGAAGTTGCCAACCCACATGTTCACGAGCAAAATTTAAACGGGCTATTTTGTGACGCTGTGTCAAAATTGGCGTTCGTACAGGTCTTCTTGGCCTCAGATTTGCGTCTCTTAATCTGTTTCTAACAGTTTGGTCGGAAACATTTAAGCCATAAGTCATCCTGAGACTAATTTGGTGATCTTTCGCTGTAGCAATGCGATTACGCAATGAAGATAAAGTTAAAAATCTATCCTGATTTTGGGTGGTTTTTCTCTTACGACCTTGCCCAATACGTCTTTTATAGGAACCTGTTTCTCTGTAGCGATTCCACAAACGCTGGACGACCGAAGGGCTGACATTTAAAGTTCTTGCAACTTGTCGAATGCTGGTTCCATTTTCAATTAAAGTAACAGCTCGAACAACTTCCACCTCAGTAAGATGTCTCATTATGATTAATTTTATAAGAAATTGACATGTATAATGAATATTTACGGATATTATACTGACTAGATCAAAAAACAAAATTAAATTAACCTTATTTTCACTTTAGTTTTTGTATTTTTTTTAGATTGTTGAATTTTACCCTAAGAAGAAATGTTCAGTTTAATGTGGTTTTTGTTAGTTATTGAGGGAATAAGTGTCGCTTTAAAAAAACTTATGGTTTATCTGTATATTTTTGTCACAGAAAAAGTTATAGGAGCACAATAAAGTGTTCCCCTAATTTTTTTGAGCAGTGTAATAATAAACCGTCTTTTATTGCAGTGAAAAATATCTACAGCAATGTGGCGAAGTTTAACCTCACACTATTCTTACTCTTAACCACGAGAAAATACACAAAACAAAACTTAAAAATTACATAAATTAAAAACTATCCGAACAGTAACTTGAACCGGCAATGTTTTAGTTATTGAAAAGTATAACAAACAGCTGAATCGCAAAAGAATAAAAAAACGCATCCGATAGTGAAATAAAATTTTACGTGTTCCATTCAAAATAATTGAATTTTTAGCGTTCGAACATTTCTAACTTGAAATTAACTTCTTGAACAACCCCGTACAATTTTTCGCCATTTTTGATTTTTTATAAAATTCAATAATTGTACTGCTGGCAAGAATAATGAGTTCATACTTTAATTAGGGATTAATATCAAATTTTTTGCTTAGACACAAAATCTAAAGAATTTGACAAAACAAATTGAAATCTCAAAAAGGGTTGAACTGGACATATGATCGAACTGAAGTGATTATGTCAGAATGAAGTACAAGATCCAACAAATTAATAAAAAAATAACATTATGTTTAATACAAGACAGATAGTAGACACTTCAGAATGAGCTTGAAAATAAAATAATTTAAAACACTTATTCTTACTAAGCCCGGAATTAGAAAAACCTGACCGAAAACTTTTAACGAACCAGTTGCGTAAATGACCTGTATAAAACATGTAAATATAGCAGATTTTTCTGAGCATGGCAACAAATTCAATATTTGAAATGACTACTTTTCTTTATCAGTCATAAATCAGTCACTGATAGGCTTGAGCAGTAACGATATCGCCCCATTCCCTCATATATTCGTATGGTAAAATTTGAAATGGAAACAAACTGTTCCATGGGGCCAGATTTTAATGAGGAAAAGCGAAGGCAACGAAAAGACAAGTTTATAGTGGCAGTTTTCCTATTTTTATATCAGTTTCATTTCCGTTTTATGTGCCTTATTTATCCACCCTTGCACACGTCACTTCCAGTATTTTACAATCTAATCATGGGGAACGCACTGAAGTAATCCCATGTTATTTCTCCTGGTGTGTTTTCAGTCGTCTAATCCGACGTTCGAGACGGTTTCAGCTGGGAAGCGTTTCCGGCAGTGTCGAAGCATCAACTGGACCACTATCGGTGGCTGCTTCGCGAACTTCCCTCCCGAACATTTGGATAGGAATATAAAATAAACTAACACGGCCCCCTATACATATTTCGTTTTGTTTTTCGAGGGATCCGCTCTTTCTTCGGCGTTATTTCCGGATTGCTATCCGGAATTCGCACGATTTTATTTGCAGCATCTCATAATTCGTGGATGCTGTACGCGGAATATTGATTCAAATTCGCGTCTCGATAATAATTGGCAGTAAATTATTTAGGATTCCGGGCGAGTTCGCATAAGGCAGTGGGGTGGTGGTCGAAATTCCGGGCGGAGAGGGCCCGGAGCGGCCGCCAGGGCTAAAGTGGGATTAGTGGAGCTCGAGCCAATCAAGGCTAGCGGAGGGTTCGTGTGTTGTGGCCCTCGATTACTCGGCACAAAGGGGGAAACCGCAAGAAACTCCTGCTGGTGTTGTGCTGGTGTTCGTCAATAATGCTGTGCGCTTTACATTTTCCCCGGAAAAGCGGCGAAAGAACGGCGGTAATTAGAAGCGGCGCCAAACGAGCTACCTGTAGCTTTCCCTAGGTTTTTTTTAAATATAGATATAATGGGACGTATCGAAAATCCATTAGGTTAAATGCCGTGCTAATTTAAGAGTAAGCTGCAAAATCGCGCAAAATTGAAATAAAAAGCCGCCGGATTTAAATAACAAGCCGCGTAATGTAGCTCCGGATAAACCTCTAAATCTCATCGGAAGAATTATTGTGATCGGGCCGTTTGTTTCGTGACGTTGTCTCGTCTGGCACCTCATTTATCGACTCCTAATTTCCTCCTTGCTCTAAATCAATTCGCCCATCCTCGATCTACCAGCGACACTAGATAAATCCCGAAGAATCAACTCAGCTTACAATGGCACCTGCCGTCATCTGCCACGGAATACGGGAATCGAACTGAGACGTCTCTTTGATACGACCAAGATGGAACGAGACGGACGAAGCCCGAGCTAAAACCGGGCTAAGTCTTCAGCTTTACTTCCGACTCATTTGATCCTCCAAGAAAATTTGTGAGAGGCACGCCCGAGGCATTTGTTGCCTAACAAACGCAAACGCATTTTTTTCGCGACATGGAGCGTAACTTCGACCTCTTTATTAAATTAGACGCACCCACAATCGGAGAATGTCTCAATGTCTCACGTCGCTGCAAGAAACTGTGACAGAAATGTTACGAAATTATTGAAATTCCTCATATAAAACCATTTCTTCACTTGTCTTGTACATAAATACCAGTAGTAGATATCTTAGGAAGAAGAATTCTAAATATGTAAATAACAAAACACGGACACCTATAATAGGGTACAGCCGCCAAATGTCTTGTAAAAACTTTGTAGATAAAAAATACTGCAGGTAAAATAATAAATAAACTGTCAATAATTAAGTATAACACTTAATAATATTTATTCTTAAAAATAATCATAAACATCTTCTACAGAACAGTGGAGTTTAAATTTTGTATTTTAATTTAATTTTTTGACAATCTTCTTCTCAGTTTAAATTACTGCCAGTCACAAATATTTTTCTTGCCCAATAATTTTTTTATAAAAATATTTATGTTTGCTTGTAAAATGTTTGAATTCGATACGATTCAATAAATCCCTCTTCTTCGATTTAATTCATACATTGTTTAAAGTTTAACGAATGAGCGTAACAATGAATAAATAGAGTTTGAGGAGCGTTTATTTTAATTTTAAGTTACCAACCAGTTAAAAAAAGTCATGGGCCGGTGCCATCTTTCAGCTGTGATTAGCGCGCTTTAACGAAAAACCACAAATTCTAAAAATATATTTTTAGCCTCCTAATTCCGTCCCGGGGACAATATTGAGATCACAATGAACAGCACGTGAACTTATATTTTATTCATAACATTGTCATTTAAAATTAGTACTTAGTAACCATATTATAATATCTAATCAGTCCTTTGTCGATCATTGTTATGGTTTAAGTACTTATAATTCTAATTTTCCAGACAAGTTGTACAGATAAATTTAGGTTCTGAATTTTCAACGCAATCCTCATGTATCTTATCAATTTTCTCCCTTTTTATCTTGGGGGAAGATTTTATGACAAACTGGCCATTTAGAGACCAAAATTGGATCATCATCAGATGTTTTATCGCCAGAAGACTGTTTCTTTTGTCGTTTGTTGTTTTTTTATTTTTGTTGTATCCTGCTGTTTTTGCTTTTTTACACTTCTGTTTCTTTTTTTCCTGCTACTCCTTCATCTTTCTCTTTTCGCTTCGGTGTTATTAGTGCCGAGACTGTATAACCTTCTATAACTTATGAAGAAGAAACGGACGTGTTTTTTTTGAAGACTATGGCACTAAACATATTATTCAGTTGGATGGAGCTCTGGGTGTAATAGGTTTATAGTACAGCCCAGTCCAGCCCATTTTCCGTACTTATTCAAACTTATCAAAATATGCATTTTATTTGTTACTCTTTGGCATAAAAAGCAACATTTTCCCACTTCAAGTTTCTTCGAAAATGAGACCAATTTTTGAGTTTTAAATGGAACAACCCAGTTATTATTTTTTTGGATTATAAAATATTTTCTGAATCTGAACGACACCACAAAACTGACATTTGAGACGTAGAATTAATTTATTTCATAAATTTAAAAAAAGTGTTATTTAAATAAACCTTGGAAGTTAGATGTTCAGTTCCCAGTTTCTTGATTGATAATTATCTCAAAGTACTACTTACGAGCTTATGAGTTCTTCTTTTTGAAAAAATTGCGTAGGTATATGAGTTTTGTCCATAAGCTGATAATTTCTATAATCTTCATATTCAGTGGTAATTCGTTTATAAGGTGAATATTATAATAAACCATATCAGAACTTTAGTGAGCATGTTTTCGCCTTTTCTTGAACAGTTCTCCCTCGTATTTGGTTTCTGAAACGTCAGATGCATTTCATTTTAATAAATCTTCTGAAACACCTTTTTCAATTAGTACTTATCTTAAAATATGTGAATATTAGTGCAATACTGATAAACAATATGATATGAAAATAAAAAATACAAATTCTGATAAATTAGAAGTTGTGGAAAATGTTAAATTGTTGGAATTTGCTTGTCCCGGCATAAATTAAGCCGAATACTATATATATCGGTAAAAAACGACTGCGGCACACAATCTTTTGGGAATGTAGGTCTGTTTTTCTTGTGAATTTAGAATCCAGTGAGCATCGTAGCGTAAATCACCACTGTTTGTTCTAGTCAAAATGAATAATCGTTGAACGGTCGTGTTTTATTGTAGCAATAATACAAAATGATAAATGTTTTGGTCGTGTTGCATCCATGGGACGTGGACAAGTCCCCGTTTATTTTTCACCATTTAAAAACACCCAACGACGCGATGTGGCGAAACTTCGAGGGCGCTCGAAGTGGGATTAATTCTGTGACGTCACGGCGCCTTCCCAACATACTAATGGGACATCTCGGCCCGCTTTTATTAGTATTTATGTTTCCAGCCATGATAAATACGAATTCCTCCTATTGGACAAGTAATAATATCGGAGATTTATGTGTGTTTTCTGTGCATGTAAGCGGTTTGAATCGGGAGCTTTACTAATTGCTCGTTTCCGTCGGTTTAAACGCTTCCACTCTATCAAATAGACTTTTTCTCTTGCGTCGTCTTCTTTCTAAGTCATGTGTAAGTCATAAATCTTCGCTCGTACCGATATCACTATCGATTATTTGCTCCATTTGTTCCAGTCGATGCGGCAAAGTATAAATCTTCCTCTTCTATTCACTGTCCCCGACGTAATTTACCAACTCCTATTACAAACCCTTGCCTTCTGATACGAAAATTCACAAGCCTAAATAGGGAGAAGTTCAGATGATCGATTAATAACCATCTAGACAATATTAGCCTGCTTTCAAGCTCACCTTGGCTTTTCATTAATAAACAAAACGAAAATCTCTATTCATCTATATCAATCAAATCTTTCCAAATAGTAGGGAATTCGTTATTGCCATTTTTTTTTACTCAAATGTACTAGCATATTTGGTAGCAAACTGAAATTTATAGGTAAAGTATTTTTTGAGACAAGCCAAATTTCCGAAAGCACTAGTCGTATTGATGCGTAAATTTCTCTCAATTTTCTCGGCCCGGGAGCAAAGTCTTTGTGGTGAAAATGTCAGCCAGTGGCTCGTTTTTTTTATAAGAATTTCGGTTCGGACGCGTCTGGAATAGATCGGGGTCCGAGCAAACCGAACCCCGAACTCCCTATTTCTTGATTTGAAATGTAACGCGTTTTTGATCGAGCCCACTAAACGACCGTCTGAATCCGGCTGCACATTATTCTCGTAGTTGGCTTTGCACGGCTTCGTTGGCTAGTCCGGGCTCTCAAAGTAAAATCCGGGAACGAGCCACGTTCGCCAACTTTTTATAATGTGTATGCTGCACTTTGAAGAGCAGATTTCCGAGCGGGCTGATTGAATAATTAAAAGCGAGTGTTGGTAATTAGTTGGGTTTGTTCATTAAAAGTTGATAAGAGTGTTTGATGGAATGTGCTTTGCACAAAGTTCAGAAACGCAAATTTGAACGGATTTGCAATGATTTCGAAATAAAACAACGTGATCGTTTACGCGCACACGATACTGTATTTATCACATTTTATTACCGCTAATACATTTTTATAATCTTTCAACAGTTATCTTTTCTTTTAAGATTAATTTTTATGGTACTCATGCGATTTTATTAATTCAAGTAGATTGTATTATAGAAATAGTTTAAACTGACGCAAAACATGTTTTTGAAAAAAAAACAATTTTGTAGAAGTCAATGCAAAATGTAAAGTTTTATTTTCGTATGATAACCAAATTAATTATCTGCACTAGTTTATTTACTAAATGTCAGGAAAAACACGAGAAACTAAAGAAAACATAAATAAAGAATCACTAAAACATACAAATTAGAAAACAAAAATAAAGCAAAATATACCAAATAAAAATAGCGGTTAAGATAAATTTAAATGGGGATAAACTTGACATGAGTGATTTCGATAAAATGGGGAAATCCTTTAAAATAAAAATAGTAACAGCAGCTACAGAAGTATGCGAGCTAAACAGAATAAGAAATTTACGCACTGGTGTAATGATGACATAAAACACAAGATTAACAAGAAAAAAATATTATGCAGGAAATACTCAGAAAATAACAAGAACCTAGATGACTACCAGTTATATAAAGCACGAGGAAAAAATAAAATCATAGAAAAATTTAAATAGTATTTTGAAGATCTATTGGGAACACACAATAGAGAAAATAGTAAAAATGTAAAAGACAAAAAAATAGAACAAAAACGAGAAGAACCGGAAGAACACTACAAGAACGGAAATTGACAAAGCTCATTCGCAGATATTTTTAAATAAATGGGAGAAGAATGCAAGAAGCATGAAATAGGCAGAAAATACCAAGGGAATATAAAACAGCAATAATTACTCCAATCCACAAAAAGATAATTTTAATGAATGCAAAAAATTGGGGTCTCCTTTTAGATATACCTGGAGTATTTAAACTCTACAAGCGTGTTATAGAGGAAAAATTGAAAGAGATAAAATAGAAAAATACTACACACTTTCATAGATAAAATAGAACACTGTAAATGACACACACAGCATTCAAGACAAATATGTAGATCAGCTCAGGAGTGCCAAATTTGTTACAAGAAAATAGCAGAAAAAATAACATCAACATACATAGAATAAGATCTGCGTCAGCGATGCAGATTTAGAAAAATCTTTTCACAGCCCACGACAAGAGAAAACAAGAAAAGATCTAGGAAATTGAATGAAAAGTTAATAGAAATAATCAAAAGCATATACGAGGATATTGAAAATGTGATACGAGTAAATGGAAAAATCTCCAATATCTCTAGAACAAAGAGATGAGAGCTCAGCTTTTTATTTACTGTTCATTTTAATGATGGATGAAATAGCAAAAGAGGTTAGTAATGGTAGCAAGAAATCATACTTAGGATAATAATACCAACATTTTTAGATGACTTGTTAATGTTCGCCAAAAATAAAAAAAAACCTACAATGCAAAATTAAAAAATGGAGTATGAGGGAATATAGATTACAAATTAACATGCAAAATACTGAAGTTATAAAAATATAAAACAATCCAGAAAAAATACAAATAGAAGTAAATGAAAGGAAATAAATCAATAAAAAATTAAAATACATAGTGACACAATTACAGACGCACACAGTATACATAAATAAGTACTTAGGATAGAATACTGTATAAAACATTATTCAATAACTAAAAAATATTCGCTGAAACGAAAATATGAATCTACGAATCTGTTCTGGTACAATACAGAATGATGGGTACTGACCGCAGATTTTAAACAAACAATTAAATTGTGTGAAATGAAAATTCTAGGAAACTTACATTTGTAGATAATTTGTTAATTTTCGCCAAAAATAAAAAATTTAGTATGAAGGAATATTGATTACAAATTAACATGCAAAGGACTGAAATTATAAAAATATCATACAATCCAGAAAAGATACAAATAGATGAAAGGAAATAAAAAGTCAAAAAATTAAACTAAAATACAAATTTACTGAATCATGGGTGCCGACCACAGACTTAAAACAAAAAACAGAAATGTGTGAAATGAAAATTCTAAGGAAAATTAGAAGGCGATTGTATCAAAATTGGACAAAATCAAAAGTGACGTTCTAAGAAGCGATCTAAAAGTCAATAATGTAGTTCAGAAAATTGAGACACAACAATTAAGATGGTTTCGGCCATTTAATGAGAATGTTTGACATTGTTTTATTCAATTTATTGATGACCAAAAAATTCATTTAAGTAAAGAGAACATGTTATATGAATAGTCAAAACTGAAATCCTATTTCGAATCGTTAGAAATTAAAATACAATCAAAGTAGCGTGTAAACGAGTAAATAAATAGTGAAATAATTTATGAAGATAGCAAATCTGTAAGCTCAGGTATACGGAGTGAAAGCCCCCGCTTCGTGCGATATTCAAATTTAAGCGAGTGTCATTGTTTTTCCTGTATCAAGACAAAGCCGGAAAGAAAACAAAAAAGTCAAATATTTGTCCGGTGAATTTGTGATTCGGGTGATAGAAAAAGAGCCTTTAAACCCCGGTCCCAACTTGTAAACCGCTGTAAACCTAAAACTAATAATCTGCATGAATGAATCTGCTACAAAACGACGCCACAATTACAAAATAACAATAAAACAAATTAATTAGCACTCGAGCACGCAATTTCGGGGTTTATCATCAAGTCAGAACATACACGAGCCCGATACCTGTTATTACACTCAATCAACATATGTCGTTTATTTATCCGAATGATCGGAGAGGGTCGAGAGTATCACTCGTACAGAAAATTAAATTACACCAATCAAATAAATATGATTTAATTAAATAAGGTATTTACTCGAGTAGACGTGACACCGGGCCGAATGTAATTTGCGAGGTACATATGTTCGTACGACTTTTTCTATTTTTACAACTATTGTTATGGCATATGCCAAATAAATATTTTATTAATAAATATTTTCGGTTAAGCGCAATTAGACCCATCCGCCAAATGCTACTCTGCCCATATCTCTGTTGACACATCGTTGTTGGTCATCCGCTTTGCTCAACCGGTAGCAATATTATTATTATTATCGCACGATTGGGTGCGATGGGCTAATTGCACTCCTGTGACTGAAAGCTCCTCTCTGTTTTGATTGTGTTATAATCTCTTCCTCGACAGTAATCTCGAGGGAACGACGACGCTGCCTCGTACATCGGAGAACATTACGGCATCATCTACGAGAGCTCGGGCATCCGGAAGATCCGATTAGCAAATCTTGCGTAATAATTGAAATATCAGGAATATCGCCGTGCCAGACACTTGTGTCCCTTCGTAGGGCTTAGGGGTAATTGAAACGTTCGCCCTCTACACCACGCCACTCACAGCCACTCAATTTATTGTTGTAATTACTAGAAAAACATTTGTTGGTCTGGTGTTCGGCGAGGGCTCCTGAAGCTCACGACTCTGATTTTTACACCATGCGTCGTTTTTCACAAGGGAAATACACAATTTTTTTATTGTAAAATATGTATTTAAAATCCTTATGTACTATTTCTCGAAAGTGTTTTTAGTCGGTACGCCATATTTCCCTTAATACTTTATTAAAACCAATGTTTGAGTCATAATTTTGACCATTACCTTCACCGCTACATGCTAAAAATAAACAAGCAATTCAAAATTTTAATGTTTCTTTTACAATTATTAAAAACCGTATTTTGATTCGGGCGCCATCTATTGATTTTTTCCCACTCTCCAAGCGCATGCGCATTCCTAGCAGCCAAATGATAAAATTAGTATTCTTTAAATGTAGATATAATAACATTATAACAAGCACTAGGTGTTTGAATCACAAATAACGATTTTAAAAAATTTAAGAAAATTTATAATTCCTCAGATTCACCATTTCAAAATATCAAGAAAACGTATTTTTACCAATACGACAAGAAACACCTGGAATACTGTAAGTACTTGTAAAGATTTTGATAAAGAAATCCAAAGTGTAAATTTTATCAGAAGAGGAGGTGGATTTTATCATTCTGTTGAAGAATCAGTGGTTTCCTTGCGATATGCTTTGAAGTACAAAAATTTAATGATAATAATACGCCATAATAAAGGGTTGTAGTAATTTTTCAAAATTTTTTTTCAAAACTTAGTGCGTTAACAAACAATTTAAGAGAATACTGACGATTAGGGTTTAATCTACTCTTTCTTGTTTAGTTGCTGATTCAATTTTGTAACTATCTAACTAGAACTTGAATAAAATTTTTGTAATTTAGAAAAATAAAAGTTACAGCGTATTTTTTTCATTTTGTTTTTAGTAGTAAGTGATTTTTAACATTGATGGCTCTATTACAACTACTTATCGTTATTAATAAAGACATTTTTAACAAGAAACTCAAATTTTTTGTAATCTGCGGTTTTCTGTAATAGGTCTCCACTTTCCCAAGATAAGTTGCAAAATTTAGATATTAAGTCACGATCATAAAATTTTGTTTTAAATAAAAATGCATTCAGTTTATTTTTGAGTACAAATTTTGGTTTCCAGAAATCTTGTACAATTATTATTAATAATATTTATAAGCATTATGTAAATAAACTTTAAATTACATAACTCTTAATGTACATAAGCTACATAAAACTAAAATATATTTTCAATTTTCGCTCTTCTGTAAAATTTACATTTTGTGAATTAGTACACTTTTGCCGTGAGGAACGGATTTGTACAGGATCATTATAAATGCTTTTTTACGTGTGCTAGTAGTATATGTTTTATTCAAAAACGGTTAATGATAGGCATGTCGATAGTGTTTCAAATTAAATTCTCTATCGACATCTGTTATCCCTATTTGAAAATTCTCAATTTTTACAAATTTATTGTTACTATTTCGTATAAAATTATGTCATTCTACGACCATGCAGCGGAGCGAACAATTATTTTGATATTATCGGGCATTTTGCTTATTTATTTTTAAAAGTTTTTCTAAGAAACCCCCTGTAAGTAGCAATTTTTGTCAAGTTGTGACATCTCCGTAACCGCAACAAATAAGTAAACACAGCTTAGACCAAAAATGTAGCAAATTAAGCAGATAATGTAATGTCGTTAAAAAATATACACTTCTATTTAAAATACGAGAGTTTCGGTATAACCGAAAGTGCCATTTTGATAGAAATATTTTAGAAAGACCATGGGCCAAATTTCAAATTACCAATTTTTTTAGAATCCGCGAAATCTCTAATGGACCAATTAAAAAATGACCTTGTGCATCTATCTGCATGCATCTTGTCCGAAAAGTCTGTCAGACACAAAGTCAACAGAGAATTCGAATATCTCCGACTCAAGATCGAAATTTTGCTACACTCTATGGAACGTCGAAGTTATTCCAAGACCTACGCAGCCTTGATTTATTTTTTTAACCACATTACATTTTAATGAGGCAGTCCACAACTAAACTGAAAGTTACTAACAATTATCTTAGAAAATAAATCTGTAAATCTGAAACTATACCATATAATAATAGAAGTAGTGGCCATTCAACATTAACAAAGTTTAAAAAAGTATTATAATACTTTATATTGTAGATTCTGCTCGGAAATTTTTATTTCATTATTTTGGAAACACATTTAGATTCTAATATACATATTATTATCTAATAATGTGAGTGATCATCTGAAGTCAACTTTTAAGGTAGAATTGCGTAACTTGCATATGAACAGATAACAAATCAATTAACTCATTATATGTAAAAGATTTTTGAAGTTGTAGTGTTTTAATAAAGCCACTTCCTAAAGATAAACGTCTTTTTCACTCTTAACATATTAGCGTCTGTTTACTCTACTTATTGCAAAAACTTCAGTACCACCTCTCTTTGCTCTCTTGCTGATGATATTCTGCAAACTTTCAGCGATAGTTATAATTAATTTCACTCATCTCACTCTCGCTTTCCATGTCAATAACTATACACCTCTTGCTTTGTAAATTAAAATATTATATAATTTCAGACACAACTATTATTTGGCTTCAAAGCTGTACAATTTCATGATTATAAATTGTCTAAATAAGGCAGAAAGTTGTCTTGTAATTGAGTCAATCCGTTTGCGTAAATTGTGCAATACGGTAAACATGTCCACCCACTTCTAGGCATAATTCATCACAAGCCTCGCTCATCTTCGTGTCGGATGCGAAATTTCATAAATCAAGCAGGAGACATCAAACGGAGGCCACCAGAGCCGAGTCCCGCACCAGGAGAAGACGCCTAAGCCCGACACGACTCGTTGCTTCTAATTATGCACGCAAAGATTTCTCGCTTAATTTAGTCCTACCGGTTCCAGAGTTCGCATTTCCCTAACTCATTCCACTCGCGAACTTCCTCAGGAGACGCTCCTCAGAATGGTCCTGGCGAAATCCAAGACGCTGCCTACCTTTCACAGTCTGACTTCCAAGGAAAATGTCGTCATGGAAACGGTCTCGAGTAGGGGAGCGCCATTTTGTCCCCGACTCCGGAGTTAGCGAAAGCGCCACAAATTTATATCTGCCTCATCCAGGGCTCAAAAGAGATCATTACCAAAGCTTTCTACTCAATTGCGGATCGCCCGGAGTTTGATCTATTTGTCGACGCTCCTTACCTGACTCGCTCGACACGAACGTATTGTTTTAAGCTATTCTCACTCATTTATAAAAAATTCTGTAATTTTTCATTTCAAATACGAAGCACATGCGAGAAGAGAACGAAAGTGAAGTGGCGAAGAAAACGGCAGGTGGGGCAATAAAGAAGAATTATTAAGCAGAACTGAGCCGACAAATCCAGTCAAAGTTGGCGGCACAAGTTGCAGGATCAATGGCTCAACATTCTCATCCAAAAAAATTACTCAATTTTCCGTCATTAAATATGAACCCAAACGCTTCTTATTGCTATTTTCGTTTCAGTGCCTCAAAAATCACATAAAAATATAAAATCGAAGGCTTGTTATGTACTTGGACTAGTTGGAATAAAAAATTAGAGTGTAAAATAAATTTTGAAAACTGCTCCATCTAGAAATGAGTAGCCCAGCTACTACGAGAGAAATAAAATGGAATTGCAAGTTGCGTCATCTACTGGTGCTGCAGGAATCTAAAAGTAAAGACTTCTGTTCGAAATATTCAGGCAAAAAAACATAAAGGATTATTTTAACAATAATTCAAGCGATTCAAATAAATTTTGGTACAAAAATAATAAATCTCATGCCTTTATTAATTTTTAACAATACAAGTAATTGAAATTAATAATATTATTTATTTTGTTGTTTTATTGTAACGAGCGTACAAAAATAAAACGAGGTTGTACAAGCCATACAATTAATTGTAATTAATAATATTTGTTTATTTTGTTGCTTTGTGCGTTCAAAAATAAATCGAGGCTTTGTAAGCCATATCACAGATTACTCCAGATGACTGACTTCATAGGGCGATTTTGTCCGGAACTATCTCTTTTCTACATATTGAAAATAGGCGCATGACATCTTTGTCACAGATACCATAAGCAAATGTAGAGGCGCTGTAGTCGTTGCTAATACTTTGTACGATCGCTAGATTTCACTACAAAAATTTTAATTTAAATTCAAATAAAAGGCCCAATATTTTTACTATCTTAAATTGAACAATGTACAATTCCGTGTTTTTTAAAAAGCGTGACTGTTTCTACGTTTGTTTTTTGTTGCTTTTTTTCTGACTAATATTTTTAAAAAAGCATTTTGTTGCAATTATAATCCAGCCAGTAAATGTCAAAACTTGCTTGTCGATTGAATTTGTGAAATTAAGCGAAAGATGGTTCTTTTTTACATTATTTGTGGTGTTGGTGAAAACTAAGCGGAGAAACTGCATTGTTTTCCAAAAAGTGAAGAAAAGTAACGATGTTTTATTAATACAACAAATTCAGGAAAACTAATTACACAATTCTAGAGCGAAACTGTGGCGAGAAGCTCTAAACGTCCAAAATTCCAATCTAAAGCAAAAGTGGAGGGTTTGCGAAAAACACTTTTCGGCATCGTTAGATATTAGGCTTCATTATTCCTTTTTTTTGTGTATGAATTTGAAGAAATAAGCCAGGTTGCTCTATTGGTTGTCCGGCAAGTCTTTCAAAATTTCCATTTTTATATAATAACCCCAAGCAATTATCATATGTGTAAGTTATTGCTATTTTAGAAATGTAATTGTTAACATTTTGGGTATAATTTTGTTTAATTTAAATTATGTAATATAATAAATTGATTTTTATAAAATTGTTTGTTTGTATGACGTGTAAGAATGAAGGAATATTTTATGATTTATTTTACAAAACAATTTTTTATATTAGTTTTGTAGAATAAATCATAAAATATTCAAAATATAATAGCATTTTTTCTACCTATAAAGAGAGGAGAGAATATTTAAATTTGCCGCAAAATTTGATCGATGTGCCATCTGAAAACTGTTACATAATTTGAAGGTCGTTAAAGGTCATTCCGCCAAAATATTTGCATTGAGTCAGTCATCTAGAGTAATCTGTGCCATATGTAATAATTTTGATGTTCGATAGTGTAGCAAAATTTCGACCTTGACTTGGTGAAATTTGCAATTAAGTTCTTTATTAATAGCCGTCTCGGATACAATACATAAGATACACTTAATGTCTTCTTCAACAAATTCCATTTCCAGATCTGGATTTGACGTCGTTTGAGCACATTTTTAAATGGCGGTTCCTGTCAAATATAACGACTTGACAGTGTCAGAAGTTTACGCTGTAAAAAATAAAACAAATGCTGGTTTCAATGGCCTCGTGGGTCTCGTTTATATTTGCACGTTACAATAAAACAACAAAATAAATAAAAATTATTATTTAGACCAGAGGCAAGTGGCTAGCACAGGCGTGGTTGAATCTGTACTCCAAATACACCATCCCCGTTGAGTGCCAGTAGTACAGGGCAGCCAACACAAGCCAATGCCACCACTGGTGCGAATGACCAAAATAGTCAAACTTGCCCGAGCAAAACCGTTCAGGTACTTTAGTAAGATAAATAGCGAAGGCTGTTCCACTTATCACATACATTCCCACGACTCTTGGTAGAAGAAGCTGCAACACAAACCATGTAAAGTTTAATGGTTAGAAAATAGTAGTGGGTCTTACACAAACCAGGGGACTATCGAACCAACCCATCAATGAGGCCCAGTGAATTGTTGGAACAACCCCATATGCAGCCCAAGCCACAAACACCAACATTTTCACGTTGGCGTTGACGTTGAAGCTTGGTATGTGCAATGTCATAGCAATTGCAAAGATTACAGTAACGGTGAAGAGGTAGAAGTTTAAATGGGAAGGGTCGCACCAGAAGGCGTAGTAAATTCCGGAAGCGTATATTGCAAGAAGGGACAATGCGATTCCGAATAGGTCGAAGGTGAGGAAGAGGTCACAGTCGCGTTCAGATCTGCAGGAAAACGTGTGGTAGAGTGCAGACATCAGCATGCAAATCTGTAACATTAAGATCAATAATAAATACAAATTTTGTATTTGAAATTAATGAAATCGGACCTGAAAGCAAAGGAGGACGAATGCGATGATGATCTTGTCCCCTAAATAGGCGTGCATTTCTACGGTCATAACATCGCGGATTGTTACAACGATAAAGAGGACGAAGCCGAAGATGTGCGACCAAATGTTGATGGTCTCATTGGTCCACCAAAATATGCTAAAATACCAACAATGTAACTTAAACCAGTTGAACATAACAATTGTATAGAATTATCTAATCATAAATTATACAAGGTCCTTGCCCTCGGCTCCCATCTTCTGTAGTTCAGTTATTATTTAAGTTGGAGTTGTGATATTTTGCAGACTTTAATTAAGGATGTTCCAAAAAATTTGGCGTTATAATGATATATTTTTTAAATTGCATGCTATATATTTTTTGTATCTATTAGGGTGCATTTTTAGCTGCTTACATCTTCCAAAAAAAATTTTAAACGGTTCAGAGATGTGTTAAATAAAAAAAAATTCCATCTACAGTTTAAAAAATTTATAAAAATACCAATAGTGTTCCCTTGATAAAATTAGCACTAGGTACTTGTTAAATAACGACTAACAATCTTGCTAATGTAGTTTGATTAATACGATTAATAACAGGGTGTGCAAAATTTACTGTCCATTATGTTTTATTTTTCTTATTTTAAATTGGAACTCTAGTCATTTTTTATAATTATTAAAATAATTATTAAAATTATATAAAATATACATATAATTAAGAAACAATCATTGTTTCTAATTACCGTACTATCGCTAATCCTAATGTATTCAAAGTTATTCGCCAAAAACTCCTTTTGTAAACGATTTGAATAGGAATTTTAATAAATAAAAGTGGAAGATGGCTTAAAAACAATTTTTGACAAACATATTTAGTAATTATTTAAGTTTTAATATTAAAAACATAAAAGTATTCCGTTCTCTTGAAGGCAGAAACGAAGGCAAGTATGAAATGACACTGCTACTTTTCTATTGGATGAGGTGTAATGTTTTCGAATGCGTTTATAATTCTTTGTTGCATGTTTTCTGGTGTTCCCAATAAAACTTTCCTTAACCTAGGCCCACAAAATGAAATCTAAATTGTTGATCGAGGAGGCCACGTAATTAATAATAAAATAATTACTTAATAATTAAAATAATAATAATATAAATGGATAAAAAATGATTAAATAATTACAAAATATGTTATGTCAACAATTGTTTTTTAAGCAATTCTTCACTTTTATTCACTAAAACTGCCGTGGAAACAGTTCACAAAACGAGCTTTTGAGGACTAACCTCGAATGCATTAGGGTTACCGATAAGATTGTAATTAGATTAAATGTTTGTCTTTTAATTCCGCACGATATTAAAATAAGTAAAATAACAGTCTTTGAAGTTTGAAAAGTTTGACATTAAAGTTTGCACGCACACCTTTTAAAATCTCGTATCAATTAAACTTGATTAACAAACAAGACTGTTTTTATTTAATGTATGTACTTAGTACTAATGTTATCAAGGGGACACTATTTCCAGTTTTTAGAAATTTAAAAAAGTTAAGGTTGAAAACCTTATTATTAATTATATTTTTTTGGGAATGTTTGGGAACATGTAATCAACTAAAAATGCACTTTAATAAGCACAAAAAATATATAGCATGCAAAATGTATCATAATGTGGTTACACTTGTTTGGGACATTCTGTATAATAAAAAAGATTTTCCTGAAATGCGTCCCAGAATGTCTGCAAAATATCAAAATTCCAATTAGATAATAATTGAGCTACAGAAGACGGGAGCTGAGAGGAAGGAGCCTGTATGTGAAATTGTATCCAAATTGCAAGTTTCACCTTTCTATGCACAATTGCGTGTTGAGAATTCCTCTATACCCCGACAAGATGAAAGTGTTGTGTTTGATATACTCCGGAGCTTCGACATAACTGCAAAGTCGTTTCGCCTTTTCGTAATAAATCTCATCGTACTCATCAGTGGTTTTCCGATTTTTTTCGTGGCTCTTTCCATTATTTATTTTGCAGGAATCGTCGGTTCGCTGCTCGAGTAACGTTTTTCTACGATCACAGTCCTGCAACAGACGCGCTAGCTGTAAAAATCATTGAACGCTGCAGGATTCCATCTCTTGTAGTTCCTGCTTTCCTGCTGGAAGTGTGCAGCAAGCGACACTGACGCCACAAGACTGACAACTGACAGACACATCCAGCATCCTCAAACCGCGTCAATTCTGCTAATTATCGGCTATTTTCTTTGTCAGGTTGAAATCGACCGTTTCCTGCCGGCACAGCTTCCGCGCGCTATGTTCTCCTAATCAGAAAAAGGCTGCGAAGAAGAGAAACTACGTCACTCTGAGACGGGGGAAAATCCTGCAGGCCAGGTTCGGATTAGCATAATCGGTTGTCTGTTGAGTAATTATGGTTTGAAAAATGCGAGGTTTGCTTCAATGTTGCAGACACAGGTGAAAACGCTTTCCTGCTGTCCTGCTACACGAGAAATTCAGCCGCGCGAGGTAAACCCACGTCAAAACGATCGAGCGGAACGTACAGCAGAACAACCTGACGACTAAATAAATATTCTACGAGTATATTAATCAATCCGGAACGAAACTAATTAATTGATTACTTATAAAGGTTAGGATGCATTTTATTGCACACTGTCACGACCTTGAACTAATAAAAATTTGCAACACTGACACAGAAAAGTTTACGTAAGAATTTTGTCATTCCAAAAGTGATTGAGTCGCACAAATTTTGCATACCAATGGCTTTTACCCTTTTTGCATCGATGAAGTGAAAGTGGAGATTGTACTCTTCTTTACGTTTATCTCCTACTTTCTTCGTTCTAGCAAGTGCCGTTCAAGTAGGTCGATCTCTATTTTCTACAAAAATTGTCCACTTGAATCCGTACAATAATTATTGTACTATTTTAGGAGGGTCAAGTGTAGACTTCTTTCCGTCCAATTTTGCTTTACTCTTAGTTTAATTAGCAAGTTTCGTATGTGCGAATAGAAAGCTGGGTTCACTCACCTTTTCACTACAACAAGTTTCATTGTCATTATCGTCCATCGTCGATACGTCGTGTTTCTGTGCAATGGTAACTGTCATACTGCTGAAACTAAAACAGCAATTAAAATTTCCACAAGCACTAAAAATTCGTATTTTCGGGTCATTTCCCGGCGTCCTTTATCAATGTTCAAAACTGGAATAGTAATGAATTAGCTTGAATTTGCACAAGTCGACCTCAATTTTCAGTTTTGGAAAATTTTACACAATACTGATCCTACAGGGTTTTGAGCCTCTACCATTATGTCACAAGTTGGAAAATGGGTCTATAATTAAAGTTGCGTAAAAACTATCATGGTCGAGTGATAATAAAACGTTTTTTATGATTACTTGTAAGTAACTAGTAGTTTTCCTGAACCGCCACTATAATACTCAAACAGGGTAAAATATACAAATATTTATCGTTCTAAACTGATAGTCTAGCCATTGAGAAAATCGATCGTTCATCAAGAATTTATTCCAAAGCATAATGGCCACAACTAGGACGAGTAAAACGAGAATCTCACCTACAACGAACCAAAATGATTCTAACGGCACCGCAAATGAAGACACTTCTTATGAACGACCGGGAAGTATGTTGTGTATTAAATAACTTTCACGTTAAGTCAACTAAAAAATTTCCGTTTGAGTGTGAATTTCCGGGGAATGTTTTGTAGGAAATGGCAGGAACGACCCAACAACTGAAAAATTAGCAAAACGCGTCGTGTATTTGCATTGTATAAATAAATATCTAACAATAAAAAGTGGATAAGACACGAAATGTCAATTTACGAACATTACCATTACGATTTGCATGTTTTTTAAGGAAATCGCTGGACTTGCATGAATTAAAACGCGATGGACAAGTCTCAGCCTTACGAACTAAGGTCAACCAAATTTCGCTCCGATTCTTATAAAGTAAACATTTCCGCAACATACTCACACTGCAAAACGCTAGTTTTACCTTAACAATACGACACTTGTCTTAAAAAATACCAATAAAAAAGCGTGCAATGTACAATTAGCTGTTGGGTGCGGAGTACATTGACGCAGCTGGTTTTCGCTTCGCGATCACCGCACTACTGGATAAAGTCGTCGTTAACATTTCCATTTCAAAATATCGTGACCTCCTTAGCGGAGTCGGAGTCGATGATGTCCTTTATGTTTAAATTGACCAACACAATTGATATGAGGCCACAGGTTAGCTGATAGTTTGCTTCATTTTCTAAAAGAATTGTGTGCAAAATAATACAAATCGTCAATATTTTGCACAGCGTGTCTTCGATATAACGAAAATTTAAAAATAATAAATTTAAAAAAAGAGTGTTTCCGCCCGGGATCGAACCGGGGACCTTCCGCGTGTTAGGCGGATGTGATAACCACTACACCACGGAAACTTGTTTGATTTATTGAAGAAACCCGTAACTAACGTACACTTTTAATAGTTTATAAAATGTTTGTCTTTTTTATTACATATATATGTTTTTTATCAAGGATAATAGTGCACACGCCTTCATTTAATCGACTAAGCATTTTGGTCATAGTTTTATTTTATTTTTTAAGTAGAATCAATTTGAGGCAACCAACATCGCATCGCAGAATAGAGCCAGCCAAATTAACAACAAATTGTGTAAAATGCGAAATAATTTTTGAAACATATTCTGAAAGCTGTTACAGTAATTTTTCCTACGTACAATCTGTATTACAAATTAATGTAGGGCATAGACGTCAAAGAAATGATTATGTGCGTATTTTTCTTTAAAATTTCAAATATGCCACGAAACATCCAACCTGAATTTGTATCTCAATTTTCTATGGAAAAAATAATGAAATTAATTCCATTTCTACATTTAAAACGACGTCAGAGCACCGAATTTTCAGTAGGAAATCACAGTACTGACGAAATTTTCTATAAAGCCATACAAGATCGTTATAGTATTTCTTAATTACAGACATTACTTGCACTTTTTAGTTGTCGAATTAAATAGCACTGTCAAATTAATAATCGATAATATGTTATTTTTAAAAATAAAAATTAAGTGCGAAGTGTTTTTATATAATACATTTTGTATAAGTGTTTAAATATGAGAATTAAATTGACTTTACAGAAAAACACTACTTGAATTTCTAACTTGAAAATATCTTCAGTTACAATTTGCTCAATTTTATTACAACTAAATGTTAGTCTAATTATTTTAAAGCTCAATAAAAATTGCGCTTTAATTTCTCTTAAATATATAGTTCCAATAAAATTGACGTCTTAAAAATATTTCTAGTCAGAATACTAATGTCTGTATTAAAATTTAGTAAAGTTAAAAAAATTATATACTTTTATTGTAAGAGTACTTTAAAAGTTAAGAAAATCTGGCGCGTTATTCATTTCACAAATATTTCGTAAAATTCCTATTTTAGTGAATTAATAATTCAAGTTGAATTAATTTTTAGATACAAGCCTTACTATTTTCAAACTTCAAAGTAAAACCGATTGGCTTACAATTTTTTTAAATTAAAAACCGATGCATGTTTTGCAAACTTTTGAATTTTTATAACTGTAATTCGGACTATTTGTGAATTTTGTGAATTATGTGTACTATTTATTACAAAAAACAATAAAGTTTAAAATAATTTTGTGCCACATTTTAGGTTCAGAATAAAATTACATTACAAATAATTATCAAAATCTTTCATTTTGTTAAATTTTCACCTGACGCGCTGAATCAATTAAATGCATTATATTTTATTTGTTTAACCATGCAATTTACATGTTGCCTAATATGTTTCGGACTTTTATTGCGCTTAAGTGATTTAAGAGCAAAATTACGCCTTTGTTTAAATATCTTCAGCACTATTTAAAAATAAAACACATGACCAACAAAATAATTGTACGAAATTAACTAAAGTTAATCATTTACATTCAACACTTTCTGTAACAAGAATTGACAAATTCTCGAAGTGGCCGATCCTAATTAATCAAAAAACGATTCAAGTCTGGACGAGGATCTGGAGAATTTGTTTAGCCATCATAAGAAAATGAAGTAAATTTAAATTTACGTTGACGTTGACCAAAAAACGAACCCATGTCAATTGAGAAAAAGCAAGGAATCAGAGATAATGGACGCTGAATTCAAAATTCGACTCCTGATTGATTGTGAGGCGTGTTTGTCTCTGGTTTAGTGTTTTTACGGCATCAAAGCCCATACCCCATCTGAAGTACGTACCCAATCACGTACTAACATTCCTTAAAAAGTCATAGCTTTCGAGTCATGCCTCTGCTGTGACTTGTGGAGTGAGTGCATTTTTACAAGCAAAAAATGCATAAAAAGCCGGGTCGGGCGGTTCAATTCAAATTCTGTTGTAATAATCAGTAATCTAAAACTGAAAAAGATATCTCCAACCAAATTTTTGTTTGTAAAATGTTTGTTTTATTTTTCTTTGATTATTCTTGAATAATTTTTTGAAGTTGAAAAATAAAATGGAGCTGATGCACAGAATTCTTTAATTGCCTCTCAAGAAGCATGCGACGCGGCTGATTAAACGTCATAAAAAACACATTTCGAGTTTTGACGTTTACAACTTTTCAAAAATGCTTCGCTCTGAGGTTTTGGACGAATTTCAGTGTTCGGTGTGTACGGAGTACATGTGCCCACCAATCAGTGAGTGTCTTCGTGGCCACGCCATTTGCAAGGACTGTTCTTTGAAACTGGAAAATTGTCCCGAATGTCGGGAGTTGATAGTTTACTCAAAGAATATGGCACTGGAAGAACTCCATGCAAAGCTAGATTTTCCGTGCAAATACTCTAAATTCGGATGTTCGTTCTGCGGAAAAGTGGGCAAGCTCAAACTTCACGAACCGGAGTGTATTTACAACACGAAGACGAGTGAGAAGTGCTCCAAGAAGAGCACTACCTCAAAATTTGTTTCGGCACTTTTTGTTCTAGCACTATTTGTTATTTTTCAATTTTATAACTAGTTTTGATGTAAGGGGATTTGGGTGTACAAGTTCTAAACTAAACAACGCAAAAATGGTTAATCATTTTATTTACAAATAAAATACAAATTTCGAATAAATTATCAATAAATTAGTTGACAAGATAACAATGTAATATTTATTTTAGGCCAAAGTCGGAAAATCGTCAGATCTGTCTGCATCGTATGCGTTGTCGAAGTCGTAGTCGAAAAATGCGACTCTTCTCTTCTCACCGGGATCTCGAGCCAAAGCGAACACTGGATAATGTCTTATGTCGTCATTTGCAGGAATTGGAGATGCGTGTGATAATACCAAGCAGAAAACGACCATCAAGACGCAAACCTAACATTACGCACAAATTTAATAAAAACTCAAAATTTTTAATCGTAAAAACTTACGGCAACGAATACGTTCTTCATATTCACGTTCACAGTTTTACTTCTTCACTGTTCTATTGGTGTTGTTGCTGAACTTATCGTTCGTTGGATAATGTTGCAACTGAAACCCCTCCAGTATTTATAAGACTTTAGTATCAACAATTCGCAAACAAATTTAGCGCTTCGTAGTAACCGCGCACGTAACATTTTGATTTGCACCCAGTGTGTAATTTGACAAGTTTTCCTTTAAAAGATATTGCCAAATTCTTGCACTAATCCCTGACCCGAGTCGTAAAACTTTGAAGTCAATGTTTCGGCAAAGCTAACACGTTTGCAAATAATAAGATTTGCGTTGAAACAATCAAAAACGAACGACCCTCGCCCATTAAAAGTGTATATTTTTGGAATAAGCAGCAATTAGCGCTTGATTCCGTCTAAAAATGTTTTCCAGAGTTCGCGCCTTTGATAACGGAATGTTTCAATATGACAAATGATTCAGTGGGTAAGTATTGAACGTTGTAATTATGTTGTTTGTTGTTTTTGTTATATTGCGCATTTTCTAGATGCGCTAATCGATTCGTGTGTCCTCAGTCAAAGAAATAATGTGAATCAAAACAAACTCGTAAAAGCGTAAATGATAAAATCATATTCAGCTTGAATTGATTCAGTGCGCTAACAACCACGCAAATTTTGCATGGATACTAATTCATTTTTATAATTTTTTCGGGGTTATCTAGAAAACCAACCAATACATTTATTAAGAGCCAAAAATGGATCAGAATTTTTAGAGCTGTATAGCTCTTTTTATTATATACCTATGGATATTTATTGTTATTTATGGGTATTTTTATTTCATGTGGAGTGTACAATTCTAGTGTTGCTTTGGTCATTTCAACTAAGTACAATTATGTAAGAAATGCTAAAAAAGGTCTGAGTGCCTTTATTTCAGAACGAATATTACAATCGAACGACAATTGCATTATTAACAAAAATCAACCAAGACTGTTAGTTGTTAGTCATATGCAAACAACGAGCATAATTTTTAAGTCCAGTGATCTAAAAATAGAAATCTGACCAAATAACAACGCCCATCGTAGAAATTTGGCCAAACAACAATGGTCATCATATTAAATCCACCGGACAAAGTCTTAGGGGAAAATTACAGCTTGTTAGCAATATTTCTTCTTGAGAAATAAATATGTAAATAAACGAGCATGGTTATCAAGAAGCTGTCAACAATTAAAATGTATATAAATTAGAAAATAAATAATTTTCAGGGTTTGCCATCAAGTACCATGCACCAGGCTTCCCAAATTGAAAAACTACAAATTTGTGCAAATATTGGTTTAAGCGTTTCGGCTAATGGAGGAAATTTGTCCCCAGAAACAATGAATATGGATTGCTGACCTCTCCAACATGTGATTTTAATTAGCGAAGCGACACACTTTTTCCAGAAACGATTTGTTTAAAATATTTGAGAGTGCCTCACGTTTTCCGTCTTTTGTGATTTTAAACCGATTCTACTTTCACAAATGCTTAATTACATATAATAATAATATTGTAACGGGCGTACAAAAAAATATTTCAGAGTAGGCGCTGGAATTACTTTGGAATTGTTAAACTGTCAAATGTTATAATAGTGTGTCGATGCCAAAAATCTACACTAAAAAATAAAAAATGGCCAACCACAAATTCCTTTTTTTGTATAATAATTCTTGTATAATAATTCTTTTCCGATACTTCATAGTATTAATTTACATAATTGACTTGTTTAAAAACATAAATTGCATTTCTTAGTGTTTTGAATAACCAAATCATCTTTTAATAACGACTAATTTTATTTAAATGGTTACCCCAATAATTAACGTGCGTTCAAAAATAAAAAGAGACTAGTTAGTAATAGGCAATGGAACCTCTTTGAAGGGGATTAGAATGTAAAAAATTCTAGTTCCAATTGGTTTAATTTTTTTTTTACAATTTACATATTCAGGCGTTATTTGGGCAATTTTTAATATTGATATTTTCTGTCACAGGTCATGATTTGTCAATGGCAAAAGTCTACACCACATATTGTCTACACTGGAAAATAAATCATAAGCTAGGATCCATGGCTATTGAGCCATTGTTTTTATTTTGAGTGAAATAATTCACCGAACAGTTGCCGTCTAGAGTAATGAAACAAGTGAAACGGTGAAACTGTCACTTTGACAGCAAATTTGAAGGTTATATAATACAAAATTGAGTTTTTTCCTTAAACACGCGGGATACTAAAAGTGTCATAAATTGAAGAACGTCTGAAATGGCAAATTTAAATAATTACGTGCAAGGCAAATGCCTGGACATGTGCTCGGAAGCAGAAATCAAAATGTGCTTGATTTTGAGAATATCTGTCGTCATTTTTACACAAATCTGTTTCAGGAGAGAGACTGAAAGACAGTTACACGTCCTGGAAATGGTTCCAGGTACTGAAAAACAGCGAACTCCCAAAGCGAACAACAAACACATGGTCAAAGCTTTCAGCAGATCGGCTGCCGGCAAACAAATCACTAAACCCCACGACTTGCGCCCTCCTGATGTTCTTTTAAAAACTATCAGCTACTTGCTGACTGAGTAACAAATAATTATTAGTAAAACTGCCAGACTGAAGTGATGAAATGTAAATTGTAGAGTGATTTCGACAAAAGAGGTGCCATGGTTTTCAGTTTACAACTACATAACCGATCGATTAATGGCGGTTCGACAAGATATGGTAGTACAGGACATTTCCAAGTACGAATGTATTGCAATATTGCAGCCAATTGTGCGTTTCCACGCATTTGCCGCTTACAAGTTTGTGTAAAAATTTATCAAATCGAGTCGTTTTCAGTGGGTTTTAGGTTGTGCGAGGAAAGGGTTGCAAATTTCGATCCCATTCTAAACAACAAACATTTACAGGAGACTTTGAAGAAGTTGTTGCAGTGTTACGACAGTTACAACTCGTTTTGTGAATGTGCCGACTCATTTTGCAGCGTATATTTACTCAAATTCCGTCCGCAATTCGAAGCACTGTATGTGGTTTTCAATATTGGCAACAGCGAGGCGCTGGAACGGGCCCTCAAAGTGCCCAAAGCTTGCAAGTTAGACTATACTTCAGCTAATATTCAAATTTAACGCAATTTTTGCAGGAACAAAATATTGAAGAAGACCATACAAATCTCGTTGTCGTACAAATATGGGAATTACGTGCGTGCATGTCGCTTAATTACACAATTACCCGCTTTGCTATCAGTCACAGCTTCTCTACATTTGCCTGAAATTCGACGGTTTGTCTTAATGCAATTGCGACAACTGTTTAATTGAATTCATTTCAGGAAAGCGTTTCAAGTGATGGCAACCGCCTACAACAGCAAAAATCTCACTTTTCCTAGCTCAATTTTACGGAATTTATTGATATATGACAGGGTTGATGATTTGTTGGACGATTGTGAATATTACGGGATTCAAGCCGACCACAAACGTGTGCAATTTACTAAACAAACATTCGATTGCAGTAAAAAATGCGTAAGATTTTTTCAGTTGACGTAACAAAATAATCAGTGATTAATTGTAGCGCCCACCAAAACGGGAAACATTTGCTGAAAAAGAATTGCTGGAAACAGATGTGCAGTCCATAGTTTTATGTTTATAATATTATAGGAAATTTTCTGACAATATTTAAATATTTTTATACAATGAAGACCATCAATTGTATCATTTCAATTTGAAAAATTAGGTTTCATTACAGTTTCATTAAAAAAGTGCAAATGAAGGCCATTAAGTTGCAGCACAGATTACTCCAGATGACTGACTCAATGCAAATATTTTGGCGGAATGACCTTTAACGACCTTCAAATTTTGTAACAGTTTTCAGATGGCGCATTGATCAAATTTTGCGGCAAATTTAAATATTCTCTCCTCTCTTTATAGGTAGAAAAAATGCTATTATATTTTGAATATTTTATGATTTATTTTACAAAACTAATGTAAAAAATTGTTTTGTAGAATAAATCATAAAATATTCCTTCATTATTTACACGTCATACAAACAAACAATTTTATAAAAATCAATTTATTATATTACAAAATTTAAATTAAACAAAATTATACTCAAAACATTTCTAAGATAGGTAAAACTTACACATATGATAATTACTTGGGGTTATTATATAATAATGGAAATTTTGAAAGACTTGCCGGACAACCAATAGAGCAACCTGGCTTAGTTCTTCAAATTCATACACAAAAATAAGGAATAATGAAGCCTAATATCTAACGATGCCGAAAAGAGTTTTTTGCAAACCCTCCACTTTTGCTTAAGATTGAAATTTTGGACGCTTAGAGCTTCTTGCCACAGTTTCGCTCTAGCATTATGTAATTAGATTTCCTGAATTTGTTGTATTAATAAAACTTTTTTCACTTTTTGGAAAACAATGCAGTTTCTCCGCTTAGTTTTCACCAACACCACAAATAATGTAAAAAAGACCCTTCTATCGCTTAATTTTTCACAAATTCAATCGACAAGCAAGTTTTGACATTTACTGGCTTGATTATAATTGCAGCAAAATAATGTTTATGAAATATTAGTCAGCAAAAAAGCAAGAAGCGTAGAAACAGTCACGCTTTTTAAAAAACACGGAATTGTACATTGTTCAATTTAAAATAGTAAAAATATTGGGCCTTTTATTTGAATTTAAATAAAAGTTTTTGTAGTGACATCTAGCGGTCGTAAAAAGTATTAGCAACGACTACAGCGCCTCTACATTTGCTTATGGTATCTGTGACAAAGATGTCATGCGCCTAGTTTCAAAGTGTAGAAAAGAGATAGTTCCGGACAAAATCGCCCTATGAAGTCAGTCATCTGGAGTAATCTGTGGTTGCAGTTAAAAAAAATGGAGTAAAGTGTCAATGTCATTTTTTATCGATTCAAACCGTTGCAAATTTTTGAATTTTTGAATGTCTGCCAGGGAGTCTGCAATAATTTTTTTGCGCCGCATTCGAGCCCCGATCGCGCGTTATCAGGAACCAAAAGGCGTCTCCAAATTGGAGTAAGTTCCCACGATTTGAAGCCCCAAAACTGTGACTTCGATTTTAGAAACTATTCCTTCGCTGATTTGATTCGCGCCTTATGTCAGGAAGCCACAAACGCGGCTCTCACCGTCTTAACAATGATATACAACACAATCCCGCTATTTGAGGGTTTCATGTTTATGCTGCGATTCGTGCTCGATAAATCCATAGACATTTTTGAAACCCAGGATCTAAAGGAACAACTCATGAAGTCGCTGCTGTTCACACTCGAGCTAATCGTTCTTTTTATTTTGGTCTATTTCATTATAAGTTTCCTCCTCCTACCCATAGCACATTTTACGCTTCTTATCATTAATAGAATAGTTTATGCAGCAGTGAACCCTTAACAACATTAAAATGTACAAAACAATAAATTTGAACTAACAGAGCTTATTTTAATGAGACGCAGCACTGGGTATCTGGATATTTAGGCAAGGAGAGACTATATTTGTGTTCAAGTTGCGGCGGGACGAAGCGTCCTCCTAAGTAATGAAATTTCCCCACAAAATTATGTGCACACTTCTTTGGGGCGGTGAGCGATATCAGCAAATCTGGGCAAATTCCACCCTCGTCAGGTTCACCACTCTCAACATCCCAGCTGCTTGGAATATCAATACTGAAATAAAAAATGTCAGTAAAATGTTGTACTTATTATTTATTGAACCTAGCTATTGGAATTTTAGTCGTCTTCAAAAAACCAATGACGCTTTGAAACGAAGGTCGTATTGGCGGTTTAAAACTGAACCCAAACACTGCGTCCACTATTAAACCATACTCAACCGTGGCCTCGTTTTCTGTTGGAAGTTGTAACAACAGTGCAATATCCATATTGACACACTGCTCTACTAGATTATTAAAAAGCGGCTTGTCCGTTCTTTTGGGATAAAACACTTTAGTTTTGTATCCAAACAATGTTAAGTGTCGTGCACACACTAATCCGTCGCCCCCGTTATTGCCGGGACCGCAACATACAAGTACAGATTTGTTTGTAAAGTCAGATAAAGGGTAGCATTGAGCAATGGCAGTGGCGCAGCTCAGGCCTGCGAGCTCCATGAGCTGATCTACTGAAAACTTGTACTCGTTGAAGAGTTCCTGATCGATTTTGATCGCTTCGTCCTGGCCCAGATAGCGTACCATTTTTGAAAAGGTTCGGTTATGGCACGCGAGGAGAACGATCTGGAATTACGAAATTGTGAAGGGAGTTGAAGAAAAAGTGGTTAAGTAACTGGTTTTAGACTTTTAAACAGGGGAATCATTACCGGTTATAGGTTATGTTTTTATTTGGTTGTCAAATGTCAAGGAGTGACAGTGACAGTCACCGATCTCGATTATACCGGGTGACTATAAATGATTGACATTTTTTGTGTTAGGTTGGCAATATTTTTTAACTCTTCCATTGGGTACACTGATTTTCAAATTTAAAAGTGTCAAATAAACGTCAAATTTAAAAATTGCTCATATCAGAATTGTTTTCAAAATGGTTTTTACAACTGGAAGATCGTTTCGATCACTCGCTGTAACCATTTTCTCCGTTATTTGTCACTTTTCGTTCGCCATTATTCGGTATCTCACACATTTTGACAACAATATTCTAACCTGAACTGTTAATAGACATAAATCACGGTGACTGTTAATCTGGTACCAATCCTCACTGTTGCCAATTACCTAAATTGAAGTCAATCATTTATAGTCACCCGGTAGATCTCTGATGGATACGCACAACATTGAAATTTGCGAGAACATTTTGTGAAAATCCACCTATTTCGTTATTGCCACGTTTGGATTCGACATGCGCCGCGGGAAATTAACTCCACCCATCTAGTTCCAAATTTAGTTACTTTCTCTGCAGGAAAATTGACAAATGACATGACACATGTCGATGTCAAATTTCAAGTCAAGTGAATAACAGTAAAGAAGGGTCAGCGACTCAGTGAGTCAGTCTAGTCGAGTAATAAATTTGTTGTCTGTGGTGTTTCCAGGTGTTTCTTCATTGTAGCGTGTTGTTGTGTTTCAATTTGCAGTTTCCTGTCAATTGTCAATTGTCAATTGTCACTTGTCTGTTTTCTGCCAAGGAAAGTAACAAGATTTGAACAATATGGGTGGAGTTAATTTCCCGCGGCGCATGTCGAATCCAAACGTGGCAATAACGAAATAGGTGGATTACCGTACCCTCCAAAAGGGCGTCGAAGCCATCTATTAATGTGCATTTGATCAATTTTGAAGTAGTGCAGGTCTTTGCCGTTACGTGTGCAACAGTCGCATGGCTCTTGGATAGTATTTTTTCAGGAATCTGTAATGTTGGTTGGAGTTTTACAGGAATTTATAATTTTGATGTCATGTGTTTTGAGTATTTGGGCGTATTTTTAGATTTTACTGTTTTATTAGGGCCTTTTCGAGGTGTAAGTGGACAGTTTTCAATTTTATTCAGTTTTAACGGTTTATTTTTTTTTACATAGTTTTATAACGATTTCATAGAGCGTCAGCCATCTTGTTAAATTCAAGCAATCGCCACTGTAAAACTTTAGTGCGCAAACTCATTAAGTTCCGACGCAAATTCAATTTGCCTCACTTTTCTTTTACACGATCGCTTATCAATTTCTATATACAGATCAGTGGGATAACACAACATTGGGATGAGCACGAACTTTTTGTGATCATTACTTACTACCTGTCCTACAAAATGGCTTCGGAGCCTTCTACTTATGCGCATTTGATCAATTTTGAAGTAGTGCAGGTCTTTGCCGTTAGGTGTGCAACAGTCGCATGGTTTTTGTATAGCATTTTTTCAGGAACCTGTAATGATGGGTGGAATTTTACAGGAATTTATAATTTTAGACGCCATGAGTTCTGAGTGTTTGGGCCTATCTATAGATTTTATTGTTTTATTGGACAGTTTTTTTCAAGTGGACAGTTCTTAAGTTGGGAAATCAGCATGCAATTTTTCCATAAGAGGGTTTTGAGGGTTTAATTTCCTAATTTTCCAACAGATTCGTCTGATTTTTTGGTATAGCATTCGTTGAACATTGCACTTGCAATTAACATCATTTGAGATTTATCCTAATAGTAGTTATTTAATAATTAATTAATTAAACGCCCTTACATAATGCTGAAAAAGATGACCCCAAAGCAAATTATTTTGGAATGTGATTATGCTGAAGATGCCTCAGTTTACTAAAACCTTTTACCAAAAGATGAATGCCCTAAATTGCATAATAACTGAGATTAAGCATTATTTTTAACTTGATGCATGTAAAACCTACGTTCTCTATTTGAAATTGAGATGTCGCTGCGATCAACTTTTTGTTCCTAAATGAATTATCGCCAAAACTTATTTCGAAAACTACTTTCTACAACGTAGTATTCGTAGTATTCATCGTAATCTTTGAGGCAAAAAAACTAGGGAAAATGCTAAAATTTTTGCATTTAGGGAATGATCGACTTTTGCGACATCTAGCGGCCGTGAATCGTAACAAATGAAAAATTTCCCACTTTAATTTACTTCAGTTTTAACGGTTTAATATTTTTTAATAGTTCCATAACGGTTGACTATAACAATTGAGAGAGAAAGACTGATTCCATCATGTGTAATTTAAAATAGTTTTGCAAAATCTCATCGACATATTATCATCTTCTTCGCATATAAATAAATAAATCAGATAAATGGCGCTCCTACCTTTTATGACTTCTCCTGAAATTATTGTTCTTCTTTTTCACATTTACTATTGACAAAATTGACTTAACTTCTAAACAAGGACAAATTCGATACATGACAAATCAGAACATCTGTTAGGCCATGTAAGCAAGTTTACCACAAACTGTTCTAGAAAGTTTATTGTTATTTGCGTTTAGTGAGATTTTTGAAATTTATTGTTAACAAAATTTCAATTAACTTTTAAAATTTCGTTCCTGCAATCCAGAGAATGAAGGACAAGTTCGATAGATGACAGATCCGGACTTCTGTAAGGCCATGAAAGCTTGTTTACCTCAAACTGTTCTATAAAGTTTATTGTTCATTGCGTTTTGTGAGGTCGATATTTTTCATATATATTTTTTATTGGCAATATTTCACTTACCTTTTAATACCTCGTTTTTGCAATCAAAGGAAAGAAGGATACGTTTGATAGATGACAGATGCGGACTTCTGGAAGGCCATTAAAGCAAATTTACCATACTGTTCATAACGTTTATTGTTCTTTGCGTTATGTCAGGGCAAGATTTTTCTTATTTATTATTAACAAAATGTCACCTAATTTCTAAAATCTCGTTCTTGCAAGCGAGACAATGAAGAACAAATTTGATACAGGACAGATCCGGACAAAACAATTTAGCAAACATGCATATACAATTTAAAAATAACTCTAATAAGCAAGATAAAAACTTGAATACGTACATATAAAACAAACCATGTATTCTATTTTATGTAATTAGAAGAATAAAAGGTCTTACTATTATTTTCTTAAAATTATACTTAATAGATGATGGCAAATTATTATTATGTTAGGCCATGAAAGCAAGTTTACCTCAAACTGTTCTATGAAGTTCATACTTTTATATTTATTATTAACAAAATTTTACTAAATTCGTAAAATATCGTGCTTGCAATCGAGGGAATGAAAAACATGTTCTACAGAAGAAGAGTACAAAATGTATCTATCATGATCGACAAGAAACAATCAACATGACGAAACAAAAAGAAAACAGACATTAATTACATCGTTTTCAAAATTATAAAATGTATTAACAAATAATCTAAATCAATTGAAGGCAGACATTAGGACATTAATGTCCGACATTGAGGCATTGAAGTCCGACATTGGACAAATGAAAGCAGACGTAAATACCAACATAAATCAAATGAAAACAGAGATTATTATAGAGTTTCAAAATATTTTGTAACAAAGTCTTGACCAGTTGATACATTGTCAAATAAAAACACTCTTACAAGACACTGTGAATAATATGAGTTAATGAAATAAAACTAATTAGGAGTATATAATAGCCTTTTCTTCCACTCAATGTTGGTACATAGTTGAACAAACTAGGTTACGATCAAAACCAAATCGCAACCAAAGAGAAATAACGCGAAACAGGTCGAAATCCTGGGACAAATTTAGGTCCTTGACGCGCCATAGACCTAAGGGTTTGTGCATTACAAAGTCAAAAAGCTCGTATACGTTAGGTGTTATTTTACGGCTGACTACGCATTTCCTAAGCTTTGGAAGCAAATTAGTTCGCGGACGATGAAAGGACATTCCTTCTGTTCTTTACAAAATCACAGAAACTGGGGGAACACGAGTGGATTCCGCGTCCACGAAGAACATCGTGCACAATACGTTACAATAAGCGAACAAAGACGCACGCACACGCTCAAAAATATGGCCGTCAAGGATTAAGTGTCACCTACTGCCTAAAATTAGCTACAAATTAGATTGACTCCTTCAATTTCCTTGCCAGAGAAAAGAGAAACCCGTACTTGTCTGGCGGGTGCTGCCCCACGGAATCCCTGATCCAGTGCGATATTTGCTGGGCGTCGACGACCGTGATGATGGGTCCAAAGTCGATCCAAAGAGAAGAAGAAAAACCCCGACGGAAGAATCCAGGAGCGAGCTCCGGGTGGACAAAACAGGAACGAGCCAAGAAAGAAGAAGGCCCCGAAGAAGAACAAGAAGGAAGACGAAGAAAAAACAACCCTTCGGGAAACGAACAAATTACAATCGGTTATCCCGGAAAAGCGGGACAGGACAACTCACCACTTGCAAACGTGGGTCTTTTCGGCGTCACGGCTGAGGACCACCGTCTCGTCCCAGCCCAAGTGATCCGCAAATGCGATTGATCGGTGAACCAAAACGTGTAACTTATTAAACACTTAACCGGGGGTCACCGTCGTCTTCGGATGTCTGGGAGAGCGTGTTGAGTAGACGGAGTCGGAGCACAAAATGTCGTTTGTCGTGTCCGCTTTGATAACGTAGAATCATTACCGAGAAGAAGTTGGCCAAAAACCGTATGCGACGCCACCGATACGCGTTCTTTCGCTCTTTAGGAAAAATTCCATGTGGTCGTGGAATATTTGAAAATATTCTCCCCGTTTACGATATAATTAGGGAAAAAATCGTATAAATTGATCAATTTTAGTAAGTCGTGTTATAAATTATAATATATATACATTTTTAATTATAAATATAATATAATATAAATATAATAAATACAGGATGGATCAAAAGGATGGAACTAATTCGATAACTTTTTTATATCGAGCGACAAAAAAATCGCTTGGACACGTGAATTTTTAATTTTAAATGCGCTAATTCTGACATAAAAATTTGCTTTGTTATGACATCTCTCTCAAGGTTATGACGTCATTTCAATTTTTTTTAAATGGCAACCCTAATTTTTTATTGCGTCATTTTGAAGAGCATGTTTTTTTCCATATAAAACAATAAAATTTGTAATAGGTTACAAAACAATATTTTTGAGACTTGCTGTTTCAATTTTAGAGAGCCATGTTCCTATTTAATTTCAATCAAACAATGAACACGAACACTCGAAAGTTTTTCAATATTTTTCCATCATTTTTCAAAGTTTCCTTTTTATATTGAAATTTGTTATTAAGTTTGAAAAATGATGGAAAAATATTGAAAAACTTTTGAGTTGTTCGCGTTCATTGTTTGATTGAAATAAAATACGAACATGGCTCTCTAAAAATTGCAAGAGCAAAACTGATTCCATCATGTGTAATTTAAAATAGTTTTGCAAAATCTCATCGACATATTTTCTCTTCTTCTCCGCACATACATAAATAAATAAATCAGATAAATGGCGCTCCTACCTTTTATGGCTTCTCCTGAAATTATTCTTTTTTTTATGTCGAGATTTGTTATTAACTTTGAAAAATGATGGAAAAATATTGAAAAACTTGCGAGTTGTTCGCGTTCATTGTTTGATTGAAATAAAATACGAACATGGCTCTCTAAAAATTGCAAGAGCAAGACTGATTCCATTATGTGTAATTTAAAATAGTTTTGCAAAATCTCATCGACATATTTTCTCTTCTTCTCCGCACATACATAAATAAATAAATCAGATAAATGGCGCTCCTACCTTTTATGGCTTCTCCTGAAATTATTCTTTTTTTTATGTCGAGATTTGTTATTAACTTTGAAAAATGATGGAAAAATATTGAAAAACTTGCGAGTTGTTCGCGTTCATTGTTTGATTTAAATAAAATACGAACATGGCTCTCTAAAAATTGAAAGAGCAAGACTGATTCCATCATGTGTAATTTAAAATAGTTTTGCAAAATCTCATCGACATATTTTCTCTTCTTCTCCGCACATACATAAATAAATAAATCAGATAAATGGCGCTCCTACCTTTTATGGCTTCTCCTGAAATTATTCTTTTTTTTATGTCGAGATTTGTTATTAACTTTGAAAAATGATGGAAAAATATTTAAAAACTTGCGAGTTGTTCGCGTTCATTGTTTGATTGAAATAAAATACGAACATGGCTCTCTAAAAATTGAAAGAGCAAGACTGATTCCATCATGTGTAATTTAAAATAGTTTTGCAAAATCTCATCGACATATTTTCTCTTCTTCTCCGCACATACATAAATAAATAAATCAGATAAATGGCGCTCCTACCTTTTATGGCTTCTCTTGAAATTATTCTTTTTTTTTATGTCGAGATTTGTTATTAACTTTGAAAAATGATGGAAAAATATTGAAAAACTTGCGAGTTGTTCGCGTTCATTGTTTGATTGAAATAAAATACGAACATGGCTCTCTAAAAATTGAAAGAGCAAGACTGATTCCATCATGTGTAATTTAAAATAGTTTTGCAAAATCTCATCGACATATTTTCTCTTCTTCTCCGCACATACATAAATAAATAAATTAGATAAATGGCGCTCCTAACTTTTATTGCTTCTCCTAAAATTTTTCTTTTTTTATGTCGAGATTTGCTATTAACTTTGAAAAATGATGGAAAAATTTTGAAAAACTTGCGAGTTGTTCGCGTTCATTGTTTGATTGAAATAAAATACGAACATGGCTCTCTAAAAATTGAAAGAGCAAGACTGATTCCATCATGTGTAATTTAAAATAGTTTTGCAAAATCTCATCGACATATTTTCTCTTCTTCTCCGCACATACATAAATAAATAAATCAGATAAATGGCGCTCCTACCTTTTATGGCTTCTCCTGAAATTATTCTTTTTTTTATGTCGAGATTTGTTATTAACTTTGAAAAATGATGGAAAAATATTGAAAAACTTGCGAGTTGTTCGCGTTCACTGTTTGATTGAAATAAAATACGAACATGGCTCTCTAAAAATTGAAAGAGCAAGACTGATTCCATCATGTGTAATTTAAAATAGTTTTGCAAAATCTCATCGACATATTTTCTCTTCTTCTCCGCACATACATAAATAAATAAATTAGATAAATGGCGCTCCTAACTTTTATTGCTTCTCCTAAAATTTTTCTTTTTTTATGTCGAGATTTGCTATTAACTTTGAAAAATGATGGAAAAATTTTGAAAAACTTGCGAGTTGTTCGCGTTCATTGTTTGATTGAAATAAAATACGAACATGGCTCTCTAAAAATTGAAAGAGCAAGACTGATTCCATCATGTGTAATTTAAAATAGTTTTGCAAAATCTCATCGACATATTTTCTCTTCTTCTCCGCACATACATAAATAAATAAATTAGATAAATGGCGCTCCTAACTTTTATTGCTTCTCCTAAAATTTTTCTTTTTTTATGTCGAGATTTGCTATTAACTTTGAAAAATGATGGAAAAATTTTGAAAAACTTGCGAGTTGTTCGCGTTCATTGTTTGATTGAAATAAAATACGAACATGGCTCTCTAAAAATTGAAAGAGCAAGACTGATTCCATCAAGTGTAATTTAAAATAATTTTGCAAAATCTCATCGACATATTTTCTCTTCTTCTCCGCACATACAAAAATAAATAAATCAGATAAATGGCGCTCCTACCTTTTATGGCTTCTCCTGAAATTATTCTTTTTTTTATGTCGAGATTTGTTATTAACTTTGAAAAATGATGGAAAAATATTGAAAAACTTGCGAGTTGTTCGCGTTCATTGTTTGATTGAAATAAAATACGAACATGGCTCTCTAAAAATTGAAAGAGCAAGACTGATTCCATCATGTGTAATTTAAAATAGTTTTGCAAAATCTCATCGACATATTTTCTCTTCTTCTCCGCACATACATAAATAAATAAATCAGATAAATGGCGCTCCTACCTTTTATGGCTTCTCCTGAAATTATTCTTTTTTTTATGTCGAGATTTGTTATTAACTTTGAAAAATGATGGAAAAATATTGAAAAACTTGCGAGTTGTTCGCGTTCATTGTTTGATTGAAATAAAATACGAACATGGCTCTCTAAAAATTGAAAGAGCAAGACTGATTCCATCATGTGTAATTTAAAATAGTTTTGCAAAATCTCATCGACATATTTTCTCTTCTTCTCCGCACATACATAAATAAATAAATCAGATAAATGGCGCTCCTACCTTTTATGGCTTCTCCTGAAATTATTCTTTTTTTTATGTCGAGATTTGTTATTAACTTTGAAAAATGATGGAAAAATATTTAAAAACTTGCGAGTTGTTCGCGTTCATTGTTTGATTGAAATAAAATACGAACATGGCTCTCTAAAAATTGAAAGAGCAAGACTGATTCCATCATGTGTAATTTAAAATAGTTTTGCAAAATCTCATCGACATATTTTCTCTTCTTCTCCGCACATACATAAATAAATAAATCAGATAAATGGCGCTCCTACCTTTTATGGCTTCTCCTGAAATTATTCTTTTTTTTATGTCGAGATTTGTTATTAACTTTGAAAAATGATGGAAAAATATTGAAAAACTTGCGAGTTGTTCGCGTTCACTGTTTGATTGAAATAAAATACGAACATGGCTCTCTAAAAATTGAAAGAGCAAGACTGATTCCATCATGTGTAATTTAAAATAGTTTTGCAAAATCTCATCGACATATTTTCTCTTCTTCTCCGCACATACATAAATAAATAAATTAGATAAATGGCGCTCCTAACTTTTATTGCTTCTCCTAAAATTTTTCTTTTTTTATGTCGAGATTTGCTATTAACTTTGAAAAATGATGGAAAAATTTTGAAAAACTTGCGAGTTGTTCGCGTTCATTGTTTGATTGAAATAAAATACGAACATGGCTCTCTAAAAATTGAAAGAGCAAGACTGATTCCATCATGTGTAATTTAAAATAGTTTTGCAAAATCTCATCGACATATTTTCTCTTCTTCTCCGCACATACATAAATAAATAAATTAGATAAATGGCGCTCCTAACTTTTATTGCTTCTCCTAAAATTTTTCTTTTTTTATGTCGAGATTTGCTATTAACTTTGAAAAATGATGGAAAAATTTTGAAAAACTTGCGAGTTGTTCGCGTTCATTGTTTGATTGAAATAAAATACGAACATGGCTCTCTAAAAATTGAAAGAGCAAGACTGATTCCATCAAGTGTAATTTAAAATAATTTTGCAAAATCTCATCGACATATTTTCTCTTCTTCTCCGCACATACAAAAATAAATAAATCAGATAAATAGCGCTCCTACCTTTTATGGCTTCTCCTGAAATTATTCTTTTTTTTATGTCGAGATTTGTTATTAACTTTGAAAAATGATGGAAAAATATTGAAAAACTTGCGAGTTGTTCGCGTTCATTGTTTGATTGAAATAAAATACGAACATGGCTCTCTAAAAATTGAAAGAGCAAGACTGATTCCATCATGTGTAATTTAAAATAGTTTTGCAAAATCTCATCGACATATTTTCTCTTCTTCTCCGCACATACATAAATAAATAAATCAGATAAATGGCGCTCCTACCTTTTATGGCTTCTCCTGAAATTATTCTTTTTTTTATGTCGAGATTTGTTATTAACTTTGAAAAATGATGGAAAAATATTGAAAAACTTGCGAGTTGTTCGCGTTCATTGTTTGATTGAAATAAAATACGAACATGGCTCTCTAAAAATTGAAAGAGCAAGACTGATTCCATCATGTGTAATTTAAAATAGTTTTGCAAAATCTCATCGACATATTTTCTCTTCTTCTCCGCACATACATAAATAAATAAATCAGATAAATGGCGCTCCTACCTTTTATGGCTTCTCCTGAAATTATTCTTTTTTTTATGTCGAGATTTGTTATTAACTTTGAAAAATGATGGAAAAATATTTAAAAACTTGCGAGTTGTTCGCGTTCATTGTTTGATTGAAATAAAATACGAACATGGCTCTCTAAAAATTGAAAGAGCAAGACTGATTCCATCATGTGTAATTTAAAATAGTTTTGCAAAATCTCATCGACATATTTTCTCTTCTTCTCCGCACATACATAAATAAATAAATCAGATAAATGGCGCTCCTACCTTTTATGGCTTCTCCTGAAATTATTCTTTTTTTTATGTCGAGATTTGTTATTAACTTTGAAAAATGATGGAAAAATATTGAAAAACTTGCGAGTTGTTCGCGTTCATTGTTTGATTGAAATAAAATACGAACATGGCTCTCTAAAAATTGAAAGAGCAAGACTGATTCCATCATGTGTAATTTAAAATAGTTTTGCAAAATCTCATCGACATATTTTCTCTTCTTCTCCGCACATACATAAATAAATAAATCAGATAAATGGCGCTCCTACCTTTTATGGCTTCTCCTGAAATTATTCTTTTTTTTATGTCGAGATTTGTTATTAACTTTGAAAAATGATGGAAAAATATTGAAAAACTTGCGAGTTGTTCGCGTTCATTGTTTGATTGAAATAAAATACGAACATGGCTCTCTAAAAATTGAAAGAGCAAGACTGATTCCATCATGTGTAATTTAAAATAGTTTTGCAAAATCTCATCGACATATTTTCTCTTCTTCTCCGCACATACATAAATAAATAAATCAGATAAATGGCGCTCCTACCTTTTATGGCTTCTCCTGAAATTATTCTTTTTTTTATGTCGAGATTTGTTATTAACTTTGAAAAATGATGGAAAAATATTTAAAAACTTGCGAGTTGTTCGCGTTCATTGTTTGATTGAAATAAAATACGAACATGGCTCTCTAAAAATTGAAAGAGCAAGACTGATTCCATCATGTGTAATTTAAAATAGTTTTGCAAAATCTCATCGACATATTTTCTCTTCTTCTCCGCACATACATAAATAAATAAATCAGATAAATGGCGCTCCTACCTTTTATGGCTTCTCCTGAAATTATTCTTTTTTTTATGTCGAGATTTGTTATTAACTTTGAAAAATGATGGAAAAATATTGAAAAACTTGCGAGTTGTTCGCGTTCATTGTTTGATTGAAATAAAATACGAACATGGCTCTCTAAAAATTGAAAGAGCAAGACTGATTCCATCATGTGTAATTTAAAATAGTTTTGCAAAATCTCATCGACATATTTTCTCTTCTTCTCCGCACATACATAAATAAATAAATCAGATAAATGGCGCTCCTACCTTTTATGGCTTCTCCTGAAATTATTCTTTTTTTTATGTCGAGATTTGTTATTAACTTTGAAAAATGATGGAAAAATATTTAAAAACTTGCGAGTTGTTCGCGTTCATTGTTTGATTGAAATAAAATACGAACATGGCTCTCTAAAAATTGAAAGAGCAAGACTGATTCCATCATGTGTAATTTAAAATAGTTTTGCAAAATCTCATCGACATATTTTCTCTTCTTCTCCGCACATACATAAATAAATAAATCAGATAAATGGCGCTCCTACCTTTTATGGCTTCTCCTGAAATTATTCTTTTTTTTATGTCGAGATTTGTTATTAACTTTGAAAAATGATGGAAAAATATTGAAAAACTTGCGAGTTGTTCGCGTTCATTGTTTGATTGAAATAAAATACGAACATGGCTCTCTAAAAATTGAAAGAGCAAGACTGATTCCATCATGTGTAATTTAAAATAGTTTTGCAAAATCTCATCGACATATTATCTCTTCTTCTCCGCACATACATAAATAAATAAATCAGATAAATGGCGCTCCTACCTTTTATGGCTTCTCCTGAAATTATTCTTTTTTTTATGTCGAGATTTGTTATTAACTTTGAAAAATGATGGAAAAATATTTAAAAACTTGCGAGTTGTTCGCGTTCATTGTTTGATTGAAATAAAATACGAACATGGCTCTCTAAAAATTGAAAGAGCAAGACTGATTCCATCATGTGTAATTTAAAATAGTTTTGCAAAATCTCATCGACATATTTTCTCTTCTTCTCCGCACATACATAAATAAATAAATTAGATAAATGGCGCTCCTAACTTTTATTGCTTCTCCTAAAATTTTTCTTTTTTTATGTCGAGATTTGCTATTAACTTTGAAAAATGATGGAAAAATTTTGAAAAACTTGCGAGTTGTTCGCGTTCATTGTTTGATTGAAATAAAATACGAACATGGCTCTCTAAAAATTGAAAGAGCAAGACTGATTCCATCAAGTGTAATTTAAAATAATTTTGCAAAATCTCATCGACATATTTTCTCTTCTTCTCCGCACATACATAAATAAATAAATCAGATAAATGGCGCTCCTACCTTTTATGGCTTCTCCTGAAATTATTCTTTTTTTTATGTCGAGATTTGTTATTAACTTTGAAAAATGATGGAAAAATATTGAAAAACTTTCGAGTTGTTCGGGTTCATTGTTTGATTGAAATAAAATACGAACATGGCTCTCTAAAAATTGAAAGAGCAAGACTGATTCCATCATGTGTAATTTAAAATAGTTTTGCAAAATCTCATCGACATATTTTCTCTTCTTCTCCGCACATACATAAATAAATAAATCAGATAAATGGCGCTCCTACCTTTTATGGCTTCTCCTGAAATTATTCTTTTTTTTATGTCGAGATTTGTTATTAACTTTGAAAAATGATGGAAAAATATTGAAAAACTTGCGAGTTGTTCGCGTTCATTGTTTGATTGAAATAAAATACGAACATGGCTCTCTAAAAATTGAAAGAGCAAGACTGATTCCATCATGTGTAATTTAAAATAGTTTTGCAAAATCTCATCGACATATTTTCTCTTCTTCTCCGCACATACATAAATAAATAAATCAGATAAATGGCGCTCCTACCTTTTATGGCTTCTCCTGAAATTATTCTTTTTTTTATGTCGAGATTTGTTATTAACTTTGAAAAATGATGGAAAAATATTGAAAAACTTGCGAGTTGTTCGCGTTCATTGTTTGATTTAAATAAAATACGAACATGGCTCTCTAAAAATTGAAAGAGCAAGACTGATTCCATCATGTGTAATTTAAAATAGTTTTGCAAAATCTCATCGACATATTTTCTCTTCTTCTCCGCACATACATAAATAAATAAATCAGATAAATGGCGCTCCTACCTTTTATGGCTTCTCCTGAAATTATTCTTTTTTTTATGTCGAGATTTGTTATTAACTTTGAAAAATGATGGAAAAATATTGAAAAACTTGCGAGTTGTTCGCGTTCATTGTTTGATTGAAATAAAATACGAACATGGCTCTCTAAAAATTGAAAGAGCAAGACTGATTCCATCATGTGTAATTTAAAATAGTTTTGCAAAATCTCATCGACATATTTTCTCTTCTTCTCCGCACATACATAAATAAATAAATCAGATAAATGGCGCTCCTACCTTTTATGGCTTCTCCTGAAATTATTCTTTTTTTTATGTCGAGATTTGTTATTAACTTTGAAAAATGATGGAAAAATATTTAAAAACTTGCGAGTTGTTCGCGTTCATTGTTTGATTGAAATAAAATACGAACATGGCTCTCTAAAAATTGAAAGAGCAAGACTGATTCCATCATGTGTAATTTAAAATAGTTTTGCAAAATCTCATCGACATATTTTCTCTTCTTCTCCGCACATACATAAATAAATAAATCAGATAAATGGCGCTCCTACCTTTTATGGCTTCTCCTGAAATTATTCTTTTTTTTATGTCGAGATTTGTTATTAACTTTGAAAAATGATGGAAAAATATTTAAAAACTTGCGAGTTGTTCGCGTTCATTGTTTGATTGAAATAAAATACGAACATGGCTCTCTAAAAATTGAAAGAGCAAGACTGATTCCATCACGTGTAATTTAAAATAGTTTTGCAAAATCTCATCGACATATTTTCTCTTCTTCTCCGCACATACATAAATAAATAAATCAGATAAATGGCGCTCCTACCTTTTATGGCTTCTCCTGAAATTATTCTTTTTTTTATGTCGAGATTTGTTATTAACTTTGAAAAATGATGGAAAAATATTGAAAAACTTGCGAGTTGTTCGCGTTCATTGTTTGATTGAAATAAAATACGAACATGGCTCTCTAAAAATTGAAAGAGCAAGACTGATTCCATCATGTGTAATTTAAAATAGTTTTGCAAAATCTCATCGACATATTTTCTCTTCTTCTCCGCACATACATAAATAAATAAATCAGATAAATGGCGCTCCTACCTTTTATGGCTTCTCCTGAAATTATTCTTTTTTTTATGTCGAGATTTGTTATTAACTTTGAAAAATGATGGAAAAATATTGAAAAACTTGCGAGTTGTTCGCGTTCATTGTTTGATTGAAATAAAATACGAACATGGCTCTCTAAAAATTGAAAGAGCAAGACTGATTCCATCATGTGTAATTTAAAATAGTTTTGCAAAATCTCATCGACATATTTTCTCTTCTTCTCCGCACATACATAAATAAATAAATCAGATAAATGGCGCTCCTACCTTTTATGGCTTCTCCTGAAATTATTCTTTTTTTTATGTCGAGATTTGTTATTAACTTTGAAAAATGATGGAAAAATATTGAAAAACTTGCGAGTTGTTCGCGTTCATTGTTTGATTGAAATAAAATACGAACATGGCTCTCTAAAAATTGAAAGAGCAAGACTGATTCCATCATGTGTAATTTAAAATAGTTTTGCAAAATCTCATCGACATATTTTCTCTTCTTCTCCGCACATAAATAAATAAATAAATTAGATAAATGGCGCTCCTAACTTTTATTGCTTCTCCTAAAATTTTTCTTTTTTTATGTCGAGATTTGCTATTAACTTTGAAAAATGATGGAAAAATTTTGAAAAACTTGCGAGTTGTTCGCGTTCATTGTTTAATTGAAATAAAATACGAACATGGCTCTCTAAAAATTGAAAGAGCAAGACTGATTCCATCAAGTGTAATTTAAAATAATTTTGCAAAATCTCATCGACATATTTTCTCTTCTTCTCCGCACATACATAAATAAATAAATCAGATAAATGGCGTTCCTACCTTTTATGGCTTCTCCTGAAATTATTCTTTTTTTTATGTCGAGATTTGTTATTAACTTTGAAAAATGATGGAAAAATATTTAAAAACTTGCGAGTTGTTCGCGTTCATTGTTTGATTGAAATAAAATACGAACATGGCTCTCTAAAAATTGAAAGAGCAAGACTGATTCCATCATGTGTAATTTAAAATAGTTTTGCAAAATCTCATCGACATATTTTCTCTTCTTCTCCGCACATACATAAATAAATAAATCAGATAAATGGCGCTCCTACCTTTTATGGCTTCTCCTGAAATTATTCTTTTTTTTATGTCGAGATTTGTTATTAACTTTGAAAAATGATGGAAAAATATTGAAAAACTTGCGAGTTGTTCGCGTTCATTGTTTGATTGAAATAAAATACGAACATGGCTCTCTAAAAATTGAAAGAGCAAGACTGATTCCATCATGTGTAATTTAAAATAGTTTTGCAAAATCTCATCGACATATTTTCTCTTCTTCTCCGCACATACATAAATAAATAAATCAGATAAATGGCGCTCCTACCTTTTATGGCTTCTCCTGAAATTATTCTTTTTTTTATGTCGAGATTTGTTATTAACTTTGAAAAATGATGGAAAAATATTTAAAAACTTGCGAGTTGTTCGCGTTCATTGTTTGATTGAAATAAAATACGAACATGGCTCTCTAAGAATTGAAAGAGCAAGACTGATTCCATCATGTGTAATTTAAAATAGTTTTGCAAAATCTCATCGACATATTTTCTCTTCTTCTCCGCACATACATAAATAAATAAATCAGATAAATGGCGCTCCTACCTTTTATGGCTTCTCCTGAAATTATTCTTTTTTTTATGTCGAGATTTGTTATTAACTTTGAAAAATGATGGAAAAATATTGAAAAACTTGCGAGTTGTTCGCGTTCATTGTTTGATTTAAATAAAATACGAACATGGCTCTCTAAAAATTGAAAGAGCAAGACTGATTCCATCATGTGTAATTTAAAATAGTTTTGCAAAATCTCATCGACATATTTTCTCTTCTTCTCCGCACATACATAAATAAATAAATCAGATAAATGGCGCTCCTACCTTTTATGGCTTCTCCTGAAATTATTCTTTTTTTTATGTCGAGATTTGTTATTAACTTTGAAAAATGATGGAAAAATATTTAAAAACTTGCGAGTTGTTCGCGTTCATTGTTTGATTGAAATAAAATACGAACATGGCTCTCTAAAAATTGAAAGAGCAAGACTGATTCCATCATGTGTAATTTAAAATAGTTTTGCAAAATCTCATCGACATATTTTCTCTTCTTCTCCGCACATACATAAATAAATAAATCAGATAAATGGCGCTCCTACCTTTTATGGCTTCTCCTGAAATTATTCTTTTTTTTATGTCGAGATTTGTTATTAACTTTGAAAAATGATGGAAAAATATTGAAAAACTTGCGAGTTGTTCGCGTTCATTGTTTGATTGAAATAAAATACGAACATGGCTCTCTAAAAATTGAAAGAGCAAGACTGATTCCATCATGTGTAATTTAAAATAATTTTGCAAAATCTCATCGACATATTTTCTCTTCTTCTCCGCACATACATAAATAAATAAATTAGATAAATGGCGCTCCTAACTTTTATTGCTTCTCCTAAAATTTTTCTTTTTTTATGTCGAGATTTGCTATTAACTTTGAAAAATGATGGAAAAATTTTGAAAAACTTGCGAGTTGTTCGCGTTCATTGTTTGATTGAAATAAAATACGAACATGGCTCTCTAAAAATTGAAAGAGCAAGACTGATTCCATCATGTGTAATTTAAAATAGTTTTGCAAAATCTCATCGACATATTTTCTCTTCTTCTCCGCACATACATAAATAAATAAATCAGATAAATGGCGCTCCTACCTTTTATGGCTTCTCCTGAAATTATTCTTTTTTTTATGTCGAGATTTGTTATTAACTTTGAAAAATGATGGAAAAATATTTAAAAACTTGCGAGTTGTTCGCGTTCATTGTTTGATTGAAATAAAATACGAACATGGCTCTCTAAAAATTGAAAGAGCAAGACTGATTCCATCATGTGTAATTTAAAATAGTTTTGCAAAATCTCATCGACATATTTTCTCTTCTTCTCCGCACATACATAAATAAATAAATTAGATAAATGGCGCTCCTTACTTTTATTGCTTCTCCTAAAATTTTTCTTTTTTTATGTCGAGATTTGCTATTGACTTTGAAAAATGATGGAAAAATTTTGAAAAACTTGCGAGTTGTTCGCGTTCATTGTTTGATTGAAATAAAATACGAACATGGCTCTCTAAAAATTGAAAGAGCAAGACTGATTCCATCATGTGTAATTTAAAATAGTTTTGCAAAATCTCATCGACATATTTTCTCTTCTTCTCCGCACATACATAAATAAATAAATCAGATAAATGGCGCTCCTACCTTTTATGGCTTCTCCTGAAATTATTCTTTTTTTTATGTCGAGATTTGTTATTAACTTTGAAAAATGATGGAAAAATATTGAAAAACTTGCGAGTTGTTCGCGTTCATTGTTTGATTGAAATAAAATACGAACATGGCTCTCTAAAAATTGAAAGAGCAAGACTGATTCCATCATGTGTAATTTAAAATAGTTTTGCAAAATCTCATCGACATATTATCTCTTCTTCTCCGCACATACATAAATAAATAAATCAGATAAATGGCGCTCCTACCTTTTATGGCTTCTCCTGAAATTATTCTTTTTTTTTATGTCGAGATTTGTTATTAACTTTGAAAAATGATGGAAAAATATTTAAAAACTTGCGAGTTGTTCGCGTTCATTGTTTGATTGAAATAAAATACGAACATGGCTCTCTAAAAATTGAAAGAGCAAGACTGATTCCATCATGTGTAATTTAAAATAGTTTTGCAAAATCTCATCGACATATTTTCTCTTCTTCTCCGCACATACATAAATAAATAAATCAGATAAATGGCGTTCCTACCTTTTATGGCTTCTCCTGAAATTATTCTTTTTTTTATGTCGAGATTTGTTATTAACTTTGAAAAATGATGGAAAAATATTTAAAAACTTGCGAGTTGTTCGCGTTCATTGTTTGATTGAAATCAAATACGAACATGGCTCTCTAAAAATTGAAAGAGCAAGACTGATTCCATCATGTGTAATTTAAAATAGTTTTGCAAAATCTCATCGACATATTTTCTCTTCTTCTCCGCACATACATAAATAAATAAATTAGATAAATGGCGCTCCTAACTTTTATTGCTTCTCCTAAAATTTTTCTTTTTTTATGTCGAGACTTGTTATTAACTTTGAAAAATGATGGAAAAATTTTGAAAAACTTGCGAGTTGTCCGCGTTCATTGTTTGATTGAAATAAAATACGAACATGGCTCTCTAAAAATTGAAAGAGCAAGACTGATTCCATCATGTGTAATTTAAAATAGTTTTGCAAAATCTCATCGACATATTTTCTCTTCTTCTCCGCACATACATAAATAAATAAATCAGATAAATGGCGCTCCTACCTTTTATGGCTTCTCCTGAAATTATTCTTTTTTTTATGTCGAGATTTGTTATTAACTTTGAAAAATGATGGAAAAATATTTAAAAACTTGCGAGTTGTTCGCGTTCATTGTTTGATTGAAATAAAATACGAACATGGCTCTCTAAAAATTGAAAGAGCAAGACTGATTCCATCATGTGTAATTTAAAATAGTTTTGCAAAATCTCATCGACATATTTTCTCTTCTTCTCCGCACATACATAAATAAATAAATCAGATAAATGGCGCTCCTACCTTTTATGGCTTCTCCTGAAATTATTCTTTTTTTTATGTCGAGATTTGTTATTAACTTTGAAAAATGATGGAAAAATATTGAAAAACTTGCGAGTTGTTCGCGTTCATTGTTTGATTGAAATAAAATACGAACATGGCTCTCTAAAAATTGAAAGAGCAAGACTGATTCCATCATGTGTAATTTAAAATAGTTTTGCAAAATCTCATCGACATATTTTCTCTTCTTCTCCGCACATACATAAATAAATAAATCAGATAAATGGCGCTCCTACCTTTTATGGCTTCTCCTGAAATTATTCTTTTTTTTATGTCGAGATTTGTTATTAACTTTGAAAAATGATGGAAAAATATTTAAAAACTTGCGAGTTGTTCGCGTTCATTGTTTGATTGAAATAAAATACGAACATGGCTCTCTAAAAATTGAAAGAGCAAGACTGATTCCATCATGTGTAATTTAAAATAGTTTTGCAAAATCTCATCGACATATTTTCTCTTCTTCTCCGCACATACATAAATAAATAAATCAGATAAATGGCGCTCCTACCTTTTATGGCTTCTCCTGAAATTATTCTTTTTTTTATGTCGAGATTTGTTATTAACTTTGAAAAATGATGGAAAAATATTGAAAAACTTGCGAGTTGTTCGCGTTCATTGTTTGATTGAAATAAAATACGAACATGGCTCTCTAAAAATTGAAAGAGCAAGACTGATTCCATCATGTGTAATTTAAAATAGTTTTGCAAAATCTCATCGACATATTATCTCTTCTTCTCCGCACATACATAAATAAATAAATCAGATAAATGGCGCTCCTACCTTTTATGGCTTCTCCTGAAATTATTCTTTTTTTTATGTCGAGATTTGTTATTAACTTTGAAAAATGATGGAAAAATATTTAAAAACTTGCGAGTTGTTCGCGTTCATTGTTTGATTGAAATAAAATACGAACATGGCTCTCTAAAAATTGAAAGAGCAAGACTGATTCCATCATGTGTAATTTAAAATAGTTTTGCAAAATCTCATCGACATATTTTCTCTTCTTCTCCGCACATACATAAATAAATAAATTAGATAAATGGCGCTCCTAACTTTTATTGCTTCTCCTAAAATTTTTCTTTTTTTATGTCGAGATTTGCTATTAACTTTGAAAAATGATGGAAAAATTTTGAAAAACTTGCGAGTTGTTCGCGTTCATTGTTTGATTGAAATAAAATACGAACATGGCTCTCTAAAAATTGAAAGAGCAAGACTGATTCCATCAAGTGTAATTTAAAATAATTTTGCAAAATCTCATCGACATATTTTCTCTTCTTCTCCGCACATACATAAATAAATAAATCAGATAAATGGCGCTCCTACCTTTTATGGCTTCTCCTGAAATTATTCTTTTTTTTATGTCGAGATTTGTTATTAACTTTGAAAAATGATGGAAAAATATTGAAAAACTTTCGAGTTGTTCGCGTTCATTGTTTGATTGAAATAAAATACGAACATGGCTCTCTAAAAATTGAAAGAGCAAGACTGATTCCATCATGTGTAATTTAAAATAGTTTTGCAAAATCTCATCGACATATTTTCTCTTCTTCTCCGCACATACATAAATAAATAAATCAGATAAATGGCGCTCCTACCTTTTATGGCTTCTCCTGAAATTATTCTTTTTTTTATGTCGAGATTTGTTATTAACTTTGAAAAATGATGGAAAAATATTGAAAAACTTGCGAGTTGTTCGCGTTCATTGTTTGATTGAAATAAAATACGAACATGGCTCTCTAAAAATTGAAAGAGCAAGACTGATTCCATCATGTGTAATTTAAAATAGTTTTGCAAAATCTCATCGACATATTTTCTCTTCTTCTCCGCACATACATAAATAAATAAATCAGATAAATGGCGCTCCTACCTTTTATGGCTTCTCCTGAAATTATTCTTTTTTTTATGTCGAGATTTGTTATTAACTTTGAAAAATGATGGAAAAATATTGAAAAACTTGCGAGTTGTTCGCGTTCATTGTTTGATTTAAATAAAATACGAACATGGCTCTCTAAAAATTGAAAGAGCAAGACTGATTCCATCATGTGTAATTTAAAATAGTTTTGCAAAATCTCATCGACATATTTTCTCTTCTTCTCCGCACATACATAAATAAATAAATCAGATAAATGGCGCTCCTACCTTTTATGGCTTCTCCTGAAATTATTCTTTTTTTTATGTCGAGATTTGTTATTAACTTTGAAAAATGATGGAAAAATATTGAAAAACTTGCGAGTTGTTCGCGTTCATTGTTTGATTGAAATAAAATACGAACATGGCTCTCTAAAAATTGAAAGAGCAAGACTGATTCCATCATGTGTAATTTAAAATAGTTTTGCAAAATCTCATCGACATATTTTCTCTTCTTCTCCGCACATACATAAATAAATAAATCAGATAAATGGCGCTCCTACCTTTTATGGCTTCTCCTGAAATTATTCTTTTTTTTATGTCGAGATTTGTTATTAACTTTGAAAAATGATGGAAAAATATTTAAAAACTTGCGAGTTGTTCGCGTTCATTGTTTGATTGAAATAAAATACGAACATGGCTCTCTAAAAATTGAAAGAGCAAGACTGATTCCATCATGTGTAATTTAAAATAGTTTTGCAAAATCTCATCGACATATTTTCTCTTCTTCTCCGCACATACATAAATAAATAAATCAGATAAATGGCGCTCCTACCTTTTATGGCTTCTCCTGAAATTATTCTTTTTTTTATGTCGAGATTTGTTATTAACTTTGAAAAATGATGGAAAAATATTTAAAAACTTGCGAGTTGTTCGCGTTCATTGTTTGATTGAAATAAAATACGAACATGGCTCTCTAAAAATTGAAAGAGCAAGACTGATTCCATCACGTGTAATTTAAAATAGTTTTGCAAAATCTCATCGACATATTTTCTCTTCTTCTCCGCACATACATAAATAAATAAATCAGATAAATGGCGCTCCTACCTTTTATGGCTTCTCCTGAAATTATTCTTTTTTTTATGTCGAGATTTGTTATTAACTTTGAAAAATGATGGAAAAATATTGAAAAACTTGCGAGTTGTTCGCGTTCATTGTTTGATTGAAATAAAATACGAACATGGCTCTCTAAAAATTGAAAGAGCAAGACTGATTCCATCATGTGTAATTTAAAATAGTTTTGCAAAATCTCATCGACATATTTTCTCTTCTTCTCCGCACATACATAAATAAATAAATCAGATAAATGGCGCTCCTACCTTTTATGGCTTCTCCTGAAATTATTCTTTTTTTTATGTCGAGATTTGTTATTAACTTTGAAAAATGATGGAAAAATATTGAAAAACTTGCGAGTTGTTCGCGTTCATTGTTTGATTGAAATAAAATACGAACATGGCTCTCTAAAAATTGAAAGAGCAAGACTGATTCCATCATGTGTAATTCAAAATAGTTTTGCAAAATCTCATCGACATATTTTCTCTTCTTCTCCGCACATACATAAATAAATAAATCAGATAAATGGCGCTCCTACCTTTTATGGCTTCTCCTGAAATTATTCTTTTTTTTATGTCGAGATTTGTTATTAACTTTGAAAAATGATGGAAAAATATTGAAAAACTTGCGAGTTGTTCGCGTTCATTGTTTGATTGAAATAAAATACGAACATGGCTCTCTAAAAATTGAAAGAGCAAGACTGATTCCATCATGTGTAATTTAAAATAGTTTTGCAAAATCTCATCGACATATTTTCTCTTCTTCTCCGCACATAAATAAATAAATAAATTAGATAAATGGCGCTCCTAACTTTTATTGCTTCTCCTAAAATTTTTCTTTTTTTATGTCGAGATTTGCTATTAACTTTGAAAAATGATGGAAAAATTTTGAAAAACTTGCGAGTTGTTCGCGTTCATTGTTTAATTGAAATAAAATACGAACATGGCTCTCTAAAAATTGAAAGAGCAAGACTGATTCCATCAAGTGTAATTTAAAATAATTTTGCAAAATCTCATCGACATATTTTCTCTTCTTCTCCGCACATACATAAATAAATAAATCAGATAAATGGCGTTCCTACCTTTTATGGCTTCTCCTGAAATTATTCTTTTTTTTATGTCGAGATTTGTTATTAACTTTGAAAAATGATGGAAAAATATTTAAAAACTTGCGAGTTGTTCGCGTTCATTGTTTGATTGAAATAAAATACGAACATGGCTCTCTAAAAATTGAAAGAGCAAGACTGATTCCATCATGTGTAATTTAAAATAGTTTTGCAAAATCTCATCGACATATTTTCTCTTCTTCTCCGCACATACATAAATAAATAAATCAGATAAATGGCGCTCCTACCTTTTATGGCTTCTCCTGAAATTATTCTTTTTTTTATGTCGAGATTTGTTATTAACTTTGAAAAATGATGGAAAAATATTGAAAAACTTGCGAGTTGTTCGCGTTCATTGTTTGATTGAAATAAAATACGAACATGGCTCTCTAAAAATTGAAAGAGCAAGACTGATTCCATCATGTGTAATTTAAAATAGTTTTGCAAAATCTCATCGACATATTTTCTCTTCTTCTCCGCACATACATAAATAAATAAATCAGATAAATGGCGCTCCTACCTTTTATGGCTTCTCCTGAAATTATTCTTTTTTTTATGTCGAGATTTGTTATTAACTTTGAAAAATGATGGAAAAATATTTAAAAACTTGCGAGTTGTTCGCGTTCATTGTTTGATTGAAATAAAATACGAACATGGCTCTCTAAAAATTGAAAGAGCAAGACTGATTCCATCATGTGTAATTTAAAATAGTTTTGCAAAATCTCATCGACATATTTTCTCTTCTTCTCCGCACATACATAAATAAATAAATCAGATAAATGGCGCTCCTACCTTTTATGGCTTCTCCTGAAATTATTCTTTTTTTTATGTCGAGATTTGTTATTAACTTTGAAAAATGATGGAAAAATATTGAAAAACTTGCGAGTTGTTCGCGTTCATTGTTTGATTGAAATAAAATACGAACATGGCTCTCTAAAAATTGAAAGAGCAAGACTGATTCCATCATGTGTAATTTAAAATAGTTTTGCAAAATCTCATCGACATATTTTCTCTTCTTCTCCGCACATACATAAATAAATAAATCAGATAAATGGCGCTCCTACCTTTTATGGCTTCTCCTGAAATTATTCTTTTTTTTATGTCGAGATTTGTTATTAACTTTGAAAAATGATGGAAAAATATTTAAAAACTTGCGAGTTGTTCGCGTTCATTGTTTGATTGAAATAAAATACGAACATGGCTCTCTAAAAATTGAAAGAGCAAGACTGATTCCATCATGTGTAATTTAAAATAGTTTTGCAAAATCTCATCGACATATTTTCTCTTCTTCTCCGCACATACATAAATAAATAAATCAGATAAATGGCGCTCCTACCTTTTATGGCTTCTCCTGAAATTATTCTTTTTTTTATGTCGAGATTTGTTATTAACTTTGAAAAATGATGGAAAAATATTGAAAAACTTGCGAGTTGTTCGCGTTCATTGTTTGATTGAAATAAAATACGAACATGGCTCTCTAAAAATTGAAAGAGCAAGACTGATTCCATCATGTGTAATTTAAAATAGTTTTGCAAAATCTCATCGACATATTATCTCTTCTTCTCCGCACATACATAAATAAATAAATCAGATAAATGGCGCTCCTACCTTTTATGGCTTCTCCTGAAATTATTCTTTTTTTTATGTCGAGATTTGTTATTAACTTTGAAAAATGATGGAAAAATATTTAAAAACTTGCGAGTTGTTCGCGTTCATTGTTTGATTGAAATAAAATACGAACATGGCTCTCTAAAAATTGAAAGAGCAAGACTGATTCCATCATGTGTAATTTAAAATAGTTTTGCAAAATCTCATCGACATATTTTCTCTTCTTCTCCGCACATACATAAATAAATAAATTAGATAAATGGCGCTCCTAACTTTTATTGCTTCTCCTAAAATTTTTCTTTTTTTATGTCGAGATTTGCTATTAACTTTGAAAAATGATGGAAAAATTTTGAAAAACTTGCGAGTTGTTCGCGTTCATTGTTTGATTGAAATAAAATACGAACATGGCTCTCTAAAAATTGAAAGAGCAAGACTGATTCCATCAAGTGTAATTTAAAATAATTTTGCAAAATCTCATCGACATATTTTCTCTTCTTCTCCGCACATACATAAATAAATAAATCAGATAAATGGCGCTCCTACCTTTTATGGCTTCTCCTGAAATTATTCTTTTTTTTATGTCGAGATTTGTTATTAACTTTGAAAAATGATGGAAAAATATTGAAAAACTTGCGAGTTGTTCGCGTTCATTGTTTGATTGAAATAAAATACGAACATGGCTCTCTAAAAATTGAAAGAGCAAGACTGATTCCATCATGTGTAATTTAAAATAGTTTTGCAAAATCTCATCGACATATTTTCTCTTCTTCTCCGCACATACATAAATAAATAAATCAGATAAATGGCGCTCCTACCTTTTATGGCTTCTCCTGAAATTATTCTTTTTTTTATGTCGAGATTTGTTATTAACTTTGAAAAATGATGGAAAAATATTGAAAAACTTGCGAGTTGTTCGCGTTCATTGTTTGATTTAAATAAAATACGAACATGGCTCTCTAAAAATTGAAAGAGCAAGACTGATTCCATCATGTGTAATTTAAAATAGTTTTGCAAAATCTCATCGACATATTTTCTCTTCTTCTCCGCACATACATAAATAAATAAATCAGATAAATGGCGCTCCTACCTTTTATGGCTTCTCCTGAAATTATTCTTTTTTTTATGTCGAGATTTGTTATTAACTTTGAAAAATGATGGAAAAATATTGAAAAACTTGCGAGTTGTTCGCGTTCATTGTTTGATTGAAATAAAATACGAACATGGCTCTCTAAAAATTGAAAGAGCAAGACTGATTCCATCATGTGTAATTTAAAATAGTTTTGCAAAATCTCATCGACATATTTTCTCTTCTTCTCCGCACATACATAAATAAATAAATCAGATAAATGGCGCTCCTACCTTTTATGGCTTCTTCTGAAATTATTCTTTTTTTTATGTCGAGATTTGTTATTAACTTTGAAAAATGATGGAAAAATATTTAAAAACTTGCGAGTTGTTCGCGTTCATTGTTTGATTGAAATAAAATACGAACATGGCTCTCTAAAAATTGAAAGAGCAAGACTGATTCCATCATGTGTAATTTAAAATAGTTTTGCAAAATCTCATCGACATATTTTCTCTTCTTCTCCGCACATACATAAATAAATAAATCAGATAAATGGCGCTCCTACCTTTTATGGCTTCTCCTGAAATTATTCTTTTTTTTATGTCGAGATTTGTTATTAACTTTGAAAAATGATGGAAAAATATTTAAAAACTTGCGAGTTGTTCGCGTTCATTGTTTGATTGAAATAAAATACGAACATGGCTCTCTAAAAATTGAAAGAGCAAGACTGATTCCATCACGTGTAATTTAAAATAGTTTTGCAAAATCTCATCGACATATTTTCTCTTCTTCTCCGCACATACATAAATAAATAAATCAGATAAATGGCGCTCCTACCTTTTATGGCTTCTCCTGAAATTATTCTTTTTTTTATGTCGAGATTTGTTATTAACTTTGAAAAATGATGGAAAAATATTGAAAAACTTGCGAGTTGTTCGCGTTCATTGTTTGATTGAAATAAAATACGAACATGGCTCTCTAAAAATTGAAAGAGCAAGACTGATTCCATCATGTGTAATTTAAAATAGTTTTGCAAAATCTCATCGACATATTTTCTCTTCTTCTCCGCACATACATAAATAAATAAATCAGATAAATGGCGCTCCTACCTTTTATGGCTTCTCCTGAAATTATTCTTTTTTTTATGTCGAGATTTGTTATTAACTTTGAAAAATGATGGAAAAATATTGAAAAACTTGCGAGTTGTTCGCGTTCATTGTTTGATTGAAATAAAATACGAACATGGCTCTCTAAAAATTGAAAGAGCAAGACTGATTCCATCATGTGTAATTTAAAATAGTTTTGCAAAATCTCATCGACATATTTTCTCTTCTTCTCCGCACATACATAAATAAATAAATCAGATAAATGGCGCTCCTACCTTTTATGGCTTCTCCTGAAATTATTCTTTTTTTTATGTCGAGATTTGTTATTAACTTTGAAAAATGATGGAAAAATATTGAAAAACTTGCGAGTTGTTCGCGTTCATTGTTTGATTGAAATAAAATACGAACATGGCTCTCTAAAAATTGAAAGAGCAAGACTGATTCCATCATGTGTAATTTAAAATAGTTTTGCAAAATCTCATCGACATATTTTCTCTTCTTCTCCGCACATAAATAAATAAATAAATTAGATAAATGGCGCTCCTAACTTTTATTGCTTCTCCTAAAATTTTTCTTTTTTTATGTCGAGATTTGCTATTAACTTTGAAAAATGATGGAAAAATTTTGAAAAACTTGCGAGTTGTTCGCGTTCATTGTTTAATTGAAATAAAATACGAACATGGCTCTCTAAAAATTGAAAGAGCAAGACTGATTCCATCAAGTGTAATTTAAAATAATTTTGCAAAATCTCATCGACATATTTTCTCTTCTTCTCCGCACATACATAAATAAATAAATCAGATAAATGGCGTTCCTACCTTTTATGGCTTCTCCTGAAATTATTCTTTTTTTTATGTCGAGATTTGTTATTAACTTTGAAAAATGATGGAAAAATATTTAAAAACTTGCGAGTTGTTCGCGTTCATTGTTTGATTGAAATAAAATACGAACATGGCTCTCTAAAAATTGAAAGAGCAAGACTGATTCCATCATGTGTAATTTAAAATAGTTTTGCAAAATCTCATCGACATATTTTCTCTTCTTCTCCGCACATACATAAATAAATAAATCAGATAAATGGCGCTCCTACCTTTTATGGCTTCTCCTGAAATTATTCTTTTTTTTATGTCGAGATTTGTTATTAACTTTGAAAAATGATGGAAAAATATTGAAAAACTTGCGAGTTGTTCGCGTTCATTGTTTGATTGAAATAAAATACGAACATGGCTCTCTAAAAATTGAAAGAGCAAGACTGATTCCATCATGTGTAATTTAAAATAGTTTTGCAAAATCTCATCGACATATTTTCTCTTCTTCTCCGCACATACATAAATAAATAAATCAGATAAATGGCGCTCCTACCTTTTATGGCTTCTCCTGAAATTATTCTTTTTTTTATGTCGAGATTTGTTATTAACTTTGAAAAATGATGGAAAAATATTTAAAAACTTGCGAGTTGTTCGCGTTCATTGTTTGATTGAAATAAAATACGAACATGGCTCTCTAAGAATTGAAAGAGCAAGACTGATTCCATCATGTGTAATTTAAAATAGTTTTGCAAAATCTCATCGACATATTTTTTCTTCTTCTCCGCACATACATAAATAAATAAATTAGATAAATGGCGCTCCTTACTTTTATTGCTTCTCCTAAAATTTTTCTTTTTTTATGTCGAGATTTGCTATTAACTTTGAAAAATGATGGAAAAATTTTGAAAAACTTGCGAGTTGTTCGCGTTCATTGTTTGATTGAAATAAAATACGAACATGGCTCTCTAAAAATTGAAAGAGCAAGACTGATTCCATCATGTGTAATTTAAAATAGTTTTGCAAAATCTCATCGACATATTTTCTCTTCTTCTCCGCACATACATAAATAAATAAATCAGATAAATGGCGCTCCTACCTTTTATGGCTTCTCCTGAAATTATTCTTTTTTTTATGTCGAGATTTGTTATTAACTTTGAAAAATGATGGAAAAATATTGAAAAACTTGCGAGTTGTTCGCGTTCATTGTTTGATTTAAATAAAATACGAACATGGCTCTCTAAAAATTGAAAGAGCAAGACTGATTCCATCATGTGTAATTTAAAATAGTTTTGCAAAATCTCATCGACATATTTTCTCTTCTTCTCCGCACATACATAAATAAATAAATCAGATAAATGGCGCTCCTACCTTTTATGGCTTCTCCTGAAATTATTCTTTTTTTTATGTCGAGATTTGTTATTAACTTTGAAAAATGATGGAAAAATATTTAAAAACTTGCGAGTTGTTCGCGTTCATTGTTTGATTGAAATAAAATACGAACATGGCTCTCTAAAAATTGAAAGAGCAAGACTGATTCCATCATGTGTAATTTAAAATAGTTTTGCAAAATCTCATCGACATATTTTCTCTTCTTCTCCGCACATACATAAATAAATAAATCAGATAAATGGCGCTCCTACCTTTTATGGCTTCTCCTGAAATTATTCTTTTTTTTATGTCGAGATTTGTTATTAACTTTGAAAAATGATGGAAAAATATTGAAAAACTTGCGAGTTGTTCGCGTTCATTGTTTGATTGAAATAAAATACGAACATGGCTCTCTAAAAATTGAAAGAGCAAGACTGATTCCATCATGTGTAATTTAAAATAATTTTGCAAAATCTCATCGACATATTTTCTCTTCTTCTCCGCACATACATAAATAAATAAATTAGATAAATGGCGCTCCTAACTTTTATTGCTTCTCCTAAAATTTTTCTTTTTTTATGTCGAGATTTGCTATTAACTTTGAAAAATGATGGAAAAATTTTGAAAAACTTGCGAGTTGTTCGCGTTCATTGTTTGATTGAAATAAAATACGAACATGGCTCTCTAAAAATTGAAAGAGCAAGACTGATTCCATCATGTGTAATTTAAAATAGTTTTGCAAAATCTCATCGACATATTTTCTCTTCTTCTCCGCACATACATAAATAAATAAATCAGATAAATGGCGCTCCTACCTTTTATGGCTTCTCCTGAAATTATTCTTTTTTTTATGTCGAGATTTGTTATTAACTTTGAAAAATGATGGAAAAATATTTAAAAACTTGCGAGTTGTTCGCGTTCATTGTTTGATTGAAATAAAATACGAACATGGCTCTCTAAAAATTGAAAGAGCAAGACTGATTCCATCATGTGTAATTTAAAATAGTTTTGCAAAATCTCATCGACATATTTTCTCTTCTTCTCCGCACATACATAAATAAATAAATTAGATAAATGGCGCTCCTTACTTTTATTGCTTCTCCTAAAATTTTTCTTTTTTTATGTCGAGATTTGCTATTGACTTTGAAAAATGATGGAAAAATTTTGAAAAACTTGCGAGTTGTTCGCGTTCATTGTTTGATTGAAATAAAATACGAACATGGCTCTCTAAAAATTGAAAGAGCAAGACTGATTCCATCATGTGTAATTTAAAATAGTTTTGCAAAATCTCATCGACATATTTTCTCTTCTTCTCCGCACATACATAAATAAATAAATCAGATAAATGGCGCTCCTACCTTTTATGGCTTCTCCTGAAATTATTCTTTTTTTTATGTCGAGATTTGTTATTAACTTTGAAAAATGATGGAAAAATATTGAAAAACTTGCGAGTTGTTCGCGTTCATTGTTTGATTGAAATAAAATACGAACATGGCTCTCTAAAAATTGAAAGAGCAAGACTGATTCCATCATGTGTAATTTAAAATAGTTTTGCAAAATCTCATCGACATATTATCTCTTCTTCTCCGCACATACATAAATAAATAAATCAGATAAATGGCGCTCCTACCTTTTATGGCTTCTCCTGAAATTATTCTTTTTTTTTATGTCGAGATTTGTTATTAACTTTGAAAAATGATGGAAAAATATTTAAAAACTTGCGAGTTGTTCGCGTTCATTGTTTGATTGAAATAAAATACGAACATGGCTCTCTAAAAATTGAAAGAGCAAGACTGATTCCATCATGTGTAATTTAAAATAGTTTTGCAAAATCTCATCGACATATTTTCTCTTCTTCTCCGCACATACATAAATAAATAAATCAGATAAATGGCGTTCCTACCTTTTATGGCTTCTCCTGAAATTATTCTTTTTTTTATGTCGAGATTTGTTATTAACTTTGAAAAATGATGGAAAAATATTTAAAAACTTGCGAGTTGTTCGCGTTCATTGTTTGATTGAAATCAAATACGAACATGGCTCTCTAAAAATTGAAAGAGCAAGACTGATTCCATCATGTGTAATTTAAAATAGTTTTGCAAAATCTCATCGACATATTTTCTCTTCTTCTCCGCACATACATAAATAAATAAATTAGATAAATGGCGCTCCTAACTTTTATTGCTTCTCCTAAAATTTTTCTTTTTTTATGTCGAGACTTGTTATTAACTTTGAAAAATGATGGAAAAATTTTGAAAAACTTGCGAGTTGTCCGCGTTCATTGTTTGATTGAAATAAAATACGAACATGGCTCTCTAAAAATTGAAAGAGCAAGACTGATTCCATCATGTGTAATTTAAAATAGTTTTGCAAAATCTCATCGACATATTTTCTCTTCTTCTCCGCACATACATAAATAAATAAATCAGATAAATGGCGCTCCTACCTTTTATGGCTTCTCCTGAAATTATTCTTTTTTTTATGTCGAGATTTGTTATTAACTTTGAAAAATGATGGAAAAATATTTAAAAACTTGCGAGTTGTTCGCGTTCATTGTTTGATTGAAATCAAATACGAACATGGCTCTCTAAAAATTGAAAGAGCAAGACTGATTCCATCATGTGTAATTTAAAATAGTTTTGCAAAATCTCATCGACATATTTTCTCTTCTTCTCCGCACATACATAAATAAATAAATTAGATAAATGGCGCTCCTAACTTTTATTGCTTCTCCTAAAATTTTTCTTTTTTTATGTCGAGACTTGTTATTAACTTTGAAAAATGATGGAAAAATTTTGAAAAACTTGCGAGTTGTCCGCGTTCATTGTTTGATTGAAATAAAATACGAACATGGCTCTCTAAAAATTGAAAGAGCAAGACTGATTCCATCATGTGTAATTTAAAATAGTTTTGCAAAATCTCATCGACATATTTTCTCTTCTTCTCCGCACATACATAAATAAATAAATCAGATAAATGGCGCTCCTACCTCTTATGGCTTCTCCTGAAATTATTCTTTTTTTTATGTCGAGATTTGTTATTAACTTTGAAAAATGATGGAAAAATATTGAAAAACTTGCGAGTTGTTCGCGTTCATTGTTTGATTGAAATAAAATACGAACATGGCTCTCTAAAAATTGAAAGAGCAAGACTGATTCCATCATGTGTAATTTAAAATAGTTTTGCAAAATCTCATCGACATATTTTCTCTTCTTCTCCGCACATACATAAATAAATAAATCAGATAAATGGCGCTCCTACCTTTTATGGCTTCTCCTGAAATTATTCTTTTTTTTATGTCGAGATTTGTTATTAACTTTGAAAAATGATGGAAAAATATTGAAAAACTTGCGAGTTGTTCGCGTTCATTGTTTGATTGAAATAAAATACGAACATGGCTCTCTAAAAATTGAAAGAGCAAGACTGATTCCATCATGTGTAATTTAAAATAGTTTTGCAAAATCTCATCGACATATTTTCTCTTCTTCTCCGCACATACATAAATAAATAAATCAGATAAATGGCGTTCCTACCTTTTATGGCTTCTCCTGAAATTATTCTTTTTTTTATGTCGAGATTTGTTATTAACTTTGAAAAATGATGGAAAAATATTGAAAAACTTGCGAGTTGTTCGCGTTCATTGTTTGATTGAAATAAAATACGAACATGGCTCTCTAAAAATTGAAAGAGCAAGACTGATTCCATCATGTGTAATTTAAAATAGTTTTGCAAAATCTCATCGACATATTTTCTCTTCTTCTCCGCACATACATAAATAAATAAATCAGATAAATGGCGCTCCTACCTTTTATGGCTTCTCCTGAAATTATTCTTTTTTTTTTGTCGAGATTTGTTATTAACTTTGAAAAATGATGGAAAAATATTGAAAAACTTGCGAGTTGTTCGCGTTCATTGTTTGATTGAAATAAAATACGACCATGGCTCTCTAAAAATTGAAAGAGCAAGACTGATTCCATCATGTGTAATTTAAAATAGTTTTGCAAAATCTCATCGACATATTTTCTCTTCTTCTCCGCACATAAATAAATAAATAAATTAGATAAATGGCGCTCCTAACTTTTATTGCTTCTCCTAAAATTTTTCTTTTTTTATGTCGAGATTTGCTATTAACTTTGAAAAATGATGGAAAAATTTTGAAAAACTTGCGAGTTGTTCGCGTTCATTGTTTAATTGAAATAAAATACGAACATGGCTCTCTAAAAATTGAAAGAGCAAGACTGATTCCATCAAGTGTAATTTAAAATAATTTTGCAAAATCTCATCGACATATTTTCTCTTCTTCTCCGCACATACATAAATAAATAAATCAGATAAATGGCGCTCCTACCTTTTATGGCTTCTCCTGAAATTATTCTTTTTTTTATGTCGAGATTTGTTATTAACTTTGAAAAATGATGGAAAAATATTGAAAAACTTGCGAGTTGTTCGCGTTCATTGTTTGATTGAAATAAAATACGAACATGGCTCTCTAAAAATTGAAAGAGCAAGACTGATTCCATCATGTGTAATTTAAAATAGTTTTGCAAAATCTCATCGACATATTTTCTCTTCTTCTCCGCACATACATAAATAAATAAATCAGATAAATGGCGCTCCTACCTTTTATGGCTTCTCCTGAAATTATTCTTTTTTTTATGTCGAGATTTGTTATTAACTTTGAAAAATGATGGAAAAATATTTAAAAACTTGCGAGTTGTTCGCGTTCATTGTTTGATTGAAATAAAATACGAACATGGCTCTCTAAAAATTGAAAGAGCAAGACTGATTCCATCATGTGTAATTTAAAATAGTTTTGCAAAATCTCATCGACATATTTTCTCTTCTTCTCCGCACATACATAAATAAATAAATCAGATAAATGGCGCTCCTACCTTTTATGGCTTCTCCTGAAATTATTCTTTTTTTTATGTCGAGATTTGTTATTAACTTTGAAAAATGATGGAAAAATATTGAAAAACTTGCGAGTTGTTCGCGTTCATTGTTTGATTGAAATAAAATACGAACATGGCTCTCTAAAAATTGAAAGAGCAAGACTGATTCCATCATGTGTAATTTAAAATAGTTTTGCAAAATCTCATCGACATATTATCTCTTCTTCTCCGCACATACATAAATAAATAAATCAGATAAATGGCGCTCCTACCTTTTATGGCTTCTCCTGAAATTATTCTTTTTTTTTATGTCGAGATTTGTTATTAACTTTGAAAAATGATGGAAAAATATTTAAAAACTTGCGAGTTGTTCGCGTTCATTGTTTGATTGAAATAAAATACGAACATGGCTCTCTAAAAATTGAAAGAGCAAGACTGATTCCATCATGTGTAATTTAAAATAGTTTTGCAAAATCTCATCGACATATTTTCTCTTCTTCTCCGCACATACATAAATAAATAAATCAGATAAATGGCGCTCCTACCTTTTATGGCTTCTCCTGAAATTATTCTTTTTTTTATGTCGAGATTTGTTATTAACTTTGAAAAATGATGGAAAAATATTGAAAAACTTGCGAGTTGTTCGCGTTCATTGTTTGATTGAAATAAAATACGAACATGGCTCTCTAAAAATTGAAAGAGCAAGACTGATTCCATCATGTGTAATTTAAAATAGTTTTGCAAAATCTCATCGACATATTTTCTCTTCTTCTCCGCACATACATAAATAAATAAATCAGATAAATGGCGCTCCTACCTTTTATGACTTCTCCTGAAATTATTCTTATTTTTATGTCGAGATTTGTTATTAACTTTGAAAAATGATGGAAAAATATTTAAAAACTTGCGAGTTGTTCGCGTTCATTGTTTGATTGAAATAAAATACGAACATGGCTCTCTAAAAATTGAAAGAGCAAGACTGATTCCATCATGTGTAATTTAAAATAGTTTTGCAAAATCTCATCGACATATTTTCTCTTCTTCTCCGCACATACATAAATAAATAAATCAGATAAATGGCGCTCCTACCTTTTATGGCTTCTCCTGAAATTATTCTTTTTTTTATGTCGAGATTTGTTATTAACTTTGAAAAATGATGGAAAAATATTGAAAAACTTGCGAGTTGTTCGCGTTCATTGTTTGATTGAAATAAAATACGAACATGGCTCTCTAAAAATTGAAAGAGCAAGACTGATTCCATCATGTGTAATTTAAAATAGTTTTGCAAAATCTCATCGACATATTTTCTCTTCTTCTCCGCACATACATAAATAAATAAATCAGATAAATGGCGCTCCTACCTTTTATGGCTTCTCCTGAAATTATTCTTTTTTTTATGTCGAGATTTGTTATTAACTTTGAAAAATGATGGAAAAATATTGAAAAACTTGCGAGTTGTTCGCGTTCATTGTTTGATTGAAATAAAATACGAACATGGCTCTCTAAAAATTGAAAGAGCAAGACTGATTCCATCATGTGTAATTTAAAATAGTTTTGCAAAATCTCATCGACATATTATCTCTTCTTCTCCGCACATACATAAATAAATAAATCAGATAAATGGCGCTCCTACCTTTTATGGCTTCTCCTGAAATTATTCTTTTTTTTTATGTCGAGATTTGTTATTAACTTTGAAAAATGATGGAAAAATATTGAAAAACTTGCGAGTTGTTCGCGTTCATTGTTTGATTGAAATAAAATACGAACATGGCTCTCTAAAAATTGAAAGAGCAAGACTGATTCCATCATGTGTAATTTAAAATAGTTTTGCAAAATCTCATCGACATATTTTCTCTTCTTCTCCGCACATACATAAATAAATAAATCAGATAAATGGCGCTCCTACCTTTTATGGCTTCTCCTGAAATTATTCTTTTTTTTATGTCGAGATTTGTTATTAACTTTGAAAAATGATGGAAAAATATTGAAAAACTTGCGAGTTGTTCGCGTTCATTGTTTGATTGAAATAAAATACGAACATGGCTCTCTAAAAATTGAAAGAGCAAGACTGATTCCATCATGTGTAATTTAAAATAGTTTTGCAAAATCTCATCGACATATTTTCTCTTCTTCTCCGCACATACATAAATAAATAAATCAGATAAATGGCGCTCCTACCTTTTATGGCTTCTCCTGAAATTATTCTTTTTTTTATGTCGAGATTTGTTATTAACTTTGAAAAATGATGGAAAAATATTGAAAAACTTGCGAGTTGTTCGCGTTCATTGTTTGATTGAAATAAAATACGAACATGGCTCTCTAAAAATTGAAAGAGCAAGACTGATTCCATCATGTGTAATTTAAAATAGTTTTGCAAAATCTCATCGACATATTTTCTCTTCTTCTCCGCACATACATAAATAAATAAATCAGATAAATGGCGCTCCTACCTTTTATGGCTTCTCCTGAAATTATTCTTTTTTTTATGTCGAGATTTGTTATTAACTTTTAAAAATGATGGAAAAATATTTAAAAACTTGCGAGTTGTTCGCGTTAATTGTTTGATTGAAATAAAATACGAACATGGCTCTCTAAAAATTGAAAGAGCAAGACTGATTCCATCATGTGTAATTTAAAATAGTTTTGCAAAATCTCATCGACATATTTTCTCTTCTTCTCCGCACATACATAAATAAATAAATCAGATAAATGGCGCTCCTACCTTTTATGGCTTCTCCTGAAATTATTCTTTTTTTTATGTCGAGATTTGTTATTAACTTTGAAAAATGATGGAAAAATATTGAAAAACTTGCGAGTTGTTCGCGTTCATTGTTTGATTGAAATAAAATACGAACATGGCTCTCTAAAAATTGAAAGAGCAAGACTGATTCCATCATGTGTAATTTAAAATAGTTTTGCAAAATCTCATCGACATATTTTCTCTTCTTCTCCGCACATACATAAATAAATAAATCAGATAAATGGCGCTCCTACCTTTTATGGCTTCTCCTGAAATTATTCTTTTTTTTATGTCGAGATTTGTTATTAACTTTGAAAAATGATGGAAAAATATTGAAAAACTTGCGAGTTGTTCGCGTTCATTGTTTGATTGAAATAAAATACGAACATGGCTCTCTAAAAATTGAAAGAGCAAGACTGATTCCATCATGTGTAATTTAAAATAGTTTTGCAAAATCTCATCGACATATTTTCTCTTCTTCTCCGCACATACATAAATAAATAAATCAGATAAATGGCGCTCCTACCTTTTATGGCTTCTCCTGAAATTATTCTTTTTTTTATGTCGAGATTTGTTATTAACTTTGAAAAATGATGGAAAAATATTGAAAAACTTGCGAGTTGTTCGCGTTCATTGTTTGATTGAAATAAAATACGAACATGGCTCTCTAAAAATTGAAAGAGCAAGACTGATTCCATCATGTGTAATTTAAAATAGTTTTGCAAAATCTCATCGACATATTTTCTCTTCTTCTCCGCACATACATAAATAAATAAATCAGATAAATGGCGCTCCTACCTTTTATGGCTTCTCCTGAAATTATTCTTTTTTTTATGTCGAGATTTGTTATTAACTTTGAAAAATGATGGAAAAATATTGAAAAACTTGCGAGTTGTTCGCGTTCATTGTTTGATTGAAATAAAATACGAACATGGCTCTCTAAAAATTGAAAGAGCAAGACTGATTCCATCATGTGTAATTTAAAATAGTTTTGCAAAATCTCATCGACATATTTTCTCTTCTTCTCCGCACATACATAAATAAATAAATCAGATAAATGGCGCTCCTACCTTTTATGACTTCTCCTGAAATTATTCTTATTTTTATGTCGAGATTTGTTATTAACTTTGAAAAATGATGGAAAAATATTTAAAAACTTGCGAGTTGTTCGCGTTCATTGTTTGATTGAAATAAAATACGAACATGGCTCTCTAAAAATTGAAAGAGCAAGACTGATTCCATCATGTGTAATTTAAAATAGTTTTGCAAAATCTCATCGACATATTTTCTCTTCTTCTCCGCACATACATAAATAAATAAATCAGATAAATGGCGCTCCTACCTTTTATGGCTTCTCCTGAAATTATTCTTTTTTTTATGTCGAGATTTGTTATTAACTTTGAAAAATGATGGAAAAATATTGAAAAACTTGCGAGTTGTTCGCGTTCATTGTTTGATTGAAATAAAATACGAACATGGCTCTCTAAAAATTGAAAGAGCAAGACTGATTCCATCATGTGTAATTTAAAATAGTTTTGCAAAATCTCATCGACATATTTTCTCTTCTTCTCCGCACATACATAAATAAATAAATTAGATAAATGGCGCTCCTAACTTTTATTGCTTCTCCTAAAATTTTTCTTTTTTTATGTCGAGATTTGCTATTAACTTTGAAAAATGATGGAAAAATTTTGAAAAACTTGCGAGTTGTCCGCGTTCATTGTTTGATTGAAATAAAATACGAACATGGCTCTCTAAAAATTGAAAGAGCAAGACTGATTCCATCATGTGTAATTTAAAATAGTTTTGCAAAATCTCATCGACATATTTTCTCTTCTTCTCCGCACATACATAAATAAATAAATCAGATAAATGGCGCTCCTACCTTTTATGGCTTCTCCTGAAATTATTCTTTTTTTTATGTCGAGATTTGTTATTAACTTTGAAAAATGATGGAAAAATATTGAAAAACTTGCGAGTTGTTCGCGTTCATTGTTTGATTGAAATAAAATACGAACATGGCTCTCTAAAAATTGAAAGAGCAAGACTGATTCCATCATGTGTAATTTAAAATAGTTTTGCAAAATCTCATCGACATATTTTCTCTTCTTCTCCGCACATACATAAATAAATAAATCAGATAAATGGCGCTCCTACCTTTTATGGCTTCTCCTGAAATTATTCTTTTTTTTATGTCGAGATTTGTTATTAACTTTGAAAAATGATGGAAAAATATTGAAAAACTTGCGAGTTGTTCGCGTTCATTGTTTGATTGAAATAAAATACGAACATGGCTCTCTAAAAATTGAAAGAGCAAGACTGATTCCATCATGTGTAATTTAAAATAGTTTTGCAAAATCTCATCGACATATTTTCTCTTCTTCTCCGCACATACATAAATAAATAAATCAGATAAATGGCGCTCCTACCTTTTATGGCTTCTCCTGAAATTATTCTTTTTTTTATGTCGAGATTTGTTATTAACTTTGAAAAATGATGGAAAAATATTGAAAAACTTGCGAGTTGTTCGCGTTCATTGTTTGATTGAAATAAAATACGAACATGGCTCTCTAAAAATTGAAAGAGCAAGACTGATTCCATCATGTGTAATTTAAAATAGTTTTGCAAAATCTCATCGACATATTTTCTCTTCTTCTCCGCACATACATAAATAAATAAATTAGATAAATGGCGCTCCTAACTTTTATTGCTTCTCCTAAAATTTTTCCTTTTTTATGTCGAGATTTGCTATTAACTTTGAAAAATGATGGAAAAATTTTGAAAAATTTGCGAGTTGTCCGCGTTCATTCTTTGATTGAAATAAAATACGAACATGGCTCTCTAAAAATTGAAAGAGCAAGACTGATTCCATCATGTGTAATTTAAAATAGTTTTGCAAAATCTCATCGACATATTTTCTCTTCTTCTCCGCACATACATAAATAAATAAATCAGATAAATGGCGCTCCTACCTTTTATGGCTTCTCCTGAAATTATTCTTTTTTTTATGTCGAGATTTGTTATTAACTTTGAAAAATGATGGAAAAATATTGAAAAACTTGCGAGTTGTTCGCGTTCATTGTTTGATTGAAATAAAATACGAACATGGCTCTCTAAAAATTGAAAGAGCAAGACTGATTCCATCATGTGTAATTTAAAATAGTTTTGCAAAATCTCATCGACATATTTTCTCTTCTTCTCCGCACATACATAAATAAATAAATCAGATAAATGGCGCTCCTACCTTTTATGGCTTCTCCTGAAATTATTCTTTTTTTTATGTCGAGATTTGTTATTAACTTTGAAAAATGATGGAAAAATATTGAAAAACTTGCGAGTTGTTCGCGTTCATTGTTTGATTGAAATAAAATACGAACATGGCTCTCTAAAAATTGAAAGAGCAAGACTGATTCCATCATGTGTAATTTAAAATAGTTTTGCAAAATCTCATCGACATATTTTCTCTTCTTCTCCGCACATACATAAATAAATAAATTAGATAAATGGCGCTCCTAACTTTTATTGCTTCTCCTAAAATTTTTCTTTTTTTATGTCGAGATTTGCTATTAACTTTGAAAAATGATGGAAAAATTTTGAAAAATTTGCGAGTTGTCCGCGTTCATTCTTTGATTGAAATAAAATACGAACATGGCTCTCTAAAAATTAAAAGAGCAAGACTGATTCCATCATGTGTAATTTAAAATAGTTTTGCAAAATCTCATCGACATATTTTCTCTTCTTCTCCGCACATACATAAATAAATAAATCAGATAAATGGCGCTCCTACCTTTTATGGCTTCTCCTGAAATTATTCTTTTTTTTATGTCGAGATTTGTTATTAACTTTGAAAAATAATGGAAAAATATTGAAAAACTTGCGAGTTGTTCGCGTTCATTGTTTGATTGAAATAAAATACGAACATGGCTCTCTAAAAATTGAAAGAGCAAGACTGATTCCATCATGTGTAATTTAAAATAGTTTTGCAAAATCTCATCGACATATTTTCTCTTCTTCTCCGCACATACATAAATAAATAAATCAGATAAATGGCGCTCCTACCTTTTATGGCTTCTCCTGAAATTATTCTTTTTTTTATGTCGAGATTTGTTATTAACTTTGAAAAATGATGGAAAAATATTGAAAAACTTGCGAGTTGTTCGCGTTCATTGTTTGATTGAAATAAAATACGAACATGGCTCTCTAAAAATTGAAAGAGCAAGACTGATTCCATCATGTGTAATTTAAAATAGTTTTGCAAAATCTCATCGACATATTTTCTCTTCTTCTCCGCACATACATAAATAAATAAATTAGATAAATGGCGCTCCTAACTTTTATTGCTTCTCCTAAAATTTTTCTTTTTTTATGTCGAGATTTGCTATTAACTTTGAAAAATGATGGAAAAATTTTGAAAAATTTGCGAGTTGTCCGCGTTCATTCTTTGATTGAAATAAAATACGAACATGGCTCTCTAAAAATTGAAAGAGCAAGACTGATTCCATCATGTGTAATTTAAAATAGTTTTGCAAAATCTCATCGACATATTTTCTCTTCTTCTCCGCACATACATAAATAAATAAATCAGATAAATGGCGCTCCTACCTTTTATGGCTTCTCCTGAAATTATTCTTTTTTTTATGTCGAGATTTGTTATTAACTTTGAAAAATGATGGAAAAATATTGAAAAACTTGCGAGTTGTTCGCGTTCATTGTTTGATTGAAATAAAATACGAACATGGCTCTCTAAAAATTGAAAGAGCAAGACTGATTCCGTCATGTGTAATTTAAAATAGTTTTGCAAAATCGCATCGACATATTTTCTCTTCTTCTCCGCACATACATAAATAAATAAATCAGATAAATGGCGCTCCTACCTTTTATGGCTTCTCCTGAAATTATTCTTTTTTTTATGTCGAGATTTGTTATTAACTTTGAAAAATGATGGAAAAATATTGAAAAACTTGCGAGTTGTTCGCGTTCATTGTTTGATTGAAATAAAATACGAACATGGCTCTCTAAAAATTGAAAGAGCAAGACTGATTCCATCATGTGTAATTTAAAATAGTTTTGCAAAATCTCATCGACATATTTTCTCTTCTTCTCCGCACATACATAAATAAATAAATCAGATAAATGGCGCTCCTACCTTTTATGGCTTCTCCTGAAATTATTCTTTTTTTTATGTCGAGATTTGTTATTAACTTTGAAAAATGATGGAAAAATATTTAAAAACTTGCGAGTTGTTCGCGTTCATTGTTTGATTGAAATAAAATACGAACATGGCTCTCTAAAAATTGAAAGAGCAAGACTGAATCCATCATGTGTAATTTAAAATAGTTTTGCAAAATCTCATCGACATATTTTCTCTTCTTCTCCGCACATACATAAATAAATAAATCAGATAAATGGCGCTCCTACCTTTTATGGCTTCTCCTGAAATTATTCTTTTTTTTATGTCGAGATTTGTTATTAACTTTGAAAATTGATGGAAAAATATTGAAAAACTTGCGAGTTGTTCGCGTTCATTGTTTGATTGAAATAAAATACGAACATGGCTCTCTAAAAATTGAAAGAGCAAGACTGAATCCATCAAGTGTAATTTAAAATAATTTTGCAAAATCTCATCGACATATTTTCTCTTCTTCTCCGCACATACATAAATAAATAAATCAGATAAATGGCGCTCCTACCTTTTATGGCTTCTCCTGAAATTATTCTTTTTTTTATGTCGAGATTTGTTATTAACTTTGAAAAATGATGGAAAAATATTGAAAAACTTGCGAGATGTTCGCGTTCACTGTTTGATTGAAATAAAATACGAACATGGCTCTCTAAAAATTGAAAGAGCAAGACTGATTCCATCATGTGTAATTTAAAATAGTTTTGCAAAATCTCATCGACATATTTTCTCTTCTTCTCCGCACATACATAAATAAATAAATTAGATAAATGGCGCTCCTAACTTTTATTGCTTCTCCTAAAATTTTTCTTTTTTTATGTCGAGATTTGCTATTAACTTTGAAAAATGATGGAAAAATTTTGAAAAACTTGCGAGTTGTCCGCGTTCATTGTTTGATTGAAATAAAATACGAACATGGCTCTCTAAAAATTGAAAGAGCAAGACTGATTCCATCATGTGTAATTTAAAATAGTTTTGCAAAATCTCATCGACATATTTTCTCTTCTTCTCCGCACATACATAAATAAATAAATCAGATAAATGGCGCTCCTACCTTTTATGGCTTCTCCTGAAATTATTCTTTTTTTTATGTCGAGATTTGTTATTAACTTTGAAAAATGATGGAAAAATATTTAAAAACTTGCGAGTTGTTCGCGTTCATTGTTTGATTGAAATAAAATACGAACATGGCTCTCTAAAAATTGAAAGAGCAAGACTGATTCCATCATGTGTAATTTAAAATAGTTTTGCAAAATCTCATCGACATATTTTCTCTTCTTCTCCGCACATACATAAATAAATAAATCAGATAAATGGCGCTCCTACCTTTTATGGCTTCTCCTGAAATTATTCTTTTTTTTATGTCGAGATTTGTTATTAACTTTGAAAAATGATGGGAAAATATTGAAAAACTTGCGAGTTGTTCGCGTTCATTGTTTGATTGAAATAAAATACGAACATGGCTCTCTAAAAATTGAAAGAGCAAGACTGATTCCATCATGTGTAATTTAAAATAGTTTTGCAAAATCTCATCGACATATTTTCTCTTCTTCTCCGCACATACATAAATAAATAAATCAGATAAATGGCGCTCCTACCTTTTATGGCTTCTCTTGAAATTATTCTTTTTTTTATGTCGAGATTTGTTATTAACTTTGAAAAATGATGGAAAAATATTTAAAAACTTGCGAGTTGTTCGCGTTCATTGTTTGATTGAAATAAAATACGAACATGGCTCTCTAAAAATTGAAAGAGCAAGACTGAATCCATCATGTGTAATTTAAAATAGTTTTGCAAAATCTCATCGACATATTTTCTCTTCTTCTCCGCACATACATAAATAAATAAATCAGATAAATGGCGCTCCTACCTTTTATGGCTTCTCCTGAAATTATTCTTTTTTTTATGTCGAGATTTGTTATTAACTTTGAAAAATGATGGAAAAATATTGAAAAACTTGCGAGTTGTTCGCGTTCATTGTTTGATTGAAATAAAATACGAACATGGCTCTCTAAAAATTGAAAGAGCAAGACTGATTCCATCATGTGTAATTTAAAATAGTTTTGCAAAATCTCATCGACATATTTTCTCTTCTTCTCCGCACATACATAAATAAATAAATCAGATAAATGGCGCTCCTACCTTTTATGGCTTCTCCTGAAATTATTCTTTTTTTTATGTCGAGATTTGTTATTAACTTTGAAAAATGATGGAAAAATATTGAAAAACTTGCGAGTTGTTCGCGTTCATTGTTTGATTGAAATAAAATACGAACTTGGCTCTCTAAAAATTGAAAGAGCAAGACTGATTCCATCATGTGTAATTTAAAATAGTTTTGTAAAATCTCATCGACATATTTTCTCTTCTTCTCCGCACATACATAAATAAATAAATCAGATGAATGGCGCTCCTACCTTTTATGGCTTCTCCTGAAATTATTCTTTTTTTTATGTCGAGATTTGTTATTAACTTTGAAAAATGATGGAAAAATATTTAAAAACTTGCGAGTTGTTCGCGTTCATTGTTTGATTGAAATAAAATACGAACATGGCTCTCTAAAAATTGAAAGAGCAAGACTGAATCCATCATGTGTAATTTAAAATAGTTTTGCAAAATCTCATCGACATATTTTCTCTTCTTCTCCGCACATACATAAATAAATAAATCAGATAAATGGCGCTCCTACCTTTTATGGCTTCTCCTGAAATTATTCTTTTTTTTATGTCGAGATTTGTTATTAACTTTGAAAAATGATGGAAAAATATTGAAAAACTTGCGAGTTGTTCGCGTTCATTGTTTGATTGAAATAAAATACGAACATGGCTCTCTAAAAATTGAAAGAGCAAGACTGATTCCATCATGTGTAATTTAAAATAGTTTTGCAAAATCTCATCGACATATTTTCTCTTCTTCTCCGCACATACATAAATAAATAAATCAGATAAATGGCGCTCCTACCTTTTATGGCTTCTCCTGAAATTATTCTTTTTTTTATGTCGAGATTTGTTATTAACTTTGAAAAATGATGGAAAAATATTGAAAAACTTGCGAGTTGTTCGCGTTCATTGTTTGATTGAAATAAAATACGAACTTGGCTCTCTAAAAATTGAAAGAGCAAGACTGATTCCATCATGTGTAATTTAAAATAGTTTTGTAAAATCTCATCGACATATTTTCTCTTCTTCTCCGCACATACATAAATAAATAAATCAGATGAATGGCGCTCCTACCTTTTATGGCTTCTCCTGAAATTATTCTTTTTTTTATGTCGAGATTTGTTATTAACTTTGAAAAATGATGGAAAAATATTGAAAAACTTGCGAGTTGTTCGCGTTCATTGTTTGATTGAAATAAAATACGAACATGGCTCTCTAAAAATTGAAAGAGCAAGACTGATTCCATCATGTGTAATTTAAAATAGTTTTGCAAAATCTCATCGACATATTTTCTCTTCTTCTCCGCACATACATAAATAAATAAATCAGATAAATGGCGCTCCTACCTTTTATGGCTTCTCCTGAAATTATTCTTTTTTTTATGTCGAGATTTGTTATTAACTTTGAAAAATGATGGAAAAATATTTAAAAACTTGCGAGTTGTTCGCGTTCATTGTTTGATTGAAATAAAATACGAACATGGCTCTCTAAAAATTGAAAGAGCAAGACTGAATCCATCATGTGTAATTTAAAATAGTTTTGCAAAATCTCATCGACATATTTTCTCTTCTTCTCCGCACATACATAAATAAATAAATCAGATAAATGGCGCTCCTACCTTTTATGGCTTCTCCTGAAATTATTCTTTTTTTTATGTCGAGATTTGTTATTAACTTTGAAAAATGATGGAAAAATATTGAAAAACTTGCGAGTTGTTCGCGTTCATTGTTTGATTGAAATAAAATACGAACATGGCTCTCTAAAAATTGAAAGAGCAAGACTGAATCCATCAAGTGTAATTTAAAATAATTTTGCAAAATCTCATCGACATATTTTCTCTTCTTCTCCGCACATACATAAATAAATAAATCAGATAAATGGCGCTCCTACCTTTTATGGCTTCTCCTGAAATTATTCTTTTTTTATGTCGAGATTTGTTATTAACTTTGAAAAATGATGGAAAAATATTGAAAAACTTGCGAGTTGTTCGCGTTCATTGTTTGATTGAAATAAAATACGAACATGGCTCTCTAAAAATTGAAAGAGCAAGACTGATTCCATCATGTGTAATTTAAAATAGTTTTGCAAAATCTCATCGACATATTTTCTCTTCTTCTCCGCACATACATAAATAAATAAATCAGATAAATGGCGCTCCTACCTTTTATGGCTTCTCCTGAAATTATTCTTTTTTTTATGTCGAGATTTGTTATTAACTTTGAAAAATGATGGAAAAATATTGAAAAACTTGCGAGTTGTTCGCGTTCATTGTTTGATTGAAATAAAATACGAACATGGCTCTCTAAAAATTGAAAGAGCAAGACTGAATCCATCAAGTGTAATTTAAAATAATTTTGCAAAATCTCATCGACATATTTTCTCTTCTTCTCCGCACATACATAAATAAATAAATCAGATAAATGGCGCTCCTAACTTTTATTGCTTCTCCTAAAATTTTTCTTTTTTTATGTCGAGATTTGTTATTAACTTTGAAAAATGATGGAAAAATATTGAAAAACTTGCGAGTTTTTCGCGTTCATAGTTTGATTGAAATATGAATGGCTCTCTAAAAATTGAAAGAGCAAGACTGATTCCATCATGTGTAATTTAAAATAGTTTTGCAAAATCTCATCGACATATTTTCTCTTCTTCTCCGCACATACATAAATAAATAAATCAGATAAATGGCGCTCCTACCTTTTATGGCTTCTCCTGAAATTATTCTTTTTTTTTATGTCGAGATTTGTTATTAACTTTGAAAAATGATGGAAAATTATTGAAAAACTTGCGAGTTGTTCGCGTTCATTGTTTGATTGAAATAAAATACGAACATGGCTCTCTAAAAATTGAAAGAGCAAGACTGATTCCATCATGTGTAATTTAAAATAGTTTTGCAAAATCTCATCGACATATTTTCTCTTCTTCTCCGCACATACATAAATAAATAATACAGATAAATGGCGCTCCTACCTTTTATGGCTTCTCCTGAAATTATTCTTTTTTTTATGTCGAGATTTGTTATTAACATTGAAAAATGATGGAAAAATATTGAAAAACTTGCGAGTTGTTCGCGTTCATAGTTTGATTGAAATAAAATACGAACATGGCTCTCTAAAAATTGAAAGAGCAAGACTGATTCCATCATGTGTAATTTAAAATAGTTTTGCAAAATCTCATCGACATATTTTCTCTTCTTCTCCGCACATACATAAATAAATAAATCAGATAAATGGCGCTCCTACCTTTTATGGCTTCTCCTGAAATTATTCTTTTTTTTTATGTCGAGATTTGTTATTAACTTTGAAAAATGATGGAAAAATATTGAAAAACTTGCGAGTTGTTCGCGTTCATTGTTTGATTGAAATAAAATACGAACATGGCTCTCTAAAAATTGAAAGAGCAAGACTGAATCCATCAAGTGTAATTTAAAATAATTTTGCAAAATCTCATCGACATATTTTCTCTTCTTCTCCGCACATACATAAATAAATAAATCAGATAAATGGCGCTCCTAACTTTTATTGCTTCTCCTAAAATTTTTCTTTTTTTATGTCGAGATTTGTTATTAACTTTGAAAAATGATGGAAAAATATTGAAAAACTTGCGAGTTTTTCGCGTTCATAGTTTGATTGAAATATGAATGGCTCTCTAAAAATTGAAAGAGCAAGACTGATTCCATCATGTGTAATTTAAAATAGTTTTGCAAAATCTCATCGACATATTTTCTCTTCTTCTCCGCACATACATAAATAAATAAATCAGATAAATGGCGCTCCTACCTTTTATGGCTTCTCCTGAAATTATTCTTTTTTTTTATGTCGAGATTTGTTACTAACTTTGAAAAATGATGGAAAATTATTGAAAAACTTGCGAGTTGTTCGCGTTCATTGTTTGATTGAAATAAAATACGAACATGGCTCTCTAAAAATTGAAAGAGCAAGACTGATTCCATCATGTGTAATTTAAAATAGTTTTGCAAAATCTCATCGACATATTTTCTCTTCTTCTCCGCACATACATAAATAAATAATACAGATAAATGGCGCTCCTACCTTTTATGGCTTCTCCTGAAATTATTCTTTTTTTTATGTCGAGATTTGTTATTAACATTGAAAAATGATGGAAAAATATTGAAAAACTTGCGAGTTGTTCGCGTTCATAGTTTGATTGAAATAAAATACGAACATGGCTCTCTAAAAATTGAAAGAGCAAGACTGATTCCATCATGTGTAATTTAAAATAGTTTTGCAAAATCTCATCGACATATTTTCTCTTCTTCTCCGCACATACATAAATAAATAAATCAGATAAATGGCGCTCCTACCTTTTATGGCTTCTCCTGAAATTATTCTTTTTTTTTATGTCGAGATTTGTTATTAACTTTGAAAAATGATGGAAAAATATTGAAAAACTTGCGAGTTGTTCGCGTTCATTGTTTGATTGAAATAAAATACGAACATGGCTCTCTAAAAATTGAAAGAGCAAGACTGAATCCATCAAGTGTAATTTAAAATAATTTTGCAAAATCTCATCGACATATTTTCTCTTCTTCTCCGCACATACATAAATAAATAAATCAGATAAATGGCGCTCCTAACTTTTATTGCTTCTCCTAAAATTTTTCTTTTTTTATGTCGAGATTTGTTATTAACTTTGAAAAATGATGGAAAAATATTGTAAACTTGCGAGTGGTTTGCGTTCATTGTTTGATTGAAATAAAATACGAACATGGCTTTCTAAAAATTGAAAGAGCAAGACTGATTCCATCATGTGTAATTTGAAATAGTTTTGCAAAATCTCATCGACATATTTTCTCTTCTTCTCCGCACATACATAAATAAATAAATCAGATACATGGCGCTGCTACTTTTTATTACTTTTCCTGAAATTCATGAAATAAATTTTGTGCTGCAGATCAAAGATTTGTTTCAAGGACACTGCGTGGTGACTGTTATTTTCTTAGAATGTTGCCAATTATATTAGACCACCAAATAAATTCTCAATGTGTAAAATACTCTACTTATATATTTTTTGTATTGATATTTGTTATTAATTTTGAAAAATAAGTCCAACATTTTGAAAGGTACTCGAGCTGCACGCGTTCGTTATTTGATTGAACTACGTAAATTAGTTATAACGATCTTTTTCGGGATTTTGGACCGTGTTTCAATTGAAGTTCCATTAGGAAGTGTGTAGTGAACGCTACCAGGAGCTAATTCAACAAGTGAACCTCCGACGTTTCATCCACAACTGCGGTGACGATGTTTTCTTCGCTGTCACATTCGCGACTGTGACGGCGAAGAGAACACTTCGAGCTCTTCCACATCGCCACTACACACCCCTTAATGGAATTTCAATTGGAACACGGTCCAAAATCCCGAAAAAGATCGTTATAATTAATAACACCAACCGTGAATTACGTAATTACTAAAATTACGTAAATTACTTTTAGAGCTAGAAGAGCAAGATTGATTCCAACATGTTAAATTAAAAAAAATATTTAATTATAATAAAGATGTCATGGCATCGTTGACAATATAGTGTGACAATATCGAAGTCTCGTGAACTTATTCGCACATATCAGTCAAGTAAAGAAGACATGGCACCTACCTTTCAAGGCCGCTTAATCTTGATAAGTCACTTGGTCATTTTAAATATAAATTATTGTACGCGTTCGTTAACTGTTACTAATTTATAAGTGATGCCTTTCACAAGCCTTTAATCGCAGCACGAAACACTAAAAGACATTGAGACGGAGTCAAAGTGTCGACCGTCACCTCCGACAGCTTAACTAATAATGCCACTTGACGCCCAAATTTCAAAATCTAAATACTGATTAGGTAACTTCGGGTCCGTGCAGGTAGTCTAAAGGGCGTTTTTTGCACTGCGAATGAGTCAGTATCTTTTACCGAAGAATAAAAAAAATTAGCGGGGGCGTTCATTGTGTCGAAAGAGATTGTTAATTATTTTGAGATATCAATGCAAAGTTTCAAAAAACTCTTGTGCGCGTTCGTTATTTGACTGAAATACAAATTTAAAGAAACATATTGATTTCGCATAATGTCTGTACCAATTTTTTGTGTCGTTATTTGTTATTAATTTTGAGCAATGAGTGCAAAATTATGAAAAATGTTCAAGCTGTACACGTTCGTTACTTGACTGAAATACGAAAAAAAAAGCTTGTATCGTGTAATTTAACAAAATATGTACATAGTTTTATAATAATGAAGTCATGGTAGTAATACACGTATAAAAATTTTGAAAAACGTTGGTGCGCGTTGGATAATTGAATTTATTTGAATGAAGTAGAAAGTTATCTTTAAAAATATCCAATAGCATTAATTTCATCATTTGTGCGAATTAATATTTCAAATTATTGTCACCGTGGTTTTCCACTCACTCTTTATGTTGCATGATTATGACGTTATGAGTCATTGTGGAGATTTACGAGTATTTTTATGTAAATATATCAACAACGCCAAAATTGTCACTTAAATTATGCGATATTACACTAACCTTAATCCAATTAGGCAGAAATATTAAAAAAAAAGATCGGGTTTAGCCATGAAGAAAATTATCTTCTACCAAAACAATACAAGAGTCCACACCGCAGTTTTCATAGCAAAATAAAACGAAATAAATCCTATTACATCCGCCTTATTCGCCAGATATTGCTCCTTCAGCTTACCATTTGTTCCCGAAACTCAAAAGATTTCTTGGCGGACAGAGATGCGGTTAAGACGCGGTTGGACAATATTTTGCGGACCTCCCGAAAACTCACTTTTGGGACAGGGTATTGGCTCTCGAGCATCGTTGGACCAAATGGGTTGAAAAGAGGGAAAAATATGTTGAGAAATAAAAAATTATTCAAATCACTATACACAGTATTTCGTACTGGCTGTCGAGATAGACGAATCTGATTGTTTTTATTCGTATATACATAAATAAATAAATCAGATAAATGGCGCTCCTATCTTTTATGGCTTCTCCTGATTTTTTTCTTTTTTTATGTTGAGATTTGTTTCACTTTGAAAAATGATGGAAAAATATTGAAAAACTTTCGAGTTGTTCGCGTTCATTGTTTGATTGAAATTAAATACGAACATGGCTCTCTAGAAATTGAAAGAGCAAGACTGATTCCATCATGTGTAATAAAATGGAAAACGTTCTGAATTATGTGTGTTTAATACAATTACAAATATTCCAAAATCTAGCTTAGGACACCGTACTTACTATTTTGTAAGTTTATGTTTAAGAAATATAAAAAGTGAATATTGCAACATTTTATTAAGCCACGTTTCGCTTTAGCCTTAATTTTTTTGATGCAAAAAAAGTATAGTCAAGTTATTATTTTTTCGTTACAAGTCACCGTTAAATATTCTCGGCCTTCCTCGAACAGTCTGTATATTCGTGATGACTTTTTTAATGAAAGCACTTGATGCCTGAATGAGATCCCTGACAATAAAGGCAAGAAGAGAAGCTGTGAGTAGTTTAGCTACCTTCATGATTATTATCCTCTCAGGAACAATTTAATTTAGAACGTAAACTTCTTACTTTTAAAATTCCGCAGCTTTCTAGGTACACATTAAAACTTTTAGAACGCGATCCTTTTTTTCAGTTTTTTATTCCAACTTGCTCGCTGCATCTTTTCTCTTGAAATAACGAACATTATGTGCAAATCGAGCGAGCGATCAATTCATGAGTGCCTGGGCGTTAAATTCCACCAAACAGATGTAGTACAGCTTGTTGTAAGAGGGATAAGCACCTCTCGACTCAATAAATTCATAGCAGAGATTAACTGTATAATCTATTTGCAGAGACAATAATTAAAGAGCTTCGGCTGAAATTGATAACAGCAGACTGTGTGGTGGTAGGAGTTAATGCGAGTCTCTGGAGATAAACAGTTTTAAACCGAATTTCGAAACAATTCACGTAATTTCCAACTTTCCCACCGAATAAAGAGCATGCTTGGTTGCCAGGTTAAACTGCGCTAATTATACGGCAACATTCCAGCATCCCCAAGCATACGAGTGTATTAATGGAGCTAAATTCGGCTTAAATCTCCACCGCAATTAAGCGCTGTAGCTACATTTTTAAAAAGCAATAACGTTAGCACTTTTGTAAATTGGACGAGTGAATTAAGGCGCGTCTTGTTTTCACAAATTAGGATTAAATTCAGCGCGACTGAAGTTGTCTCGGTAGATGCGCGAGCATTTAAATTGTGCCACTTCGTCACAAATATTATTTTGGCGAGTTTTGAATAAAAAATGTAAGCGACGCCGTGCTTATTGAAGCTCCGATCCGGAGAGGGACAGAATGTAACACGAGAGAGGAGGGACGGCTCAATTTATCCTGAAAGGAAAGTGCTGAAGCTGAGGCGGCCTCACCTGCATTGACCGAACATAAATTACCCTTCAGTGGTCACCGCAAAAGTGTTTCAAAGGCCGATATCATTTCAAATAAGCAAATCCTGTGCTAATGTAATTTGATGTGTTCGGTTGTTACACCTGTTTAGCCTCGAAAAATATATTAGATATTTCCTTAGTTTCCTTAGACTGCTATAGGTAGTCTCTTTGTATTGTAATAAATTAAATTTATGATGGTTGTTAAACGAGTACAAGTCAAAATTATACCAACGGAGAAAAACGCGTTTTAAAATGTTGACACTAAAATATGTAGTTTTTGGCGTTAGTGTTTGGGAAGTAATTGAGAAACTTACAACGGTGTTTTTTTATTATAAAGTTTCTTTTTTTTATATGAATAGTTTCGTTTTATTATAATTTTCAAATAAATAGTTTCTTTGATCTAACTTATGAATTCAATTAAAATATACCTTATCGTCGATGAAATGGCAAAATCACGTATCTTAGAAAAGTACAATTTTACAGAAGACACAAAAAAGTCTCTGATTTGTCATATTTGGGCTATTTGTGGCATTTTTTTATAAATTGTAAAAATTAATAAATTATGGAAACGAGTTTTACGTTGATTACGAATTGAATAGAATGCACAATACATTAATGAGACTCTTGGCATTAAAATCTCAAATTGAAGTCTTTTATCAGTTACGTGGTTTGGCATTTCACCGACAATAGTTAATTAATTTTGTTTTAAATTGAAACTTTTTACCCACAGATGAGCCGTCGATTGTGGTTTTACCATTGTATTATCATTTTCATCGTTAAACATGAATTAAAACCAGGAATTGGATTTCTGCGCCATATCTGATGTTTTTTAAACATTATGCAAATCAAATGTTTGACGCACATATTCTTTCTTCTGTCATATTCATTTACTATTTGTTGTTTAATTTTTCTTTCACTATGGAACGACATTTTTTAATTGTTATTTTTATTTTATTTACGGCTGTTTCCTAGTTTATTTCAAAATGGGAAGAACATTATCGCAAAATTCGATTGCAAGTACATAGTTGAAAAAATTAAAAATTTCTGTGAATTTTATGAGGATTTTGTTGTTGCCGATTCATCTTATAGACAACGTATTAATGATGCAACTATCAAAATTTTGTATCAGTCTCCAAGACATTATGGAAAAACGGTACTTTTTGAAGGAAAAATAATTGCCCTTGAAGAAGATTTTAGACTGGTTTTACCCAGCAGTTCCACATGCTTCAAGACAAAAAATAATCCAAAACTGCATCAACTTTTCTTCTTTGCGGTAAGAATTAAAAATTTTTCAATTTTTTAAAAATATTAGAACAATTCAGACGAATTGGAGTTTGTGTATTTATTCGTCTTGGTAAAGACGAGTTTTCTTCTTTTAATGAAGGCCCATCAGAAATGTCAGAATTTAGTGAATTACCATCAATAATATTTACAGAAAACATATTGTTTGACGCACGATTATTTTAAAGTTTTAGTCTTATGCTCTTTTTGTTTAGAAAATTCAACAATGCGATGGAATTAATTCAAAAGTTATAGATACCTACCTGAATGGTCAAGAACATATACCAGCCGAAATAATTTAATTACAAAGAGAAGAAGAAGAAGAGTTAGAAGTTCTTCAGTGTCCTATTGAATTTATAAATAGTTTAGAATTAAGTGGTTGAGGGTTTTGTTGTTGGCGACTCATCTTATAGACAACGTATTAATGATGTAACTGAGTATCAAAATTTGTTATCAGTCTCCAAGATATTATGGAAAAGAACGGTACTTTTTGAAGAAAAAATAATTGCCCTTGAAGAAGATGTTAGACTGGTTTTACCCTGCAGTTCCACATGCTTCAAGATAAAAATCTATCCATAATAATTTGCGGAAAGAATTTAAAAAATGTCAATTGTTTAAAAATAATAGAACAATTCAGACGAATTGGAATTTGAGGATTTTTTCGTCTTGGTAATGACAAGTTTTCCACTTTTAATGAAGACCCATCAGATGTGTCAGAATTTATTGAATTACCATCAACAATAATTACAAAAAACATATTGTTTGACGCACGATTATTTTAAAGTTTTAGTCTTATGCTCTTTTTGTTTAGAAAAATCAATTTAATAACGAAGAGATTGAAGTTCATCAGTTTCCTATTGAATTTATAAATAGTTTAGAATTAAGTGCATATCGTAAAATGAAAAATTGGACTATTGTCATGCTATTAAGAAACCCAAATGCCTCCAAAGGTCTCCAAATGAAACAAGATTAATTGCTTGAAATATGTGTGAGAATTGCTTGAATTTTTGAATAATTAGGTGAGTTTAATTCCGAGAATTGACTTAACCTGATAAGTTACTACACTCCTTTTTATTTTTAAAAGACGTCGCCTTTCCTTTTGCATAACTGAAAAATGCTCAAGATTAAACTTTAGATCGGGTTAAAATTTATACAAACTTTGGTTATTCATGTCTAGGGTTCGATACTTTGAAAGTCACAATACATTAAATATAGTTTTAAAAATGTACTTTAGTAACTCAACTGAGTTCTGTAGCTATATTACGTAGAATTCACATTTATTATACCTACCGAAAAATAAGTTATATTTTTTTATAATCATATACAATCTGAAAAAAACATTCAAGTTTGCTCAAGAACCGGAAGATATTTTTGAACATTCTGTTTGTCATAAAAATATGTCGTCAATTATTATCTCTTTTTTTCCAAAACATTTATTTATTTATACCTTTTAGACCAGTCGATGTGGAATCCTAAAACATTTACAAAAATGACTATGTCAACTAATTTTGCAAGATTTTTACATGCAATTGATTGACAACCTACCATAGACATATATTTTTTAAATAATTTTTTTAGAAACTCGCTAACTTGTTTTTTTGTATGTATTTATTTTAGATTACGTCGTTTCTTCAGACTCTCGTTGAACTTTACGAATTTTCTACTTATTTATATTTGAGTATCTTACAACTGGCTTCTGAGCAATGCAGCATCAGGAATTGGATGCTCAAAGTATTAGCTGATTAGTTTACAAAATTTGAACCGCTTAAATTTTAAATTCCCTTTAGCAAAGTGCTCGTCCTGTGCAAGCAAATCACTATTCAGGTGATGCTTTTACCTAAAGCTCCTGATATCAGTTTTTGTTCGCAGTATGCATTCACTCTTTTCTATTCTAGCCTTAGATAGCTGGCGCGAATTCGGCTAAAAGCTGCCGTGAAGAAAAATATGTTAATTGCGCCTAATTCCCGACTATGAATTCACAAAGACGCGCGCGACGACAAAAGATCCTAAAATTTCCATTTCACTTCCCGCATTGTTGGCGCCTCGCTCAAATGACAATTAATTTGTTAAAAGTTTTCGTGCATTTTGAACACTTTCAAGGCGAACGTAGATTGAAAGCGGATTTGAACGGGAACTTCGACCCGGGAATCGAAGGGTTGTTAGGACGCCATCCGGATTTTATCCGGGACGCGCATACAAAATGTTTTCTAAATCTATCAAATGTGCATTTGTAAAATCCACTTGAATCGGAAATCTGATGTGATATGATGCGGATGCGAGGATACCTCCATTTCGAACGAACATTTGAGAAGTTGCGCGAACAGCGAGGGACAAACGCTCGGTGTCAATTTCATACCGAAATTTAGGAAACGCACGAAGCTGTATCAAAAAGCGGAGCGCAACCGGAGAAACTTGATAAATTCGCAAAAGTTTGGAGTATTGTTACTCTAATGATTCCCTTTGGAAGTAAAGTGCCGCCAACTTTCGATCGCCGACTCCTACCGAATTTCCGAACTTTCTTTATTCTGAAAATTAGCGCGGATTTAATATTTCCCGAGTCGTTCCTTTTATCTTTGTTTCGCCCCCGATAAATCGACCAATTAAAATGATAAAAATACCATAAATCGCGCTGATTTAATACGAAGTAATCCATGCCCGTTGAACGATTTATTAGGCACAGTTTCCTATTTCGAGTTACGAGTTTCTTTGAGATGGTGATTAAACGATAGAATCTCCACACACGTTCGGGGTTGCATCGCGTGCACACCTTTACAATAATTTATGGAACGGAACTCGGAAACTATTAAGGAATCTCTTTTTAGATATGAACATCAATTAATAGGCGGCGTCAATGGACCCCAGCCAGTGAAATTCTCCAGACGGGAAACTATGTTCCAAAACTCTCGCTTCCTGGCACATTATAACCCAAATACTGTCGCGGTGATGTACGTTTTAATTCAATTACGTCGGGTTAATTTATTCGAGGGTTTGGGTGATTAATTTCGCCCGAGGGAAAAATTTAAACGTCCGGAACGTCTTATTCGCGCAAACAGTTGTTTTTTGGGATTGTGATTAATGCTCGTCATGTCTGCCATCCATCAGACTTAAAACGCCGATTGTCGATTTTAGCTGTATGATCTACGTCTCTGGGAGATCAAAACGTTTAATTTCACAGCACGTGGCTTTCTGCAAGAAATACGATTGTGTCTCGCTTCTGAAATGGAAGCTATTAGCGGCGTCTGGTTAGCCCCTGCTTCATTATCGACTGTTCCTGTGGTGCGATGTCAGACGCTGAACTAGTGCAGACTTGAGGGGGTTGGGGGCCTCAACACCCCTTCTTAATGAACTGGGTCAAGTTAGTTCTTGTTGTGTGCAAACTAGGGATTAAGCGTCGTCAAACATCGTTGTTTGTTCAAGGTAAAAACACGTTCATTAGCGGCAAGCCCGCTAATCAAGACGAATGGACCGATTCGCACCTCTTCTACGGTATCGGACGAATTTAATTGAAACGCGTCTAAAATAATAACGCCATGAATATTCAACACCGTTTTTTATTTGCATGGAAATGAGAGACGTTAAATGTAATCGCAATGCGATTTTTGCCAACGCCTCATTAGTTTGCGAAGAACTAAAAGCGGCCCCATCGACAGATCTGTCAACGCGGAAAGAAATATTATTGCAGCCGTCAATTTTTCCATTTATGCTTTTCGGCGTGATCGATGGCGCCGGGGTCAGTCTTTGAGCAAATGAGAGCCGCGATCGCACCCCAAAAAAGTAAAAGTACAACAAAAATCGCCATCATCGGAGACAACGCGATTTAGCAATGATTTAATGGTCCTGAAATCCGGTCGGAGCCGGGATTAATGGCTTAAAAATTTTAAACGTGGGGAGGTTGTAGTCCCAGTAGGCAAATTCTTGACATTTGTAGCAGATCTAATGCAATTACAACAGCGTTTGGATTTTCCGCTTGACGCTTGACAGGAGGTTACTTCCGGCGACTCAGCTTTCCTTTGTATTAGCAACCACCATTCTAATTGTGCCCACGGCAGCCGAACCCCAACCGACAATTATTAGTGGCATTTTTCTCGTAGGAAGTTTTTTAATCTCGGCGATGTCAACATTGACTTGACTGAATGGGCTTCGCCTATTTTTCAAGCCGTTACGTCCCGCCATCTGCTCCATCCATTACAGAAATATGCAATAAGGCTGAGTGCTTTTTTCTAGTTTTTTTTCCCACAACGCACCTTAGAATTAAACAAAACATTTTGTACCCGTGATACGCATATCAACGCGGGAACAGTTTCATTCCAAATGTAGTGGGCAAATGACTGGATTCACAACAAAGCTCCAAAGCTCGCATTATACGCATGTATTCGGGTCACATTTTAAGCAAAATATTATTGTCGACACAAGCATCTTCGTGGGGTGGATTCGTCCGATTTGTTGAAAGCTCGCATTTCGCTATAATACACGACGTATACATTATCCATAACACATATTTCCCTTGTCATTAATCCTGAGATGGATGGGTGTGTTCGATTTAACAGCGGCAGGTTTGGGGTTATTATACCAGGAGCACTCGGAAATGTTTGAAATTCGATTGGGAATATTAATGACATTCAATTGATGTCGCTGATATAAAATCAGTTGTCTTCCAGTGGTGAAATAAATTTGCTTGAGAATGTATTTAAAACTCATACAGAAAAAATTTCCTTTTATACAAAATTATGTAAATATGTATTTTTTACTTCGCTCTATAACAAAGTAGTTAAAGCACTCAATCGAGTGCTTTAATAGCTAGGTATTTAAGTTTCGTAATAGAACCAGTGTAATATAGTTTTTCTAGAGTGGTATGAATTATCAGAAATGAAATGTATTTGACATTATGATATGATATTAAATTTTGACAATTGTCAACCAACCCATGCAATAATCCTCAAATTTTAAAATTGCTAAATTTGAAATAAAAATTGCATAAATGAAATAGAAAAAATCGTTCATAAGGCTATAATGGCACTCGTTTTTTATAAAACACCCGGCTTCGGAACCTCGTACAATAAAATACGCTTTATCAAACTCGAACTTTAATATATTATTTTTGTCTAAAAATGCAACAGTACAGCGATATCCAGATAGACAAATAATTTTAGCTTTTCCTCTTTTGATTACATTTCTTGAAATTCCCCCATTATCTAAAAACGAGAATAGTGATGATTCGACTAAATAAAGTATTCTAATTTGTAGTTGAATGTTTTTTGAAAACGAAATTAGGTACCTTATTTGACATCAATTTCTGAAAACAAGAAGTCCTGTGAAATGACCCAATTTCACAAACATAATTAAAAGAACGGACAAATTAACATTACATAACGACAATTTTTTTAAATTTATTTAATTTTATTTACAGTAATAGTTTAGAATGTTGTTTGTCTTCTTTGCCATTTTTTCGCCTGTCTTTAATCTTACAATCATGCCTTGTCATAGTTCAGGATATGTAATCAAGATGCGCATGAGAAAGCTGAAATACATTCAGACCGTAGAAGTTGCCACTAAAAATTCAAAAATAATTATTTAAATTCTCAAGAATCAAATAATTTTTTTAACTTAAACATTTTCAGATTTTCAGAGAGTTTGGCAATTTATTGGTTCGTCCTTATGAAACAGCGGCCCTCCAACTTATTTCCACAAAACAAAGAATCATATTTACTATAGAAGCACAAAAGGTGTGTTGAGGGTGAGGTTGAGGACCTTACGACATACTTTGACAAAAATCGAAGCACTTAATCGATCCCTCCCAAGACCCTATTCTATCCCATTTTCTTGCTGCCCTTTGCTTCCTCTTTCATCTCAGATATAACATTTTTCAGTGCACATCTCATTTAGATTATGTAAGAATTCCGTGATTTGATATTTTTCTTTCCTTCCAATTATTTATTTTTTATTAAAAATGCATCTTGACTTCTAACATGTTTTGAAAGATACGCTAGAGAAGCTGTCCAATTTTTAATAAAGTCTCTCTTCCTCGCTTGAATTCATGCACTATTTAAAGTTAAATGAATCAGAATACCTAAAAATGAATAAACAGGGTTTGTGGAGCGTTTATTTTAATTTTAGGTTGCCAACCAGAATTAAATGTCCTACCATAATTGCAGAAATAAGTTCGTGCTATTACTATATTTTCCGAACATTCAGTTGGCATTAGTAATTCGAACAATTTTTCGAAAGTGCATCCCGAATTTATGTAACACCATGTCGTCTATGTTTTAAAATTACAGAAAGTGGTAAATGATGGTTGAGTTAATATTTGTTTTATTTACATGTAAAAAATTTGAAGTATTTAAAAATGTTTGTTCTTAGTTACAACGTGAACTATAAAATCTACTAGTTCATTTTGAATTGTTATGTTCCCGATTTATTTTAATCATCAATAGCACTAATTCTTTAAAGTTTCCTCTGATCAACGATTCTCTACACTCATGGAATCGGCGAAACACTAATTCTTGTTAATTAAATTATTGCAGGAAAATAAATAAGAATTTAGCTAGATAAACCTTTTCATATAATTATTATTTCTTGCGACCGAATTGCGAAATGCGAAAAATATTTGTTAAATTTCCACTTGACGTGCCGAATCAATTAAAATTTTAAATTTTTTGTTTGTTTTAACATTCAACTTACATGTTTCCTATTATGATCCTGACTTTTTGTATGGCGCTTAAGTGATTTAAATTTTTACAAAACATTATTCCGTCTATGCATAAATATCTTCAGCACTATTCAAAAATAAAACACATGACCACCAAAACAATGGTTCGAAATTAAACTCCATGATAACCATTTCCAGTAAGACAATTTAGGAAATTCTCGAGGTGGTTTATCCTAAAGAGTCAAAAAACGAAAGGACAAAGAACCAGATAATTTGTGACGAAAATTTATCCATTACAAAAAAACCGAGTAAATTTAAATTTAGTAAAAAATACAATAATGCAATTCGTTAAACTCATATCGGTTGTCACATAACACACCATAACTGGTTGCTCATTTTTCCATCTTAACATTGTGAAATTTTAATTACAAAAGACCGAACCCACACAAAATGGCTTGCCAAATGTGAAATGAAGCAATTAAACAAAGATGATACGCTGAATTCAAAATTCGACTCCTGATTGGTTCTGAGATGGTGGGAGCGTTTGTTTAGTGTTTTTCACGGCACCGAAGGCTATACCCCAACCGAAAAAGTACCCAATCACGAACGAACAGTTCCAAAAAAGTCATAGCCATGTCTTCGTTGTGATTTGCACAGTCAGGTGCATTTTTTCAAGCAAAAAATACGTAAAAGCGCGTTTCCATTTCAATTCGCTTGAAATAATTATTGCTAAGATCTGACGCGAAAAAAGGTACTTCAACCAGATCAAATTTTTTGTAAAATTTTATCAACTTGTGAGGTGAAAAAATCATAATATTTTTTTCTTCTACGAAATTTGTCGTCAAGGAGTACTAAAGTTTGCTATCGGGTACCGGTAATCTTGTTTCGCTCGTATTATCAATAATTCCATGCGAAATCTTCGTGTTGTTCGTTTCGTTTAGTCGGTCGTTTGGGATTGACTTATTTAGCTGAGCTTTTATCGAAAAGCTAGTCTCATTCAACCGGCCCGAATAGCGAACGCTTTAGTTCCTTTATCGGCATTTCCTTTCTGCACCACAAATTTTCTTTATTACCCTTTACCCTTAATTCCGCAACGGTTAGCCGCAGCCAGGAAAGAGAAAATTACAGACGCTTCATACGCACTCGGGGCGGAGGGAATTTTCACCGCACGCCTCTTTTCAATAATGGCTTTTCGCTTCTTTTATTGTGCTTCGCACGCGGCGGAAAACTCGCGAAAACTCCGAGACCGTTGCTTAATACCGTTTATATACGTAGATAGAGAATCGCGCTTTTGAAGTGTTTTGTTCGCTTTGCATGCACTTTGAGTAGTCGATTAAATACACGTATTTTCGCTATTAAAACGAAAAAAAAATTAGTGCAAATTTCGGAGCGCTTAGACTTGCACTAGAGACTAGTAATTACGTCATCTGGGATTCAGATTTACGGCGCTAAAATTGTTGAAAACAGGGCAAAAATGGTTTGACCCTAAAACGTATAACTGGTTGCATAATCAACGTAATTAATAATGCAACAAAGTCCGGCTTTTGCGGTGCGAGTGCAATTAAATCGCGGCGAGGAAACTGAGTGTAACGCTCAAATTGCAGATATTTTTCACGTAATCCCCAAAGACAGAACTTTGATTTGATATCAGCGGCATCAAGTGGATTCCATTAATATTCGCGGTGCTTTTCCGCCAAATTGTCTCATTAGTTTTCGTACTAATCCCGCCGAACCAATGCAATAAAACGAGTACGTTTTGACGTTTTCATCCCGATAATTCCATCGCGGAAAATTCGGTCACACACAATCCGCTTTAAAATATGCTGCCGCATGTAATTTTAATTGGAAAATGTTGTCATAAATAATTCATCGCGTCCAGCGTGCAATTTAACACTCCCGGATTTAATTTATGGCCGGCGAAGTGTGAGTAATCGGCGAAGAAAACTCGAGTTTTTCCAAATGAACATGTTGCGCCGCGAGAGATTTCCACTAAATTAAACAGTCGCTTTGGTTGATTTGGCCGGCGGAAGCTGCACTAATCTGCATAATGGCGTCAAAGTGAAACTTATATTTTGGGGAATTGCAACCTCCATTCAATTAGAAATATGCGTGCAACGCTCCGAGGTGGAGAAAACTCCCAGTCCTAGTCTATTATGATGGGAAAACAAGCGGAACCGGAGCGAAAACTTCCCGGAAAATGTCACGAATATTTGTCTCAGTACAAATAAACATAAAGGCGAAAAATGGCACGCAATAAGCGACTTAAAGGATGAGAAATACAGCTGCTGGGGTAGTTTGTTACGAAGCGGACTAATAGAGACCACGCGTTCCGTAAAATATCTATTCAATTTTGTTGTTCAAACAAAAATAATTCATGCAATAATGCGGCATGGATTTAGTGTTAACGGTACCGGAGATCGCTTCTTGGACTTCTTTGTGTCCCACGAAAACGGAACATTGGGTCACCGTCACTGAGATAAACTACAATCGTATTAAACTTTTACAGTTAACCTATTTTGCGTCCACAGAACTAACTTCCGTTGCTTTGCCTCTTTTATGGTTTTATGTAACTGCGATTGAAAGTAAAATTAGAAAATTGCTTGATATTCCATGTAATAGATAATTGTGCGACTCGGAAATGCTCGGCTGAGGTCGACAAAGTAATGTGAGTGCTTAAGCAGTACCATCATCCAAGAACTAACACTAAGAGGTAAATCCACACTCTAATTCGTCAATGATACAATTGGTAATGTAAGACGCCATACATTTTACCCACCCTCATCATGAAATAAGAGCAAAATTTGTTTTTTACATCTGTAGAACGGCTATTCGTTGTTTGAAACTGTTAAAACTAGCCTCAGTCCGCAACCTTGGAAAATTACTCAACACCATTGGGCCGTCCCCTGATCCCCTCTTGTACGTTTGTCCTTTCTGTTTCTCTTTCTTCAGTTGGTAGCCGGCGCTGGGAAGACTTAAGTCAAGTGTGACTTAACTAGACACAAAACAGTTACGTACTCAATGTACCGGCGATTCGTGTAAATTTGTAGTTCTTGTAAACAGTTTAAGTACACTTAGAGTTGTTGTTTTCGTGATGATAAGAAGCACAAGTGTAACAGCTGATGTGACAATTACATAGTATTGGATTAACTAAAACGAGGTGGGTTTGCAAATTTGCTGGTAATGACCTTAGACCAGCAGGTAACAGGTAGTACCATTATTACTATAGCTCTGGGTGTATCCCCCCACTCGTTGACCTTTCGAAGAATGCACGGGTGTGCTCCGCCGTAGCCGTAGGTAGAATTTTGTGGCAAAAAGTGAATTCTTCGCACTCTTTCACTTTAATTGCTCGCGATATAATTACCAATTTATCAACGCGCCTAATGGATTTTTCTACCTGTTTTGTGTGTTTGATAATTCAGTAATTTCCCCGGGGTCAAGGAGCTTGCGGTACGTTTCATTGGTTGATGGAATGGTTAACAAGAGCTAAATAAAGCCGGCGAGGAATCTGTTCAATGTCCTCTATTATGCGGTCCACAATGGCGTTTTGCACCAGAGATAAATTTTAATGGAGAATTACAAAAGACACCACGAATAGAAAGATGAGTCGGTCGCAGAGAAATTTTATAACCGCGTCGGAATTATCTGGGACCATTCCGTTTATCTCATTTTTTAAATACTGCATTCAAGTTAAAGCGGCGCTAAAGCGCACAATTTCTGTGTTTTTATTTCATTCCTTTCATCGAGTTTCTATAAACTGATGTAACTGTTTATAGTTGCGACAGTTTGTTGGGATGTGGTGACCGATTCGAATGTTATTTATTCTCGGTACCACTTTCACACTGAAACGTGAACAATTGGTAATAAGCATGTTTAAAATTCGATTTGGCGCGCGTTAATGCAACGTTTAACCCATAATTAACCTTCCGAGTAAAAAGCGAAAGAGATGTAGAGCGTCTGGGGCGTCGCCAATTACATAGTTTGATTAAGTGGAATATGATTACGACTTAATTGATATGATTTCTATTCAATTAAGCAATTATACAACAGCCGTGAGAACGACCAAATAGCGGTTCCCAGGAATTGATAAATTCAATAGTTGCATGACGACCGTTAGCTTTAATTATGAATAGAACTTCAAGAAACTGAAACGAACCGGCATTAATTATCGGGAGCATCGCTGGATTAGAATTAATCCGCTAAAATCAGGAGTTGTAGTGTAAATATTGGAGCTGGATTCCCAGAAGCCCCTAGTTTATAATTTACGAGGTAGTTTATTAGAAGATTCAAGTATCAAGTTCTATTGTAATTTATGGATCAAAAAGACTTCTCATCAAACAACCTCTATTATTATCTGTGTTGTCACAACTTGATTCGTTTGCTAAGCTTACATAACATCAGGAGGAGAAAATCAGCGTCTTAAAGTAAAATGAGTTTTACCAACAAAGTTATTCAAAATATTACGAAATGTTAAATACTGATGGCTTCTTTGAAATTATTCTCTGCTGAAACGAAAACAAGAAATAATTAGTGAAAAGTGCGCACACTGTATTTAGGTACTTAATTTTTTGGAATGTCATATGATATAGTACAGGTTTATCAGAAATAACCGGTCAAATATCGACTTATGCTTATTAAATGGGACACACAGTATATTTATACATTTTTGGATGCAGGATGTATACTATGTATTTACATTTTTTATTCATAAGAAAGTCTTATAAAATAAAAAAAAATCGAATTTGCCAAATCCAGATATTTTTAAAAACCATTTTGAGACTAGAAAAAGTGTTCAAATTATTTAAATACTACAGACATTTTGTTGATCGATTTAACAGTGCCAAGCTGTAAACGGAGCGCTGTTTCAAAAATGTTTGTAGTTTTAAAATAGTTTTCGAATATATGTAGATTTTGCGTTTTTAAATTGTTTGTATGGCTTTCTTAAGAAAAAAAAAGATGCATCCGGAATGTAAAAGTACATCTACTGGGTGTCCCATTTAACATAAAATATAAGCAGGATACATTTTGTAGCAAGAAAGATGGAAATTGCTAAAATAATGATTTTATTCTCTAAATAACTGTGTGTAACAAAGAAAAACAAGAACTGAACTGAATGAATAAATGTTTAAAATTCGGTCGTTTCAAAAATGTATGTTCAAAACCACTCTACAGTGTGGGGTGCAACGCGTCACCTATCTTTATGGGTAAAATCTTACAACACATTTCCTGATAAACGATAAATGAAAAAAAAATGTTTTAAACAAATTTTGAACATTTTCGATATCAGAGTTATTCGTTCCAGGCCTTTTTACTAAACTGTATATTTTTTGTAATGTTGTCAAATTGACACCAAATATAACCTAAAATCTATAAAATTGGATAGTTTAAAAAAATTGTTTGTAATATTTAATGATTTGCAGTTTGTAGAAACATGTTTTAATATTAGAAATTATTGAGATATGCAGGACAAGGGAAACAATAAAGAGTTATTCGTTCCAGGACTTTTTACTAAACTGTATATTTTTTGTAATGTTGTCAAATTGATACCAAATATAACCTAAAATCTACAAAATTGGATAGTTAAAAAAAATTGTTTGTAATATTTAATGATTTGCAGTTTGTAGAAACATGTTTTAATATTAGAAATTATTGAGATATGCAGGACAAGGGAAACAATAAAGATAATACAAAAGATATATTTGAAGTTTGTGTCAAAGCATCATTCCCGTACTTTGTTGAAGTTTTATTCACAAATCTTTTCATAATTGTTTATGAAAATGAAATAAAATGAAATGAAATAAAAAAAAAGTAACACAAAATTTGAACAATTGTGATTTTATCCTTCTTTAGTATTCTATTGTGCGATAATCAGTAATTGTTTTATTAAGATTATCTAATAATTATTTAATCAATCTAGAATGGTTTTAGGACGATTAAGGATTTTTTTTTATGGAAACACACTTTCTCTTTCATTTAACTACCTTAAATAATTTTCGTATTTATGTCGTGCACTCAGGCAGTTATGTTCAAACGTTTTGTCCACATCTTCTAACGAAGTATTAACGTAAATCGTAAAATTGTTTCGCATTCATATTTCGTACATTATTATGATTTCTGTGGGCGTTATTTTCGTCGTTCCTGACGCCGAATTAACCAAATTTCCATTTTCCGGGCGTTTGGAATCTTTCACGCGCCTAAAATGCGGATTCCTTTCATCAGCACCAAGTGCAGGGTAATAATCGTCTTAATCCCGATTATAATTCCAAGGGGGTAATTTACGTCGACGTTGGAACTTGCACGGCGGTTTTAATTCGAATTCATAACAGTTCCACGCTCGAGCACTCTATTTTATCAAAGTTAATATTTTATTCAAACCCCATTCGAGAGCTCAAAGTTGATGCGGCCGCACAACTACAAACGAAACAATGATGGGATTTAATTTGGATCGGAAAATGACGGCTTTTTCGGCAAATAAGCGTCGCCGTAAATCAGGAGAATTGGCGGCAAATTGGAAACCTAAATCAAATTCACAATTTCGCATCGAATGTACCACAAGTTGAAGTTTCAAAGTTGTTCATTTGCAACTCTGGAGGGATGGTTACGTGTCCCACATGGACGGGATTGAATACTGACATCTTTGAATAATCACTCCTCGCGCTAATAATTTCGTTTTCGCTATTGTTTCCTGTTGTTATTGAGTTTCGAGTCGAGCGCTCGCGAACAATGACACAAAGTGGCGATCCGAATTGAAAACCCGGCGAACGTCTTCGCAGATACAGGTCCCGAGCCCTGATCTTTTTTACTAGATAAAGAATAGACGAGTCAATTTATCTCGGAACTGCTGAACGTGAGTCGTCCTGACCTGGCTCTTCTTCTAATAAATCAAACACGCTATTTCGGGCCGATTTCCGCGGAAAAAAGTCGACACGTGATGAGCGCCAAATGAATAATAAACAATGCTTCCTGTTCCGAAACTCCAAACATGCGGCGGATGTAAATAACTGAGTTAAAGCAGTTAGGATCCCAAAGTTTTGATTCACTTAGCGTCGACTTTTTCCCTATATTTCCGATCACTTTGCGGGGACCGGCATTTACGCAATGCTACCTAATCTTTTTTATTATTGTCTTTAAGCGCCGAAAGGATAATTACTTCCATTATCGCGGCTTCGAGCTCTGCCTGAAATCTGCAGATAACTCCTTCCGTTCGCATGGCAAATAGTAATTTTTGGAAGCGACGTCGTTTGCGGCAAATCTATATAACGGTTCTTGTAAAACAATAAAAGGTATGTTGCGAATTTATATGACACGCGCGCCGTTTTAGCGTGACCGGAATCCAGAATTTTTATTCAAATAACGTTTTGAGTGTTTTTATAGCACGCGCAGCCATCCGAACGATATTAGTCAAGACGAATCCAAGAACGCAGTACTGATTTATGCCCCGCAAGCAAAAACCCGAAATAAACCCATTAGAATTGTTCTTTTTACGTTTCATTAACCCAACAAGCAAGTCCGAGCGTAGAAATACGAAATACTCGTAAGTCTAACGGTCCGTTGTAAATTTTCATAACTTCCGGGTTAATACTTTCGAACACACTCGGATCCGGTCGAAAGCTCCAACAGCAACAAAACAGGTAGTTTATAGTTGAGTGATTTTATGGCTTGGCCGCCGCCTGAAGTTCGATATTAAACACTAAGCCTCGCTGGCGCTAATTGCAAACATGCATTTTTCAAATCAATTTGTGGGCGACAAAGCGTGGAACAGCTTCACACCCACAGACCCAATTTATAGCCGATGGACAATACGATAAAAAGAAAATCGTCCGCATTGTCAATGAATCCGACCATGCAGCAAACAAGCTGAGTGGTCAGAAAACAAATGGACCGCCGGCTTTATCTGATTTCAACAATCACGGATCATCGCGTACAATTAAGCTCCCCCGCGGCGGTGGTCGCCGCAATTAAAAAGCTCGGACAAAAGATTTGGGGCGAAAGCTGGGCGCGTAAAGAAACCCGCTTTCAATAATTCCGGGCGTAATTTGTCGGCGCTTGACCGACTCGTCTAACCTTAATTTAATCCCCGGACGAGAGAGGAAGCGGTTGTTTTTGTTGTAAAGCTCAACGTGCTTTGCCAATCTCGGTGCGTCTTTGATAGAGTCGCAAGAAATATACTTCAGAGACAGAGATAATCTGGCTGTGCTGTGATTTCCGGCGAAGTGAAATCTTTTGATCATACGTAAAGGTAAATATACGTTGCTTGCGCATCATTCCGGATTCTTATGAATTCATTAGGTTTGTTTAAAGTTGCACGGGAACACAAAGGAATATAAACCAAACAAGCAACGTCGACAAAGGCCGCTTAATATTAAATTCTTTAATCCGGGAATCGAGCATTCTGCACCGAGATAATAAATTCGCCCGGCGCATCCACCAAAACTCGCTAAATCATTCAGGTTATTGCGCTCGCTTTTTCGATTTTATTAGTTTACCTAAAATATTATCCCCGACAAATATTTATATATTTTCATAACCGCAATGATTTAACAATACTACAAGCCAATAATTTGGAGGAAAAAAATGCATATTTTATTACAAAATTGTGTAATAAAACACTAACCACGTTTCAAATACGTTTAACACTTTGCCCGTTTAAAATTTTGTTATTATAATGGTTTCCCATCACTTTCAAATGTGTTGCAATTGCAAACTGCTTCATTGTCGGTTCTTGTAAATAAGCGATGGCCGCTGGAAGGTAAATGACAGTAGAAATAAACCGGAGCATCGTTGCGCAGCAAAGCACAATTCAATTGGATTTTGTAACATTTCTTTTCTATCCCCCAAACTATATACAGGAAGTAAAGTGAATTATGTCCAGTTGAAAGTGGTAAATTGTACCTTAAATCTTTCAAATCGACCTCCTTCCGGACTCATCTTTTTACAAATTCTGTCTCAACTTTAAAACTTAGACAAGCTCGAATATAATGTATTGTAACTGGCGTTAATTTGTATGGGTGCGGACTTGTTCTATCTGCTACTTGTACTTGTATAATTAGAATTCGATCATTTTTGTCACAACAAAACTAGAACAAGAATATGTTTTAACGACGATTAAATTACCTAATTTAATAAGTAATTTTGAATGAGCTGGGTGAGTAAAGTGAATTATGTCCAGTGGAATGTTGAATTGTTTTTAAATCACAGAACTTGTTCTGGGCACGTGGTATACCGGGTGGTCCATTTAACCTGATAAAGCATGATATTTTCGAAGCAATACGTTGTATAAAAAATGTTTCTAATAAAAGTTATTTGGCTTCAAGAGGGAAGGTAAATTGTATTATCTCATTTAATTTTCGAGTGTTTTTTCAACGTCATTCCATCATTTTTTAAATGGGAACATGCACTTTTTTAATGGTTGTTTGTTTTCCCTGGATGGAATCAAAATTTCAAATATTTTAATTTTATTTATTGAATTAAAAATAACGAAATTTTGATTCTATCAATCAAAAATTAATTTCAATCAAAATTTCGTCTATTTTAATTCTATTTATTGAATTAACAATAATGAAATTTTTTTCTATACCTTTTGAGAAATAAGGGAAAAGCAAACAATCATTAGAATAGTCGATCTCTTCAAGTTTACAAACATTTTTCTTCATGTACTTTTTATTGGATATTGCAATATTGGAATATTTATCTACACAGGTACAAGTCGAAATGATTTTTATTTATTTAATTTCAACTCTACATTAAATAATGTTAATTTTTATTGTTAATTATTTTCTTTAACAATGCTCAAAAGAAAAAATATTTCGAATAAAAGGTGGCCGTTTTTATTTATACAAGGAATAAGAAATAAAATTAAAATATAGGCTCCTATTTAAAAAATGAATCTAATCTTTGAATTACGTTTCAAACGCTATACAGTTATAATACAGTTTACTTTCCCCCTTGAAACCAAATAACTTTTATTTAAAACAATTTTTTCTACAGCGTTTTGTTTTCAGATATGATGCAACTTTTATCAGAACTACCGAATAATATTTTGTTCTGTAGTGAAAATAAACACAAAATGGAAAAAATATTCCTTCTTCCTAAGGTATATTAATTAATCCAATTAATTGTACCAGTTGTTTCAACTTCTAATCCAACCAAGTATGCCAATTAACAACTTTTTATATGTTTCTATATATTGGTCGAGAACCTCGTGTTTCGTAAATGCAAGTATAGAAATAATTGACTTATTTTTTATACAACACAATACATTTTTGATTTATCGACGACCTGAAAGTATTCACACGAACATATTTTTGAAGGATTTCACTTTTAAAGTTGACGCATAGCGATAATTGTGAATTGTTGTCATTTATGATTTCTGTGAATTTGATTGCAGTGGACCAAAGAATTAAATGAGTTTTGTCAGCTGCAGCAATTTTTGATACGAAATCATGGAAATATTATTAATTGTCGCCATTTATGATTTCTACAATCGCGATTTTGAATGCAGTGGACCAAAAAATTAAATGGAAATGAATTACGTAATGCTGCTGAGAAAGCAATTAACAACTTAAATCGAGCACCACTAAACCCTGAATATTTATTTCTTCAATTTTAGTTATAATGATTATTCTATTATACAATTAATATAGAAATATTATATAAAGCGGTAGTTCAGGGACAGCCTGTATTTACAGATTCTGCAACTATGTACTTTAAAAGTGAAACAAGCATACGCATAATGCTTTGATAGCGCTTTCAGAAAAAATGTTGGCAGGGTTTGAAAAACTTTTTTATAAGGATCTACATAAGTGAATAATGTTTGATCGAAAGTGGTAAAATGTTTCTTTGATCTTCTTCTGGACGCATAACATTATTATAAATCCTGTCACATTTTTTTTGAGACAAGCACGAGCATTCTGTTTTGATAGCGGACGTGGGGTGCTTAATTTCGGAAATAAATTTGAATAGGTCTGAGGAGCTGCGACCTTTTGGGTCGATCCAATTTCCCCTGAATCAAAGCGAAGGGATTAAAAGGGGCGATTTTCATTGACATAGGCTTGTATACGCAGTTATTGACGTGTGCAAGTTGAAAGGCGTTTGTTTGTCTTAGCCTACATTTCCATAAAATCAAAATCAACCGCCATCACTTAATCACCACATCCCACGAACCGTAGCGAATCGATCATACCTGCAACGTGCAAATTCTTCGCAACAATGCACCAACAAACGCGGCGTGTTTCATTAGATGTTGCGGTTCCCATATTGCAGCATTGGTTTGTCAATTTTCAGCCTGTTACTGCAAACTATCCGCCAACTTTTGCCAGAGCTGCGGGGCAATTGTTGCATGCATAACTCGAAGCCACTTCAAGGTAAATTCAATTCGAGCCAGTATTTTATGTTAGAAAAATGCGAGGGCGCGCTTAGGAACACCAAAACTAACTAAAAACAGCTATAGACGAATGCATTTGAGTCTTTATTTATGATCTTGTGCGACCGACAACGAGCAAAGTTTGTACATTAGAGAGGTGCTGCGCTTAATTTCTTGTTTGTTTATTCCAGTTCTAAGTGAGGATGTGGAGTGTTTACTTCCAAAATAGATATTGCGTTACTGTTACGTGTGCGAGTAAAATATCATTATCAAATCATTGAACACGGTAACAGTGGAAAATGATTTTAGTGTAAAAATGTTGTATTTTAGTAGCATTTTTTTTATTTTTATACTAAGACTGAAAACAAAATTAAAAATATAATTTAATTTTGTAAAATTGTTATAAATTGTCTAATTTGACATTGTTTCTGTTTTGTTACAAATAGAGTTACTAAACACTAGAACCACATGTGTTAATAAATCAAATTGTTACAAATGGTGGAGGCGCCGGGCTAATATGATCATAAAAATACCGGCAAGGAACGCTTTTATACACTTTTGTATATTGTTTCATAAAACTTTATGTAGACTGTGTTCCGAATACCGTTACTCATGATTCGAATCGGGTCGTGTCAGAAATGGTGGATGCGCCGGGCCAATACAGTTCAAAGATGATTATTAAATGTTTGAGGCGTGCGTGCACACAACACCCTTGTAGAAATTAGCATGCAATTAAAAACAGAGAGGTAAAGTGGAGGGTGATTTCGTCCGAATCGATTTAATATGCAAATTCCGCTAAATTACAGTTATAATTTCACTTATTAATCGCACGCTAACGCTCCGAAGGATAATTTGCCAACAAGGGTGTATCAATTAAGTTGTGATTTATGAGGCAAGTTTAGCGGTGTACACATGCTGCTTGGCGCGGCAAGACATCCACGAACGGCACTGTTTACATTATTTGGAGTCGCTAATTGGTACAAGAAACGATCACCGCAAACGTCGTTTCTGCTTGAAATATTGCGCGCGGATTTGATTGGAATACACGAGGTGTAAATCATCCACGAAACCAAGAAATGAAGATAAAGCGAGGTGTGGAGGTTTTTAAGATGGCAGATATGTGAACACTTGACGCGCCCCGGTTTCAGGTTTCAGGACTAATCGATAGCAGATTCCGACGGCGCCGCTAAGTAGCAAGGCGAAAAATTAAGCCGTTAACTTACATTATTAAACCGCATTTAGGCAGGCGGAAAATTCGACGCGGGAAAGCGACGAGGGAATATAACCGAGTAAAAAGCGCCCACAAATAGCTTATAGTCGAAGCAATTTTTCTTGGTAAAGCGAGCATTCGATAACGACGCGATTGACTACTTTATCACACAGGAAAATACCTCCTCTATCTTGCTGATACTTGTCAGAAGCTAAGTAAAGCCATTCACTCAGCCATTTGTCGGTTCCCGTTACAGGCTGAACACTCTAAAAATTTGTTATTAACTTGTCACTTTGACTTATAGCCGGCCGCTTCCACAAAATAGAAAAAACAAGTGCCGTGTTTTAACGAGGTGAATTCCTCCTGGCAAGAGCCGCACTTTGTATTTCCGCCGAATCGGGATTAGATTTTCCGACCGGCATTAAATTTATTTTCCAGTGAAAACTTTGCGCTGCAAGTGAATATTTTAGGCGAGTCGCAGCGAACTTTGCTAATAAGATATTGTTAGAAAAACGTACGATGGGAACGTGTGGGTTCGTATCACACGTTTAACAACGCCAAGGAAATGGAACTAGAAGCGGATAAAAGCTCGGGTATTTACGACGGGAATGGCAAATCGAAGGGAAATGGGAGAACCGAATAAATATTGAAAGGCCTAACTGTATGGGCCTATTTCGCGATTTGCATTTTCCACGCAAACTGTAAATCTCGTAATTCGAACCGAAACGCGATTATTACACAAGAAGCCGTTCGCAACTTGGCCAACAACCAGAAAAACACTCCTAGATTTACGACTTCCGAAATGTGTTAACCTCAAACTTGCTTATCTAGTCATAATCGGCGGGCCGAAGTTTCCATCAAATCCTGCAAATTGAAAAATTATTCAAAGCCTTCGGCCGAAATTTCATCGCGCACGGGAATCTATACCTACTCTCTAGTAAAAAATGTATTTTCATCTCGCGTTGAACACTCGTCGTTGATCGATGCTTTGTATCAAAATTTTCCCCAAATACTGCTGCTAAATGTGCTTTTCAGGCGTTTTGTAGCCTCACAAAGAAAGTCAACCACAACAAAAGACCGTCAAATTTATGACAGACATCCACATCGCTCCGCAAATACGTTTCGAGTGTAATTTCGCCGAAGTCGTACGAGTCCTTTCAATTGCGAACAACTCAATAAGGAAGGCGTACAAGACAATACCGTTATCCGATATTTACAATATCAACGACCCGCCAAGTACTTTTTTAATTATAGCGCATTGCTCGAATATTTCAGAGCTGCAAATGTACAAGAAAAATTTAATTTCACCTAAATCGACCTCTCATGGTGACCCCACATTATAATCGCATTCTTGGAATCGCCGGCGCTCTTCCGACCACACGATGCCAGTGCATAAAGACCAAAATTTGTTTAAAATTTTTCGCATATGTTCGATATGCAATCTATTTCGGTTAGCGGCAATATTTGTGAATAGTGCAGCGTTGCATGCGACAGAAAGGGCCTAAAACCGAATTTATAGTCACATTTCAATATCGGCGCCGTTATTGGACAAGTCCTATTCGTATAAAACGCATTTAAAGTGTCCTTTCAGATCGCTGCGAATCGAGCGTATCGAGATGATATTGAGGCTATCGCCTGACCTGTCCAATAACTTTATTTCCCCGGGTGAAATGATTTTTATGCACTGGACCGTCCCCAGTTGATGATGGATCTGCATTTCACAGTGATCACGAAAATATTGCTAAAATATTAGCGGTGTAATCTGGAGAAAAAAATCTGGAAGCGGAATATATATTGGGGTGCCCCGTCGAGTTCGATAAATTCCAATGGGCATATTACATTCTGTCTGTTGTATACTATAGGTGGGATATGAAATTCAAAAGAATCCTAAATGCTTCGTCTATTTTTATTGCAAAAAGGATCGCGTTGTATTCATCTCTTTATGGAAAAAACTCGAGTTTGCATCTCGGAAATGTAGGGCCGCACAATGTAACGGGGAAGCGGGATATTTATTAATTATTTTCTTATTTTTGGCGGTGAATTATTGATTTGTTTTCGGGGCACGTCTACCTACAATAAATTTGAATTACAATCCAAATCTTTCGATAAATTTTGTATAAGGAAGCTATAATCGACTCGGAATCGCAAATTTGATAGCTCCATTTGCTGCGCCCTTCAGGAAACCACAAATTATACACCCACTTAAAAAATAAAGCGTGAGAGGCTAGATGGGAAAATTGAAAAAAGAGAAAAGCCTGAGATGTGGTCGGCGCCGTGTGAAAGTTGAAAAATTACATAAGCCGTGTGCACTTCCATTTTGCTAACAGAAATATTTGCAAATAGTTTAGTTGCGCAAATCGAGCCGGGGGTCCCACGATCCCCACCGACGAGCACTAAATCAAAATAACTAAACAATTCCCGTTATTTAAATTTCACACATGCCCAGAATCCACTCGCAATTCGACGGTATAAATTATGGTCGACCGGGCTGAACGTTGCATAAATTAGCGAACGAGACCCGTTGCTTAATATTAACGGTTTCATTAAAATCGTCGCGTGCATTTATTGTTTGAATTTAATGTGAAAAATCATTTAGCGGAGCGAGGGCCTGTTGATTTCGTAATGGAGAAATCGTGTTGCAAGAGCAGGTCATTTCGGGCTGCAGGAGTAATTACTTCATTTTTAATGGGCTTAGTTGGACACCGACCAAATTTATTCATCTGCCCGTATTTTCACGTTTCACGGTTTTTGTGCGCTAACGACAAGATCGGGCTTGACTTACAGTCGAAATATATCTTCCAGTAAATTCTCAATTATGCACTAAATCTATTGCAAGTAAACACGTCGTTATGTGTTACGTAATTAAAAGTTACTAACGTGTAATATATGTATTACGTACCAGTTCTAGTATATTTTTATGGGTCCTAGGTTTAAGTTGGCAGCGCGAACTGTCATTAGTATGTCATTTGTCGTTCCGATTGACAGTTCAAATTCATGCATTTTAATTAGTTTTGACGTTCTCATTGAATTTCGTCGCCAAAAAGGAATTGGAATCCATCTTTTCGTTGTATAAAAAGCATAGAATACTACTCAAGTTTCTTTTGTTATGATATTCTTTATTTTTGATGTGACGCACTCTTTATTGCCCTTTTGGCGACACGACCCTTACTTTACCACTGATGTACAAAATTTTTAGACCACAGGTCATCAATAATTTTAATTCCCAGGAGAGGAATTTAAAACATTAACATTACAATAGCTTCGTTGTCAGTGGACGAAAAATTTGGTTTACTAAGAACACATTCAGAGAAAAACACAAATATGGTCTTGAGTAAAGGATGATGGTCAGAAAAATTCGGTTTACTTAAATAACATTTATATTAAAACACTGAGCTAAAGAAGTTTAGAAGATAGTCAGAAGTTGTTAAACTGATTATTTCACAAAATGTCCATTATTCAATTTTGTGACAAAGTGTTTATGAACACTGGTTTGTTTTGAAGAATTTGTATTTTATAATTTTGTAGGAGTTTTATTCAAATAAAGTAACCAACTATCCTGAGCTTGGAGCCACACAACAACAACGGTCCGCTGCATTTGATTGAATAGATTTGGCTCGAAGTCCGCGCTTTTGTTGTTTTCCTATTACAGCAAGTTTTTGCGGGCTCCAATTTCTTATAATTGAAGGGTTTCTCGCTTGAATAGCACACAAAGCCGATATGTAATTTTACAGGGGCGAGTTGTTTTTGCTTCGAACAAATTCCAACAACCCCGACGAGTTTTTCGCGCAATTTTTGACGTCGTAATAATAAATCGTACCCCGGCCCGAAAAAAGATGCTTCAAATTTTTAACAAAAAATATTTAAATGTATTCCAGGCCGGGCTCGATAGGGGCAGATTTATGTCTGAAATAAATTCAAGCAGCTTATTGCAATTAGGTTAATGGATATGTTTATAGACATTTGAAATTGCAAAAAACATGCAATCAAGCTGAGTGGCACTTGCCGCCAACTATGCGTCCAAGATCTTGTTTCCTGCGTTTTCTAAAAACGAAATCTTAATTGCGCCTTGCTGAAATAAGTCCGGTAACAATAGAAGACGGGAATTTTAATTGGGGCGTTGGAGGATTCCTTTACAGCGTAATTATCACAGATCAAGCTGTTTAGCGCACGAATTCTTACACTCGAACACGCACTTTTCGTTTTAATTAATCCCATCTTCGCCTAATCACAAACACTCAAATTTAATTGCGTGCGCGTGACGAGATCGTGTTTTATTGGAACAATCTCTTTCACGTCATCGTATTGATCAAATGCCTGTGATGGATTGTTATTAGATTAATACAGTATCGGAACAATTTGTTAGGTGCGTGTTTTTGCCATCAGACAAAGTGTATTTGTCAACCTCATGAAAAGTTCATGCAATTACAATAATTAGGGCCAAGCGGAAATTAAATTCATTCCACAGACACTATCCCATTAATCATCGGCGCAAAAAAGCACCTCATTGACCAACGATTTCACTACATGAAGAGAAGCAAAGTGTTCAGACTTGCCTTTGTTGATACCGTGCCATGATGCGTTCTTCCGGTCCCTGGAACATTTTTATCTATTATGGCTTGCTTCCATTTATCTAAAATAGAACGCTGCCCTACTCCCGACTTTCATTTTATGGACGAAAATATAAAATGACTGCGAACGAATATCAGACAAGACGGACAAAAAGAAATAAAAGTAGTCTATTATGCAACGAGCATGTAATGGCGTCTATTACTCACAGGGATGAAGTAATTCGATTGTGATATTTTGTGCCGTTTACGGCGAATTTATCTTGTCGGGTTCTCTTAGCATAAACATTTTTATAGTCCAAGCAAGGTCGTTAACATCGTCCGCAACTAAATAAAATTATACAAACTATAGTTCATTAAAAATATCTTAATAATTTCTAAAATGTTGTCGTTCAATGTTGCGTTCATAATGCGAAATAAATTTTGTTTTAATTGTTTTGAAACTACTTTCGTTTTGTTTTCGTTTCTTGATTGTGCGCTTGTTCAGCTATTTTCGAAATGTGTACAAAAATAAAACGAGGTTTTGTAGGCCATGGAATAACATTGCCGTTCAAAAGAGTGTAGCAAAATTGCGGCCTTGACTTGGACAAAATTAAAATTAAGTTGTGTGTTAATAAACGTCCCGGACAAAATATATACATAAGATGCATTTAATGTCTTCTTCTACAAATTCCCTCCCAAATCTTCGTTTAGACGTCGTTTGCGCAAATGAACGACAGCTCCTGTCAAATGTCATTTGACAGTTTCAAAAGTCTACACTGTATTTCAAAAAGAAGGAAGAATAACTTAAATGAAAATAAATGACAGAAAACACACATGGTTATTTATGTCTTAATGACTTTACACTTGAATATATTTTTGATTTATTCCTTAAATCGGATTTCTTTGTAATTTTTCTCAAAAGAATAAAAATCAAGGTTGAAGAAATATTTTGTTTTACTGAAGCTTACACAACACTTTCACATCTTTTAATTGTTCCGACAGAATAATAAACCTGTTATAAATTCGTAATTAAATTCGTCGTGGCCAGCGAAAGCTTTACAATTTGTAATTAGCATTACATTATAAAAATGCCAAGAAACTCATAAAAGTTTGATTAGACGAAATTTCCGTGATTTTGTTGTTCGTGATGCCACGATTTATTTCACTTCATGACGCGATATCCGTATTTATCATTTCCGAGCTAGAAAAACCCCACTTAATTCGATGCCCCGAATCTGACAGTACTCCAAAGCTATCTCGCCCATAATTAATTCGTGCTCATAAATAAAAAAAATGGTTTGTCTTTTGTGGTCGTGATAAATAAGCGATGAGCCGTTTGTAAAATCGATTTTTCCGGCAGGCCCGTAATTAAATTTTAATAAATTAGCTCGGGAGCATCGCTGCGTAAAAACGGGGCGAGCGTGTTTCTTTTATTGGTTTTAATCACATCGGAGTTTTCTTCTTCTTCGGCGGGAACAAAGTTGGCGGGACGCAATTTCGAACCATTCAACTATTCACATGCTCCGAAGAACTTTACGGTGCCTTTCAAATATTAACTCGACTTGAGACTATTGTGCGAAAATCGGCAATTTTGGCGTGAGTTTTTTTTTATAATTGCTGTTGGAGGGACGGCTGATTAGAGTTGCAGTTTGTCGATGTCAAACATGCAACTTTCCAATTTCTTCGTCAAAGCAACTAGACAATGAGGCTTGATTTAAAATTCATTGAAAGCATTATAATGTACTTTCATCTTTCCGTGTTCTCTCCATACACTAGCTCGTTCAAAATTTAAAACTCGATGTGAATTATTGTCTGGAAACTTTACTAATTTGCCAAGTTACCGCCGCTGTAATTATTGCAAAAATTACGGCGGATTGTGTTGGAGATGAAGAAGATCGTCGTCGTAGTCCAGTAATTTTATTAATGTAACGTACTCTGTTTATTAAGCTTCTGAGCCGGAAGGGAGGAATTTGTTTAATACGGCGGTGTAATTGTTCGAGTTTAATGGCTGAGGGTTGTAGTTGGTGTCTGTGAACAATTGTTTGGCTACCAGTGTTAATTATAACGAATCAATCTCTGGTTATTTATGAGTCGCGTAATCCTTGTCCATAACGCAAGCAATTCGAAAGGCAATTAAGAATTTTTCAGTCCTTCCACAAACAGAATCTTTGATTAATCGATCGGCCTCCCCTGTCTAACGTGCAGCAAACTTAAATTGGACTTTAATTAAAATTGTTTTATTAATTGCTGAAGAACTTCAATACAGGCAGAATTTTAATTGACTTCTGATTCGCTAATTACACTTTAATTCGTCTGTGCACTGAATCGCGCCCGATTTTTAGATTACAAGGTTTAGGGAAGTATACAAAGCCTTGTTAAGTGCAGCCCTAACAAGTTCGTGTTGTAGTTTTCAGCCGTTTCAGTTTATACCCATTATCCGAACCGTTTCAGCATAAGCAGCACTAGTCCGTAATTAACGAATCGCTCGGCTCGATTTAAGCTCGCTTTAAAAAATTCATTTCATGCAAGCGCGTGTGGTTTCGCCTGAAAGTGGAATGTGGCGATAAATGTGAATAACGTATCTCACGGCGTAATTCTTGTTAGAAGATCGTGGAGCGTTTCCAATAAAACACCGAACCAGACCAGCGCCGTTTACATATGGACGCACTTTAATGGATCGACACGGATAGATATCGGCTTGAGCTGTTCGATTCGCTCCAGGCCCTATTTATATATTAAAGGGAACGTGTGGCTTAGCCGTGTCGACTTATCACGACACTGATTTAATTATTCCTCCCTTGTCGGTGTTTGGGCGTGAAAAGCGATTTATCCAATAGCGGCCTTCAAAGGGCACCGACGTACAACTTTTAAATAAGTTATTCGTCTGGAAAAACGTGTGGTATGCTTTCTGCTCTTCATTTCCCAGACAATGGGGCTTTGTTGCGAATTATGAAACCGCGAATCAATTAATCATGCAGTTGCGGCTTGGAACGAAAAGAACAGTATTGTAAAAACGGCGGCAACAAACCCTTGTAAGACTTTACGTGGATTTAACGGCACGCAAGTCGCCAATTCACATAAATAAGCCAGGAAAAACGTATACAAAAATCACATGCAACTGCACGCCATTATAAATACGAATATCGTGGTTTTGTTGGAACCACGTTAAAGCGCGATATTACCAGTATCAACTTTGAATAAAACTTCAGGTGTTTGCTTTCCAAACTTTGTCAAATCTTCATACAGGACGACGATCACGGATGAGGGTTATAACGTAAACCGTGATTGAGTAATTTGGCGAGAAATTTAAATCTTTCATGAATAAATCCGAAACTACTAACTTTCAGGAGCCGACATTAAAACTTTCAAGCTGGAAGACACGGTGTAACCTGAAGGGCTCAAACGCGTGAATTTATTTGTACGTTTTGTAAAAAATCTACAACTCTTAATTGCGCCGATGAATATTCCTCGCTTAACTGCGTCTCGAAAGCAGCGAACGAAGACAAAGGAGTAGTGTTTTTTCATCAAACTCGAAACGAATAGTCGGTTATCATTTTTCACGACCCGGCGCATCCACCATTTTTGCACCCAGTATCATGTGAATATCATAATTAATGCACGGTTGCGCAAAACCTGATTAATTGCTCTTTGTTGCGTTTAATGATGTAGGTCAGGCCTTAGTCAACAACAATCGTTTTCGGGTTTTAATGAATCGTTGATAGGTGCGTTTAGTTCTAAGCGAAGAGCCACAATTTTCGTGGTAAGAGTGTCGGGGTGGAAGCTTTGCGCACCCTGCGGTCGTATCGGAAAAGCTCGAGAAGTCCGACCGGTTTGGCATCAGTTCGTGCTAAAACTTCGTCGGCTGCAGCTGAATTTACCGGAGAATTCACACTGACACGTCGCGATATCTCAAACTCCCATAATACTCTAAATCATGACTTTCGAGTGTAGTTGGGACGGTCTTTTGCTTCTGCCCCGCTTCTAAAAGCTGCTGAAGTATACTTGTTTCAACAGTTGAGGTTTGTTTTTGTCGGCAAACAGTTTGTTTGTGTATATCTTGGGGGGATTTTTACGGGTGCCGCATCCGCCAAATGTAGCACAAATAACGGGTAAAAATGTCTTTTATAACTTTCGGCAACGGCAATATTGATTGGTTCAACCGATACGCGTGGTTAATGCTTTGTAAAAAAAACGCTAAATTCTGTTTATGAACTTTGCCCTCTCGTACCGTTTTGCATTTTTACGCACGTCTTATTTATCGGGGTCGTAAACCCGCAAATTGAAATCGCTTCAATTAAAAATTGTGAGTTACGGCCTTTAATCAACTCTGTTTACGTGGCGAGTCATCCGTAAAATTTTATAAATTTCGGGGATGAAGGCGGCATTTTAATCGCGGCTTTCAGCTTTCGCAACCATGCATCTGATTATATTGCTCTTGCAGATTGGTGATGATTTTTGCTCACGACTGAAGCATTCGGAAATCCTCACAGGTGCGTTAACACAACACAATTACATTTTATATTGTATCAAAAGACGCGTTTCGTCGCATAAAAATCTCATCTCCGCTCGTCACGTTTGATTCTGTGTTATTTAATGTTGTTCAGCATGTTTGGCTTTCCCGGCGCATCCGCCATAATCGCCAAATACAAATTTCACACTATTTAGTTTTGCAACTTAACATAAATGGTGACGACTTGAAAACCGCGAGTAGTCGATTATTTTGTGGAAAATGGCGCTGTTTGCAAGATAGCAATCATCATCACCATGAGAGAGCTTAACGAGGCGCCATAATTATGCCGGCCGCAACGAGATAGAAACAATCTAAAGAAATATGACGTTATTAAAGTAATGAAGCGAGGCGCGGGTTTGATTCATGTCGGCTTTTAATCACAAATGTCTGTTTTTGACTTTGGCAAAGTTATTGTTTTATGCTGATAAAACTGATACCGCTTTTTCGAAGAGTTCTCGGCGGAGGATGCAGCGTCACGACGTCGTTTTTCATCTTGATTGTCGAAACAAAAGCTGTATCTACAGAGATCGCCTGCAATGTGCGTAGAGCGGAATTGTCGATATCACGTTTAATAAAAGAAGCGAACGTCGATAATTGAAGAAGAGTTGCGGAAATTGGAGCAAACAGGATTTGCATCTTGTGTCAAACATAAATAATGAGCTGCAATTAATAATTCGTGCTTCTAAGCTTATCGCGTGTGTGACAGCTTGGGTTCTATTCCGGGATATCATACAGTATTAACATGTTACGTCAAACAGTCAATCATAATTAACTGGCGGACAGTTATCGGGCCGGATTTGAGATGCGAGATGAAATCGTTTTCGGAATCTGGAGCAGACAGCGATGTAAAAAATAACGTAAATGCCGCTGGACCCGTTCAGTTTAAGATATCAAGTCGGTTTTTGTGCCGCTTAATAATTCACCACCATTTGTTAATGTTTTTGGATCATGTCAAAGCGTACCCCGGCGAATCCACCATTTTACGTTTTAATTAAAATACGTTTTTGCACGGACTTTTCACATGCTGCTTTGTTTTACTAAACGAGTCTAATTAGGTTTTAATAATTTTGTAGAAAAATAAATTGATTTATTTTGCTGCATAATTTATCTAAACGAGAATCGTATTTGCAATTCATATTCGCAATACTTGAAAGTAGTTGTAGAAAAAAGTCGAATAAATTAATTACATAAACTGTAAATTCTCTTGACAGTTGCACATATTTGTTCGATAAGGCAAATATTTGGACAATTAAATGAAAACGTCGAAGTTAAACGCAACAACTTTTTGCGTCGCCAAAAATTGAATCTCTTCGCGACTCGCAACATTCCAAACTTTCCGAGAATGAATATCTGAAATACTTTAATTGGAGCCGCTGAAAAAATCGCTCGGGATTTTCGAATTTAATTAAATTCAGACGCTATTTATCTCGGGCATCGAGGCGTTGTTTTTAATAAGACCTGGGTTAATTGGTGGAGATAAATGGACGAGGCGCCCAGCTGCCGCCCATGTATGGCCAAATCCATCAATTGACCAACGAGAATGAAGTGATGAATTTAAGACACGATGAGCGCCTCCCCGAGAGTCATTAATCACACCTTTCAAAAACAAGTGTTTGACTCCAAGTGAGACACCGCGAGAGATCCGCCAAATGACTCAACTTATTTGACGGCACAAGAAAAATAGTTTTTCGAGATTATATCGTCGCAAATGTTTTTGTGCGAACGGATGAAAATACACTAGATTGCGCCTTCGGAGATAAATCTTCATTAAAGGATCATTTAGGCGGCCATTTCGGACGGAACATCCCCAAAATCAAACATTCTAGAGTTATTCTATGCACTTGCCGTTAAACTTTTCTGAAACAATCATACTGTGTATGTAGTAAATTATAAGCCATCTGGAGTACATTTCTTCAGTATCCGAAAAGTACACAAAACCTTCGAAACATTTAAATAACTTAATCGGTTATTATTGGTACAGTTACTACTTCATTTGATCTTTTAAAGCCAGAGGCCCAAGGGCTAATCGAACAACAACATTTTTTCAAACGTTTTGTAAGCGACTATTGTAGACATCTTCAGTGGCGGAGGAACACCAACATTGTGTTGATAACAACGACCAGTTCGTAATTGTTGGAACAAGTTTTTGTTTAAAACTTAGATCGCACTCTCAAAGAGATGAAGAGAGTAATCGATTAACAATAAAGATACAAATTCCAAATTTAGCTCGAAGAAGTGTTATCACGATGGAATCGCTGCGATTTGTGTGAGTTTATGGGAATAGCACGCACGATCTTCTGGTTTGCCCATTAACACTTCACGAGATAAACTTGGAATCGTATGATTACCTGCAACTACGTTATTCTCCATATTGATCGTCAACTTGGCCAAAAGTTGGCGAGGGGCGTACAAGAAGTTTAAACTGTAGGATCGCTTCGCCATTGTTGCGATAAGCCCTACCGTAACGAAATTGTATAATCCTTATAATTTCCAAGATGTCCACTGAAATTTTACCCAAATTTTCATTTGTCTACTGTTTACAATTTATCACAAAACACACTAACTATTGCATTCTGCTCCGGACGTTTAATTTTGTCAGATTACTGTAATTGTAATTGAATTTTGATTAATAGACGTGTTCGCTCTCTACACCTCATTAACACTATCGGTACATTTTATTTGTTATAAAGTTTTTACAATTAATTGACTGTTTAGCCCGGCGCCTCCACCATTTTTACACACAACACTATTTTACAATAATTTTAATTAGATGTTAATTATTAATTTGACTAATTTGTTTTGGGGCCTTAAACTGCACTATTGTGGAAAACTCTCAAATAAAACGTGACTTAAACCAATTAAAATTAATTGCAAGAATTAGCACTGCAACATTTGTAACACAATTAGTTCGAAAATATAGGAATTCAGGTAACGAGCGTTGGAAAACAATTTAGAGTTCGTGTGGTGCAAATTGCTCTCTTGCATTGTAATCTGATAGAATCTGGATAGCAAACACGTAAAAATGATTAATGAAACCGGTGATACTTGAACTGTTAATTAATCCGTTGTGTGAGGGTTTTGTTTGAAAGGTCGCATCGCGAGATTTTCAATTTTCTGTGTATTTTACAATATAGACATTCCGGCGAGTATCAAGATGCATATAAAATGAGCATTAGAAAACAGCTGACGCTCGTATCCGAGGGAGAATTCTTTAAAACGAAACACTTTAGATCGTCGGATAGCTTTAAAACGTATTTGTTATACACGGAAAAAGTTTGGAATTTAAGTCAATTTCGGGATGGCGCTTTTGTCGTTTTATAATGTTTCTGAAGGCTTTATAAAAGCGCGATATCGAAATAAAAACGTCGATTTGGATGCAGTGGAGTTAATAACCTGTAGGCATCATTTCGCCAACATAAACCGCTGGGTAATGGAAGCCGTAAAGACACGTTTTCATGATCTGGATACTGGGGGATTAAAACGGTCACGAGCTTGGTTTTTGACAAGTGGATTCGGGGAAATGAGAAATTTTAGTCGAAATTTGCCACTTTGTTTCTTTGTTGTCTTTTGTGTCTAAATTTGTGTGTGTATGCGTTTGACGCGTTATTAATGTTGGCCGTAAAAATGTAATTTCTACGCTCTACGACGGGAAGCACGCGAATTTTCTCATCTGCAGATCGAAATCTCATCAGGTTTTATAATTGCAGGTTTCGAAGGTAATTATTCATATCGTTCAATAATAATCCGGCTTTGGAGTGGCTTGAATTATAAAAATGGCGGAAAAAGGTTAATTTTAGCTAGTTGACGCATTGACAATATTATTTAAAAAATAGGAACCGGTTTATAAAATTTGCATCACTAGTTAGTGGCACTCACTTAAAAAACATAATTAAAAACTTAGTGACGTGCAGTTTTCCGATAAATTGTATTATTTGTTGTATTTGTGTCCAACTTCCGACAGGTTTTGGCACAGCTTATTTATACAGAGTGAAAACTTTAACTGGAATATATTCAGTATCTTGAACACAAATTATTTTGCGAGAAATTCCTGAAACACCTCGATTTTTGTGTTTGCTACTTTTCAGCCTTCCTTTATTCATGGGGATGTAACCATCCTTAATTTTTTTTTAAATGGAAAAATATGTCAATTGATTGCAGTGCTTACGAAAAAAAGAATACTACGGTGTTTTCTTGTCATGTGAAAAAAATGCCTAAAAGCTGTTTTTAATAAGCCTCAATGTTTTTTTTATAATATTTTATTATCGAAATTTTTTGCAAGAAATTTAGTTCTTTTTGCTAAGTTTATTAGTTTTCACTATTTAATTGACAACTAAATAGTGCGCTATTTAACACAAAATCTTTGAATAATTGAAAATTTAATTATGATTGGTTTTGGCCACACCATACCAATCCAAACTAAAATAAAAATAAAAAATAATAACAAAATACATCGTTGTATTTCTTGTTTCGGGAGCTTTGCAATGATGGGTCAAATTATATATTTTTGGATTTGAAAAAACAAAAGTTATGGGTTACAGCCCCCTGAATAAAAAAAGGAAAACTGATTATTTTTGGCAAAATCATTTGTATTTAAAATACGAATTTTTAAGATCAATTTACTCTAGTTAAAGTTGCCATTCTGTATCCAAACCGGACAATGGGTATTTCACATTCCAGGAAATTTTTGACAATATTGAAAGATTGTCGTTATCAGCTCCGAAAAGGGTTGGAAAGCGCAGGCCTTGCCTACGAACTTTTGATTAGTTCATCTGAAGCAAACTGCTTTAACTATTCTCTTTGTGCATGCTTCATTGTGTTCTTTTGGTTCACGTCTCTTATCGAATATCTCGTTTCCCTTGCAATCTGGATCGAACCGTATGCACCAACCGAAAATGAGAAGTTGTAAAAATAAACGTCGTTATGCATACGGAATAAGGGGTCGTATTTTAATATTCAGGGCGGAAAATTTCTTGGGTGTTGGGAAGCACCCCACGCTCTCGCTTTAATTTCGTTTATTCCATTGTTGTGGCAAATTAAAGTGTGGCAATTCGTGCGAATTTGTGGGTCAAGGGCGAGGGTTGATCGACTTCGGATAATTTGACTGGAGGATTATAATATGTCGGCCGATCTTCCGGGCACTTGAGTTTCGTCCAAGATTAATAACTTTTCCAACAACCCACTTAACCTGCACCTACCAAGCTCGGTGATCTGAAAGGGTAATTTTTTTATTGTGACTGCGGCCGCTATAAACGCTAACAAGAAACGCAAATGGAACGGATTGCTTTGGGATTTGGAAGTACTTAAGAGTTGCGAATTTTCCGCAAACAGGTGAAGCACTATTTAAAGCGTCCTTCCTCCGGGTGAACCTCCCCAGAGGCGAAGTTCGGTTAAAGCAAAACAATCCTGACTGGGTTGCTTCTGATCGCACAAATCCTTTTAACACGTGTAATGCCTGCATGCAATCGGAGAGAGACACGACAAAGATACGTAGACATTAGTTCACCAAAATAAATCTTCTAATGTGCGGGTTATGCGCTATAAATAAGGCAACCACCTCTACTGTCTGGAATTAGATTAAACTCACGTCCTCCTGTCTGGCTCACCCTCTCTGCCTAAATTACCACCCGCTAAAAAGACGCCGCACACATATATTTCAAACTTAGCATTAGATATTGCCCGTGTCGCCTCTTTTATGGCCTTGATTCTCGCTTTTCCTTTGACATTTGCTGCGGTTTTTCATCCGACGGTATGGGAATTCCGACCAAATTAATTTTATGCTAATTGTTGCAGGAAAATGAAGCCGCCGCTGCGTGAACTCTTCACTTTCCTTTGGATTCTGCTTATTGCCCACGAAGGTATGTACCGTGTGTTTTAATTAGCGAACTACAAAGGGCGTAAAGTGATTTTCGAAAGCAAATTATGACAAATTTCAGCGAATTGATCTCATTTTCGATTTGCACCAAGGAAAAAATAAAAAGTGAGTTATTCGCGGATCGATCTCGGTAAAAGCATTTTATGAACGTCATGGCATAATTTGAAGTCGGATTAGACGGCGCCGGTTTTTTCCGGATTGAAAATTTAAACCCTGATTAGTTCCGAACTATAATGTACGTATTTCTAGGAATTGGTTGATACCCTATTTATGGAAGCTAATCGATTTTAATGAAACGTTTCGTACGTACACGACTTGTTTGCGTTTTTGAGTGCATTATTTTAAATTGGAGATAAAACTTGGAACGCATGAAAGTATTTAGCTTGCTTGTAAACATTTCAAGACGTTTCATGCAACTTTACGGAATTCAATACGAGTTTTAATAACAATGGCTTGTTTATCAGATTTTTGTCATATTCAGAAACATAAACTGGAAACATTTTATAGGAGTGAACGCATTTTAGTTCAAAAGGATTTTCAGCGCCTCGCCGATTCCCTGAAAGCAAAGTTTCGTACAGAGGAGACAAAAATTGAATTAGGTATTTCGTCGAATGTGATTATTGGCAGAAGTTGTTACGCTGAAAGAGAGTCGTCGAACCCACCTCCAGACATTTTCGCCATTTCTTTAACATTTTTTCCGGACTCTGTTATTGTACGCCAATTATCTGATATCGGAAAACGTTCAGTTTTGGGGCGAAGAATTAAATATGAGAAAACAAGCAAATTGTTACGAACTTGAGCCGGAACTTCCTGATATACGATCCGCACCGACTTCGAGATTATGATTTTAAATATTCACGAAGGTTGAAGATAATATTTCGCAATTAACGTGAAAATATTTCGTACCTGCAGGATCGCCATCAATTTCCGTCTTGTCGTCCTTGACATAACTTGAAATTAGTCTCGAACTTTAATTAAAAGTTGCTACGAGTTTTATTAATTGTATAATGTCATAAGGGCCCGCGGCTTAATTCTGCCATCTTTAGAGCGCAACTTTATTCATAAAAGTTTGCTGTTTTTCATTTTATCACCTGCAAAAATTATTAGTCCGTTTAGTGTTTATAAATTTGCCTGCTATGACAACACGTTTTGTGACATTTCTCTTGTGGGAGCTCCAACAATGGGGGTGGAGAAGGTAAATCAAAGAAAAGCGACGCTTGATAAAGTTTTTAGTATCCCCTGAAGTGAGATCTGTGACTGATTGCCGAAATTCGTCATGATTTACAAGTTGCGGGAGTTGTGAAAAATTGTTGTCGCTTCTCTTTACTATTCCAGAGTTTTGTTAATTGAATTGTCGACTTTGATAATTCAATTTAGTCAATTTGCTTGTCGCCGGGTTGTACAAGGATAGAGCCGACTAATTCGATGTAATTTTCGCCAGACAAAACGGGGAAGCTGCGGAAAAAACGGTCCAAAATAGGGAGTCCCGGTATTAAAATAAATTATTCATGTACTTAGGGAAATCCAGCTTGATAGAACGCATTTGAGCAGACGTTCATTCCACATTGTTTTGGCGAAAAGTTTAAAGAAAAGACAGATTTCTGTATAAGATGCCATTGGACGGAGTTAACACACCGGCACCGTCATTTGCATAATCCCAAAGTGAATTCCTTTGCCGTTTCTCATCTGTTACTGGAGGAAAATCGCGCAACTTCTCCGGGATTGGAAAATTGGACATTAAACATGCGATACGTATGAAAATGAAAATAATTAATCCCGTCACCGAAAGCGCTCGTGCTTTCCTAGTAAATTATTTTTACGGGACGGGTAATGAGGAGCAGAGATAAAGACGATGTTTTCCCGGCAATTGAAACATCCTCAACAGATTAACTAAACGACTAGCATTTATCAAGCGACCATGGTTTTATCGCGTAATTTTAGGACTGAACGAGCACTCTCCATTTAATTTCCCGATTGTTATCTAAAGCATCACAATTAACTTTTTTATATCTGTATCAATGGCGACGTTCCCGAAATTGTTTCGCAACTTCTAAGCACTTAGTCCCTATAATTCCGCACCGAAACGAACGACTTCTTCTACGCCCTCCACTCCACTCAAATCAATACAAATATCGCACATATTTTTACTTTCACGAACACGAATTCTCACTCAACCTTTCCTCACAAGAATAACACCAACTCAACCGACTTGCATCCGGAATTACGAGGCGCTGTAATAAATACGGATAATTAGTAATAAATATGCATGAAGCCGGTCGGATCGATTCCCCGGAAACATTTGGACACAATCTTGTTAACTCCGGTCATAATTAATTCCGATGGACTATTTTCCGGATATTTTCTTGTCGACGCACTTATTTGTCTTATGAGTCGTCGTTTATTGACTCTTGGAAGTGCGATGGAGCCGAAAATTGGGCGAAATTTGGTGGAGTAATCGCCGGAACAAAATTCTTGCTGCATTTTTCAAAGTCGTCGAATGCACGCTCCGGTGGAAGCGATCTGCATGGAATTTAGTCCACCAAAAAAGCATTTTAAATATTATAAAATGTCTTATAAATAACATGGGCGTATTGAAGTTGTACAGGGTTGTACCGAGTACAAACATCAGACGTGGTTGATGCACATGGGCAAATAATTACGCATACAAGTAAATAGGAGCGATGCTTTGCACGCTTTACTTTGAAGTTTTCCTCGTACTCGTTATAATTTTTTCATAAACAGAATTTTTCAGTTTAAGATTCACGGCGCGGAAAATTGTGTTTAATTCAACGAAATTTTGCATATTGTAGACAATACAAAACCCAGCAGAAGAAAGAAACTTGTTACAGTTCATTATTTTGGCATAAGTAATAAATTATTATACCGCGGCGCTAAAAAATATGAATGCAGTCAAATACATATTTTGTTCACCGGACTTTGGCACATAGAAGTATTTAAATTCACAATTTAAGATTTTTTCCATTTTACACCTGAGACACAAGGCCTATTTCATTTTTTAATCAGCACGGGGACTAAATTTTAATATTTTTGAAGAGAAAATTTCGTTCTGAATTTAGTAATGTAACATATTCCTATCTAAATATATTTGTATTAAAATGTAAACAAACAAGTTGTCTGTCACTTGCGTAATAGCTAAAAATTAAATTATTGTAATAATTAGTTTAATAATGATACGTTTAAGTGAAACTGAGGGTATAGAAGTTCTCATGATGATTGCCATGTAAATACAATAGAGACGAAGTTCTGCCCAAGTAAACCTTTTATTAATTCTAACGGGGAACTGATCTCGTAGACAACATTTTCAAAAACTTTACAGACATTTTAGTCCAAAACCTCAACAACCTAAAATTGCTACCAACGTAGAAAATTCTTTGAATGTAATGTTTCAGTACAACATTTGACTTTGAACCACGACATCCCGTAGAGGATCTATCCAAAAAATAATAAAACACCGGCAAGAAGATTTTGCCGATACGAACGCTATTAGAAATTAAGTTGACAACATTTTTCCGAATATTTTGTTTTATTCCTTTGGAAAATTTTGTTCATCGAATTAGGAATAGAAATGGAGAGCAATTTGAGCATCTTTTGTAAAATAAAAAATAGTGGTCTTCATAATTAAAATTGTTATTTCTACAATTATGCAGATGGCTACGAGTTTTTGATAAGAAATGGAATGAATATACGTTTATCATGTCGTTAAATTCAGAAAAAATGCTCTTCAAAAATATGTATTAAATTTGAAATTACGCGCAATTAAAAAAACACGTTACCTATATATCTCAAGCCCAAATAGCCATAAAATGGAAAAAATTCCAAGTGTAGAAAATTTCAAGAAATTATGATATATCGTTTTTAAAATATATTATTACTGTAACCATTTTCAACCCTGTGCATTGAACAGAAGTTTATAAATTGCCCAAAAAAGTTAACAATGTGCGGGAGCATAACTCTAATGCACAATTGAATTCGCTTAGGCATGCTTCTAATGAAGCGGTCAATCTCCTCTTTAGGAAGAGAATCCCAAGCGATTTGTATTTCATGTCTCCGAAGAATGAGGCAAATTAGTGATCCCCCGAATCATCATATTGCATAAAAGTTCGATATATGGACAGATCCGGACTCGAAGGCCATTTAAGCAAGTTTATCTTGAAAAGTTCCAGAAAGTTAATTATTCTTCTTTTTTATATTTATTATTGACAAAATTGACTTAACTTCTAAAATGTAATTATGGCAATCGCGGGAATGAAGGATAAGTTTGATAGATGACAGATGCGAATTTCTGGAAGGCCAGGGAAGCAAATTTACGTCAAACATTTATATAAAATGTATTGTTCTTTGCATTATGTGATCGCGAGATTTTTCATATTTACTATTAACAAAATCTCGCTTAATTTATAAAATATCGTTCTTGCAATCAAAGGAATGAAGAATAAATTTGATAGATGGCAGATCCGGAGTTCTGGAAGGCCATAGAAGCAAATTTACCTCAAAAATTTATATAAAATGTATTGTTTTTTGCATTATGTAATCGTGAAATTTTTCATATTTATTATTAGCAAAATGTCACTTAATTTATAAAATATCGTTCTTGCAATCGAAGGAATGAAGGATAAGTTTGATAGATGACAGATGCGGACTTCTGGAAGGCCATGGAAGCAAATTTACCTCAATCGTTTCTATAAAATTTATTGTTCTTTGCATTATGTGATCGCGGCATTTTTCATATTTACTATTAACAAACTGTCGCTTAATTTATAAAAGATCGTTCTTGCATTCGAAGGAATGAAGGATAAGTTTGATACATGAGAGATCCGGAGTTCTGGAAGGCCATAGAAGCAAATTTACCTCAAACATTTATATAAAATTTATTGTTCTTTGCATTATGTGATCGCGAAATTTTTCATATTTACTATTAACAAAATGTCGCTTAATTTATAAAATATCGTTCTTGCATTCGATGAAATGAAGGATAAGTTTGATAGATGACAGATGCGGACTTCTGGAAGGCCATGGAAGCAAATTTACCTCAAACTTTTCTATAAAATTTATTGTTCTTTGCATTCTGTGATCGCGGCATGTTTCATATTTACTACTAACAAAATGTCGCTTAATTTACAAAATATCGTTCTTGCATTCGATGAAATGAAGGATAAGTTTGATAGATGACAGATGCGGACTTCTGGAAGGCCATGGAAGCAAATTTACCTCAAACTTTTCTATAAAATTTATTGTTCTTTGCATAATGTGATTGCGAGATTTTTCATATTTATTATTAACAGAATGTCACTTAATTTATAAAATATCGTTCTTGCAATCGAGAGAATGAAGGACAAGTTTGATACAGGACATATCCGGACTTGAATGAATGATTTATTTTACATATGTAAGGACATACATAATACAAAAAATGTTGCAAACATTTATATACAATTTAAAAATAACTTTCACAAGATCAAAACTTGAATATGTACATATAAAACAAATCATGTACCTATTCTATTTTATGTAATTAAAACGAATAAAGGGTCTTCTATTTTCTTTAAATTATACAACGATTACGAATTCTTAATATATGATGGCAAATTATTATTCTGTTAGGCCATGGAAGCAAGTTTACCTCAAACTGTTCTATACAGTTTATTGTTCTTTGCGATATATGAGGGCTAGATTTTTCAAATTAATCATTAACACAATTTCACTAAATTTCTAAAATCGTGTTCTTGCAATCGAAGGTATGAATGATTTTTGTTTGATAGATGACAGATCCGGACTTTTGGAAGGCCATACAAGCAAATTTACCTCAAACATTTATATAAAATTTATTGTTCTTTGCATTATGTAATCCCGAGATTTTTCATATTTACTATTAGCAAAATGTCGCTTAATTTATAAAATATCGTTCTTGCATTCGAAGGAATGAAGGATAAGTTTGATAGATGACAGATGCGGACTTCTGGAAAGTTTATTATAATAATATATATTGTACCTCAAAATTTTCTATAAAATTTATTGTTCTTTTCATGTGATCGCGAGATTTTTCATATTTATTATTAACAAAATGTCACTTAATTTATAAAATCTTGTTCTTGCAATCGAGAGAATGAAGTTTGATACAGGACAGATCCGGACTTGAATGAATAATTTATTATACATATTTAAGGACATACATAATATATACAAAAAATTTTGCAAACATTTATACACAATTTCAAAATAGCTCTAACAAGATAAACACTTGAATATGAACATATAAAAGAAACCATGTATTTTATTTTATGTTATTAAAACGAATTCTATTTTATTTAAATTATACAACGATTACGAATTCTTAATATATGATGGCAAATTATTATTCTGTTACGCCATGGAAGCATGTTTACCTCAAATTGCTCTATAAAGTTTATTGTTCTTTGCGTTGTGTGAGGGCGACATTTTTCAAATTTATTATTGCCAAAATTTCACTTAACTTATAAAATGTCGTTTTTGCAAATGTGAGGCGAGATTTTTAAATTGACTCAAAAATTTTACTAAAATCGTTTTTGAAATAGAGGCAAGGAAGGACGCGAATGAAGGAACTTTACGGTCCAAGCTCATGCGAGATGTACCATAGATTGCCATGTCACTCTAATCCCTCACTTTTAAGTGTCTTAGCAATGTCGTAAAATCCGCACGCGTGGATTCAATTACTGCAAGTATCGACGAACGGCAGGAAAAGTGAAGTCGTTACCGGTGGCCAGTAAAGCCGTGCATTTGTATTCAGTCCTGTCGACTTCCGCCCCCTTCTAACAGTATCAGTAATGTAATCCCGGTGAGTGTGGTGCTATAATCCTGCTGCTTGTTGTTCCGGCTGACCTGCTTGCCATCCTGCCTGACATGCCCTCCCGAGTTTGTCTTTGTTCAATCCGAGACGTTGGTTGTGTTTCGTCACTTTGATACAATCATCCGCGGAAGCCATCGCTTCAATATACAGTTGCCGCCGATTTAACAGTCTCCTATTGTTTCAGCAGGAGACGAAAACAGTTTCAGCTCGATACTTAAAAAAAATGGCACGCTAAATACCTAATTTGCTTTGCATCGACGAGCACTAACCACAATTTGATGTCGAAAATAGAATTCAAACGGCGAAACAATGAGCTTCACTGTAACATAATATGATCTCGATACGATCGGTTAATTATCATTCAGAGTTGAACAAAAAGCTCGTTTGACGAACGGGTTTCAATGTCGACGTATGTTTTAAAAGCGCTAAACAATGGATGGTTGATGTAATCTTTGTTCGTTCGCTGTGAACAGCGGTTTAAACTTCGAACGTCCCAGAAACGAACACTGACGGTTGCTCTTTTGATCTGCTTACATACACTTTCAGTTGCACCAATACACACAATTATAAATATTATGAAAAATATTACGATTATAAAAAATGTGTATACAAATTTTTGCGGCCAGGATTTGCATGGAAATCTTGAAGCTCCTCCCATGACGTTTCGTCTACAATTGCGTTGGAGATCATCAGTGGCGTGTACGGACGTGGACGAAATATTCTTCTCGCCTTCTCACTCTGGAATTTCCTAACCCGAACAACGATAAAATATCTCTTTATACATGATTGAATCAGTTGAAAATTATATATTCTAAAATTATATAATCCAATGACAATGTAAACTAAACCTGATGAAAACAGTTCGGTTTTAAATTGCGCACTTAATTTGTAATACGATGATTTGATTTATAATTTGCTGATTTCCGATATGTAGGTACATTTTCAAAATTAAAGTCGTCCTGCTTGTTTCGTTATCATCAAATATTTGTAAACTCACATTCGATCATTATTTCAATTGATTTACTATACAAATCATCCGATTAATAATATCATAATTTAGTAACTTCTAAAGTCTATTCCTGGCTTCATTAGTTTTTGATTGCAGAAATGGTGAAATATTTCATCGAAATGCATTACCAACGAGCAACTAATGTGGCTGTACCAAATTATTTAGTTATTTTGAAATTTTCATAATAATTGATTGAAGCCAGTGGGCGGTTCTCTAAAAATATTTTATTTGTACGTATATGGGGGCTTCCCACGGAACGAATCTGTTAGAATATTTCCAAACGATATATTTCTGAGGGATGAAAACGTAAACAATGTGTATCTATTTTAGTACAAATGCAGCCCCACCCCTATTTTTAGCAATTGCCTATTGTATTCATTCGGAATGTTAATAAAGTAATTATAAAATAGCTAGTTTAATGAGTTGGCTAATAACAAATAACGCCAGTACGTCAAATGTGTATTAAGAAACGTATGTATTATTAAAGAAATTAAGAAGACGTTTTTTTATTATTTGACCCGTCCCGTAAAAGGTCTATAAAAATTGACAACAACTTTGCGTGAACGATTAATTAAGGACAATTTCTCGGTGGCTTAACACTCCATCATAAAGAGCCAAAGTTTTACACTTTTCAATTGCCGAGGGATAATGCGGCATTTTTTACTTATTTTTTGAATTACGTTTTAATATAACTTGAAGCTATAGTTAAGCAACTTGCATGTTAGCATTTTTAAAATACTTTGCCCATATTTTTTTGTTTTTGTAACTAGTTTTCCTAATTTAAACTTTAGTTGGATCAGTACAAAAACTGGCAATTAGGAGGGCGTTATTTATGGTCATCATTATTTAAAATACAAGAAATTGATAACAACATTTTCAAAAAAATACGGTACATATTAGTGCTTGGATTCCGTGTCTAAATTTAGTAGGACCTGTTAACAATACATTTGATCTAAACCTTATCATCAACCAACATGAAACGATGAAAAAAAATTACCTCCATTCCAGTGTTACCCGATATTAATAATAAAATTTCAGTTGCGACTGTTGCCCGACACGCTATTCTCTGTAAAAATTCTACCTTTTCATCGTGAATAATGAATAATTCCTTTTTTCAGATGGAATACAATTTCTAGAGTATTGCAATTTTGCAGATTTTCTTTTCTCACTTTTATGTATGCTCTATCCGTATTTTTTTAAACATTTTAAAAATTGTTTGCTTGATGGCAATTGTTTCATAATGAACTATGGAAAACTACTCGTGTGTTATAATAAATTGTTGCTGGCAGTTAATTTATTTCAACTAGGGAGTAGTAAACTTGTTCTCTTTTGACGCAAATGCAACAAAATTATTAACAGAACATTAAAAGCTTCAATCCACGCTTTTATGATGTAAATGTCACCAAACAGTGGATATTTTAACATGTAATTTATTTTTTGCTCTAAAAGCTAGGAAATCACGAAAATTCTATCATTCGTTCTCAACAAAAATGAAAGAGAATAACATACTGCTATTCGGCGAAAAATAAATATTATTGTTTAATTTGAAAACAGCAGTTACTCATAACGACGTCTTAAATATACAGACTGTCCCAGAAATACTAGCATTCATTTTTACCAATAATAGAACTCGTCAAGACGCACACTTTTTCTATGTACCATTTTTTTCAAAATGGCAACTTTGTTTTAGGATTTTACTCTTCTTGAAATTGACGAGCTGCCTATGGATTTGATAAATCAATGATATTTTTCAATTTGAAGTTCGGAATTTTATAATAACAGCAACGGTCAAATTGCTGAAAAAATGGATGAAAAAAAGTAGGGATAGTTTTCTTGCACTGGTTTTTTGTTCTTCGCTTGTCGGTGTTTAACATGGAGCACTATTATTTATGGGCGGGTAATAAAATAATAGTTACATTTTTCAACAATTTTAATTTATTAACCAAAACGTTTACAACAAAAAGTTATTAAGAAAAGTTGTTTGACGAGCTATACTACGAGATAAAATTAATGCTATTATTTCTGGGACAAACTGTATGCAAGGTGGATCAAATATAAAAAAAAGTTTTTATATCTAATCTGACTACCCAACTGAATTTTGAATGAGGATTTTCAAATTGATGTCACACAAATTTTACAAACAATTTTTAGTTGCTGACAGAAATAATAGCATAATTCAAAATTAGATTTTATCAAAAATTTAGAACAGTAACTCACAATTTTGCAAAAATGTTGCTTAATAATAAATCTGTTTTTAATATCGTATTCTTTTGGTTTAAAACGCTTTATATTATTGTCATATCCAATCAGTGTAACTTTTATAATAAAACTAATTGCAAGAAATAAATAAATATAATTTTCACACAACATAGTTGTATCTTTTTATAACATGATTAAGTAAATAAAACAAAGATTGCCTATACTATGAATAACTGTTGGTTCGAAATGAGTGCAGCTTAATAACGATCTCAAGAATAATTTTGATAAATAATCTTTCGTATATTTGGCTACCGTATTCACGCCGTTATGTCTCTATAAAATGAAAACTTTCAAATTCTGCAGACGATAGTCGTTCGGGTTTAATATACCACTCGGAACCACAGTTCTCTATAATGTCTAGTTTTACACTTTTGCACATTGGAAAAATAACTTTTTCCAAAAATTCAGCTGAAATCACACCATTTAATTAAAATGTATGGTTAAGAAAATTAAGGCCCCAAAAATTGCATAATATGCAAGGTCTTTATTTGAAAGTAACCAAATTGGAATATATGTCTCAAAGTCAAAATTATTTCAAAGGATATACTACAATTTTAACAGTCAGCTACCTATTATTATAAAACTCCTTACTCGACTTGGTAGACACGTTTGCTTATTGTATTGTTTAAATTGTCAGTTATAAATTGAAAATCAGTTAGAGAAAATAGTTTTCTTATTAGAACTGTCCGCTCCGAGTCTTCGACCGTATTTCCCCTTTTAAGGATTTGTGAGTTTTGAAGTTGGGAAAAACTATGATCGATATGAACGTGTGGGGAAAGCGGCGCGGACCTAATCTTGGGAATGTCCGAACCGACAAGTAATCAAGAACAAGGAAGCTCAACTCCATAATTGAAACCGAGAGATCTGTGCAGACCGCGTCTGCAATTCCGAGACAATCCACGCTGCGCCCAATTACTCCAGTCCAGATGCATTTTTTATGCATACGTCTATGCAACTGGTGTCGACTTTCCGGACGTATAAATTTTTCATCGCCGCTGAAACATCGCACGGTTGCTCACGAATTTGTTGTCGCTCGCCCGGCGCATCCGCCATAGATAAATGTCGCGTGCAGACACTTCCAACTCGAAAGTGGTGCAAATGGAGAGAGTTCGGCACGAAAATCACGTCAATCAACACCGATCACTGAGCAAACCGACTCGGAATTTGAAAAACACGCACTGTTTAAACGCCACTCAAAAACGGACGCGCTGCTTATTTTTCGTACCAAATCCGGCGGACTTTGATGTCGTCGGAGGCATTGTTGTGTTCCCGTAATTTATAATCGACGTGCATTGAAGTTCCTCTGGAGCGTTTAGAGTCTATCGATTGCATTGAAAATTCATGAATTGTGTTTTACATCGATACACGCACCATACATGCGGGATTTGCATAAAATGTGCGCCCCGATTCTGCGTCTCTGACAAGGTTATTTCCTTTACCAGTAAACCGGGTGTTTGGGGCAAAAACGGAAGTGCAGCTCATTAAAATACTGTTAAATGATAATTAAACGCTACGTCAAGCGACACTGCACACACTAAGCAAATAAACGGCTGTGAAATAATACGTTAAGCACATTGTAGGAAGCAAAGCCGGCGTTCTATTCCAATTTCGAATAAACCGGAATAAATACGGCTAATGGCTGGCAAAAAGTCGAGTTATTTCTGTTAAATTCACCCCACAAAGTCGCTCCACTAAATCGAAATGAAGCGATCAAGCGTAATCCCGGATTCGGGTTAAACTGATCGACCACTAAAAGGCAAATACTCGTGCACCTGATTCTTCAAACGGCCAAATAAATAAACGAGTTATAATGGAAAACGTGCCCGAATCATGGGAACAAGACGTTTATAATGTGGCGCGTGTAAAAAAAGCGGGGAGATATTTCATGGGCTTAATGGATAACAGATGCATTCGACATCCCGAGCGAATATCACCTTCCTCCGGTCAGGATTCAGGAGTTTCAATGTGTGGAGCGAATTCCGAAAACGATAAATTCCAGTTTTGTGTACGTTGCAGAAAGCAACTTTAATCTTAGCACACTTCTTTGTGCCCGACAACGCTTTTTTAGCATTATATTTTCGTCCATACAGACCGCACGTGAAATACGACTTTGTAACATGATGTCGTTGTCATTTGAAATATGAAGATAAAAATGTCTACACGTTCATCTTGTTTCATTACGGCACAACTGAGGATTGCCTCGTAAATCAGCCATCTTGTTTTACTGGCAATCTCGTCCTTTACAGGCAAGCACTAATTGGTACCGATTTCAAGACGATGGCAACATGCGCGACTATTACTAGTTTTAAGTGCAAATTTGAGACAAATTGTAACATTTTTCACAATACACAAAAATATAAAGCAAGAGCCGATTTGCTGCAAGTGGTTCTTAATATAATTCAGACGTTCTCAAAGCGGCGACGTTCCACTTAATCACATCTTTTGTATTTTAATAAAGCGCGTTATTAAAATTTTAGGCTGAAATATTAGTCTTTTTACGGTACGAAGCCGGTTAAGCTGAGTTCGTTTACGCATAAGAGTCCAATTAAAATAAAATATTGTCTCTCCAATTTTTATGGAAATATGTTCGTATTATAATCCCAAAAGTTTCGGAGTTAATACAGTTCTGTACATTTCTATGTAACAAAGTTCATTAAAAATTTTACCCTGTTTGTGAATATTTTAAAGTGAATCTGGACTGAGTATTCTAAAGAAGGAATTTTTTATTTGTAATTTTTACGATAATTAACTTTCTAATTAAATACTGAAAATGCTAATTTTCTGCTTGAATTTAAGCAGCAGTAATAGATCGAAAAATGAGCTCGTTTCCATGATTCATGGACATTTTTTACTGTTTGTGTTCGAGTTTCGACGAATTGTTGGCTTTTACATAAAGCAGAATTAAAACAAACAATATAAATATGAATGTGAAATTTTCAATTTTTTACTAATTGACAAATCTATGGTATTTAAAATATATTTTCCAATAAATATTTCAAAAGGGAAAATACCAATTTTCGTTATTGTTTGTAGAACTTGCCCTATGTCAAAGCGATTTTTTACATGTGAGTGTTTCTAAATTGTAACTGTTTTTATATTCAAATTAAGATAAGAAGTAATAAAATGTACTTCTTCAAAGTAACTTCCTTAATTTGATTTATATCCTTTTTCTATTTCTGTTTTAGGAAGTGTTTTAAGTAACTGAAGAGGGTTAAAATACGAGCATAAATAAATAAAAAAATAAATAAGCATTTATTGTGCCTCGAAACAAGTATGTACAACCGTGGACAGTCAAGAATAACACTTTAGCCGGCGGGTGTGATGCAAATACCGACTCAATGACAATATCTCATAGAGTCGGTATTTGCATAACACGGGTGTTATTCGTGACTGGCCATGGCCATACCTACAATTACTGAAGAAACACAATACAATACAATAGCAGTATTAAAACAAAATAAAATAAAACTGAGATATAAAAATATATAGAAGAAAGACTTGAACTACATAAACTTGTCTAGAGACGCAAAGGGGGATAGTTTGGTTCTGAACCATTCTTCCACTACCCCTGTAAGAAATATTAATTAAAAGAGGTATATTAATTTTTTGAGGTTGTTTTAATAACTTTTGCATATATTATTGATATTATATTTGTCGTCTTTATGTTTATTTTTAGTTTTCTTATTCTGAGTCCTGTGTTTCATAATTCCAAGTTTTGCTGTACAGATCATCGGCGAAAGCACATTCTGTAGTTATGTGTCTTGGCTCCATATATCTATATCCGATTTGTAACTTTCTAGTTTTGTGTTTCACTTCATTTTTTATCTAGTATTATATTAACCACCTTGCCTTAATCCTTCTCTGTTTTCAAATTTACATATTGTGCGTATTACAATCGCAAAAGTTTTTCAGTTAATACAACTCTGTACATTTCTATGCAACAAAGTTCATCAAATAATATTTCATCGTGTTTGTGAATATTTTAAAATGAATCGGAGGAAAGTATTCTCTAGTATTTCTAATTTTTGCGCTAATTAATTTTGTAATTACTTGTAAATATTAAAAATGTTAATTTTTTGTTTGTATTTAAGCAGCGGTAATAGGTAAAACGAGGCTCGTTTCCATGATCGATAGAAATATTTTTTACTGTTTGTGTTTTAGTTTTCGCGAAGCAATTGTTGGCTTTTATATAAAGCGGTGTTAAAACAATATAAACAACGAATGTGAAATTTTCAATTTTTTACTATTTGATGCAAAAATGTGTGGTATTTAAAAAATATATTTTCCAATAAATACTTCAAAAGAGGGACCAATTTTCGTTATTGTTTGTATAACTTCCCCCATGTAAAAGCGATATATTATTTTATTTTAAACTGTCGGGGTTATAAATTGAAACCGTTTTTTACATACGAGCGATGTTAAAAAAATAATAAACGTACTTTTATTTGATTTCTACCCATTTTCTATTCCTTATTTGTTCGCGAAACTAGCGTAATCAATCACCAAATTGTATATTGTTTTCGACGATTAGTCTAATGTGAAATAAATATTTTACATAAAATGTTTTGTGTTGTCTTTCATTCAGCGGCATAAAACCGAATGGAAATTAATCATTTCTGAAATAGTATGCAATGAAAATTACAACGTGACGGAAATTGTGACAAAAATAGATTGTGACAGCACAAAATATTTGCCGTTTGAGTAAATTTGAATCAATACAAAGACAATTCAGAGTGAGCTTATTATTTTTCCAATAATTTTTATTTGTGTGCACGAAAAGCAGATATGATATGTATATTTTGGGACATGTTTCAAGTAACTGGAGAGTTGGAATACGAAATAATTAAAATCGGATATTAATTTTGACGTTTCAGTTTTTCCATAACTTTTGCATATATGATTGACATTTTAAATTGAATGAAAACCGATACTGAGAGTGCAATTCAGTAAATTCGAGGAACATATTTTAAAAACGCGTAATGCTCGTGCAATCATTGGCACAAATAAATTGCGCCCTATTTGTAACCGCCACCGAAACACACGAAAGTGAAAAATTTCCGTAATTGGTCAAATTTGAATCAATAAAAAACCCATCTAGATTCGAGTTTAATATTGTTTCCCTTTAGCTCCACGCTCGTAGATTTGCGCCACGTAATCACAAATCTCTTCCTGATTTTTATTCCAATTAATTAGCGGACCGACATTAAATTTTCCTTTGTGAGATTTATGACGCGGCTTTGCCTTTTTTGCATTTAAAGCGTATACAATCCATCCCACATTACTCTAATTAACTCCCATTTGTAGCAAACTCCGAAAACAGCTTTAACTCAGCTAACCCCACAGCGCCCATTTCGCGGGTGTGCAGTTTAAAAATGACTCTTTGCCCTTGTAACGAACCGAGGTAATGGTCCTCGACCCAGTGTTCGAAACTCGAGCGCATTAAAGTAAACTTAGAGCGCAACATGATTTCGTTTCTTCTTCGGGGCATCATTCAATTAGCCTCCTTCTTGCTACGGAATAATTAAGTTGCACAAGTTTGAGTCGTTAAAGCTCGAGCTTTAAGCTGCATTGTTTGTTGCAGGATGCGCCGCCAACTTACCTCCAGTGTTTACCATGGACATAAACAATCTGGCCATATCGGAGAAGACTCCCGTAGGTAGCGTCATTTACACTCTTGAAGGCTCAGATCCCGAAAGCAGCCCCGTGCACTTCGGGCTCGAGGGAACGGAAGTGTTGAAAGTGAATCGCAACACTGGCGCAGTCACAGTCGTTAAGCCGCTGGATTACGAGGTAAAAGCACACTCAAACATTTTGCGCTCTGTGCGAGTCCTAATTGCAGACCAACTCCACGCTCTACGTTAACGTCAGCATCGAAGACGAGGTCCAAGGCGGGCGCAACAACAAAGTTACGGTTCCCGCTAACATCATCGTTCTGGACGAGAACGATAACGCGCCGGATTTCGTCAACGTGAGTTTGTTTGTTGCTGAAAGTTGGGGGCGATAATTGGGGAAGTTGCAGGCGCCCTACGATATAGAGGTGCAAGAAGACGCGCAAGTCGGCACAACGATATTCGCGGACGTTATTGTTAAAGACAAAGATACGACAGGGGAGAGCTTGGAAGTGGAGTGCATCAATTTGCCGGAATATCAGGACGCTTGCGAGTTTTTCCAAATTTACACGGTCGAATCGTCGCAGAATTTCTACCACGGTGCCGTAGTCCTCGGCAAGAAGCTCAACTATGCCTCTCAGGCCAAACACCAGTTTTTGTTGAAAGCCACGGTAGGCACGCGTTGTACTGTGAAATACCCAAACGCGAGTTGAGTTGTTATTGTTTTTGGCAGGATGGAGAGCTGAGCAGCACGACAAACGCAACTGTTAACATAGGGGACGTCCAAGACACTCCTCCTCATTTCATAGGAGACTTAACAGCCGAAGTGGACGAGAACGCCACGATTAACACTTTAATAATGACCGTGCATGCGGAAGACGGCGATAAAGGAGTTCCGAGGAAGATTGTTTACGAACTAATTAACAGTACGTAATGTTATTGGAACGATGGGAGTTGTGTTGAATTCATCATTGTCTTAGATCCCATGGACTACTTTATCTTGGACGCCATTACCGGAGAGTTGCGAACTGCACGACCCTTAGATAAAGAAAGCGTTGACAATCCGCAAGGGATATTAACCCTTAATATCAAGGTAAGATTTATGGCGATTTTACAGGCGATCCTTTCGTGCTCTCCTCGTTCGCTGCGGCTTTCATATTTTCCGCAAGTGCGGTTCGAAAGTTTAAATTAAACATCGGAAAATGTAAGCAATTTTCATATTCGGCATGCAGCATTTTTTTGGCGGCAAGTTTTCTTCTCGTACAAACCAAAGAGTGCAATTAAAGTTTGCAACTTTGATTATATCTGACGGAGTTGGCGAACTTGTTGATGCTCGTATTTTTGTACCGAGTTATGGCTTCCTCTAACGAGCTTTGACGGAATTCTTCAAGTACGAAACATAAACAGACCACGAGTAGGACGTTTGCGAAATTACAACGACCGCTTTTGATGACTCCTTCCTTATACAAGTTGACAAAACCGTCACAATTTTCCAATTATTTTCTCAATAGGCGTATACAGCATGTTCCAGTTAATGGTTTGAATTGTGTAGGAATAAAGTCAAATCCCCTTAATACCACAACTAGGTAGCTTGAAATCATTGAATTTTCAAGAGAGCAGTTATTCCAATGTTGCCATTAAAAAAAGTGGTATTTTACAAAAATATATTTTAATTTCAGAAATGTAGCAACTACCTTTAATAATATCCTAATAAAGTCCTTCTAATTATTAAAAGAGCGTGAAATATTAAACGGTACAAGTACTTACACAACCATTTGAGTTATCTAGTTGTATTATAGTATTTATTAAGAGGACGAATTTATTTACGTTTTAGCGAAATCCAATTACTTATTTATTAAACAATAACACTATGTGACACGATATCGGTACCCAAAAAACAGATAGCTAAAATAGATTGCTATTAGTTACAGTAAGTAGGCAGTGGTTATCTTATGTTTGTATCACGTCTTGTTTTTGAGGTATCCGAACTTTTTTAGCTACCCTCATTTTACGTTATAAAAGTTATAGTTATTGGCGAAATATGTTTACTTCATTAATATCCTTGTAATAAACAATTTACGAGTTGTGATTAACTATTTGTGAGCGTATTTGTGTAATTTTTCAAAATGAATACCGAAAATAGTGCCAAAATTCCCCAAACAAGTTTGCTACCTGTGTGGACAGTACAGTCTAAAATCACAGGGAAAAAAAGTGTCCCTACATATAAAGCTCGGAATAATGAAGAATTTTGTGAAAGCAATGAGTAAAAATAGTGAAGGATTTTTATATTTAAAATCCATTTTTACAAAATTAAGTGACGCAAAGGTATATTTATCGAACCACAAATACGTCAGTTAAAAAAAGACCAAAATTTCGATCAAAAACTAATTGATAAAGAGCTAGACGCATGGAAATCGCTAAAAGCTGTTGTAAATGGCTTTTTGGGTAATCACAGAGCCGAAAATGCGGAACTATTAGTGAACAATTTATTACACGCATATAAAAATATGGGATGCAGAATGTCGTTAAAAATTCATTTTTTCCTTCCAATCTTGGAGCCGTGAGTGATGAACAGGGAGAGAAGTTTCACCAAGATGTAAAAAGACTTGAGGAACGGTATCAAGGTCGTTGGAATGCAGCTATTACTACTGGCGTTTGAAGCAAGTAGATACTTCCCAACATAAAAGGAAAAGTTAAAAATGTTACATGTTTTCGGTACAATATATGTTTTCAATCTTATATTTTGTGTTTTAATGTTTGCAAATTTATTAATAAGATTTTTTGTCGTCGGTCTCTTGAATAACATTTAATAAAATTAAAAAATATATAAATACTAGATGATACTTTATTGGTTCTTTACTAATAACCGTACCTAAAAAATAGTACGTGTTAGAACAAAAAACAGGATATATTATTATTAAGCGATAAGTATAAATAAATAAACAGGAAAATTTGAAGAGGGTACTTAATTTTTTTTCAGTTGTAACGTAGTGTAATTAACGAATATGTGTTTTCGTAATATCACAAATTCCTGGAAAAAATTATCGGATGTAAGCTCTTCAAGCTTTTCTGTTCGACTACATAATAGTAAATTGGGTTCCATTAAAAAACAATAAATTATCATCATGCGTTTTAAGCATTTATTTAACAGTAGAATCAAAAAGGATCGAATTCAATGTGGATTATGCGTTTAGTTAACATGACGACAAAATAATAATAAAAAAAGTTAAAATCCTTCGAAGTATTGAAGGATTGATTTATGCCGCCAATATGAAGCTCGAGCTGGTCCCATTTAAAAAAAGCTTTGGTACCTTCTAACATTCGACTATTTCAGACTAAAGTCGGTTCTTTTCAGAACCAACAAACATAATCCGCAAAAGCAAGAATTAGACGATTGCTGCTTATTAAATTTCATTACAACTCGATACAATTAACCCAAAATTATAAGTCGTTAATACCAATTCACAGTTTGACAACCATAGATTAGATTCAAAACATTCGTTTTTTCAAGATAAAAATGTCCAAGTTTTACACAAGTGTCACAAAAGTTCTCGTCTCAATTTGTTAGAAATTCATGAAATTTACAAAGCATTACACGATCCCAACTCCCACTTAGTCTATGGCCAATTTTTTTTACCCTTATCCTTAATTATTTTTAAACTTTTGATATTTTGTTTTCTGGTATTAAGTAGCACTGAAATTGGAGTGGTTACTCTGAAAATAGTCTGCAAATGAATAAAAAAAACTGCAAGTAGATCATCACATCCTTCTTTACTTCAATTAAAATCTCGGATCTACATCAAAATGTACACTGAAGAAAAATCAACATTTTTTTCTCGAAAACTATTGCAGCTGCATATTTTTAGTAAGGGACATGGAAGCCCACAATTAACAAATCTTTAAAAAAAAAAATTCGGGCGATTGCCCAACCCACAAAAAATTACGAAGTAAAATGTTCAAAGGTAAAGAGGGGTGGTTTTCACCCTTTGCGATTTTCTAAAAAGACAATATTTATATTAGAAGATAGTTCTCTTAGAAAAGTATTTACATACCAAATTTCATTTTGATTGCTTCAACGTTTTTTAGTATTAGGAAAAATGAAATTTTATATACAGGGGACAGCAAAAGTAACGCATCAGTAGTCTTATATGTAAACACGAGTGTTTCCTAAATTGTAAACGATAGAACAAAACGTTCTTATTATTTGGTATTTGTGAATATTTTTTACAAGTCTTTAGAATGTTAAAAAATATATATTTTTGTTAAATTCCAACTGCATAATTTGAAATCTACATAAATGTACAATGATGTATTTTTTCTTAAATATCGGGAGATATGTGAATTTATTTGAAACTTATGCCTTATCAATAAAAATTAAGCGCTTCACTTCAGAACGTCAGGTCTGATTTGGCTAATTTTTTTATGTTTTTAATAGTCCGAATAATAAAAGAAAAATTGGAAAATTTATCGGAAAATTTTTGTATGGACTGACGATTGGAACGATGGATATGCGTAATACTTTTTTGTTTTGTTCGTTTTGTACCTGGAAAAGTTTTCAGGAAAAACAATTTGAGACAATTACAAAGGAAAGTGGGTCACAAACAAATTTATTGAAAAAAAGACGACTGTCGGGTAGTAACAAATAAAAAATGTTTACAATATATTTTTTTTACTCTTTGTTTAACAAGAAGTGTTTTCACTTATGATTTTTAAATGGTAGGAAGTGCTTTCACTTAAGATTTTTAAATGGTACACCCAGTATATTAATACATTTTTGGAGGCAGTATAAAAAACTTCTTTCAGTAATATTAACATTTATTGTTATCATGCAAAACCATGCAAAAATTTAAAATCATTTAGAATCATTTTGAGACTGCAAAAATGTTGCTAAAAACGACACTAAATAAATCTTATGCGTCGTATTCGAAACAGTCGTGAATCTCAAATTTCTCAAGATCAAAATGTTTCTACACTTTTCCATGACCTACGCTACGTTTTATTCCTATACGCGCATTACATATTACCAACATTGCTTCAACCGAACATCTATTGTTATTTTGCGATATTGAAAATACTTGTTTGCAGAATTCAGTTAATGGTAGTTACACATTTTCATTTACCTCAGCTCTTGTAATTATATGCCTAAATATTGTAACAATTTTCCGTTGTTTGTTCTTCCTTCATTGTCGGAGTTGCATTTTAATAATGAATGCATAAATACCACAATTCTGGACGAGAATTTGCATTTCGGAATGTTTTCTTTTAGGCACGTGAGCTGGTGGATGGGGTAAAAGGCACGGACCCTTCTACCGTAACAAACGCCGTTGCAATTATAAAAATAAGGGACGTCAACGACGAACCTCCGTCGTTCAACAAACGCGAGTACTTTGTACAAATCCCAGAGAACATCTCCGAAGGCTCTCCCCTGCCAGATTTGGACATGATCGTAACCGATCCAGACGAAGTGAGTAACTAAAAGCGACGTAAAAATCCGCATTGATTGCAATGTGTGTCAGGGAAACAACTCGGTGTTTTCGTTGGAGTTGAACGACATTTCCGGGGCGTTTTCCATCGAGCCGAAAATCGTCCGCGGTTCCTCTCCGGTGACAATCAGAGTTGCGAACAGTTCGCTCGACTACGAGGATCTCAATCAGCGGAAGTTTATTATCCTGGCTTTGGCCAAGGAGTTGTACACCGACGCCGCTCTGTCCTCCACGGCAACAATAACCGTCACCGTGACTGATATTAACGACAACGCTCCAACTTTCGATCAGCAAGGCTACTCGGCATCAATTTCTGAATTGTCTTCTCCTAGAACTCCGGTAATAACAATAACGGCGAGGGACCGGGACGGCGGCAATTTCGGCGAGAACGGACTTTTTTACCACCTCTCGGGAAGCGGAAGCGAGAGGTTTATCGTCCACAACAGAACTGGAACGGTGACCGTCGCCGATTGCGAGCATCCTGGAAAGGCGCCGTGTTTGGACTTCGAGGACAAGTCGGAATATCATTTGCAGTTTATCGTGAGTGTTCCTCAAAACGATATTGCTTTCTCTAGGGTTGTTTGTGCAGGCCACTGACGACGACGGCAAGGGACAGACGACCAAAGTGCCTTTGAAGATCCTCCTCACCGACAGCAACGACAACGCGCCCCAGTTTACCCAATCTATTTATCGCGCATTCATCAACGAAGGCGCCGTTAAATTCGATCCGGATCTGGTGGTGGAAGCCGTCGACGCCGACAAAACATCTCACGTTACCTACTCCATCATCTCTGGAAATAAAGACGGCTTGTTCAGCATCGAGCCCAACTTGGGCAAAATTCGCATTTCCAGCAACAAAGGGCTTGATGTTCGCAACGATACCGATAACGTTATTCTGCTCACTGTTATGGCCAGCGATGGAACCTTCACCGAAACCTCCTTCGTTAACATCACAGTCCGAGATGTTAACAACAATTACCCCACGTTCGAAGAACAAAATTACGTAGAAGCAGTCGCTGAAGATGTCGATATAGGTACAGTATTTCAGTCAATTAACTTGCTTTTTACTTAAACAAAAAATTACAGGGTCGACTGTTGTTCAAGTCAAAGCAAACGATTTTGACACGGGCGCCAATGCTGAAATCGAATACAATATCCAGAAGGGGGCTTATGATGATTTTCATATAAATAACACCACGGGAGTCGTCACCGTGGCTTCCAAACTCGATTACGACCGCAGGAACACGTACAATATTGAAATCATCGCCGAGGATCACGGGGAGCCTGTTTTGACCGGAACCACGACTCTCACAGTCAACATTATCAACGTCAATGATAAGATGCCCTATTTTGTACCCACCACGCAGAAATCCGAGGTATTTATATGCATTTGTAGACGTTATTTTAACTTTTGAACGCAGTCTTTAAAATGTATTTTTTACTAGCTGAAATGATATTTAGTGCCCCTTAAGCCTACAGTGCTAATTTTATTAAGGAAGTCATTAGTAGACATGAAAAAAGACAGCATGTTGTAGTTTGACATTTTTCATAGTTGTATTTGTTTTTATTTTACTTCTATCGGTCGCACTGCTCTTCGTTTTGATATCTTTGCCTTTGTGTTTGTTTTGCCGTTACATCATATCTTCCTTAACACTGCATTAAAATCAATGATTGAGACATTATTTTGAAATTTATTTTCATCGATAATGACGAAAAATAAACGTGGCGGCTGGTCAGGGAGGAAATTTATATAAAATTTTACAAAAAAATCATTTGTTAGGAGAAGCATTTTCAGCTTCAGATCATCAATTATTAGTCTTCGATTATTATTTCAAGCGAATTTGAATGGAATGGCCGGACCCGTACTTTGCTTTTTTGCTTGAAAAAGTGCACCTCGTTGCGCCAATCACAACGAAGACATGGCTCCGGCGTTGACTTTTTTGGGACAATTAGTATGTGATTGGGTACTTTCTTTGCATGGGGTACGGGTTTCGGGGCCTGAAAAACGCCGGACCGAAGTCAAAACACGCCCACCGCGTCAGAACTAATCAGAAGTCGAATCTTCGTTTATTTGCGCCATTTTACAATGAACAAGCCGTTCCATTAAAATTGAAATTTTACAATTTGTTAGATTGTTAAGTGACAACGGGTTCAATGCATTACATTGTCGTATTTTTATTAAATTTAAATTTACTCGGCTGTGTTGTGGCGGATCAATTGTTCGTCACAAATCCTCTAGTTCCTCGTCCAGACTTAAGTCGTTAATGGAAATGTAAATGGTTAACGGGTAGTTAAATTCAAACAAGTGTTTTGTCGGTCATATGTTTTATTTTTGAATAGTGCTGAAGATAGATATTTAAGCAAAGATGGAAATTTGCTCTGTTAAAAAGTAAATTACTTGAGCCCCATACAAAAAGTGAGGATCATATTAGGCTACATGTAAATTGCATTTTTAAACAAATAAAATATAATACATTAATTTATTGAATCGGCACATCAAGTGCAAATTGAATAAATATTTTATAACTCGGTCACAAAAAATAATAAGTATATAAAAAGGTGTAACTTTATTTGTATTTATTTTTTGCGCTAGTTTAAAATTAACAGGAATTAGTATTTTGCCGATACGACTGGAGTAGTAGTAAATCGTTGAAAAGAGGAAAATTTCAACAATTAGTGTTATTGATATAACAATTCAAAATGAACTACTACATTCTGTACTACTATAATTCTATAGCTAACGTTCTAACTAAATACATAAATTTGCAACGAAATAGTTCAAATTAGAAAAACTCTCTGCATCCCCTAACAGAATGATCACGAGCCGCCACTAAATTAATTCAAAATTAATGTTTTTATTTAAATTATAAAACCGTAATCTCAAGGGTGTTTTTGTCGGCAATTTTTATCTTCCTTAATACTTCACCAAAACTGATGATTTAGCCATCATTTTTAAGATTACCCGATAATGACGAAAAATAAACACAATTCAACATTAATGTTTCTTTAAAAACATTTTTAGAAACCGTATTTTGGTCATAGCATCTATTGACAATCTGTTGACCGTGAAATAAAATTTATTATGCAAATTTTTTTTGATACAATGCTTTATTACTGATTGGTATTTGTGTATAATTTTTCCAAGGCTTTCTAAGAATGTTAAAAAATAAATTTTTCTTAAATTGCAGCTGTATCATTTGAAATTTAAATAAATTTCTGAATACGATGATGTATTTTTTCATACGCTTAGATAACAAAAATATCGGGAGATATGTGAATTTATTTGAATCTTACACCGATGAAACCAATGAGGCCACAAAAACACAAGTGTACAAAAAAAACATAAACTTGCATGCATAAACTTAGACTCATGCGTTACTTTTGCCGCACCCGGTATATAAAATTTGGACGTCCTCTCACAAGCAAACGAAGCATTTTAGGAATAAGTTTATAAGGTCGAATCGACTTATGTTAATTTCGGGAATCTGTACCTTTTCCATGTCATCGTTGTTTTGGGCAGCCTGTAGGGTTGTAAATAGCAGATAAAATTAGTTTGTAATATTTTTTTCACTTTCCGTTTAACAGGAAATTCTTCCTACTAATAGTTTTTAAATGGGACATGCAGTATATTTTTCCATTTTCCATTTTTTCACTTTTAAAAACATTTGTTGACAATTGACAAATGTCTTTAAAATGTATTTTTTACTAAATGGAATGGTATTTAGTGCCCCTTAAGCTTATAGTGCGAATTTTAATAAGGAAGTCATAAATAATAGATCTGAAAAAAGACAGTAATATTGTAGTTTGTCAATTGTCATATTTCTCTTCTTTATGATTCCTTTTTTTGTGTGTTTTTTGTCGGTACACCATAACTCCCTTAATAAATACTTGATCAAAACCAATAATTGAGCGATATTTTGAAGATTACTTTCGCCCACAATAACGAACAATAAACAAACAATTCAAAATTAAGACAAATGTTTTTAAAATGTATTTTTTACTAGATGGAATGATTTTTAGTGCCCCTTAAGTTTATAGTGCGAATTTTAATAAGAAAGTCATAAATAATACTTCTGAAAAACGACAGTATTATTGTAGTTTGTCAATTGTCATACTTTTTTCTATCGTTCGCACTACTCTTCTTTATGATTTCTTTTTGTTTGTGTTTTTTGTCGGTACGCTTATCTTCCTTAATGAATACTTCATCAAAACCAACAATTGAGCGATCATTAACGAACAATAAACAAACAATTCAAAATTAATGTTTCTTTTTAAAAATTCTTGAAAACCGTACTCTCAAAGATTTTTTTGGTCGATACGTAATATCTCCCTTAATACTTCACCAAAACCAACGATTGAGCCATTATTTTGAAAGTTTCTTTCACCGTTAATGACGAAAAATAAACAAACAATTCAAAACTAATGTTTTTTATTAATATTTAAACTGATATTCTCAAGGCTGTTTTTTTGGTACGCCATATCTCCCTTTATTCTTCACCAAAACTAATGATTGAGCCATTATTTTGAAGATTATTTTCACCGCTAATGACGAAAAATGAACAAACAATTCATAAATTAATATTTGTTTGAAATTTTTTTTTTAACTGTAATCGCAAGGGTGGTTTTTGTCGATACTCCATATCTCCCTTAATACCTCATAAAAACCAAAGATTGAGCGATCATTTTAAAGATTGCCTTCGCTCACAATGACGAAAAATAAACAAACAATTCAAAATTAATGTTTCTTTTAAAAAATTCTTAAAAACCGTAATCTCAAATGTGATTTTTGTCGATACTCCATATCTCCCTTAATACTTCACTAAAATTAATGACTGGGCCATGATTTTGAAGATTTGCTTCACCACTACTGACGAAAAATGGACAAACAATTCAAAGTATATTATTTCTCAAGGGTGTTTTTTGTGTCGGTACGCCGCATCTCCATTAATACTTCATCAATACCAATGATTGAGCCATTATTTTGAAAGTTTCTTTCACCGTTAATGACGAAAAATAAACAAACAATTCAAAACTAATGTTTTTTATTAATATTTAAACTCGTATTCTCAAGGCTGTTTTTTTGGTACGCCATATCTCCCTTAATACTTCACCAAAATTAATGATTGAGCCATCATTTTGAAGATTATCTTCACCGCTGATGACGAAAAATAAACAAACAATTCAAAATTAATATTTGTTTTAAAATTTTTTTAAAAACTGTAATCTCAAGGGTGGTTTTTGTCGATACTCCATATCTCCCTTAATACCTCATAAAAACCAATGATTGAGCGATCATTTTAAAGATTGCCTTTGCTCACAATGACAAAAAATAAACAAACAATTCAAAATTAATGTTTCTTTTAAAAAATTCTTAAAAACCGTAATCTGAAATGTGATTTTTGTCGATACTCCATATCTCCCTTAAGGGGATGTTTACACTTTCCCAAAGTTTCTGAGGGACGCCGCGGGTTGGGACGAGGTAAAAATTTGGTGTCGAAGGGGCGGTACCAAATAACTTGCGGCTCAGTTCAAACTGAAACATCATGTTTATGTATCTTTCTATATCATAGTTTACACAGTACAACTGATCGACTAGGGTGGGCAATTGTAGCCGGAGGCAGTGTCGCAGGTAGAGAGGCACATTTGTATTTTGAGTATTTTCATCTCTTTCACAAGAATCTGCTTTGGGAAACATTTACAGAATGCAGAAAAAGTATCAAATAATGGCTGTAACTTTTAAATTATATTTTAATTATAGTTATGAAAAGTTTAATAGAAAAGTTTTTAGGTTTTTAATTGCGCATGACATGACGTTTGTAATTTGATACTAACTTTCTTTGTTTAACTACTATGACAATCAATTTTGTTTTTTCTAATTAAGCCAAATCATTTTTTTGTGATCTTTAAACGAGCGTATTTCTCTGTAGTTTGTAACGCAAATCTACAATTACAGCAAAAAACTACAAAAAAATGTATAGAGAAAAATGTATTTGGTAGAGAAAAAGTCCATGATTATTGGTAAAGAAGGCCATGAAAATGTTGAATATTTTGCATGCTGGCGAGTACAGGATGGTTCATTTTCGATGGCTACGTAGGAGATCTCAAAAAGTAATTTTTTTTTCGAAATCTTTAAACCTTCCTAACTTTTTTATTATTTTTGTTATTAACTTCATATAAAAACATTATTGATGCACATTTCTACGTAATATGCAACGATTTAGTGAAATTATATTTTGGCCTGTTTATTTACCAGTAATAAATCAAACTTGCGTTTTTTAAATATAAGCAATAGAAGACGATTGTATTTTTAAAAATGTTATTTTTTTCTTTTTTTTTAAATATATATAGGTACAACCGTGGACAGTCAAGAATAACACTTTAGCCGGCGGGTGTGATGCAAATACCGACTCAATGACAATATCTCATAGAGTCGGTATTTGCATAACACGGGTGTTATTCTTGACTGTCCATGGCTGTACATTATGCGATAGTCCTAAAAACTTTTAAAAAATTTGATAATTAAAATTTAGTTCGCAATTTTTTCTAAGTTTGCCATGGAAAACAAACGATTTATTTTGTTATATTACTTACCAAAGTGCAGAAAATTGTTAAAGTGTCAAAAATATATTTTGTTTCTATTTTGTTTTCATACGAAAAATGCAAAGCTACGAGAAATTTGAAAAATACGTACGACATGATAGAGCGTTACATCGAATCCAATAAAAATCGCAAGACCATTTCTCTTGAATATAAAAAAATATTCGGATAAGCTGCAACACTTCCTAGGACTTCCTTCCTTCCTCTTTTCATTAGCGTATATCTTTGGAAGTTCTAATATTTTCAAACCCGGTTGGCGTCTTTCAGGAAATATTTCAAAATAGGTGCTTTTTGTTTTTGCCGCATTTTTGTTGGATTCGATGTAATACCCTAATATGTCGTACTTTTTAAAATTTTCTTTTGCAAACAAAACGTAAACAAAGGGTATTTACTGCACATTTGGTTGGTAATTTAACAATATAAATCGTTTATTTTTCATGGCTGATTTATTAGAAATTGGAAAATAAAATTATCCATTTTCTGAAATTTTCATCTCATATAAAATGTAGGTACTTTTACATATTTTTAAAAACAAAAAAGGCGTTTTTAAAAATGCAATCGTCTTCTGTCTTTTATATTTTTAAAAACACAAGTTCGATTTTTTATAGCTAAATAAACAGCTCAAAATAACATTTGACTAGATCGTTGAATTTTACTTAAAAATATGCTTCCATAATGTTTGTATTTCAAGTTAATAACACCATTAACAAAAAAGATAGGAATTTTTAATAATTTCGACGAAATGGCAATTTTTGCTTATATCTCGAAAACTAAAGAAACTACACCAAAATAAGTTTCTCAAAAATCGAGCTCAAAAATGCGCCACTTGTATTTTTCTAAGTCCATTACTTTACGAGATCTCCTATGTGGTCATCAAATTTTTTTTTACAGAGACGACCCGCAAGCCTCTTTTGATTTGTTCCTCTATAAAACCACATTTTCTATTTTGCATACAACATCTGCTTTTTACAATGTCAACAAATAATTGTTATAATTAATAAAATGTGATCAAAACGGTGACACATAAAAAATCACCGTTTTTATTTTTGAATAATAAAAACTAATCGAAATGTCGGCATGTTTTTTTTATGAAATGACCATAATTGTTTATAATAAATACCAGACAAATCAAAATTCCGATTTTTGAAGCTCGAAAATGAACAGCGGGCGGAACTTTCAGGCATTTCTGCTCCTGCAAATATCTCAAGCAGTTTCTGCGGTCACCTCGATTAAACGCAAACAAAAGATAGTGTCAAAAATGCTTGACACAACATTTCAATGACTTAAAAATCAACAAAAATTAAGGCAAACGAATAAACTAAACATACAATCTTATAGAGCAAGAATTCCTCTTCCAAATAACATATGACATAACGCCAAAACAATTAATTTCCGCGCGTAGTTTTAAGGTTAAAAAAAAACTTATTAAAATTCATCCCATTGTAATATTGTGCCGGTGTTTTCTATATTTTCGAGAATTTCAGCATACCGCACTTGTGCCCAGGGGCCTTCTTCTCAGGTATAAGCAATAAAGCCCTTTGTCAGCCACTCAACCAATGAAATGGGACAGATTGTGGTAAGGCGGGTACAACCAATAATTCACAAAAAATTACGCAGAGGGCGCAATTATCAGCACCAGAATTTGTAGATTTTCGACTTTGTAGAGCTTTCGCCGCCACTTGAATACAGAAAATCTATCCAACTAATTTCAAAGTTTGTTTTTGTTTTCAACAGACAAAAGATGAATCTATGTTTCTGTGGGAGCGGAATTTCCAAATTATATCTGGTAGAGCTAGGAAATACATCCAAAGTTAGTGATTTTTCTTGATAGCAAAAAGGGTAAAATTTTTCAAAATTTAAAAAAACTAGCTCCAACGAAACATGAATTGAACATTAATTAATGCATGTCAAAAATTTGAGAAAAATCTGTCGATAAATGACGCTGTAAAAGTCTTTCTCCCGAGCTGTGTTTTTGGTATGTTTTCGACCAGTGTAAATATCCCCTTAATACTTCACCAAAATTAATGACTGGGCCATGATTTTGAAGATTTGCTTCACCACTACTGACGAAAAATGGACAAACAATTCAAAGTATACTATTTCTCAAGGGTGTTTTTGTGTCGGTATGCCGTATCTCCTTTAATACTTCATCAAAACCAATGATTGAGCCATTATTTTGAAAGTTTCTTTCACCGTTAATGACGAAAAATAAACAAACAATTAAAAATTATTGTTTTGTATTAATATTTAAACTCATATTCTCAAGGCTGTTTTTTTTGGTACGCCATATCTCCCTTTATTCTTCACCAAAACTGATGATTGAGCCATTATTTTGAAGATTATCTTCACCGCTAATGACGAAAAATAAACAAACAATTCAAAATTAATATTTGTTTTAAAATTTTTTTCAAAACTGTAATCTCAAGGGTGGTTTTTGTCGATACTCCATATCTCCCTTAATACCTCATAAAAACCAATGATTGAGCGATCATTTTGAAGATTGCCTTCGCTCACAATGACGAAAAATAAACAAACAATTCAAAATTAATGTTTCTTTTAAAAAATTCTTAAAAACCGTAATCTCAAATGTGATTTTTGTCGATACTCCATATCTCCCTTAATACTTCACCAAAATTAATGACTGGGCCATGATTTTGAAGATTTGCTTCACCACTACTGACGAAAAATGGACAAACAATTCAAAATTATTGTTTTTTTTTATTAATATTTAAACTCATTTTCTCAAGGCTGTTTTTTTGGTACGCCATATCTCCCTTTATTCTTCACCAAAACTAATGATTGAGCCATTATTTTGAAAGTTTCTTTCACCGTTAATGACGAAAAATAATCAAACAATTCAAAATTATTGTTTTTTTTATTAATATTTAAACTCATTTTCTCAAGGCTGTTTTTTTGGTACGGCATATCTCCCTTTATTCTTCACCAAAACTAATGATTGAGCCATTATTTTGAAGATTATCTTCACCGCTGATGACGAAAAATTAACAAACAATTCAAAATTAATATTTGTTTAAATTTTTTTTTAAAAACTGTAATCTCAAGGGTGGTTTTTGTCGATACTCTATATCTCCCTTAATACCTCATAAAAACCAAAGATTGAGCGATCATTTTGAAGATTGCCTTCGCTCACAATAACGAAAAATAAACAAACAATTCAAAATTAATGTTTCTTTTAAAAAATTGTTAAAAACCGTAATCTCAAATGTGATTTTAGTCGATACTCCATATCTCCCTTAATACTTCACCAAAATTAATGACTGGGCCATGATTTTGAAGATTTGCTTCACCACTACTGACGAAAAATGGACAAACAATTCAAAGTATATTATTTCTCAAGGGTGTTTTTTGTGTCGGTACGCCATATCTCCTTTAATACTTCATCAAAACCAATGATTGAGCCATTATTTTGAAAGTTTCTTTCACCGTTAATGACGAAAAATAAACAAACAATTCAAAACTAATGTTTTTTATTAATATTTAAACTCGTATTCTCAAGGCTGTTTTTTTTTGTACGCCATATCTCCCTTTATTCTTCACCAAAACCAATGATTGAGCCATCATTTTGATGATTACCTTCACCGTTAATGACGCAAAATAAACAAACAATTCAAAGTATATTATTTCTCAAGGGTGTTTTTTTGTCGGTACGCCATATTTCCTTTAATACTTAATCAAAACCAATGATTGAGCCATTATTTTGAAGGTTTCTTTCACCGTTAATGACGAAAAATAAACAAACAATTCAAAATTAATATTTGTTTTAAAATTTTTTTAAAAACTGTAATCTCAAGGGTGGTTTTTGTCGATACTCCATATCTCCCTTAATACCTCATAAAAACCAATGATTGAGCGATCATTTTGAAGATTATCTTCACCGCTAATTACGAAATATAAACAAACAATTCAAAATTAATATTTGTTTTAAAATTTTTTTAAAAACTGTAATCTCAAGGGTGGTTTTTGTCGATACTCCATATCTCCCTTAATACCTCATAAAAACCAATGATTGAGCGATCATTTTGAAGATTATCTTCACCGCTAATTACGAAATATAAACAAACAATTCAAAATTAATGTTTCTTTTAAAAAATTCTTAAAAACCGTAATCTCAAATGTGATTTTTGTCGATACTCCATATCTCCCTTAATACTTCACCAAAATTAATGACTGGGCCATGATTTTGAAGATTTGCTTCACCACTACTGACGAAAAATGGACAAACAATTCAAAGTATATTATTTCTCAAGGGTGTTTTTTGTGTCGGTACCCCGTATCTCCTTTAATACTTAATCAAAACCAATGATTGAGCCATTATTTTGAAGGTTTCTTTCACTGTTAATGACGAAAAATAAACAAACAATTCAAAACTAATGTTTTTTATTAATAATTAAACTCGTATTTTCAAGGCTGTTTTTTTTTGGTACGCCATATCTCCCTTAATACTTCACCAAAATTAATGATTGAGCCATCATTTTGAAGATTATCTTTACCGCTAATGACGAAAAATAAACAAACAATTCAAAATTAATATTTCTTTTAGAAAATTCTTAAAAACCTTATTTTGTCATAGCGCCATCTATTGACAATCTGTTTAACTGACATCTCCCACTTTCCAAACGCATTCCGTGCGGTAAGACGGTGAAACAAGCACAATCGCGATCCGAATTTTTCACACGGGCACCAGCTGTAAATGATTAATTTTTTTTAGATCATGGAGGACGCTGCTGTCGGAACGGTCGTCCACACGCTCGTGGCTTTAGATCCCGACGTGAACTCCTCCGAAGCTTTGAACTTTGCAGCAACGGAACCCATCACAGCGCTCGACAAACACGGAAACGAAGTGTTCGACGACAACGTCTTCAGAAACTTTTTTTCCGTGGACAAAAACAGCGGCCGCGTGACCGTTTCGAACCGCCTCGACCGAGACGTGGCCGCCACCGTCAGAATAACAGTTTTAGTGACTGATATCACAGCTCCAAGCGTCCAGCAGGGCGAAGGCTTGCTGGTTGTGACCATAACCGACGTCAACGACTCCCCGCCCCAGTTTCTTCCGCCTTGGACTGTGGAAAATCCGGTGTACAACTTGGAATTGAAGGAGGAGCAACCCGTGGGCACCATCGTGGCCACCTACAAGGCGATCGATGAAGACTCGGACATCGCCGCTTACGCCATAATCCCCCAAAACGAGCACTTCCAAATCAACAACGGCACCGGCATCGTGCAGATTAAGAAGAAGATCGATTTTGAGCAAACGCAGCGGTTGAATTTTACGATCCTCGCGTTCGATTCGGGGGTGCCGCAGCTGAACACCTCGGCCACGGTTCGCGTGAAGGTCGTAAATTTGAACGACAACGATCCCGTTTTCACTGAGAGGATCTACAACGCGAGCGTGAATGAAAACTCCCCGAAGGGCACATACGTCGTTAGTGTTAGTGCAAGCGATGCAGACGCCGGCGATTACGGGAAGTTGACGTACAGTTTGGCCGGAGAGCACAGCGAGAACTTCGCGATTTCGGAAAGCGGCGTCGTGACCGTGGCCAATTCCGACTTCCTGGACCACGAAACCGTCGACGAGGTCGTGGTCCAGGTGGTGGCGAGCGACGGCGCCCCGAGCCACTTGAAGCGCTCGGTCACGGTCCCCATAAACATTAAAATATTGGACGTCAACGATAACGCCCCCAAATTTAATCAGAGCGAGTATAACGTGACCGTAATCGAGAACGTGAGGTTGAATCCGCCGGTGCCGCTCCTGCAAGTGAACGCAAGCGACGCGGATTCTGGGATTAACGGAAACATCCATTACAAAATCGTCGCCGGGAATGATAACGACGTGTTCTTGCTCGGGGTGGAGACGGGGATTTTGTATCCCCACAAACCGCTTCTTGGACAAAACCGCGACTTCCACCTGACGATCGAAGCACGAGACGGCGGCGGAAACGGCCATTTGTTTGACAAAGCCACGATTCATGTGCAAGTCCTAAACGTGAACGAACACGCGCCCGAATTCATCATCCCCCAACTATCCAACGCAACAGTTGAAATAACTGAAGTAATTCGAATCGACAATTGCAAGCGCACTGTAATCAAATTGAGTTTCAGAACGCAGCTGTGGAGAATTATCAAGTCATGACGGTTAAAGCCACCGACAAGGACGAGAACGAGAACGGAAGAATCACTTATCATTTGAAAGTGAACGGAGCGGATGTGCAACAAACCGACGAGTTTTCAATCGACGAAAACACGGGCGAGTTGCGGACGAAAGTCTTTCTGGACCGCGAGGAAAAATCAAAATACGAAGTATAACAACATCACCGTCGCGTGTATCAGTTTTTACTTGTCGTTATGTGTTGTAGTTGGTTTTGGTGGCAAAAGACCACGGCTCGCCCAAATGGTTTGAAACGCTGCGATATTTAACAATTCTTCTTGTGGACTCCAACGACAATCGCCCCGAATTCCCCGACACTCAATCAACAAACCCCTATCATTTCTACGTGACTGAAAACGAGAAACGCGGGGTGAGAATAGGACAAGTGAAGGCACTGGATCGGGACGAAGGAAACCACGCTAAAGTCTATTACTACTTCTTGAAAGGCAACGACGGTGGCGATTTTCTTCTGGACAAGATTGAAGGTGACTTGTACGCGAACAAAACATTCGATCGCGAGGACCGCGACGACTACGACCTCCTAATCATCGCCAACAACGACCCGGACTTTTACTTGTCGGAAGAAGACAAAAGCAAGATGAGCCAAGAGGAAATAATGCACGACAGTAGCATTGCGAAAGTGAAAGTCACAATAAACGACTTAAACGACAACGTCCCCATCTTCGAACAGTCGATTTATAACACTGCAGTAAACGCAATGGCTAACATCAACGACTTCGTCACAAACGTCACCGCTTTCGACCCAGATCTTGGTCCTAACGGTTCCTTAACATATTACATAAAAGCGTCAAATTTGTACAAATACGGCTCAAACAAGAGCTCAGGTTCCATAATTCCGTCGCCGTTTAATATCACGGAAAAAGGCGAAATTACAACCGCTACATATCTCGCCGAGAACAACCAACACAGATTTGTCGTGGACATAATCGCGCGCGAGAATGCGTACCCAGAGCGTGAGGCTTACACCCAAGTTCATGTAAATGTTATTTGTTCAATCGCAACAAAAGTTTGTACAATGCAAATGCTTCAGGTGTGGATTTTCGAGCCCGAGCAGCTAATCCGCGTCATTTTGTCCCGCCCGGCCGAAGAAGTGACCCGCGAGCGCGAGGAAATCGTTGCTGAGCTTAGCAACGCCACGCAAAGTCTTGTAATAATTGACGAGATTCGCTACCATACCGACGACAACGGTTACAAGAACGAGGACTGGTACTATCTCTTCATACGCATTTGTGCGACTCATTTTTGTGTGCAGGTCCGACATGTACATTTTGGTCGTGGATCCGCAAACTAAGACCATCCTTCCCGTTCCCGAAGTGCTCAAAATCATCGACTCCAAATACGACTTTCTGAAGGACTACTACGCGGGTTTTGCTATCGAGAACGTCCTCCCGGCTTTTGTAATGGAAAAAGACGAGTCGTTCGACCCGGCTTTGGCAGCTCTCATCGCTTTGTTAATCGTCCTCTTTGTTGGAATCATTACTTTTATTATCGTATGCTGCTGTTTGAGGCACTGGGTCATTTCGCCGACCGACTTGAAGAAGAAAGACGCTCTCATTAAGAAGGCTATCATCGACGACTTGAACACGACAGAAAATCCGCTGTGGATCGAACAGAAGCTGAAAATTTACGAAGAACAAGAACTGACAATGCAGGTATTTAACGAAGCGGACGCCAATGCCATGGGACGACGTAACAGCGACGACTTTGTTACGGTACGCTCCACTAACTGTTAATTTTTGCTAAATTGTGGTCGTAGGATGATAATACGTACGCCACAATTCAACACCCCAACAGGCGAGGTTCTGCACATATTGCTTCACGCTCTCTAGCCGACGATTTAGCCGATTATGCCACGTTATCGGGACTTCCTCATCAAACTGATAGCTCGCAAAGCTCGTTAAGAGGCGCACCAAATGTAAAACTCGCCCGTTTAATGGACAATAATAACGGATTTGATTTTAGTACTACGAAGCCGCGATGGGCTTCCAAGGTTCCACGTTTCAAGTCCCAGAAAGAATCAGCAATTCCAATGATTACGACTCGTACAGGACGAGGTTTAAAGGGTCCGAGCTGACCATCAATCAAGAGGGACAACCCGAATATGTTGCCGAACTGATTTAGAATTTAAGCGAACGAAATGCCTTTGTGTTGAGAAGAAACGTGACTGTTAGAATGCGTGAAAGTGACAATAGTGATTGCGAGAGATTTGCTCTTTCGAGATCAAACTTAACAGACAGTTTTTCTATTGAAAAGTGATATCTGCAGTCTACTGTAATTTATTGAGCGATGTGTACGTTACCTGATACTTGACTAGGTAATTTGTTCGATTTTTAGCACGATTTGAGGGCCATATCAGTTTTTACTTGTGTCTAATTTTTAGTATTCTTATATTACTTATTTATTTTTTGTAATAATTTGAATAAAGATAAATCTGAATAGATTTGTACATAAATCTTCGAACAGGTGTTTATTATTTATAAATTCCCAATTCAAATTAAAAAGCAGAATTATAACTAAATACAAAATATTGTCAATTGTATAAAATGTGCCGTTAGTACATGCTCCAGCTATATATACGGATTAAAATAAAATAATTAATGAACTCAGACGACAAGGACGTTCCAGCCTATAAAAAATTTTTGATAATGTTTAATTTAATTTATTATGTAGACTGCCCTTAGTTGGGCCTTGATTTTGGGCACTTCCAAAGCCGATTTCTGGCGTTCCTTAGGTTTTTTGTCTACTTTTTAGTATTCTTATATTTCCTACTTATTCTTTGTAATAATCTGAATAACGATAATTCTGAATAGATGTGTACATAAATCTTCGAAGCTCTCTATTATTTATCAATTCCCAATTCAAAATAAAAAACACAATTCTGCTAATAAACCAAAAATATATTAAACACTCAGTACATGTACAACTCTCATCTATTATAACTAAATACAAAATATTTTCAAAGGGATAAAAAGTGCCGTTAGTACATGCTCTAGCTAAATAGGGATTAAAATAAATTAATTAATGAACACAATTGACAAGGACGTTCCAGCCTATTAGAAATTTTTGATAATGTTTAATTTAATTTAATTTAATTTATTCTGTTGACTGCCCTTAGTTGGACATTGATTTGAGGCACTTCAAAAGCCGATTTCTGGGGTTCCTTGTTTTTTTTTGTGTCTACTTTTTAGTATTCTTATATTTCTCATTTAGTTTCTGTATTAATTTGAATTGTAATAATTTGAATAACGATAAATCTGAATAGTATTGTACATAAATCTTCGAAGCGGTCTATTATTTATTAACTCCCAATTCAAAATAAAAAAGCAAAATTCTGCTAATAAACCAAAAATATATTAAGCACTCAGTATATATACAACTCTCATCTTTATAACTAAATACAAAATATTGTGAAAGAGATAAAATCTGTCGTTATTACATGCTCCAGCTAAATACGGATTAAAATAAAATAATTAATGAACACAAACGACAAGGACGTTCTAGTCTATTAGAAATTGTTGATAACGTTTAATTGAAATTCAAGTTCACTCAGTTTTTTACTCTGTTAATTGCCCTTAGTTGGACCTTGATTTTGGGCACTTTGAAAGCTAATTTCTAGGATTACTTGGGTTTTTTGTGTCTGCGTTTTAGCAGGTATTCTTATATTTCTTATTTATTTTTTGTAATAATTTGAATAACGATAAATAAAATAGTTGTGTACATAAATCGTCGACGCCGTCTATTATATATTTATCAATTCCCAATTCAAAATAAAAAACGGAAATCTGCTAATAAACCAAAAATATATTAAGCACTCAGTAGATGTACAACTCTCATCTATTATAACTAAATACAAAATATTGTCAAAGGGATAAAATGTGCTGTTAGTACATGCTCCAGCTAAATTCGGATAAAAATAAAATAATTAATGAACACAAACGACAAGGACGTTCCAGTCTATTAGAAATTTTTAATAAATTTTAATTGGAATTGGAGTCGACTCCGTTTTTTATTCTGTTGACTGCCCTTAGTTGGACCTTGATTTTGGGCACTTCGAGGGCCGATTTCTGGGGTTCCTTGGGTTCGTTCAACGATTGAGCAACGTTGTCCTGCAACAAGATCGAATATCACAAATCAAGATAGTGAAGATTCGTGACAAACACTCAAACTACTTGAGGCCTCGATTGGGGACTTATTATACATAATTCCCACTTGGAGACTAATAGAACCAAGAAAGCTGAACTTACCAGCAAATCGGTGATGAAAACGTTAAGTTGCTTAAGTAATTGAGTGAAATGGTGCGCTTGAGTTTTGAGACTCGTGACGATTGCTCGCTGAACTCCTTCCAAAGGGCCACTCTAAGAAAGCAAACCAAATCACTATAAGCCTCAATAACTGTTTGGCGAGCGAAAGCAACCCACGATTATCAAATGAATCCTCAAAGCGTTATTTAAAATAATCCGCGAAGCTTTGGTTCTATTAGTACTCGCCCTTCGTTCACGCTAAAAATAAAACTACCACTTTACAAAAAATAGTAGTTTTATTTTGGTTGCCACCAATAGCAGTTACCTTAATAAGCGAATCCGCGAAGTGCAGAAATCTGGAGACGGTGGCGTGCAACGAAAGAGTCACATTCTTCGGAATCGTGCTCAGAAGCCCGCTTGTAAAATTCACCAAATGCACAACTCTTCGAGCCGACTCTCTGGTAAGGAGCACGATCAATTGCTCAAGATTTTCGGGACGAGCTTGATTTTCGGGCTCGTCTTGGCTCAAGCTCGCCCACAACTCGCGCCCTTTACTCAAGGCAAGTTTGGGGTCAGTGGCAATCTAAAAGAAAATTTCTAACACAAAATTTGGTACCTGGTGAGAATTACCAGCTCAGCGACGTAGATTAGAACATGAATCGCTTCAGCGCTTTGTTCCTTCAAAGCTTTGGCCTCGGCAAGCGTCCTCTTAGTAAGTCTACGTTGGAGTTTTCCTGAGAAACGGCCGACGTGGTGAATCGTATGAATGGCTTTTGCTGCGGGACCGTCGATTTGTGACTCCTCGCTTTCATTCTCTGCAACGGTTCAACATTTAACTCATAAAAAACTGAGATGAATTCTACCATTATTGGCTTGGTCGTCGTACACGGCAGCTGGAAAATACTTGTCCACGTATTTGTCTGCAACATTTAGCGCCCCATCAAGTCTGTCCGCTGCGAAAGCTGTATATTTGCTCGACAAAACGGTCGTCCCGATTTGTTTAACAGAATCCGCACGTTTCAGAACAGGACGCACGATTTTAGTGCTCACATCCGTTACGTACTGCTTCGTATTCCAGTAAATCTGGAACCTGTTATTAAAAGGAGACCGAAAGAGTTCGATGTTACCATTTCTGGAGGAAGCGCGATGGACGGAACGGTCTTCTCGACCACGTCCAAGCTCTTGCACAAAATTTTGTCGATGGACGAAATGGGAGTTTCGAACAAAGCTATGGTCGGTAAAGCGGTGCCGTACGCCACTTGAACGGTCGACTCTGCTTGCTCCAAGGTCCAAAAGAGCAAATTATTCGATTTCTGAAAGAATTCTAGTGAGGCTCCGGGCACGAGTCGAGCGAACGTACTTTTATCTTGTAGTAGACGTTTCCAGCAAAATTCCAGCCGGATTCAACGATCGGAAGAGTGGTAATCCTGTGCAAGGATTCCAAGTCTTGCAAAGTGAACGGTTTTCTCTTCGTTTGCACGTTGGTCGTCACTTTAAGAATTCGAAAATTACAAATTTGCACAAAGTTGGTGAATTTTAATTACGTCACCTTTGGTGTCAAGTTGACCCAAAGAACACAAGGTATAGCTTTAATCTCGAGTGCTGATAATAGTTTGCAGAAAAATAACAGAGGAATTTGAAGATTGCGGATTATATCAACATGCTCGTATTTCAATCCCCTGTTTATTATTCATAAATTTTAATGTTTCACAGACGGATCTCTGATATGGGGAAGTTCATAGTTCAAACAATTTTTCAATGTATGGAATATGTTTTAGTTCCGTCTGGAAATGTACTTTGAAACGTGTTTACAACCTATGCTTTAAATTCAAAATCTTCCATAAACTTTCTAATTCTCTTTAAAAAGTCTTGAATTAATTACCGCTATCAGTTAATAAGTAACCCTTGAGAGACAAATGATGTAAGGATAACAAACAAAGGTGATTATTCAACTTGAGATTCCTTACTTATCATAAGTAAGATCCTGTTCGGCACCAGCTTCGACGCCTTAACTAATTTTTACAGAAAGTGTAACGAGTTTCATTAAAGCCGACGTTGCAAATACTAATTTTTGAAAGCAGGAATTTTAATCATGCTCACAGTTCATTTCTGCTTACAGAATAAACATGTCACGGGGCTTATCACTCGCCAATTTAAAAATAAATATGATATCATGCACAATACATTCTTATCAATACAATTTTGTCAATTTTGATTAGGTTTCAGCTTCTCATCTTTGTTATTTAGCCAAATTTAATTTTTGGGTTTAACTTCGAATCGTGCTTTTCTACTTACTTTTTATACTGTCCCAAGCAACGTTCACTTGAAACTGACCATTACTTCTATCTGTTATGCTTCTTTCATGAAGCCCACGTGATAGTGGAAGACCTATGACTTTAGATGCCTTTATACAACCTTCGATAACGTATTGAAAATAAATACATTTATATAAATTTTGGAGGTAAGGGGAAAAGTGCACTTTAAGCGCATTTCGATAAATTGTAAAACAGTAAACTCTCAGGGCCATTATAATTAAATTATTAATAATTTAAACAATTTTCCGTTTTAGTCCTGTATTTACATAGGTGTTTTCAAACGGTTCATTTAAATGATTACAGAAAATGTGTATGAAACGTTACAATTTAATAAACAGTATAAATCTGAAAAGTTTCTAATGTATATTATAAGAAATGTTTCCACGAAATCAGCAAAGAATTACTTTAAGAATTACGAATAAATTATCATTTCAAAAATTAATGTATTTTATATGTTTACGCAGATAATGAATACAATTTGATTTTTGTATCTGCCAATTTATCATTAATAGCGATATCTAATCTGTTATAGGAAAAATCTGCACCATTTGCAGGAGATAAGTGAATACAGTTCTCATCAGGTACCAAAATAAAGCGGCTGATACAGTGTAATGTGACATAAACTACTGTTTTTTTAAGATACTTTGCAGGTAATAAATAATTAAGTTATTATAACGTTAGGTTTTCCAGACTTTTCACAATTTTAATTTACAATTCCTAAATTGGTGTTTTATTTATATAATTTTTTACAACAATGGATGATTTTGCGAAATTTTGATAATCAGTAATTTTACTAATTTTTCCAGTTTCCATTAAATACCTTCTGTTTAATCACCATATGTAAAAATTTGAAAACTGATAACGAGATTGATTAAATCGGCACTTAAACACTCTTCCATCTCAGCTATCTTTTCATTTTACGTATTTCATAAATACGTCGGTTGTCGCAAAGTTTTGTGAATAACATATTTCTACACATTTGACTGATCTTCAAAAACAGCATCGTGTGAATATGCAAGAAAATGATCCAAAATTTAGACACTAAAACTTAAAACTTAATGACACCGACCGTGAAAGCCTACATACTTTCATAAACTTAGAGAAAGATCGTCACAAGAGACGAAACGAGTCAGAAACTAAATATCAGTCCGGTAAGGGTCTTTGGGTAGCAAATTTAGTAGGTCTTGTTGCCAAGTTAATTGATACAGCTTGATTTAGACTTGTTTTAATATTATATATTCACATATATTTAAAATGTTTAAAATATATTTTAAAAAATCTATCACTTTAGATACAAAAGGAAAAATTAAAATCTAAGAAAATTTCTGAAAGTAACTTTTAACAATTAGAATCAGGAAGCTACCCAGTAAACAAACAAACATTTAATAAACCTTGATAAAAACGTGAAACAAAACGTTGCAAGTCCGTTACATTTGACGTTGATTTAACGTCCTAATGTCTCGCTACTTAACATTAATTGAAACCAACTATTCAATGTTTACTCGTCGGAAATTATAAACGTTTATTCAACGGAAATTATAAACGTTTTTTAACGGAAATTATAAATGTTACTTTAACGTTATATTTAAACGTTGATTTAACGTTCTAGTATCCCGTGACTTAACGAATATATTCGTTGAAGTAATTTCAAATTTTCTAAGATGCAAGTCCCCACAATTCTTTACAAATTTACTCCTCTATTTTTTTTTAAATATCAAATGCAGAGGAAAAAACAAACGTAAAATTGTATGCAAGTTCCTTAATGTCTTCCGAAATGAGCCCAACTATCACGTTCGTATGTTTGTTCTTAACGTGTTATAGAAAAATATGACATACAAATGAAAAATTTGGGCTTATTGGTCATATTGCAACTGTGGCTTCAATGAAATTAGAAAAAACGTTGTTAAAAAAATTATGATCCTGCATCATGACAATACAAACTAAATCAGCATTGCCCCTACAACTAGGATCTAGCACCCAGTGACTTTATAGAGTGATAAGGTAAAAAAAATGCATTTTTATCTGGCAATGTATTGATAATAACAAATAATAATTATAAAAAAATGCGTGTTTTTTTCACCTCAGGCAGCCTTTTATGATATTTATAGGAGCTGTGTAAGCAAAGACTGCTTTAAGCGAGCGCAAAAGTGTAAAAACATGGCGGATAATAAATATTTTGAAAAAGAGTAAACAAATTTTTTAAATTTTTACTGTTTTTCAAAAATTTTACCGGATTTTTTGCAGCAACCCCTGTAACAAATCAGAAAATCTTTGTGTGTTAATAGAACATTTGAATCTTATTTATCATTTATAACTGGTCGCTAAAAAATGTATACTGTTTATATTACGAACCCAGCGGGAAAATGACCGCAATTATGGTATTTGTAAAAATAACAATTTTGGGATAAACCCAACTAACTACGAGTTTGGACCATATCGGCATTATTTTTCAGATTGAAAATGAAGATCAATTTAGTGATTTTCCTATCAATTGCTTCTTACGGTGAGAAATCTGCGAATCTCCTCTCAACTGTCTGTATCAACTGAGCGAAATTTTCAGGGTTGTGCTGGGAATTAGAGGACCCAAATGAGGAAGATGTAGAATTTATGATAACGCCTGATGGTGTATGCAAAATAGATGTTAACGAGAACAATAACGGTAGTACAGTAAATATTGCTAAATTAAGTGAAGGTAAGAGTTATTAAATTAAATTAAATTACTTAAATATTGGCTTCTAGGATATGGAAACATTACAATATCAAATGTGCTCAACAAAACTAATTTTCGGCTTCTTAATCCACAAGAAATAAACGGCTTTATTTTTGTAAACTATCTCGACTACGAAACACTTGCTGACCGACAATGCACGATCAGTGTGTCAGATACCTCCAGGTTAATACTAATATCTCTAAATATCGTGAACATCGACGATGAAAATCCTACATTATCAACGGCCCCCTGCACAATGCCAGTAAGTGAAAACTTCCCAGTTTGTTACTTTTAAAAAAACATAATTTTAGGAGAACACGAATATTACTATTGACAACTCCACATGCGTCTTTCAAGTCAGCGATCCTGACGGATGGTTAAACTCAATGAACTTTATCAACTTTCTGGGTTCAAACGTATTGTTTTAAATTGAAAAGCTACCCTATAAATTGCTGTTTTAGGAAGAAAACTCATTATTTGAGTTTAAGTATAAAGAGGAATTGGACGATAACGTCAAGGAAGCTAACGTGTATTTGGTACTTCAGGAGGGGATCAACTTGGATTACGAAACTGTTTCGTTCTACTCGTTCCATGTCGCGGCGAAGGTACTAGAAGACATGTGGTTGGGTGTTTGGTTGACAATCTTGTCCACAGGATAACGCGGGCCATCCAACCATTCCTCTGGCAGAGGTTCCCATTATAGTGCAAGTCGAGGATATGCCCGATCAACCTCCGGTTTGGCAAAGTTTGCAAACGGTCGCAACAATAGTCGAAAACCATCAAATGGTAACTACTTAAAAAATGTGGATTCTACAATAATTTTTTAAACAAATGTCCACGTTTATCGTTTCCTTAGAATTTCTTTAACTGTTTAGTATCATTATTATATTACAAACGCATCTGTCCCAAGTTTTATTTATTTTTAGACCATCCAAGTTCGCGCCAAAGACGGTGATTTCGGAATCAACAACGACATAGCATATTTAATCACACCAGAAGGTGAGCAACACAATTACGATCTCAGTTAGTTACAAATTGTCCTTTCAGAAGTTGCCACGGTCGATGAAAAGGGATTAATCACAGTGAATGAAATCGACCGAGAGAAAGATGAGACTGTCACGCTAAATATCACAGCATATGAGGTGCAACAGCCAGACTCAGTAAACTCCGCTAGTATTCTCCTTATAGTAGAAGATGAGGATGATTGTTTGCCAGTAATAAATCAGACTGAAAGTATTAAATTTCTTAATATTTCCATCGACGAAGGCTCTTCTGATATAGAAGCTATCATAGATGTCAACGATGAAGATATAGTAAGTATAAATGTGAAACGGTTCGAAATTTTCCAAAATATTAATCGCAGGGAGAAAATGCAATCTATACTGCTGAACTAACAGCAGATTTTAACGATTTCCTAAACGCTTTTGCTGTAATTCCTGCAAAAGGATACCAGGAGAGTAAACTCTCCTTATCGATAACCAACCCTAAGCTGCTTGACTACGAAAATGAGGAATGGCAAACCATTCAGATGACTGTAAGTTTTACTTGTTACTAATACGCAAAACGTGTGATGGGTTATGTTTTAGTTGCACACTATTGGTACGCATAACGCGACCCTCCAGGACAGCGTCAGCATCACAATCAATTTAGTGGACATAAATGACGAATTCCCAATATTTGACCGATCTGAATATGTTGTGAATGTCCCAGAAAGCGTAAGCAAGGGAGAATTCATAGCATACATCCAAGCGACTGACAGGGACGCTGCAGATAAAGAACTGCTCCACCAAATCGTGGGGGTTTCGGCAAACACGGCTTTTGAAATCGAAAAGTTCGGTGGAAATGTGACGACTAAAATTGACGACGCTCTCGATTACGAAAAACAGACAGAAGTCATCATACAAGTGACAACTAATGATAAAGTAAATCACGTGGGCAACGCACAACTGACCATCAACGTAATAGACGTCAACGACGAGCCGCCTAAACTATCAGTGGTAATTACTGATGACTTCTTTTTCGCGGGTGCCTCATTTTGTTTGAATTAGACATCGTCGATTGGGATCGATGAAAACCAAAAGAATGGAGCCGTGCTTGATACTAACATCCTTGCGTCGGATGAAGACACTACCGCAAAACTAACTTTCAGCATCGACTGGGACCAGTCTTATGCCACCAAAACCTCGCGACGGTTAAAGGAGGACACATTCCAAAGTTTACAGTAATTATTGTAAAATTTTACTTACTGTCCTGCGACGATTTTTACAAAAAATTTTTTGAAGTGACTTTGAAACATAGCTCTAATGTCATTTCTGACAATCAAAGTTTGTGCAAATGTCTCTAAAACACGTAAAATCAACATAAAATCTCTTGTCATTTTTGATTTTTTCGTCATTTCTACTCACTCTGAATGTTTCGTGAAGAACGAATTACATTTTTCTTCTTCTATCCACAATAATTACTTCACACACCAATAATAGTAATAACTTCGCACGTACTTTTGCTCGCTCGCCATTTTACGTCTTTGACATTATTAGAATTGAATTGATTATGCAACGCACATGACTCAAAAATGACCTAAACAACCATCATTCCTGTAAAATCAACCTCTTGCGTGATTTGAAAGAAATTTGCACAAACTTTCCTTAGTCAATTTGAAATTTGGACATCTAAAAATAAAGGTTAGTACCTCTAGCTATTGTGAACTGGTGCAGGACATAAAGTAAAAAATGACCATTATTGGAAAATTTGCAACTTTCTGTGTGTGATTTTAGTTGCATTAACATTGAAACGATTCCTGGCGAAAGCAACCATGAAGCTCATGCAAAGCTGACGATAATCGAAACCCAAATCGATAATACCCCCGATTATGAAGTCTTCGATACTCTGTACCTGTTCGTGGTTGTTGAGGATTTAAACACAGAGAAGGGTTCAAATCAGACGTCGAGTACAATTGACCAAATTTTTGACGTCGTTCTAATTGTTTTATTTTAGCACTAATCTCTATTAATATAGGTGATTTAAACGACAACGCTCCAATATTTGCAGAGAACACGGAAAGTCAGCAGCGGCAAGTGACAGAAAACTCTAAGGAAGGAACAGTGGTGACAACAGTCTTGGCCACTGATAAAGACATCAACGATAAAATAGAGTACACCATCGAGTAAGTAGGAAAAAATCAAGGGCGAAGAATTGTTTCATGTGAAAGTTGCAGGTCGATTGAAGATACTCCGAATTGGGTGGCAATAGACAGCGAAACTGGCACAATAACGGTTCATTTAAAGGACGACGAGCAAATAGATTGCGATTACCCGAATTCTTTGGAATGGTTGTATTATACAGTAACAGCAAGCGATGGAGTGCACAATACTTCAGCTGAAGTAAAAACAACAAAAGCGGTGATGGGCATTACAGTTCAATTTTATTTTCAGATTACTATATATATAATCGATCAAAACGATTGCAAGCCTGAATTGTCGGTGGATGCAATATCCATAACTGAGGACAATGGTCTCGATCCTAGCACGACCCAAAACAACACGCATATCATTACATTAAATTATACTGATCTCGATAGAGATGGTAATCGCTGATAAGAAGACGTTCCGATGATTTCACTGATTCGTTTCAGAACCGTTCCATACCGTCCTTTGTTCATTTTGGCCAACTACTAGCCCAGATGTTATAAACACCTTCAAAGTGGAAAACAACGAAATCATAGTGTATCTAACAAACGGCGGGAAACTGGATCGGGAGACTAATCCTAAGTTCGAATTCGATCTCAATTGCTATGATAATCCGACACATCAAGGATCAACATCATTCACCATTACTCCGGCTCCAAGAGTCACTATTACTTTAAAAGACGTCAACGACAACATCCCAGTGTTGAAGGAAGGACTTCGTTTGGATCCAATCAGTGAAAGTTACCAAAAAGTCTGCACTACGTTTAAAGAAATTCGTTCATTTCGGTTACTGTCTATTTTCAGGACACACCAGTACCGACAACGATTGTGGGTTTTGATCCGGATGAGGGTAAAAACGGAGAAATCACGTTTTCAATTATCAAGGTAGAAAGAATAAAATCAGAAAATCAACATGAGGACGTAACGGATTATTTTGATATTGCAAATAAAGAAAACGGTAAAGAGGCCACGCTAAGTGTTGTGAAAGATTTGCGTGACAAATGGGGCGTGCTTCAGTTCACCATCAGGGTACGTGTATGTGCTTAATATTTCACTAATGTCGCATATTTCAATTCCCTGGGTAGACCGTGGATAACGGAGATGTTCCGCTGTCCAGTGAAAATAACATCATCGAGCTTAAAGTACTCAAATTCAACTTTGAACCTCCAAAATTCTATTTTCCGGACGACGCAACGATTTATTATTTGAAACCGGTAATTGCTGCATCTCGCTGGTGAAATTCTGACCCACGATTTGCAGATACAAAGCGTGAACGCGCCGCTGGAAATGTACGATGGTACAGTTCTGCCCAACATTAACGGCACGGACCGACAGGGCGACAAATACAGGATAAAATATTCAATCTCTGAAGATTCAGAAGTTGCGCATTTTTTCTACATCCAGCAGCTCTCAGACACAGTGGGGCAACTTCGGTTGTCGCAGAAAGTCGCTCCACAAACTTATGACGTAAGTTGTATCAAATCGCCAATTTTCAAATGCTTAAAGTTACTTTCAGCTTGTTCTCATGGCGGCTGTGGAGCACGAAGATCCGCAACTGGGTGAAGCTAATTACAACACAAGTTGTAATATTAAAATAGGTTTCTTTGATGCCAACAAAACCGATCCTGTGTTCAGTTCACCTACTGACAAAATTGGCTTTGAAGAGAATTCTTTAGACGTGTCTTATCAAATTCCACAAGCTACGTATCCCGACATTACCAGTATCGTGTTAAACAGTTACTACTTCTTGCGCAATGGAAACAACAGCATTTTCCATGTGGACGTGAGCAGTGGGAACGTAACGCTTCTAACAACTTTGGACTATGAGAGTGAAACCACGTACGAGTTGACAATTCAGGCATCACATAGTCATGACGGTTACACTCCAGACGCTGTCGAAGAAACGCAACTCATTCTAACTGTCGACGTGAGAATTCACCATTTTTAATCACCATTCGCTTTTTATCGTGTTATAGGTAATTGATGTCAACGACGAACCGCCAGTTTTCGAAGCGAAGAACTACTTCGGAACCCTTCTATCCGCAGGAGCTCAAACAGTACTGTCGGTTCATGTAACATCCACACATAAACAATCACAGAAACGTTTGTATATTGTCCATTTCAGGCTACCGACAAAGACACTACCAGTCAAGGAAAACTCACGTATGACATATCTTCAGTGAAAGCAGAACCCGACTCTTTGTCCAAACTCCTTCCACAGGGCGACTGGTTCAAAATTAGCAACAACGGAGACATCACCACACAGTTCGACGTAAAAGACAACATGGACGGCTACTTCACGCTTGAAGTAGTCGTAACAGACGAACGTAAGCTTTAAACACCATCGGCGCAAAAATGTAGCAAATTTTTCAGCACCCGAAAGCCACCAAGACACCACAACGGTCAAACTGTACCTCGTAACGGCCAAAAACACTGTACGATTTAATTTCGGGAACGACGTGGAAACGGTTAATTCCAAAGAAGCGGACGTGTGTTGTTTTACAGTGCCCAATTCGCAGTTTTAAACCTCTGCTTTCAGATCAAGAGGATTCTGAAGGAGCAGTTTAAGTACGAGACCTACTTAGAACGAACCACGCAGGATTTAAATTCGACGGGCCAGTCCGCGAGAAGTATAGCCTCGATTTATTTCCTCGATATCTCGTCAAACGCGCCGGTTGACGCCGTCGAAATTTACAAGTAAAAGGGTCACATTTTATGCGCGGATTTTGTAAAAACCGTTTCAGGAAAGTCACGAACGTGGACACGTTCACCACTCTCAAGAGTGAGTTGCTCAAAGTTGGTCTGCTGCTTTTGAGCTTCAGCTCGGAGACGGAGACGGAAAATTTGGAAGCGATGCTGAGAGCATGGCTGATTGGGGTATCGGTAGTGTTGGGGGCTGTGTCTCTAATTCTTTTGGTTGCCTTCATCTTGAAGACCAGATCGTAAGTTGGCCCAATGCGTAGTATTATAAATGACGTTTGGATTAGGTTGAATCAGCGAATTGAAAAGTTGTCCAGTACCAAATTTGGGTCGCAGGAATCTGGCTTAAATCGAGCAGGAATTACGGCCCCGACGACCAACAAGCATGCGGTTGAAGGGTCGAATCCTGTGTATAATAACGACGTAGATACTAAGGAGATAGACAGGAGAAGGTAGGGTTTTGAAAATACAACGAAGATTGAATTAATTGGGTTTTATCTAACAGTGTTACGAGTGGTGATTCTGATCTGATAGGAGTTGAAGATGATGAAAAGTTCAATTACGACCAGGATGAGCCCAGCAAAATCACATGCTAGGTTTACCGTTTCTCTCCTGCTTTGACTTCAAATGTAAATAATGTTGAACTTAATATATTTTTATATAAAAACATCTATAGTTAGTCTCTTTTATTTGTTTCGAACTACTTTTAAGGAGTTTATGATTATATCACGATTTATTATTCCTTATTTTATTTTTTTAACATATTCCTGTACTTTGTGCAAGTTTTTAGATGTTCTATTTATTGTAGAATTTGATTAGGCATCCCTAAATGTTTTATGAGCATGTAAAATAAAACACAACAGAAGAAATAATACTTTATTTATGATTATTCGAAAACAGTTTTAAATTAAATGTTACATTTTTAATCATTGCTAAAAACGAAGGCTTGTGAAGCCATATAAACAGTTTTAAATTAAATGTTACATTTTTAATAATATAAATTAGCTTTTGCTTTATTTTTTAGTGTCGACGGTTGACATTGACATATCATGGCCTTTGACAGAAACTATCAATTAAAAAGATGCCCAAACCACATTTAAACCGCCGACGCTTGAAAATTGACTTTGTTAAAAAAAATCCTAAATGTATCTAATAAGTTGTGTCTGAAGCGGTTGTGATTAGAGAACTTAATCAATCAATTTAAAGTCGAAATTTTGCTACACTTTAGAACGTCCAGGTTATTCTGGATTGGTCTCATCAGCCTCATTTTATTCTAGGAAATGATTATGTTCAAATATTTTATGCATATATATTGTTTATTAAAATACAGCAGTATTATAGCAGTTATTATTAGTTGAGAAGATTTGGGTTAAATGTAACATTTTTAAATTATAGTAAAATGGCGCCATCTGTTTTTGCCTGTGTAAACTAAATTCATTTTCACGAAGTTGAATCAAGTTGCTCATTTCCATCCGCTAAGTTAGTTAAATGACAAATTCACTAAATTGACAGTTTTTGACAACTGTCATTAAGTTTTGACGTCTATTTTATTTATAAATCAGAAACAATTTCAAACAAATTTGTACATATTCAAGTAAGAGCTAAAATATTGTTTCTAGCTATTAGTCTTCTGGCGAACAATTTCACCACCCCGCTCTACATCCAACAAACCTAACCCCACTTTTGTCTTTACACATGTACAAACATAAATTTAGTCATTCGCATGTGGTTTGATTTCGCGAAACTTGCACCAACCCGAATTTCAGATTGATACAAGGAGATGTTCATGTTTCAACATGAACGCATCGACCCAAGACATCGTAATCGAGGTTTTGCAAAACGCCTCCAGTCAAAATCCTGAAGTCCTAAAACCTGCCGAAGCAAAGCTGAGGGAGTGGGAGACCCAGCCCGGCTTCTACACCGTTTTATTCGTGAGTGAGTCATGTGTGGTATGTCATGAATCAGCTAACTTGCTTCTTGCAGAATGTCTTATCAACTCAATCATTTGATGTAAATGTGAGGTGGATTGCAGTCTTGTATATTAAAAACGGCATTGACAGATATTGGAGGCGTAATCTGCCAAAGTATAGCAAGGCTCCATTATGTAAATTATGATAAAACATGTGGTTTTAGCGCGATATCTGAGCAGGAGAAACAGACACTGAAACATGGCTTGATTTTGAGTTTCAATGAACCTGTTAGTCAGATCGCTGTTCAGAGAGCGGTTTTAATATCGAAAATCGCCCGAATCGATTGCCCCAGGGAGTGGCCGGAACTGTTTCCCACCCTTTTGCAAGCCGTAGAAAGTCCAGATTCGGTGGTGCAGCATAGAGCTTTTCTAACGCTTCATCATGTGGTCAAAGCGATTTCCTCGAAACGTTTAATAGGTAGCGTGAGTTCAAAAACAGGAGGCTGTGGACTCGCTCTGAAATTAGAGTGTAGCAAATTTTTGTCCTTGGTGAAAATAAGTTTGTAGGAAAATTTTCTAATGCCATGTGATTGGGTATGTTATAAAAGATATATTTTGTGTCTTAGAAAATCCATGATTTCGCACATCCGCTAAAAACTGTCATAACACAAACAATTATAGTTTTGAGACATTTAGCTTGGAAATCAAAAAATCAGTTCAAGATTGTTCCAAACAAAGAACTTATTTATATTTTATTTTTTTCACTGTTTAACAGGAAATGCTTCTTACTTATATTTTATAAATTGAACACGCAGTGTATTTTAACATTTTCGTATACACAATAAAAAACTACTTTCAGAAATATTAACCCGTTTTTATTTATTCTTAAGGAAGCTACACAAGAAATTAAAAAATTGCGGAACACGCAAAATCAATATATTAGATGAGATTTGTCACTACAAAAATGTTCAAATTGTGCTCCATTTAAAACCTGGCAGTGACTATTTCAATAAAATGTCTTCTGTACCATTGTAATTTCAAATATCTTGATTTTGAATTTTTAAATTTTTTTGTGTGGCTTCTTTAAGAATTAAAAGTTACGTTAATTTTTCTGAATGTAGTTTATTATTCTGCATTTGAAACATAAAAATATACCGGGTGTTCCATTTAAAAATCATAAGTAGGAAGCATATTTGTTAAACGAAAAGTAAAAAAATATAAATATAATTAATTTCGATGTTTGCAACTATAACGTTTAGAAAGTTGGCTATTTGTCTAAAATTGCTATTTGTTGGTCGATTTAAGCGATTTTTTTAAGTTATAGGGCTTCAATTCTTCCACTGCGGTGCCAATTTTCAGAAAACAAAATTAATAAAGGCGACTGGAAGTAGAATTTTTTTCAATGCCAAAAATAAGAACATAATATTAGAAATTTTATTATATCTAATCTGACTACGCCACTGAATTTAGAATGCTTTCAAATGGGTGTCGCCAAAACTTTACAAAAAAATATTAGTTGCTAACAGAAATATGGTATAATTTAAATTTATAATGATTTTATGAAAATTATCCTTTAGGTCGTTATCAGTTGAACTACAAAAATTTCAAACCAACAGTTATAAAATTGTCAATCTTTGTTTTATTTAAACACAGCTCTATTGTGACAAAAATAATGTTTAGTGGCAAGCTTTGTGATTATTTTTATTATCAAAGTTGCCCTGGTCCAATATGAGAATAAAATGAAGCCCTTTAAACTTAAACGTATTTATACCTTAAGAATACGATATTAAGAACATATTTATGAATAGCAATCTTTTTTGCAAAATTGTGAATTACACAAATGGTTGTCGCCAAAACTTTACAAAAAAATATTAGTTGCTAACAGAAATATGGCATAATTCAAATTTATAATGATTTTATCAAAATTATCCTTTAGGTCGTTATTAGTTGAACTACAAAAATTTCAAACCAACAGCTATTCATAAAATTGTCAATCTTTGTTTTATTTAAACACAGCTCCATTGTGACAAAAATAATGTTTAGTGGCAAGCTTTGTGATTATTTTTATTATCAAAGCTGCCCTGGTCTGATATGAGAATAAAATGAGGCCCTTTAAACTAAAATGTATTTATACCTTAAGAATACGAAATTACGAACATATTTATGAATAGCAATCTTTTTTACAAAATTGTGAATTACATGACGACTATTCGAAAATTTTTTGATAAAATCAATAAATATTGCAACTAATACTTTTTTGTAAAATTTTGTTGACGCCTATTTAATATTTTTGGCATTGAAAAAAATTCGAAGTAGGTCTTCAAAATACATTTTTTCTCCTAAAATTGGCACCGCAGTAGATGTATTGAAGCTCTATGATTTAAAAGAAAAACCATTTAAATCGACCAACAAATAACAATTTTATAGAGGCGCTGGTTTCTAATATTCTCTATATTAATTTTAGATCTTATTTGGTATTTTTGACCGTTTTCCATTTGAATTTCCGTTCGTTATAATTAACAACTCCGACCGTGAAAGCCTATAGTATTCTGTATATTCATAACAAATTAAAAAAGTAATTTTTTAAATAAGAGTTATTCGACCGTTCTGGGATGTTATACTAACCTGTTTTTTAGCGGATGTTTGCCAGTGGCAAAGGTCTACACTGTAAAAACTAGAAGAACTAGAAAAAGCTAGATTCGATGGCCTCCTGACAATTATTTTAAGTTTGTTGGATCCGTGTGTACATTTTTTTGTCTTCCGCCTTTTGAAAAGTAGTTTCCAGTATATTTTTAGTGGGAATTTTAATTCTTTGGGTGTGAATCCCGCCCAGCCGTCACGCAATTTTTGTCCTTTAAGGTGACCGTCGATTCTTCCAAGAATTCACCGGCAGCATCTATTCCTTCGTCTTGAATATGTGGAACAACTTCACCGAACTGTTTCTCAGCGACATCATGCGTGGGTCGCAAATTGTCAACGCGAATCTAGAGAAAGCGCTCCTTACCCTGCGCATTTTACGCAAACTGACCGTCTTCGGCTTCTATAAGCCCCACCAAAACCAGGACTGCATGAAATTTTTGAAAGTCATATTCGACCGCGCCAAACAAACGCTCCAGATTCGTAAGTGGGCGTAGAGTGAAATTTACAACTTGTATTTGTTGGGAATCGCAGGTAAACAAATCCGCGACAAGGAAACCGTGGAGCTCTGCGAGAAGTTCATAATCCACCTGACCAAAGTCCTAATTTCCGTGCTCGATATGCATCCCTTTTCTTTTATCGACTTCATCCAGCCGTCTCTGGAGTTTACTACTTATTTCCTGTTCGCGCCCGACGGCACCGCTTTCCTCTACGAACGTTTTATAATCCAGTGTTTCAACTTGATAAAAAATATACTGTTGTGCGTGGAGTATAAGCCGCCGAAAATTCACGAGAACTGCAAGCACCAGGAGACGCTCCGCGCTCACGAGATCAAAATCAACTTTTTCCAGACGCACACCTTGGTCGAGATCTGCAGGAAGTTGGTATCGCACTATTTTAATTTAACCAGCGACGAGCTGGAGATGTGGGACGCCGATCCGGAGACGTTCGCAATCGACGAAAGCGGCGACAGTTGGAAGTACAGTTTGAGGGTGAGTGTGAGTGGTGCTTTGCAAGCGCCGTTGTTAAGTTTTGTACTGAAGCCTTGCATGGAAACCGTCTTCGTGACGATTTTCCACGAGTTCCGGGACACTCTCGCGCCGGTCGTCCTCGAAATGATCCACGAAACCAACTGCATTGTGTCCCCCGACGACATGACGGGAATTCTGCGCAAAGACGCCGTATACAACGCCGTCAGTTTGGCCGCTTACGACTTATACGACGAGGTTTTTATAGTAGGAATTGTTACGGACAGTAGTAGTCGCAACACAGTTCCATTTCAGATCGATTTCGATCAATGGTTTACCAACACTTTGACCCAAGAGTTGAAAATCAAACACAACAACTACCGCGTCATCCGGAGACGTGTCTGCGCGCTCGTGGGCCGCTGGACCGGCATCAAATTGTCGTCGGAGCTGCGGCCGGCTTTATACGAATGCGTGATAAATCTTTTGGGGCCCGACGAAGACATGGCTGTGAGACTGACCGCTTCCTCGACGCTGCGCTACGCAATCGACGACTTCGAGTTTAATTCCGAGCAGTTCAGGGAGTATCTGGACTCGGCGTTTCAGTTGCTTTTCAATTTGCTGAAAGAAGCGAACGAGTGCGAGACTAAGATGCACGTTTTGAATGTGATGACTTTGATGGTGGAAAGGGTGGGGCAGACGATTAAACCGCACACAGACGCTCTTATTCACTATTTGCCGATGCTGTGGACCGAGTCTGAGGACCACAACATGCTAAGATGCGCCATTGTGTCGACTTTGGTGCAGCTTGTGAAAGCGCTGGGTTCCGTCAGCTCGGAGTTGAACCCGTTTCTTTTGCCGATCATTCAACTGGGAACTGATACCAACCAAAACGCCATCGTTTACCTGCTGGAGGATTGTCTGGAGTTGTGGCTCACAGTCCTGGAGAACTCCACGTCGATGTCTAACCAGCTTTTACAGCTTTTTAACAACATGCCCGCGTTATTAGAATACTCCACCGAGAATTTGAGGCTTTGCTTGTTAATTGTGCTGGTTCACACGCTCCTGGCGCCGGATTTGGTGATGAGGACGCACGGCGTTCAAATTATTACGGTTTGCGACAACTTGATGGCCGATATGAAGAACGAAGGGATTGTCATGTTGATAAGAATGTTGGAGATTTTCATAAGGTCGTCGCCGACGCTTGGGTGCGAAACTGTCTTCGCAATCCTTCCACGAATATTCCAGTCAGTACGCTTCACGCAGCTTAAATTGGTTAATAAATCGCGGTTGTAGGAAAATCTACGAAGGTGAGGACTATCCGCTGTTGATGTCGATGTACTTGTCGATTTTGTCGCGCGTTTTGTTGTCGTCGCACGACGTCTTCATGAGAGTGCTTACAACTCTGGCGCAGGTACACAACGAGCCGAGCGAAGTTGTTCTTGACAAGATTTTAAACGTTTGGCTGTCGAAAATGCCGATGGTTTCGCAGCAAGAGCAGCGCAAGTTGTTGGGGTTGGCTCTGACCAATTTGCTGACCACGCAAAGTCGGCCGGTGCTTGAGCGCTTCAGGACTGTGATGGTCCACGTTTTGGAGTGTTTGAACGACATGGAGGACGCGCTTTTAGTCACGGAGGGACGGAGTCCGAGTAGTTACGAAGCGAGCGACGGGTACGAGACTGACCACGATAAGAGGAAGAAATTGCTGATTTTGTGCGATCCCGTTCATACGATCGTCCTGAAGGACTATCTGCAGTCGCAGGTAAGATGGTCTTCGATTGAAGTACTGCTGAAACAGTTCCTTAACGTGGGAAATTTTTTATTTGTCACGATTCACGGCCGCTAGATGTCGCAAAGATCGATTATATATCCATCAAAGGCAGGCGGCCAAATTTTAGCATTTTCCCTAGTTGTTTGCCTCAAAGATTACGACGAATCGTAGTATTCGTTGTAGAAAGTAGTTTTGGAAATACATTTTGCCGACATTTCATTTAGAAACGAAAAGTTGATCGGCAGCGACATCTCATTTTCAAGTTGAGAACGTAGGTTTTACATGAAACACATTCCAAAATAATCTGCTTTGGTGTCATCTTTTTCAACATTTAACTAATTAATTATTAAGTAACTACTATTACGATGAATCTCATATGATGTTAATTTAAATTGCAATGTTCAGTGAACGCAATACCAAAAAATCAGACGATTCTGTTGGATAATCAGGAAATTAAACCTTCAAAACCCTCCTATGGAAAAATTGCATGTATTTTTTTTCTTAAATAACTACTAATAGGATGAATCTCAAATGATGTTAATTTCAAGGGCAATGTTCAACGAATGCTATACCAAAAAATCAGACAAATCTGTTGGAAAATTAGGAAATTAAACCTTCAAAACCCTCTTATGGAAAATGTGCATGCTTTTTTCTCATCTTAAGTTTCAGTATTTAATTAGTTTTAATGTAATAAACTTTTATTTATTATTATTAATATAAAAATTGGTCGATAATCCGGCAGAATTAGAGTGTTTTTCATATAATTTCTTGAATTATTTCAAAACGACTTATTTTTGACATAATTTTTTTGACGCCAATCGGTTATAACAAAATATTCCCATGTCTTTCTATAATATTACTAGTTGAAATGCTTAATTTCTATGAAAAATTGCGACAAAAATTGCTTTTCTCGAGCGAATTATTGTCAATAACAACTAAAACCACTTGTTTTCATAACAACTTATTTCTCGTATATAGTAGTGATCTATTAAATGCGCGAGACAAAAAACGTATTTTCTAACAAAAAGTAAAATAAAATTTAATAATTTAGAGGGATACAGAACTGAAGAAGAACCAAATAGAAAAAGAAAGTGATATAAGCTTGTGAACACTAGATTTGAATGTGGTCAAGTCGGCCATACATTACTAAAATGTGGGAAAATAATACCAATTGAAATATGTGAAGCTGAAGCAAATTAGAAAAAAGAAGTAAGTAATTCGCTTAAAAAACAGTTTACTTACGAAATTTGGCTGGTTTAAAAATATCAAATTGTGAAGATTTTCATGATGATGGGACTTAAAATGGGAATAAAATCGTTATTATTAAAAATACATTAGTTGGGCCTAGTCTTGAAACAAATGCCTAAATCCAGACGAGTATGAGTGTGATTGCATCCAAAATGAATTCGGATGAATATGCGTTCAATAGTTTTGTAACAAATTTATTACCAATTAAATTTTTGTTGTATAATCACCAAAATCTAGTCCAATAGAAAGGGGTTCAATTCTCCTAAGTACAGACCAAAACAACTCATTTCTGAAAATCTTTGTCAAAAGTGTTTATTTCTAACATAATTTAAATATGTTTTATCTCCAAGTGGTCTATAAATTGAACTTTATCGTCGTCAACACTCGACACTGAAATGTTTAATTATGGTGCAGGCACATAAAAACTTTTATTTGCATGTGCGTTGTTTACTGCTGATTATTACAGGCCTGTTATAATTAGTTTTTTAAATGAATTAAAAAAATTAAAAACATTACAGTGACTTCAAGATAAAATGTATGCCATCGGTCCATTTTTTAATTCGCTTAATTCAAACTTTAAGCTCAGCACAAAAATACTCACTTCTGGGCCCAATGACAAATAAATACTATTAGGAGGGTCATAAATAAAAAAATAATAATGCTGTTAGATTGATGTGAACTTGTTCATTGTTTTCATCCGTGATTGATTTTCAGGCTCGTTCTAAATGAAGAACGGCATTCTTTAAATTGAAACTTTGTTTTTTTTTCTCACACATTTTCATGACTACAAGTTCGATAATATTGTCATGTTCGTGAATGTGAGTTGTGATTATAGTTTGACAAATCTTTTCGTATTCATTTTTTGGATTAAGTTCTGATCCATCAGTTATAATACCATGGAGTTGGGGGCAATAATAAAACTGAATATGGATCAACATTGATGTCATCTTCTGTGGGATGCGATGGCGCATTATTTACATGGTAACTTCTTTTAAAAACTTTGTTTAATCTTGTCAAAAAATGTAGTGTTTTCATTAAATCTTTATTAGTATACCCTTGTAAAGTTGCCGTTTTTAACTTTGGAACTATTTGTCCGGATTATGGGGGTAAAAATTACAAGGCGTCCGAAATGTGGAAGGTGCCGAATTACTGGTGTGTCCGGATTATCGAAGTTATATTGTATGTATTTGTTATGGGAAGAGTTATAAAATCGAATAACGTAAAAAAGAATCACGGGTGTGATTATGAATATGAATGATTTCACATTTAGATAACAAAAACTCCAAGATCATGATGATGTATACTGAAATTTTTATTTGAAGAAAAAATAGCAATACTTAGTACAATTTTTCATTATCCTTGAAAATCACTCTGGAATAGATTTACTCGACTAGCAAGAATATGTCCAAGGTATTTTATAAGACTTCAAGTGTATGTTCAGACAGCCAGCCATTTTATTAACGGTGAATTGACTTCTTGCATTTATTTTGTGTTTCAGATTTATGAACTTAGAAACCAAATAGGTATGACCCACTACCAGCAGCTTGTGCAAACCGTGGACGCCGATACAATATCCCAACTGAAATGTTTCATTACGTTGTAGATTAATCTGCAATATCTTATTTGTTATATTTTTATAATGCGAATTTGCCATTTTAGTTGATACTCCAACTAATATTACGATTACTTTCAGGTCTAATTTGTAATGTTTGAAATCGGATCTAAAAATATATGTGTATATGATGAAATGTAATAAAGCTGTTACAGTACGGTCGAGTTGTTTCAAATAATAAATAACAGTGAAACGAACAATTAATTAGTAGTCTTCATCAGACAATCCACCCGATCCGTAGTAATCCCCGTAATCTTCATAAACTGGCGGAGATTTAGCCGCTTGGAATTCTTCGATTCGTGATAATTCCGTCGTGGTTTTTGTCTGAGCGGTGTGGACCGCTGTAGGTGCGGCGACTAAAAACGATTCCAGCTGTTTTTTCTTCTTCAGGAAGAGTTTCTTGTCTTTGGAACGCATCTTGGGGAGGACTGCTTTCATGTTAAATTCTGGCGGTCTAAAATTGGAGGACAAACATTTTTACACCTAATTAGCACACAAAACGTTGAGGATTTGAATAGCACATTAAAGCGACGCAATAAATGACGTAAAGTGAAGTTGTTTGAAAAAAATAAAGAAATTCCCACATTTTGCGTCGAGAGAAACACTCGTAATCTACGATCCGACAAGACCAACTTGTGCCGGATGAGATCACCGCCTTAATTGCTCCGACATGCGGAAGCCTTGCAATAATTAAATTTGCCAACTTACGTGTTTCCATTTGTATAGACCCGATGTTGTAGGTTGACGATATCGTGTCGAAGATCGGCGAGCAGGAGGAGGAGAGTATCAAATGAGCGCCTCTCGCACTTTGGCCCTTTCGGTCCTCGTTCTCCTTGTTCACCTTTCGGTCCTGGCGGTCCTCTCGCCCCGACCTCGCCCTACGATAACATGCGACGAATTGAATTTCTGCAAGAAGAAATAACTCACTTGTGCTCCTCTCCTGCATTTGCACTGCGCGTTCTCATCACCGGGAAGCGGCACGAAAGCGTCGAACATTGAATAGGTGTAATCCTGTTGACTGTTGATGGAATGCGAAGCGGCCGCTCCTTCGGGACCTAATCGCATAACACAAACCCATTACGCATAAAAACTAATCCGATTGAGGTGTTGATACAAAGGGATAAATAACTCGATTGGGATTACCGGGAAATCCTCGAGGACCCGTGGGACCGGGCGGGCCCTGAGGTCCTGGAGGACCGGGCGGTCCTGAGGCGAAGCTGGACAGCCTAATTGCCGTGTCCAACGCCGAAAGCTGAAAGTAAACCGTTAATTACACCCAACAAACACCGCTTACATTCACTTGCTTGCTGTTGCAGCGCTTTAAGCTGCTCGTAGAGTCTGACCACTGTTTCGCAGTTAGCGTAGCATCGATTGCCGTGTCCGGCCTGTTCTCTACCTCCTGCAATATTTAAGGGTTCGCATGTCCGATTGTCGGGTCTTAGTGCAAATCCGGATCTGCAAGCGCATCTGTAAGTTCCGGGCTCGTTTATGCATTCGTGCTCGCAGTCCCCGTTGCCGTCCAAACATTCGTTCACGTCTGGAATGGACAGAAGTAGCGGTGGAGTGCGTTTTTTCCCGTCTACGTAAAAGCGAACTCACCCACGCAGAAAGGTTTTATCCCCTTTCTTTGATTCTCTGGATTGAACTTGTATCCCGCGAAACATGTGCAGATGACACGCTGTAAATATACAGTGCAGGCCTGCTCGCATAAGCCCATCGAACAGGGATCTTGACTTTTTGGAACGCATCTACCACACATTATATAACATCTTTTATAAACGAATGTATTAAAATTTTAAGGTTTTATAATTATAAACTTGTATATTAATCAAAAATAAAAAATATTTCAATCCAAAGCATAATTAAATACATATTTCCCGAAACTTCTCAGTTGGGTTTTTTTACTAGTCCACTGATTTGCTTTGTAAAAGAACGCCAGAGTTTTTTTTTGGAGTCTAACAAGGAAACGATTGCATCTTTCAGTTTTTTCCACTTCGTTGCTCGCTATTGAGGAATGGATAAAGAACGGGATTCTTAGTAGGCCATGGAATCCAGCTTTTGTTTTAGTTTTTACAGTGTAGCCCTTTGACATGACATTTGGCAGAAGCTGCCAGTAGAAAAATTGCCCAAACAACGTCTAAACAAACACTTAGAGGTGGAATTTGTTAAAAAATACACTAAATGTATATTTCATGTCGTGTCCGAAACGGTTGACTTAATTTCACATTTCTCCATCCCAAGGCCAGGATTTTCTACACTCCACACGAATTCCCAAGTGATTTAAGGGCCTACTCCGAATCCGAATTTTGCAGTATAATAACAAGCGTTGAAAAAAACGGAAGTTGCGTTGGTCATGGAATAACTTTAACGTTCGAAAGAGTGTGGCAAAATCACGACCTTGAGTTGGAGACATTTGAAATTAAGTTCTTTGTTAATAAACGTCTCGCATGAAATACATAAGATGCATTTAATGTCTTCGTCCACAAATTACATCCCCAAATCTTCGTTTAGATGTCGTTTGCGCAAATTTTTGAACGACAGCTCCTGTCAGATACCATTATTTGACAGTTTCAAACGTCTACAATGGAAAAATAAATCAAAAGCCCTCCTGAGCCTCCGTTTTTTTGAACGTTCGTTATTATATTGGTTTAATTTTTGTAGTACGATTGTGCCACTTGAATTTTTTAAATGTTTTTCAAATAAAAAAAAATCGCACATATGTTGGAACCTATCAGTGTCATTTTTACCCAAGATTGTTTGTTTATAATAATTATAAAAGAATGAACGCATTTAACGTGCTTATAATAGTGACTGTTTCTACGCTTGTTACTTTTTTTCTGACTAATATTTTAAAAACAGCATTTTGCTGTAATTGTAGTCAAGCAAGAAAATGTCAAAACTTGCTTGTAAATTGAATATGTGAAAAATTTTAAGCGAAAGATGGGTCTTTTTTACATTATTTGTGGTGTTGGTGAAAACTAAGCGGAGAAACTGCATTGTTTTTGAAAAAGTGAAGAAAGGTAAGGATGTTTTATTAATACAACAAATTCAGGAAATCTAATTACATAATTCTAGAGCGAAACTGTGATAAGAAGCTCTAAATGTCCAAAATTGCAATCTAAAGCAAAAGTGGAGGGTTTGCAAAATACACTTTTCGGCATCGTTAGATATTAGGCTTCATTATTCCTTATTTTTGTATATGAATTTGAAGAACTAAGTCTTTCAAAATTTCCATTATTATATAATAACCCCAAGTAATTATCATATGTGTAAGTTAATTATACCTATCTTAGAAATGTAATTGTTAAGATTTTGGGAATAATTTAGTTTAATTTAAATTATGTAATATAATAAATTGATTTTTATAAAATTGTTTGTTTGTATGACGTATAAATAATGAAGAAATATTTTATCATTTATTCTACAAAACAATTTTTTACATTAGTTTTGTAGAATAAATAATAAAATATTCAAAATATAATAGCATTTTACTACCTAAAAAGAGAGGAGAAACTATTTAAATTTGCCGCAAAATTTGATCGATGTGCCATCTGAAAACTGTTACATAATTTGAAGGTCGTTAAAGGTCATTCCGCCAAAATATTTGCATTGAGTCAGTCATCTGGAGTAATCTGTGATAATAAATAAAAAAGAATGAATGCATTTAACGTGCTTATAAATCTGCAAATAAAAAAGGATTTAGAGAAAGCCAGCATATTGGAATTAGTCTGAGGATAGGAAATATTTGACCATGAGTGGAGAAATTTGTAAATAAGTTTCTGTTGACAATCGTTTCGGACACGACACATAAGACACCTTTAATATATTTTTTAACAAATTCCATCTCCAGTTTTTTGAGCAAGTTTCTAGTTGAAAGTTTCTGCCAATTGTTATGAAATAGCAATGTCAAACGCCTACAAAAAACTAAACTAATGCTATATTCCATGGTCTACTTTGAATCCTTTTTTATTTGTACGCACGCTATTTTAAAATAACAACGAAAATGGTAGTTTCGTATTGGTAAATGTATGAAATGAATGCGTATACTGCGATGGTTAAACTGCAAAAGCTTGTACGTCATTTTACTGAAATTTTACAGCATGAAAAAAAACAGTTAAATTTGAATATATAATTGGAAAAAGGATTATTCCAAGAATCTCAGAACTGGGCAAAACGAATACCAAATTTTTACATTTCAGGAATATTATCATTCTCCCACTATTACAATATTTTCAATATCACGTTGGGCTAACATGTAATATTATCTTTTATACACTCATTGGAAAGTCCATGTCGAAATAAATAAGATAGCTACCTCACTTAAAATGACATTATTTTGGAATCTTATCATTTTTCTTCTCACCCATGCAGTTATAATATTTGAAAATAATTAAGAGAAAGATGGAGCCAAAAGTATTACAAACTGGAAATTTTCTTTGCAGTTTTAAGGAATCCGCTATTTGCTAACTTTTCTTACCAAAAACTCATAAATGACAAAAAATCCACTTACGAGCTTTTGCAGTTTAACCAGCGACTGGATAGTTTGGAAATGACACGCTTTTGCAACAACAAATCAAGAAAATACACACTTGAGCTCAAATCATTCTGGCTCTTCTAAAACCGATATATGATTACTAATGTAAGCAGCCTGGAATTGATAAAGCGCGTACAAATAAAAACAGCGGCCCAATTTTGTTTTAATTTCTACAGAGTAAACTTTTGACATTGATTAATTATCACGACATTTGACAGGTGATAAAATTTGCTCAAACGACGTCTAAACCGACGCCTCGAGCTTGAATTTGTTGAAGAAGGCATTAAATGTATTCTATAACGTGCGTACAAATAAAAAATGATTCAGACGAAAGCATATTGGAATTCGTTAGAGGGTAGAACATGTTTGATCTTGAGATGGAGAAATTTAAAATACACTTTTTTGTGGACTGCTGTTTAGGGCACGACATAATAGGCACATTTAATGTTTTTTTTTAAGAAATTCCATCTCCGCGTTGCTTTATAGATGTATTTTGAGCAACTTTTCGGTTGACAGTTCCTGTCAAATGTCTTGATATGTCAATATCAAACATCTACACTATACATAATAAAACAAAATCTAGATTCCATGACCTATCCTGAATTCTTTTTTATTTGTAACTCAATGTCGAAATTTTGCTACACTCTATCGAACGTCGAAGTTATTCCATGGCCTACGCAGCCTCGATTACTTTTACTTTTGTACGCACGTTACAGCTATTTAGTTTGGTTTTTGGCATTTTTTTTATCGTTTCTAACACGAGAAACTGGACTTGAATTTTAGTGCCAAGACAAATGTGGTATTTAGTTTTTATAGTTTTGTTCCGACACACGTTGCAGATATTTGTCTTAATTCGAAAAGTACACTATTGTGACGACATATTTTGAACTAATCAGCAGATGGCCAATTGAATTGAAATCTTTCTCCTCGCTATTGCAAACGACTGAAAATCCCCGAGCTTTCTTAATAACGGGAAAATCGTCTGGAGGAGCTCTCGAGCTTTTTGAAAAATGATTTAACAGCCGTGCTTTTATCTGCTTTCGTCGGTTGAATATGAAAGTAATAAAAACAAATACGTAAAATTGAATAACTTATTAAGTGTGTGCGACAATCTGAAATCCTGCATTTCTGCACAGTTTCCAGGAAAAGCGCAACGAGTTTATTAATTTGGGGGTGAACCGAGGGATTCATCACACCTTTCCTTCAGAGAAAGACGCCGTAAAACCCACCTTCCAGCTATAAACGTATAATCTTTGCAGCAGTGTTTCCTGGTGCAATCCACCCACCCTCCTTTCTCGTTGCATTTGTACTTTGTTAAAATAACATTCGAGGAGGGGCAGATCAAGGGCTCGGATCTGAAACGCAATTTTACAACCTATTTGGGAAAATCTACGAAACAGACCCCGCCGCGAACGAAACATCGTTCAAGCTATCTAAATAGTATCCATCTTCAAGCGACAAGAGTTCCTCACCGGAAACCAGCACCAAAATCGCCGTCTTCCACCACGCTAAAGTCATCTTCATTCGCACACCACGCACGCAATTCCTCACACAAAAACTCCACTTGACATAATTCAGCCAAATCTCAAAGGGAAACGCGAGCGCTAAATCGGATTGAAAAACATTTATTCGAAATCGCGACGAGTATTAAATTTTAATTTGATTCAAGGCGCTTGCATTTGCCATACTAAGCTCCAAACGAACTGAAATGTTTGTGGCTACAAATAAGTCCAACTGGCGCCGTTAATTCTCATAGATGCACGGAGTAATTAACGCATCTCTGGCAATTATGAAAACGCTCCAATGAAATTTTCCATTGACGCGTGTTCCTTCGGCCTGCAACTTACAAACTTCTTGATTAAATCCGAAATGCTGGTCCACGTCGCGTTTTTCCTCTCAAACAATCATTCCAGTGCAATTATATTTGACGGGCTTTGTGACGTTTCATTTTAATCTAACTCCGATGGAATGCCGATTTAAACCGATATTGGGTTATTACTAATTGGACAATGATAAATTCAGGGACTAGTTATTTAGGATTGCGGATTTAACAAGCTGTTCCCAATTGTAAAATTTTAAAAATACTTCTTACGAACTAGAATTGTTTGTGCAGTTGTATTGACTTGAGCAAAGTGCTTTATTGGGCAAACGTGTAAATTTCGCCAACTTATCAATAGTTGAAAACTAATAAAACCTCGACTCTATTCCAATCCGCAAACGTGAGAAGAAGCCTAGATGTAACGTAACTTGCAATAAAATTACAAATACAAGGAGAAATACAGTTTAAGTCTCATATTATTGGAATATGGCGGTGGTTCGGCTAGATGATAATATCTTAACTAACCATTAAAGTTCTCGAGGACGGGTCGGACGATTTAACGTACGATTTATTACATCTCGGCTGCAATTCAGTGCATCTTCCCGATTTAGAGAGATTCGAAAATACGTACGTACAAATTTATTGACTCGTTTTCAGTAATTAGCTTTTCAATTTGTAGGGAACAATGGAATAGTTGTTTTTAATAGCTGCAAGTGCTATTAATACAACACTCAGTTAAATATTCGTCGAACTATGCGTTCGTTGTGGTTTCAAATTGTTGTCGCGCTTAGCGTTTGGACGAGTTTTGTGTCGGCAAAGATGAAAATTGCGGGTTTGAATATCGACGAAATAACGGCAGACGAGAACCGTTTAATGAGGTTTATAGATTGCTTAAATAGCACAGATCAATGCAGTGAGGAAGGACAAGTTATGAAAGGTACTCGCCTTACGTTTGCACTTTTTTGTTACTTGCTGTTTCAGATTTTATAATGACGTTTGTGAAGGAGAAGTGTGAGGATTGTTCTACTAAGCAAGATACACTCAATATGGAAACTTCCACGCGGGCAGATATCGAACCTGATGATTGCAAGCATTTAAATTTGATATGCAAAAACAATAACAAATAAAACTGCTTTATGCTTTTGTGTTATTAATGGTTGTTGAATTTGTGGAAAATTATTAATTTAATTTAGCAATTTGTATTACTTTGAAAATAGATATTTTAAAACATGTTATTTACACCCTAGGTATTAGAGTCAGAAAGAAGAAGATCCAGGTAGATAAAATACACTGACCCAATAAAGTTAGGGATATTGATAAATTTTTGAATTAGAAAATTAAAATAAGAAATATTTTGTGATGGGATACTTTAACATTTTCTTAGTATTCATTTCGCCTAAATGAAATGGGTTTTTGGCGGATTCCAAACTTCGTATTTTGGTTATAATTTTTTTTAGCTTTATTGTAACAAGTCTAAACAGCAATATCCCTAACTTTATTGGGGCAGTGTAATATGTTGGATTACTTTTCCAATAAATATTAATTTTGATGAAGTAATTTAGTTTATTTTTGTACTTCCTTCCCTAAAATGTCAAATTATGCACTGACAAGCACAGCAACTGTCTTTCTAACACGACTTTTCTTTAGTCACGGCTTCGCGTGGCTCAATCATTTGTGGTTTAACTGTCAATAGAAAATCTAAACAGTTGAAATTTGTCGTTTATCGGGTTCCACTGCAATTCATTCTGCCCAATTTCTCTTGAATTACTGTTTCATTTCGTGGTTTGCAAGGAGTGTCAGAAGGTTCGCTTCGCGCGTAGTTAGCGTTAAATTCTTGACTAAAGTGCCGCTTTTTAAACTTGCTACAAACTATACTATTTAGAATTAACTTTAATCACAATAGTACAAGTGTGACAAACATTGAAGTAAATTGTAGCGAAACAAAATCTTGAAAACTTATTAAAAGCGTTCAAGATGAATACAATTATGAAATAATAATTTAAAGAAAATTAATTAAATGCTCGATATTTTAGTAACATGCAAAGTGTATTGTTTCCTTATTGTATTCAGTTGTTTAGTAAAAATACCAAACGCTAAATGAAGTATGTACTAAATGTTCACACTTAATGAAATACTGATTTGTAAAATAATGAAATGCTAATGCTCACTAAATTTACCAAACGTAGAATATAATATACGAATTACATGCTCATTAGTATAATGAAATTAAACATTCCAAAATAAATAATATAGGTATTGAAAAATAAATCCAATGATTGATAAACAATAGTCATAAATTTGAAGTATATTTAAACATGGAACGTATACGAAAAGTAATTTTTTTTAAATTTTATTTATCACAAAACATTAAACAAAACAAAGTAAAAAATAGTAAAACATAACGATTATTATAAACTAAAGCAGACAGACACTTCTTTTTAACAGAATTTAATATAATTGAACACCATTTATTTTGGCGATTGATGATGGGCGTGAAAATCGGTAACAATGAAGTAAATATTATACATATCGAGTAAAACTTAAAAATAAATTATTAAGTAAATATATTATTTCATCTTGTAACACTACAAAAACACTTAATCTTTACTACATTCAATACTGAGCATTTAATAGTGTTTTTTACGGTACAAAATGATATAAAATAATGAGCTTTTTATACTGCCTTTATTTATATATACTGTATTAATACGATAATTTATAATAAAATTATAAATAAAATATTCGCAAAATAGTGTCTGTTAATGTTTGCATATTCCAATATCATAAAATTATTTGATATTTGATATGTGATTTCATTCCACAATGCATATTAAACTTTTGAGTAGACCAAACAATATACCAATTCGAAATGGCCCCACTCGCATTAAACACAATGGTTGATAAACTAATTTATTTATGTTTCATACAATAATTTAGTTTAGGTAATTTGAACGTGAGCTTGCAGCTTGTTCCTCGGTAAGTCGTTGCTTAAGTTGAAACTCGCAGCTTTGCCTAACGAAGCTCCATTCCAGCCCAAACACGTCCCTGTTTTCGTTGTGCTTTTCCCATTTTCTATCAGCGTTATCGAATATTTATAATTGGACGCGTCGTCATTCGAGCCGATATAACAAACCACGAACTCGATACTATCAAAAAAGTTGTAATACTTGCACTGAAATAAGCTGTCATTGTAGAAGAAGTACCACTGCTGGTCTTTGCAGGAGAGCACTGCGTTCAGTTCGTTGGTCAAAATCACACAATCGTGTCTTTCGACGAAGTGTCTGTTAAGCAGAGGCAACGAGTCGCAGAATTCGCACAAAGGACACTTGAATTGATTGAATTTGCAGTCAATTTGATGACGAGATATGTCAGAAGTCTTGAAGAGCTCCGTACAACCTCTTCTGTAGTTCTTGCAATAGTGTTGGGATGGGGAGTTTGGTATTAGGCGGCAGATTTTGCACGAGTTCGCTTTGCACAGCTTACATAACTTGTGGCCGAAGAAGCAGAGGAAAATCTCGGATTTAAAGATACACTTGTTGCAGTTGACGCATGTTGAGCTTGGACAAACGTAGGAAATTCGCTCGTAGACATGTTCCTCAGCTTTGTCCACGTGCAAGTGAGAGTAGACGACTTGCGGTTCATCTTCTTGCGAAATTCCGATTTGTAGAGCGAGTTCTAAGTTGTCTGCGTGTGGTTTGTTGGACAGTTGCAAGTTGTGTCCGTTTTTCCCAACAAGATTTATGTTCAGTACGATTTTATCGCTGTGGTCGTTGGCGGTGCTCATGCTCTTGCATTGTACTTTAACGTCGACTTGTTCAGATATGTTTGTGGATAATTTGTCATGGTTGTTGTTGTTTGTGGCGTATACAGCACACAAATTGTTGTACCGAAATCTGCAGCTCGATTCATGCTCAATATTTTTGTTGTACAGTGACAGGTGCGTACAACCCTGATTGTTGTACCTGCACGGGAATATCAACGTTTCTGCAACGGCTTCGAAGGCAATTTGACGAGTGTAAAGCACTTTGCTTGATTCGGGTAGTATTTTAAAGCAACGACCACACACCTGTTCGTTTTTATTGTTGGCAACGACGGGACCATTGCTCAAATAGCCACCGCACTGGACACAAATGAGCCTATTGAGAATGTTGGGCGGAATTTCGATCATTTCGCTGCTGTGGTGAGTAATGACTGCCACCGTGATAATCACATGTTCGTTATCTTTATGACGGTTTAGAAATTGTGATAAGGGAAACTGTTTGGGCGGGTTATTGTGAAATCAAAGTATTTTTGCAGGGAACACGATTATCTCTCACAACCTGAAGTTACATAGGTATTCAAAATGTATTCAAAAAACTCTTAATTTTCAAACCGATGCGATTTTTATGTTATTAGTTATTTACGACAACGCAGAGGACCTTCAAGACCTGCTCAACAGAGTGAATGAAAAAAGCGAATAAATAGGATTAACAATTAACACAGAAAAAACAAAGCTGTTAATAATTAGTAAAAGTCAACATAACAACATAAACATAAGAATAAATGACAAAACCATAGAAAGAGCGGACAAATTTTACTACCTCGGAAAAGCCTGAAGTGCACATATAAAAATAAGGCCACTATTATGTAATATAAACTTAAATCTTCAGCTTTGATGGAGAATGGTAAAATGTTACATACTACCCTTAGTCCTATATGCGGTTGAAACATGGACTGTAAACGCTGCAATCATAAGCAAACCAAAAGATTCTGAGATGTGGTTATACCGAAGACTATTAAAAATATCATGGACATGGACAAGAAATGATAAAGAGCTAAAAAGAATGCATAAACAACAACAATTAATAAAAACAATAAAAAAACTAAAAACAGCATATCTAGGCCATATATTGCGTAATAATAAATATAATGTTCCTCAACTAATCATAAAAGGGAAGATAGAAGGACGACGAGGTATAGGGAGAAGAAAAAAATAATGGCTGAGAAATATACGGCAATAGACTAGGATGAACAGCTCTTTACAACGGCTGAAAATAGAGAAGAATTTGCTATAGTATTTAGGTATAAGTTATTTAAATGTAAATAAAAAGCAAGACACTTTTTTTGTAAAATAAATTGATAAAGGTTTCCCCAGAAACAAAAACACGACACTTACACAAACAAAATTCCTGAATAAGAATAAGACACAACGAAACTGTTAAATAAAAAAAATTGGTTTGAAATGAGCACATTTACGGTGTCAACATCGAACGGAATTTCAGTAATTCGTTTCTAGGGAATTGAGCACTCTTGAGCGGAGACACCATCGGCGATTAGTGTATTTCGTAGACGATTTGAAATAAATATGTCAACAAGCTTTTCCGCGTGTTTGTATTTCCGCATTTTGTCCCGAGTATTAATTCACTAAGCGTGGCAAATTGCAGGGATTTTCAGTACGTGCACATCTCCGTAACAGAAATTTTGCTTTGTTGCTTTCTCGAGGGCCTCTTGAAGAGCTGCAATCCGCTAACGAGGCTTCCATAAGATCAACTCTTCACTAACTCCCTCCCCTAATGACGTCTTTTCATTTCATTGTTCGGTCGATTTTTCGGGATTCGTCAGCGTTTTTAGTAAATCAAGCGACGCAAATTAACAGGATTTTATTACAAAACAACACACAACTAACTGCTGGAACTTGTAATTGTCAAAACCGCGTATTTTTCTTTGGCTTTCATTCTTTTTAACTCGGCTATCGATTTGGTGGCTTCAAAAACGAGGCCGTTACGTTTTAAAAAAATGGGTTCTTTGTATTTGCCGCCCTTAAAGATTAGTTCGCAGAAGAATTGTCGCTCGCTGGGTCCACAAAACGTGGCCTTCCAAGTGATGGAATCGTCCTTTTGCTCAGACTTGCAAAAGAAGATTCCGATGGCTTGGTTGAGAACGTAAAGTTCGTGGTTTTTGGGGAACGCGTTCCTAGTCGACAGTCCCACTTTAATGCTACTGTGCACAATTTTGAGATGGTTGAGGAAGACGCTGATCTTGCCTTGGAAACCGCAAGATAGACATTTATATTTACAAAATTGGCATTTTGCTTCGTGAGCTCGCACGTCGCTGTACCACAACTTCTCATTGCAGCCATCGGAAAAGTAGCGACATTGATGCAAATGCGTTCTGCTGAGGTTCTCCAAGTCTGTGTTGCGGTTGATTGTGATTTTTGCCTCGCAGATTCTGCACGGCTTGCTTTTGCACCAGCTACAAACATTGTGTCCACGTTCACACAAATAAATCGGCGGTAACATGTCCAACTTGCAGGAGACACACGTCAGGTTTAGCTCTTCAGAAATGTTTGGAAGATCAGTGAAGTGTTCGCTTCGCGTATCATCTGGATTATTCAAGAATGGATTTTCTAGGATGGACATATTTAATTGGCTGATGTTGTCCATGAGATCGTCTTGACGCTGCTCCTTTCTTAGCTGCTCTATCTTATTCGTCGCCGCATTCAAGCCGTCCAGAAGATTCGCCTCGGTTTCGTCGCAAGCGTTCCTTTCAACAAACGTGTTGTTGATTTTCAGCGAAGTTTTCCTGTTCTGGAATTTGTGAAGGAGTACGGTGCAAGTGAGCGCGTCAATTTTGCCATGAAACTTCCGCAGACACTCCAAATTTATTTCCCAGCCCTCAGGTGTGGGCACGATGCAGGAGAAGTAGCGTCCAAGTTCGTGTCTGTAGAGGATTTGATTGACGGTGACGGTGAGGTCGTAGTGGATTTTCGTCGCTGCTCTGTTGGACCCCAAATATCGCAGTTTCACGCGCAATATGTTATCCTGGTTGGCATGCTGCAATAAATAAATTTCTCCGTCTAAATGCAGGAGCTTGTTGTCGGATAACGTGTTCGGATCGATTTCTACGCGGTTGGTGTGAAATAGCAACCGATCATGTTCTTCTTCAAAATGCCGCTTTATATCGGTTGCATAACCCTCCCAAGAGCATAATAACCGTTTATCAGCGGGACACGAATAAATCACAGCCATTGTGGAGTCTCCTACAAGCAAAGTGTCGCTAACTGTTCCAAGCAATTCGCTACTTACAAATTTTGAGCTACATCTACTCGAAAGGGCAAAGTCGCACTACGACGCCTTATCGCAGGTAATGTTAATTTCCAGATAAAAATTATCAGGGCGACGTTAGCGAAACAGCTGAGTCGCTTTTTTCGAAATATAAATCAATAGCTGTGTGTTCGGTGTTGTTTTATTAGCGTAAAGAATGAATAATGGGCGACAAGCTGAGTGCCCTAATTGTGTCAAATTGCAGCGTTTTGCTAAATTAACGTAATAATAATATACACCTATGTGTGTTATCTCATGGTAAATATTTTTGTTTATATTAATTCTAATCAGGCAACACGTTATACGCTAGTACAGAAAATATTTATTGGCGATTTTTCTATTAGCGTTAAATCGCAAATAAATTGTAGCGAGGGTCTACATCAAGTGGCAATTTTGCAGTTTGAAGTAATTTGGGGAGGTATTTTCCAGTTGCTGTTGAAATTGCGACAAGAATCCCAAGGCAGAATTTCTGCGCTAAATCACATCTGAGATTTACTGTTCTGTAATTACTGGCAGTTTTACACGAAACTGAGCTTCAGATTTTATTAAAACAAAATAAAATTCCTTCAAGCAGATGTGTTTTCTTTTCCGCTGGAGGACCACGTTATATCGACATGTCACCTATCATTTGTAACTAATAATTGTATTTATAACAATACAGCATTTCAAGTGTTTTGTTTTTTAATTACCTAGCCTGAGTTCATATCCTTCTTCATTTCGTATTAATTACTAACTCCCTTTTCAAAAGCAATTATTTGATGAATAAAACAACACTAAAAATGGAAATAGATTTTATTAAATTGAGGGCAAACATGTAAAAATTACTTGTGACTATTTTGCTTTAAAAGTGTGAGAAGTGAACTTGGCACTTGATCGACGCATGGAATTATTATAGAAGGTTATCGCCATTCCACTCTACTCCGCAACTATATATGTAGTTACATAAATAATAAATAAATTTTAAAAAACAAAATTTTTAAGTTACTAAATACTACAAAATATAAAACTAAATATGTCATGAATTAATATGATATTATAGTCGCCTTTTTTATAAATTACCAAATACATATATCAATATTGTCATTTTAAAAGTATAAGCTTCAGAACGTTGGATAAGCAATTCTTTTTCTATTGGTATTACTGAAACAGTATTGCTTGGAGCATAAAAAAATTATTAAGTTTGGAAAATTAGATAGGCAATTCTTTTTCTATTGATATAGCTGAAAAAGTATTTCCAGACGCTTGAAAAATTTCAGCTGTAATGCTGGTTGCTGCCGAGATCGTGATAATTCCGTGGATTCCGGAAAAAGGGGAAAAGTCTTTTCTTGGGCAAAATGCGATGTTTATGATTTTACAAAGTACATTTCATTCACGATTTTTTTAAATTCGTGCTCTCACATAAAAAAATTGACAATCATACTGAAAGTTTAGGAACCCCACCACTAGACTGGATTTGCAACAGCCACATCGATTTAAATCATTTTTTTTGAAAAATATCTAATTTCAACTTATCCCATTTTCCCCAGAAATTAGGGAATTATTGATAAAATATTTTTGGTTTCCTTTAAAATGTTTATAAATTTTGATTCAATTAATTTAAGTGCATTATTTGGGTCTAGAATCAAACACAATCACATCTTTATTTTCCCAATTATTTTTCAAACAAACAATGTTTAAATTAATATTATTTAGTTACCTTTCTTACCACATTTTGTCAACCCATAAGTTTACAGAAATTGATATGTGAGCTCTAAATTGATAAAATCTAATATTTCTTAGATTTAACATTTTTGCCGACTGGAACAAAAGTATCAATAATACAGTCATTAATTTGAAATGTTATAAAAATATTTAAGACAAAACTTGTGTGGTGTATTCGCACGCATGCAAAATTTACATAATTTTTATAGCATTTTTACCAAAATTGTGCTCTCTTTATAAACCGTTTTGTTTTCCTTTATTTATTTTTTTAATTTTCTATTTTTTTATGGTAAAATTTCACTACAAAATAGAAATAAATACGTTTGTTTAAAAGTTTTAACATTTTAATATGTGGTTTATGTAGTAGTCAAATATTATGTGACTCCGTCAAATAGTTTTGTTTTTAGAGCCGTTTAAAAAAACGGCGTAAGTTTCTTTTTGAACACGGATAAAATCGGGTGTCGCACCGTTATTAAATATTTCGTAAAGAGAGTTGGTCAGCAATAAATATTTATACTGACATGAAGGATACATCCGGGGATTTTTCACTTTCATTTTCCACTATTTCGAAATGGACTACGTTTAAGTTAAGAGTTTAAGCGACGCCTAGAGAGTCTTCGGGAGTCTGGAGATCTGGAGAGATTATCGAAAAAATGTGTACATGGTTCTGGAAGATCGTCGATTAAATGTTTATGCGATTGCTAATACTGCTAATATATCTGATGAACGATCATTTTGTATTTTAATTTAATTTACTGACAAGCTCCTTCTCAATTAAAATTATTGTTATACACATATATTTTTCTTGTCTGATGGTATCCCTTCCAATTATTTTTTTTTAATAAAAATAATCATCTTGACTTCTAAAATGAATTGAAAAATGTAAAATCTAAAAAAATTAACAATGAATAAATAGTGTTTGAGCAGCGATTATTTTAATGTTGGTTGCAAACCAGTGAAAGGTGCAATCATAACTGCAATAATGGTGAATGACAGTTATATCAATTATCATCATTTTTACATGTAAAATTTTAGATATTACTTTGCAAATTTATGTTTTTAGTTACAACGTAAGCCATAGAATCTAACAGTTTATTTTGAAATGTTATAGAAGTTTCTGAAAGGCTATAATTATTTGTAGTCTCTACTCTGCACTACACTCTACACTACTTAATTCCTGTTAATTTTAAACTAATATAGAAAAATATTATAAATAAAAATATAATTAAATATTTTTATATAGGTATTTATTATTTCTTGTGACCGAGTTATAAAATATTTGTTAAATTTACACTTGGCGTGTTGAATCAATTAAATGTATAATATTTTGTTTGTTTAAACATGCAATTTGCATGTTGCCTAATATTATCCTGACTTTTTGTATGGCGCTCATGTGATTTAAATTTTTAATAGAGCAAAATTCCGTTTTCGATTAAATATTTTCAGCTCTATTCAAAAATAAAACTCATGGCCAACAAAACAATTCTTCGAAATTAAACTACCCGTTAACTATTTACCTACATTTTCTATAACAAGAAATAAGAAATTATCGATGGGGTTTATTATAATTAGTCAAAAAAACGATTCAAGCCTGGACAAGTCGACTTGAGGATTTGTAGCGAACAATTTTTTCATCGCATCGAGTAAAATTAAATTTAATAAAAAATACGATGACGGTGGAATTCATTTATCTTATATTGTCACCTAACACACCAACACTGCTTGTTTAATTTCCATCTGAAAATTGTAGAATATTAATTTTAAGCGAAATCAAACTATAAAATGAATCCGTGTCAATTGGGGAAAAAGCAAGAAAACGAAAATTCAAAATTCGACACCTGATTAGTTCTGAGACGGTGGGCGTGTTTGCCTTGGGTCCATACTTTTTACTGTTTTGGGCACCGAAGTACGTACCCAATCACGGACTAACCGTCCCAAAAAAGTAACAGCGGCGAAGCCATTCTTCCGCTGTGATTCGCGCAGATTTAATTTTTTCAAGCAAAAAACGTGTAAAAAGCGCGCGGATTGGGCGTTTCCATTCTAATTCGGTTGAAATAATTTTTGTTAAGATCTGAAGCTGAAAAAAGCATCTCCAACCAACTCATATTATTTTATGATATTTTATCAACTGGAAAGGTGAAAAAAATCATAAGTTCACACAGTCTGGAACTAATTCATTTGCTATTTGTACCAGCCGCCACTGATCGGATTCCAGTTTGTACAAACAAACTATACACTAGAAGCACTTGCCCCTCTTAACATTGAGGATTAGTCGCGGTGATAACGTGAAAGCATGTAACACCGTCTTGATGATTTCTGATGATGCGTGCAGAGAAGGGATAAAGTCAAAATTTGAGTGCTCTCAATTAATTCTTAATCGGTAAATGGAGGTGGTTGAGAGCCCAACAGAGACGAAATTCGAAGTATTTGAATAACATTCTAAAACGCTCGGAATACTGAACTTCATAGAGATCAATAACTATCATTAAACATTCAACCTTCGTCTCGTAAATATACTTCAGCTGGAAACTCCCTACCAGTAGCTTGGTGATTATTGAACTGTTATTTGCCTTGTGAATATTTATACGATACGACTCTGAACAAATTCATAACGAGAAGCAACCGTTCCACGTATTGTTTTCCTATCTTTCGCATCGCAATGCATATTTGTTGCTGCTGCACGAACTTATTCCCCGCAAAAAATTAAATTTACTCGCACATGCAACTACAAATTTGTTTTTATGGCATATTTGAAGCGATTTACTTATGCGGCGGGGCTTCGATGAATACAAATTAGCCGGGAAGATTTAAATCGGCAGTGATAGATGCGCATTTAGTTAGCTAATATATATTCCGGACCATGGAAGACCACGCAATATAGCTTGCAGAAAATGTATTAAACTAATTATCTCGTGGGATCAAACCTGAATTTCGTTTCTGAACATTGCCCATGCGTACGAGCACTTATTCACTAATTATGTGAAAATGGAAATGGTGGTGCAGCTGTACCAGACCAGATAACAATTGGTGTCATCGTCGACGGGCCATTGTTATTACGTGAGCTCGTATTAATTATGAATATTTAGAGTAATTGCACTCCCCGTCCGACATTAAACCGGAAAACAGCGTAACGACGCGCTCCAAAAACCATCAATTTTAAGTGAATCAAGAACGAGACGAATTTCTGCGTGGAAAAGTTTCGGACGTGACGTTCAGACACACCACTCACGTCCACAATCCAAAGTTACCAAACAAATTTGCATCGGTTGTTTGCAAATTAGATTTTTAATAAAGTGCTTTGTGCCATCCGGACTGAATAAACAAGGTGGTTACGAGTCTCGCCAAATACAGTTTCGGGAGAGTTCCGGATTAAACGCTGAAAAACTGCGCCGCAATCGCTTCACAAACCGACTGACTACTTGCAACATTGTTTTATGCTGCAATATGTCTGCAAATTGAAGCGTTGATTCGCCGTGGAAGTTGTAAGAGTTTGAGTGGAACTAAATCGAAAGCAACACGATTACAGCTACATACATGCAACTATTTACGTTGTCAAAAGCCACAGTGCAGCATGTTCGCTGAAACTGGCGCTTGCTTCAACTTTCAGCAGAACAATGCGGCAATTGCGCTCTCAGCAAAGCGTTTTTTTTTTGCTGAAATATTTTGATTTACGCGAAAGTGATTAGTCTGAAATAAATTTGTCTAAAACCGTGGAGCAGAAATAATTTAATCCATTATAAGTTGTTTATAAGCTACACAATTTTATAGAGCAGTTTTGAAAAAAACATTTACGTCGTAGGTGTTTCGTTTCAGCGAAAGTCGGTATAAAATTTCGATTCATTAATTGCATGCCGACTCTCGCTTTTATTCGCGGGGGATTTAGAAAAAGGACGTTAATAATGAGCGATATTATTTAAGGGGAGGAAAAGCGGAGAATAAAGTCTCGGAGGGTCATTAGAAGGCGAATCCGACTTACAAAGACATTGAGGCGGCGTTACCCGATTTATGATTAGGACATTATGTCCTCATTAAGCTTCCTATTTCGAGTCAGATGTGTTCATCTGTTGCTGCTTGCATCTTGTTAAAAGTGAATAGCACACGACAGCATCCCTCCTGATCGTACAGTGTTGGTCAGCACTCCGGAATCGATTCGCACCAGAACTCAAGTGCTCCCAAAGGAACCGGCGGCTATTTCGTTTTTAGGCCTTCAATAGGTGAAGGGATGCGCAAGTGGTTTTATTTAATTTTCAACTTTTTGAAAACCACCAACAACCACTTCAATCAGAAATGGAAATCTGCAGCTTTCACGTTTGATCGAATTTCACTACAATCACACAAACCAATTTTAGTTATCCGTTATTAGATGGAGTTGTGTAATAAGGGTATGTCAAGTCTAGATTTATTAGCTTATTATAAAGCCCAACCCCTATAAGTTTCATATCAGCCTGGAAATGGGACATGACTCTAAGATACATAATATGTATGCTGGAGTTAAAATTTTACGACGGCTTATCATGCGGGGAGCGAGTGATTAATTTTTGGCCAAATGAAATACGAGCGGTTATCTTTGCGCGAAATTATAATTTGAAAATGACATTAAACGCGCATAATTTGGTTGTTAGCCCGGCGCCTCCACCATTTTTAACGCACTTACAGAAATTAGTTGGAGGTATTACGATATTTGAATACCCAACTAGAGTTTTGGAAAGAATTATTAATGTTTATATGTAACAAATGTGTAATATGTAATCGCAACGTTTCAATAAAATCTTGTTTTTTGAATTGCTTGTTTGATTGTGCGGTTTTTATAGCCGCAAAATAAACTGCAATGTTAGTCGTCTCGGCGTAATTAAAACGCAAAATATAACTCAACTACAAATTACCAAATAAAATTTTAACCGACAATAATTCGCCCGGCGCCTCCACCAAAATTTTACACCCAAATAGTGTCTGATAGAATAATGTGTCCCGTTGGGGTTGCTGTTTACCATTAAAACGCGGGTATAATTTAGTTGTAACTACTGCCTTTCCAAGGAAGTGCTCCTAAGACTTCCTTTATTAAGGCATAATTTTGTGGAAACTTTGGAACAAGTCACAGTTTTGTGGCCTACTTTCGAAAATCTCTCCTGCATTTCCGCACTTTTAATTTGTTTCTGCAACGATTTCATTTAATATGAAATGAAAATATTCACTTACATTAATATTAATAATTTTAACAATTTTGCCAAATTGAATCATTATAAATTTTGTGACAATGTACCGACGCATCGGGTATTAACGAGCATCAGTGTAACCGAATCTGCATAGAGGTATTATATTTTAATCAGACATGAATCCACCACGGGAAAATTATTAGATTTTAGCTTCAGTTCCGTCGAGTGTTGCATTTCATGGAAAACATATTTGTAACATTTACAGCATGTAATAAACGACAGTAATTAATCGGAAAGGTGTGTCTGAAGCAAGCAAACCACAGCAACGAATTTGTAGTACAATTTGGCCTTCAAAGCTTTGACTTAGAGCATAAACAGCTCGCATAAAACTCACCTATCAAATTTTACAGGATTTTGTATTATAAATATTGCAGTTGCACGTGTTTGTGTACGCGAATGAAATTAAAATTGTGTCGCTGAGAGAAAACAACATTTTAATTTACCGGTGATTACTTTGAAGCGTCCAGCAATTTATTCGCCCCATTCTGTGAATAGTTTTAATATTTTTAAATTTTTTGTTTGCATGTTTTGTACGTACAAGTTTTTATGTCGTATGTTTTGCAACCGAAATGCGACTGAAATGTTAAATTACTAATAACATAAAACAACATTTCATGATTTATCAAATCGTAGGATAGTTTATATAGTTTACGGTGTGCTAAATATTGTAATTAAATTTAAAAAAAGTAAAGTTAATTCCCTAATTAGAACGTCTCAAATCGCAGCACTTTAACACTCTATAATTTTCTAGTAATAAGAGTGCACTAGTAGTTATAATGAATGTTTAACTTCCAACTTGGAGAATAATGAAGCAACGTCTTTCTCCTCTGCACTTGTCCAAATATTAGCTAACGTTTTTCAGCAAACGCAAACACTCGTATTTTTCTCTTGCAAGAGTCGACGAGTTTGGTCGTTAGCCGGCGTAATGTCCAGGACGTGCATTGTTTAATCGTAAACAGTTCAAACACAAAGAAAACGATGCGAAATAAATTTGGAACGCAATCGGATATCGCGTCTCTCAGCAGTTTATCACGAGTTCTGATATTAAATTTTCGCGACGAAATTAGACGTTCGCCTATGATTAATAAGTTTCGTCGGTGCGGGAGTTATACTGTTCGGAATCTAATACACAAACGATTTCTGAATAACGTAGAATTAGCGGCGGCTGTGCTGCGAATGGCGCAGATTAGGTGTTAGTTGGGATGTTTTGTAGCTTCTCGAAGCGCTAAGACTCATTCAGGAATCACGAAATTAATCGCGCTCTAATTAAAACGGAAAACAGACGAGATTCTGCGACTATTGCTAGTTTCATTTTCCTTATGGCACCGAGAACTAAATAATCACCAAGACGCGGATTGCGCCGACGGAATTTAACGTTTAACCGTTGACAAACCTCAGATTTGCAAAACAGTCCAAGGATTCACGAGCAGATTTAATGCCGGTTTTATTTCAGGAACTGAACGCTTAGAAGTGTTCTGGACACAAGATATGGTGCTTTGAAAAGTATAATATGGCACTATTCCGTTTTGAAATTTCAAGCTTGAGCATTTTATTGCCGAACGTAAAACTTGAAATAAGCTCGCACTATCGGTTTTCAGGCTTTCCATATCACAACATCAAAAGCTCTCGCGTCTCAGAACGCCACACGTCGTCATTTTAATTTGCGGTTTAATTAAAATCCGGCCAATAACACGTGCGGTCGATGATTTCGTTCCAATTGTGATATAATTTACGTTTTATCGCTTCATTTTAAAACCGCCGTGTTTACGAAATAATAAAAACCATCAAGTATTTTGGATAATGTGCCTCTTTCAGTTTAATGCGGCAATAAAAATTATAATGTCCTGAACAGAAGGCGCCGCCGATGTCAAACTTTACGAGGCTTTATTTTTTTCATATTTCCGCCGCTTTTATATGCACTAATCCGGCATCTACATTAAACTAATTAGCAAACATGCAAACGTACGGTTTTAAAAATATTTCTCTTCAGACCGAATTTTATTTCTCTAAAACGTAATGCACTGAAAGCTCACGAGCCCAGATTCATTCCTATAAAGAAATGACTTACGACTCGATCCGCCAGCGAAATTTGTATAAGTAAGACGTACAACATCGTCCATTGTCAGGCAGGTTTTTAAAATTTCTCAGGTGTTATAAAGTTTTCACGACTCAGCCATAAAACCGTGACAATGAGTCCCCGGAAACGGCAAACGATGCCCATATAATATGTACTGCGGAATTAGATCCGGCGATTTTTGCTCCTCTCTGTTATCTTTCCGGCCGAACGAAATATGAGGGCTTGCTTGGCAGTGATTTTAATCAAAATAAATAAGTTCGAGAGTGAAAGACCTGAAGTTCCGTGAAGTTGATTGTTTTTCTGCGTCATGAAATCCATCCAAATCCCGCCTGAAACCGGCTAACTTTAAAGCTCGACTTCCGTCGAGAGGACTTGGCTTAGCACGGGACATGGCGAAATTTTGTAAACAGTGTGACGAGATCAAAGCAAGCCAAATCTGTAATAAATTTCTTGTATGCAGATGAGCCATTTCTTGTGTTTGCTCGCATGATCGTTTCATTTTTCATTCACGGAGCTGTGAAGATCACAAGTATGCGGATTTTATTAAGCAACATTACCTGAGAGTGTTCTTTGCGAGGATTTTGAGTTTTCACTTCTCTTTCGCATCTCACACAAATTAAAATTAATATTTCATACAATTTGGCAAAGGATGCCAGCACGTTACTATGAAAGGTTGTCCATTTAATAAAATATCGTTTTTGGCGAGGAGCAGAGGCGAAACATCACTTTGCTTATTGCCACTTCAACAACTGGAAAGTGCTTGATTTGCTCGCTGCGTCCTGCTTTATATTATTAATAATAAAACGTACGAATACGTGGAAGCCCGTAAAATTTTGTCGCTGGAACCTAAATTTAATAACCATTCCGCACACTTTACTGCATCTTCGAAGGGTTTCTTTAAAATTATAATCGCGGTTAAAGCACGATTCGAGTATAAATTATATTGCCCGATAATGATTTCAACTTCTTTATGCAGATCTGACATTTGCGATTTTCCTCGCACTTCCGGACTGATTTAAATACAATTCTCAACAAAATCAGAAATCTGATCGTAGCCTCGTTTCTTTTCTCGGCTGAAAAGTACGTAACTGCATAATTCAGCCATTACTTTTGTATAATGCTCATGCAGGAAAATCGTTCCAAAGTCAGCACGTGCTTCCAAATCGATCTAATTTATAACTTTTCGTTCGCATTTTGTTTCTAAAGCACCTGCAAAAATTGCGGTGCAAGCGTCAAAAGCAAACAAGTTTTCGTAATGCGGTCTGGTATCGTTAGTGCGAAGCTGGAAATGCTAGGAAATAAATATGCTCCCGACAAATCGACAACATTTTACATTTCCTGTCAATTACTCCACATCTCCGAGATTATCCGTCCGATTTCGGTACTTAAAAGCCGAAACTTCCTATCGAAACTTTAAACGACCATCCAGATTACATAAAGCATTGCGGTAATAAAAAAAATATATGGCTATATGTTGCTGTTTTATACGTTTTCTCAAAAGTCGACACAACCGCTTGAAATTTATTGCCAAAATCTTAGAGACATCAGTGTCTCAATAAAAGCCGCTCCAACTATGAGATGTTTCAATAAAATTAAATTGTTCGGCGGTGTTGTAAAAGCCGAATAGCAGTCTATCAAATCTCCAATAAAATTTTCGGTCGCATTAATCAAAATTGCTCGGATTCCTCCAATGAAACTGTACTCGTCATAATTGGAAAATTTTAATAACGGCGATCTCTTATTAAAACTCGGTTATTCAAACTGCCACTACTTTGATTACTAGGAGCTGCAAAAATGTTCGCTGTTATTATTGTAAATTACAAATTGTGTTTATTTAAAAACCTATTTAAATGAAATCCAGAATTATGTATTCACTGAATCATGAAACGGATTACTATTAATTAACAAAAATTGCTAATACTAATAGAGCTAAAACGGCAAATCGCTATTTATTAATAAAATTGTTGTTTCATTTAACGAGAATGAAAATAAATTCATTTGATTTTTTAAGTTTTACTAATTTGTCACAATCAACATTTGAATGCAATAGTTAAAGGGTATTAATACATTTTTAAACTGTGGTAAACGCGATTTATGCTGCAATTAGTACCTGACTTTCCTTTAAAGTTTAAGCTTATTTAATAACTTGTCACTGTTGGACTTGAATTGCTGAAAGCTCTTTACATAGTTCTTTCCATTGTTGAGCGTTCCAAGTTGAGCTAGTTCCGCCTACATTATTTAATCCGCTTAATTATTTCGCGCTTCGTACCTCACACAATAATTTTTCGTATGGAGGAATTTGAATTAAAATTTTAATAAATTGCAGGCGCGAGTCGTGCTCAAAAATACGTTTTGTAAAATCACCAATCTTGTCGATATGGGAGGCGACATCTTATATTACCGTAAAAAGTCAAATTGAACGCTGAAATGCCGCCCTTTAATGAAGCTTTAAGAATTTAATACTGAAGCTATGCAATAGGTATTTTCATATAGCAGGTCTGCGAAAAACGAAAGACACATATCGTTATTCAAATGCACGGTTTTCGCAATTTCGTTCAAATAGAGCAATACCGAAATAAATAACGTTTGAGACATGTGTATTATTGCAAACAGGGCTTAATGAATGAGACGTCTGCAGCAGCTTCCAACTTCACCGATGTTATATTATAATAATCTCACTGAGTGTTAAATTACTTGAAGCTACTCGTCGACTAACTTTGAATATCAATATTTAAGGGTTTGAGTAAGCTCCGTCTTTAACGCTATTTTCGGGAGTGCACGCCGAGTTCGTCTTAAATTAATTGTCGGCTAATTTGATGCCTGACTAGAGCTTTCGCAACTCGGAACAAGAAAAAGTTTTGGGGTGTCAAGGTCGGCCGTAATGTGAGGCAAAGGACGCCACTTCGATCCAGACGAGACAAATGGAAATGGACCCAAAATTCAGGACTTGGAAGAGCACGTTCCCAACTTTCCTTTTATTGGATTTGGGGACACAAACGAACCGTCATTACATTTGTCACTTATTCCGAATCGAATAAAAGCGATTGTTTAATTGAAAATCAGGCCGTGTCTTTCGGAACAATATTTAAAAGGAGTCGACGACGAGTTGGTACGGTTAAAGACGAGTGAATTATGGCGCTCCAAATGGATGTATTATTTACTCACCAAACAGTGCAAGAATTTAAAATGGAAATGCGTTTCGCCTCAGATCGATTTCTTCTGCAAGAGCCGACGAAATAGATTAGGTCCATCCCACGTTATCGTTCTTTCTGCATTTGCATTATCTCGAACACAAAACTAGTTAGCGTCGTCGCGCATCTTTAATGATCTCAACCGGAGCAAAAATGCTGCGTCGGCTCTCAGTATTGTACCTATTGATGCTGACTGAATTAAAAATTCCATTGAAGTTCTAAACTCTTTGATCCTAATATCCAACAAAGAAATTTTTATCGATTATCCCATTAATAATGAATGTGAAAGAGAGCCGCTTTCTTCCCAACAAGAATGTATTTGGATTCTCCTTTAATGTAATATCTGAAAGCTTCTACTTAATCACTGTTCGCCGCATCCTGTGCTTGAACGTGTATCTCGGCGTTAAATTATTATGCCCTCTTATATGCAGAGGTTCTAGCTTCCCAATCAGGCAAATTCATTGCGTAAAAACTTCAAGTTCTTGGACTTTAAAGTGATTGAATATTTTAACAACTGATGCAAAATCGTGATGAAAAACTGTGCTTGTGGCAAACGCCGGAAGCAAACATCGCACCATCGTCAGAAGCAAGCCCTAAATCAAAGTGTAAACAGTTTGATGAACAGAGGTCCCTTTCGGTAATTACTCCAGGTCCGGAGTGAGGAAAACCGCTCCGCACACCCGCCCATCTTACTCACATCGGCTCCAGTCCGACCATCACTCTTATCACGAAACGGCGTCACCGTTATCTTGATATTTCCAGATTAATTAAAGTCCTTCTGGCACTTTTCAGCGGCACGTTAGCTGAAGAACGTCTCGGGCGTTATTTGTCACAAGTGATTTAGTGGCTGTGATTTATTACGCCGGCAAAATGGAAACAAAAACGTCCCATTATCAATTCTCTTTATGGAGAGTTTTGGGATGTGATTGGGGACGTTGGGAGGTAATCTTGTTCTAGTATGTTGGATTTACCGGAGATTAACCTCTCTATATCTGACTGTATAATTCGTTCGGGATTAGCTGTAAAGTCCCCGGAATAATCTCATGCGAATGCTTGTAACGTCTTTACGTCGATTTGGGAATAAACTGAACGTCAAAACCGTTCAAAGCAAACTCACAACCCCAAGTGCAGCTAGTCAAAGTGATGCACTATGCAAATCGGGACGATTTTATGCACCTAGACATTCCGACCGATTTTGTGGCAGTACGAAATACACCTGAAACCAGAACCTGCAGATCAAAAGCTGCTGTTTCAGACGACACTGAAAACGTTTCACTGTCTTGCATATATCCGCCCGATTAAATGTATTTATTTTGTTTATTATCATTCGATGCTAACATAACTCGGAAAGTACACACAAACTCGGCAACTTGTGTTCTCGATAAATTAATCGTCGATTCCATTGAACTTGCTTGCTTGAGTTGTTTGTACATACAGTAAATACACACAAACCAAATGCAAGTTTGAAGTGATAACAGAAGCGCCAGTTATTAAATCAGCGGATACATTTATAAATTTGCAGCCGCAAAAAGTGCGTTCCGGAAGAAACCGCGCGATAAATTACCGACTTTATAAATCCCCCAAAGTGTGAATTTATATGCAAATTTCTTGGGATGCTTTTGTTTATTGTACGTGTATCGTGACACATGGGCGCGCGTAAAAAGTCTAACGCTGAAAAATTCACCGAAATCTTAAATAAAAAGATGAGAGACGCTCGAATCAGAAATTGCGTTTGTTTATCGCATCTCGTTAAAAGCTTTTCTCTTTTTTAAGGGCGGGCCCGGGGCGGGTCCGGATTATTTAAAAGCAAAAAATAAACGTTGCGTTTAACGATCCGTAAAAGAATCACCTTGGATTGACCGGTTCCTGTAAAGCTGATTGGATTTTGGAACGATCGCATTTTTTCCGAAACCGCACAATCCGCTTGTTTGATTAGATAAATCCTGTACATTCAACACCGCACTTGAGTGTAAAAAATATCGGCGCGATCTCGCTTAATTGGGACATTGTAGGAAGCTCACGATATCGGAACCTAACCGAAGAAAGAAAAAAACATTAACCGCATCGCCGTTTTCTCCTCTCGCATTAAGAAAATGTGATGCAAGCTGCATTTACGATCTTCCAATACATTAACGCCGTTTCAGCTCTTCCGGATTTTACACAAATTTAGCGTGCTGCAAACTGTTATATTTATACTACTTTCCGACAATTTAAGCCGGACGTTGCGCTGTGAAAACTTCATGTGTTCGGTGTAAAAATTTTCAGTTAATCGTAGCGTCTACTTGCTTGCAGGATTAATCCGGCGTCGGCTGAAACGAGAATCATTTATAAAGTGCGCGAAATTAAATCGCCCCGCCGCCAGAATTGCCGCTACTTGTTTGAGTTTTCGATCGAAGATTGCAAATGCATTTCAGCGTTTCAGCGAGCTGTTAACTGCTGAAAATGCATCACGCCGATAGTTTTAAGTCACGGTGAAAGAGTAAAGACAAAATTTAATAAAAGCAATCAGGTACGGAGGTACTTCTGAAGATGACATTTCCATAAAGCGGTTCCAGAAGCGGAAAGTAGTCTGCACTCGACATGGCCAGAATGACAAATTCACTCGATTGATTCCGTCGGTATTGTACTGAAATGGAAACCGGACCACACTCAACCCTTAATGCGTTTGCCTTCCGCTTTAAAATTCCCGGAATCGAACGCCTTTTTAGTCCACAGACCGTTTTCCTATTGTTAAATATTAACGCGGTTTATAAACATTTCAGTTGTGGGGCCCTTTTCGCAGCTGTGAAGATGCCGGCCAATTTTAGTAAAAGCAGTAGGAATTATTAAGAGCACGTTGCGTTACTTTGGCTGCAGCTGCGGATTGTACATGGAATTTGCATGCACCGGGCTTGGAAATAATTGAAAATTACTGCACACAGTGCTTGGGTGTAATGAGTTTGGGGTAAATTAAATTTTTTGGTGCTTTATGGCCCAAGCTGGATCCGGCGCAGATAAACAAGTTAACTTTGCAGAAGTGAGTCTGATTGGAGGTTCTTATCAACACGTTTGCGTCAAATTATGGCCACTCTCTTGGGGGAGATCTGCTCAGGTGAAGCCGACATTTATCACCTTCAAGCTACCGAGCTTCCAATAATGGAAACACTTGTTTATGCAATTTGGGACAGCGCGTTTGCTCAAGTCTAATATAACATAAAAAGGTCACATTAACCCTCGCGTTTGCTTCGTGGGGCGAAATGAGCCGTATGTTAGAGATAAGAGATTAAAAAATCGAGCATTTATTCTTGTCTCCTCTCTTCCTGTCCTACCTCATGTCACAAATTATTATTTGAAGTGGATGAATATTTCACTGAAACGTTTTCCCGAATGAAATGGACTGACACTTTGACAAAAAACTAATTATTAAAATGTTAAACATTTTCGTGTCGCATTAGTTTCTCGCCATAACAAAGCAACAAAAATTGGATGTAGTTCGCTGAAAGCGATGCATCTTAAAAAACACACAAAAAGCCGCCTTTGATCTCAACAAGGCCCTCGTAATGAGTTTTTAATTAAACGGTGTGCAAATGCATTTTCAATTTGTTGCAAATAATTAAAATCCTGTGCGATATGAAATGAACAATGTTTGAAAAGCGGATAGCAGTCTTTTTCTTTTACGCCAAGCTCGGTTCGAGTGTCGGGAAATGGAGGCGTTGGCGCTTTGAGTGACATTTATTTGTGACCTTCCAGTAAACACACCCTTTAAAGTCGGAGCTTAGAGGATCAAATAGTTCAGAAAATTGGAAAAATGTAATAAATCAAAGCGGGAAAACCGGGCTTTGTTTTGGAGTCTCGGCGGAACAATATTTTGCGAGAAATTAAAAATTAGCCGGCGGCTCGCGTTAACCCGCCACTTTCACTACAAACGACCTAAAATGTATTTTTTCAAGTGGGGCCCAGCTGCTTTATGGGCGTCGCGGCTCAACTTAAATAAATGTAATGTTTTTATGTAGCGCCACGTAGAAATGATCAGTTCGCCCACAAAAACGCCTCGCTGGGAAACTGGAAAGTGGAGGAGCTTTTTTACGATGAAAACATATCGTAACTCATGTCACGAGCTTCTATCGATGCATCGTAATGACTATCCATGCTTTCTGGTCGGATTGTCGGCATAAAATTTATCCGAGCCAAGGTTCCCTCAGTATCAGCAATTCCAGATCTGGAATACCTAATGGGAACATGACGCGAGGGAAAACTCACAATGTGTGCCCAACTTTTGCTTTTCGAAGCCTTACACACGTACGAATTCAACTTTTCGACTCCCTCGGGTTGCACTCTTCCCATGCACGATTTGCGCTTGTTTGGAAAACAATTAATAATTTTGCAAGAGTGCTCATTTCCCTTGTCGGAAAAACGCGGTGTAGTCAACCGTAAAACGGGGCTAAGTAGAAGTAATACGAACACTGCTGTTCCATAAAAGCATGTGCTGTAAAAACTCTCGGTTGCCTCCCTTTTACAGCTGAAACGTCGGCGAGAGAAGTCTGAATTTATGGGCCTCGTGTCCGTTGCTCTTTGCACCGCAGTATTTTATCAGTCGCTGATGGTCCAATCGGATGGACCATATTGGAGTCAAATTTCGGGGCAATTAAGCACGATTCGTTATTCACCTGGAAATTAATGATGGTTCTGGGCTGAATTTTAACTTTGCTGAATGATCGCTCTGGGCGTTTGCTTTGAACTCTATTCGCCGTTCTTCGGCAAACATTTCATGTTTGAAAACTTTTTCGGGCTGAATTTATAATGTACAAATCAGAACAAAGGTAATATCGTACTTCCACAAAGCAAATATCGATTGCAAGTTGGCAAAATACATTTGCCCGGCGCCTCCACCATTTTTACCAACCAAGATACACCATTGTGTTGACGCTGCAATTTTAATTAAATTTTTTGTTACATTCAACAAAAGCACAATTCGTAATGCGATATTTCTACGCACAAGCGATTCTATTTTTGTTAATCACAAGAATATGCCGACATGTTGAGACATATTCGAATCGATTCATAATTCCGCCTAATTGGAGCACAACTGCTTGTATAATGAAATCGCGGTTCTGATAATTCGCCCGACTCATGAAAATTCCGTACGAACTTAGTTTAATAAGGTTTAACCGCTTTCAATTATGCAGAGCGAATTTTGATCTTACACTAATTCGCTTGACTTGAAACCTTTCAGGCGCTCCACAAGTGCAAATTAGCTCAAATTGTGCCGGCGCATCTACTTCTAGCGAAAATGTAATGAAATATTATTCGACTGTAACTTGTAGAAATTTTTATCACCAAGCCCATTAGCATCCGAATAATCTGCACCAAGTTCGGAGACAATACTCTATTATGAAGCGCTTTTATTTCTGCCAGACCCAATTTAAATTAAAGCGTTTCTTTGCGTTCACGACACATAAACGTAAGTTTCTTAACTGAATTACGAATAAAACGCAATTGAAAAACATTAACTCGGGATTTATTTCTGGATTTATGCACGCTGAAAAGATGTTTAAATTTATCAATTAAAAAATATGGTCGCCGAGATTCTAGAAACCATCTCTGCTCGCCGAAAAGTTTATTTTGCTGGAAATACAAGAAAATTCTAGTCCATCAGGAATCAAAAGTTTGAATCCCATATTTCGATTGAGTCGGCTCTAATCCCTGCGGATCAGATAGATTTTAGGAAACCGGATAAAAACAAAATATTTATAAAAATACTACTCAATGAACACGACGTGCACTTTCTGCAAAATAAAATCTGTTTTAGAAGAAATTTCCATAAATCGAAATATAGCAGTTAAATAGGGCTGTGTTAAAATGTTATGCTACTTTGTGGCCAGTTGTCGTTAATTTACACAAGAAATAGGAGTCGTTAATTCATGTTTTCCAGCTTATTTAACATTCGAGATTATGGAACATAAACTGAGATAAGTCGTAAAAGTGATGCAATGTTGCTAAATAACTTATAAAGTCGGTCATGGCTTGTCGGAATGAATAAATCATTTTGCAATTACGGGTTGTCTCCTAATAATTATTTTTTATTAATGATGGCATTTATTACCAAGAATTTCATTCATGGAAATAATCGCAGCTACGATTGCATTTTTTATTAAGAAATAGACACTTATTATTTTGCAGATAAAAACATTTAAACATGTGTTTCCAAACGTTTCATTTACGTCTTCTATTGACTTCTACAGTTCACACTCATAACAGCTTCGTCAATAAAATGTTTTAGACGCTTTCAACAATTTTATTTGTTCCTTCACAGCTTTCCATCTAAGTGCCATGTCTTTATTTTATCAGTCTTTACAATTGTTTAACAGTAAAAGTATTTTTGTTCTCCATTCTTTAAAACGACAAACAGAGCGCTAACTGTCGTTTTAAACATGACTTCGAATTATACAGATTCGGTTTTTTCGGTACTTTATTCCAGGGCTTATTACAGTAGCTACGATTACTTTACTAAGACATAAGCACTAATTCTTTTTGTATCATCGATTTTGCCATATTTGCCGCATAAAAGTTAATTTAAAAATATTATGTTTCCAATCGATAAGTCTTCGTCTTCTGGTAACGTCTTTGGTTGATTTCTTCAGTGCACGTTCATAACAGCTTCGACGATAAAAAGATTTCAAAGGCTTTCACCTATTGGTTATAACAACTATATTATTTGTTTTTTCATGGCCAGATTGAAAGTCCCATGTCTCTATTTCATAAATTTTTATAATTGATTAACAATAAAAGTGTTTTAGTTCTCCGTTCTTAAAAATGTCAAATTATGTACTGACAAGCAGAGCACGAACAGTCGCTTTAAACGCAACTTTGATTTATTCAAATTCGGGCGCTTCAGTACTTTATCTGCGGACCCATCTTTCTTTATTGCATTGTATTTTTTCCATAATTAGTGGCTCCATAAAATAGTTAGTTTAATTGTGGGTAGAAAATTTACGCAGTTGAAATTTGACGTTTGTCGAGTTCAACTGCTATCGTTTGTGTCCAATTTCTTTGATGTTTTATTTGTTTATTGAGTCGTACAAAATGAATGGTTTGTACCGGGTTGAACTGCAACTATTTCCGTCCAATTTCTTTTAAATTATTGTTTTATTTGTTTATTGAGTGGTACAAAAGGAATGGTTTGCAACGCATTCGAAAAACTTCTCAAAACACTCGTTTATTAAGCACACGCTTCGTTCGTGCTTTACATAAAAGTCGTGACGAAAGTGTTGTTTTTGAAACTTGTTACAAAATATACTATTCTGACACGTTAACAGTGATCCATAAAACTTTGTTCGTCTGTATTGAAATAATTTGTAACTTTTTGTCACAACTGATTATATCATGAAGCCCAAAAGATATAAAAAAGTTTTACACTAACCAACAGGAAGATCCTCACTTGTCGACAATGTCAATTCGATTTGACTGAACAATATTTACAGCAAGCAGATATATTGTAATGTTATAAAAACATTTTTAAGTCGAAAACCTAGACGAAATTGTTTGAATATTTTTAAAATTACATGCATAATGGTTGTGAAAGTTTTCATTTCAATGTTTTAAATTAATAACGGCATTGAAATTTAACAACAATAGCACTTCTGGAATTGATAGCAGTTATATTTAAAAAAAAAAACATTTCCGTCAGCGTTTTCCTGAATCGATTAATTAAAATTGGTTGTTAAATTAAATTTCAACAATGAAGTAGTGGTTGTTTTTCCAACGGAAAATTTTCAATCAAACTGAAACCGTTTTTATGCGGTTGAAGTTTGAAATTATTTATATCAAGCCGCATTTCAACTGTATTAATGGTAAGGGGAATGTGTACGAATGAAAATGCCGAAATCCACGTTCATATTAATACTTTTATTGTAATTTGGTAATGCAAATATACAATTCCCAAATGAACATGTAACTGTGGATGATAAAATAATTAAACGTCCAGCCGAGTTGCGAACTCGATTCGTGTTTGCTGGAACGTCTAATTAGAGGGTGACAAGACGTGCACTAGTCCAAAATGTGCTGCAACAAACTTTTAATGTCTTGGACCGGTCGAGTAAATTCTGTACACTTTACAACAACACTCTAACAACACTTTTAATATATACAAAAACGCGCGAACGTCAACCCTGTCAGTTCTATTACGTGACGGCGACTTCCAGCAGCACTAGACACAAGAGGCGCGTCACCGGAACCAGGACCGGAGCCCCGGATTTGACTCGGGTTCCGTCGTCGGCCATGACGCTGCTGGCCACTACCACGGGCGCCCCGGCGGAAACGCTCGACACTTCCGGGGCGACGCAGGCGGGCACCTGGGGCACCGTGTAATTGTCGATGCCCTGGCACCGCAGGCGATGCTCCCCCAGGCAAGCGCTGTAGGCGACGGCGTGCGGGATGTAGCTCTGGTCGAAAGTGCCGGTGAAGAGAGTCGTGGCGAGCGGCCCCAAAGCGTACACCGGGACGTCTTCTCCGCCGTGTGTCGCCCATTGACGTGGAACCGCCGATCCGTGCACTTGGTTCCGGTCGTCTGAAGCGGTCGTCGTGTTCATGGGGACGATTCGGGGGGTGGCGTATCCCGGACCATTCCCGTAGAGGATAGTGGTGTAGGGTTGGCCGTCGATGTCTGAGACTTTGCTGTCGGGGCCTAGACACAAGCAAGGCGTCAAGCCGGAAGTGGGTCAAACGTAAAGCGACGCTGTTTTTGTATGTATGACGCGATATTACACTGAAACCCTTTTTATGTGGCAGCTTTCAGGATTTCGTCAGATTAAATTTACTATTCGCGTAAGGTTTACACAAAAATTTCAACAGTTTTCTTCAAATGCGCTTTTTATGTATTGCCCTTGGACTTGAGTTATAATTTTTCAAACTTGGATAATATACTAGGCGATACACGTAGATCGTTCATTAGAAAATTTTCCCTAAAGCTGGAAAGTTGAAATTTGGTGCGTTATCATTATCGATCATTCTGAAGCTATGCGAAAAAAACTGACGACAAACTTTGTTATTTTAAATATTAACCCACTATTTTAAAACACTGCAATCCCGAGCAAAAGCTTCCTGAGCAACCCGAAAATTCCGGGCAAAAGCTTCCTGAGCAACCCGAAAATCCCGAGCAAAAGTTTCCTGAACAACCCGAGAATCTCCAGCAAAAGCTTCCTGAGCACCCCGAACATCACGAGCAAAAGCTTCCTGAGCAACCCGAGAATCCCGAGCAAAAGCTTCCTGAGCAACCCGAAAATCCCGAGCGAAAGCTTCCTGAGCAACCCAAAAATTTCGAGCAAAAGCTTCCTGAGCAATTTGAATATCTTAAGAAAAAGCTTCCTAAGCAACACGAGAATCCCGAGCGAAAGCTTCCTGAGCAACCCAAAAATACCGAGCAAAAGCTTCCTGAGCAACTTGAATATCTTAAGCAAAAGCTTCCTGAGCAACCCGAAAATTCCGAGCAAAAGCTTACTGAGCAACCCGAGAATCCCGAGCAAAAGCTTTCTGAGCAACCCAAAAATTCCGAGCAAAAGCTTACTGAGCAACCCGAGAATCCCGAGCAAAAGCTTCCTGAGCAACCCAAAAATTCCGAGCAAAAGCTTCCTGAGCAACCCGAGAATCCCGAGCAAAAGCTTCCTGAGCAACCCGAGAATCCCGAGCAAAAGCTTCCTGAACAACCCGAGAATCTCCAGCTAAAGCTTTTTGAGCACCCCGAAAATCCAGAGCAAAAGCTTCCTGAGCAACCCGAGAATCCCCAGAAAAAGCTTCCTGAGCACCCCAAAAATCCAGAGCAAAAGCTTCCTGAGCAACCCGAGAATCCCAAGCAAAAGCTTCCTGAGCAACCCGAGAATCCCGAGCAAAAGCTTCCTGAGCAACCCGAGAATCCCCAGCAAAAGCTTCCTGAGCACCCCGAAAATCCCGAGCAAAAGCTTCCTGAGCAACCCGAGAATCCCCAGCAAAAGCTTCCTGAGCACCCCAAAAATCCCGAGCAAAAGCTTCCTGAGCAACCCGAGAATCCCAAGCAAAAGCTTCTGAGCAACCCGAGAATCCCGAGCAAAAGCTTCCTGAGCAACCCGAGAATCTCGAGCAAAAGCTTCCTGAGCACCCCAAAAATCCCGAGCAAAAGCTTCCTGAGCAACCCGAGAATCCCCAGCAAAAGCTTCCTGAGCACCTCAAAAATCCCTAGCAAAAGCTTCCTGAGCAACCCGAGAATCCCAAGCAAAAGCTTCCTGAGCAACCCGAGAATCCCGAGCAAAAGCTTCCTGAGCAACCCGAGAATCCCGAGCAAAAGCTTCCTGAGCAACCCGAAAATCTCCTGCAAAAGCTTCCTGAGCACCCCGAACATCACGAGCAAAAGCTTCCTGAGCAACCCGAGAATCCCCAGCAAAAGCTTCCTGAGCACCCCAAAAATCCCGAGCAAAAGCTTCCTGAGCAACCTAAGAATCCCAAACAAAAGCTTCCTGAGCAACCCGAGAATCCCGAGCAAAAGCTTCCTGAGCACCCCGAACATCACGAGCGAAAGCTTCCTGAGCAACCCAAAAATTCCGAGCAAAAGCTTCCTGAGCAATTTGAATATTTTAAGAAAAAGCTTCCTGAGCAACACGAGAATCCCGAGCGAAAGCTTCCTGAGCAACCCGAGAATCCCGAGCAAAAGCTTCCTGAGCACCCCGAACATCACGAGCGAAAGCTTCCTGAGCAACCCAAAAATTCCGAGCAAAAGCTTCCTGAGCAATTTGAATATCTTAAGAAAAAGCTTCCTGAGCAACACGAGAATCCCGAGCGAAAGCTTCCTGAACAACCCAAAAATTCCGAGCAAAAGCTTCCTGAGCAACTTGAATATCCTAAGCAAAAGCTTCCTGAGCAACCCGAAAATCCCGAGCAAAAGCTTACTGAGCAACCCGAGAATCCCGAGCAAAAGCTTCCTTAGCAACCCAAAAATCCCGAGCGAAAGCTTCCTGAGCAACCCAAAAATTTCGAGCAAAAGCTTCCTGAGCAATTTGAATATCTTAAGAAAAAGCTTCCTAAGCAACACGAGAATCCCGAGCGAAAGCTTCCTGAGCAACCCAAAAATACCGAGCAAAAGCTTCCTGAACAACTTGAATATCCTAAGCAAAAGCTTCCTGAGCAACCCAAAAATTCCGAGCAAAAGCTTACTGAGCAACCCGAGAATCCCGAGCAAAAGCTTACTGAGCAACCCGAGAATCCCGAGCAAAAGCTTCCTGAGCAACTCAAAAATTCCGAGCAAAAGCTTCCTGAGCAACCCGAGAATCCCGAGCAAAAGCTTCCTGAGCAACCCGAGAATCCCGAGCAAAAGCTTCCTGAGCAACCCAAAAATTCCGAGCAAAAGCTTCCTGAGCAACCCGAGAATCCCGAGCAAAAGCATCCTGAGCAACCCGAGAATCCCGAGCAAAAGCTTCCTGAACAACCCGAGATTCTCCAGCTAAAGCTTCCTGAGCACCCCGAAAATCCAGAGCAAAAGCTTCCTGAGCAACCCGAGAATCCCCAGCAAAAGCTTCCTGAGCACCCCGAAAATCCCGAGCAAAAGCTTCCTGAGCAACCCGAGAATCCCCAGCAAAAGCGTCCTGAGCACCTCAAAAATCCCGAGCAAAAGCTTCCTGAGCAACCCGAGAATCCCAAGCAAAAGCTTCCTGAGCAACCCGAAAATCCCGAGCAAAAGCTTCCTGAACAACCCGAGATTCTCCAGCTAAAGCTTCCTGAGCACCCCGAAAATCCAGAGCAAAAGCTTCCTGAGCAACCCGAGAATCCCCAGCAAAAGCTTCCTGAGCACCCCAAAAATCCCGAGCAAAAGCTTCCTGAGCAACCCGAGAATCCCAAGCAAAAGCTTCCTGAGCAACCCGAGAATCCCGAGCAAAAGCTTCCTGAGCAACCCGAGAATCTCCAGCAAAAGCTTCCTGAGCACCTCAAAAATCCCGAGCAAAAGCTTCCTGAGCAACCCGAGAATCCCGAGCAAAAGCTTCCTGAGCAACCCGAGAGTCCCGAGCAAAAGCTTCCTGAGCAACCCGAAAATCCCGATCAAAAGCTTCCTGAGCAACCCGAAAGTCCCGACCAAAAGCTTCCTGAGCAATTTAAATATCTTAAGAAAAAGCTTCCTGAGCAACACGAGAATCCCGAGCAAAAGCTTACTGAGCAACCCGAGAATCCCAAGCAAAAGCTTTCTGAGCAACCCAAAAATTCCGAGCAAAAGCTTCCTGAGCAACTTGAATATACTAAGCAAAAGCTTCCTGAGCAACCCGAAAATCCCGAGCAAAAGCTTCCTGAGCAACCCGAGAATCCCGAGCAGAAGCTTCCTGAGCAGCCCAAAAATCCTAAGCTAAAGCTTCCTGAGCAACCTAAAAATTCCGAGCAAAAGCTTCCTGAGCAACCCGAGAATCCCGAGCAAAAGCTTCCTGAGCAGCCCGAGAATCCCGAGCAAAAGCTTCCTGAGCAACCCAAAAATCCTAAGCAAAAGCTTCCTGAGCAACCTAAAAATTCCGAGCAAAAGCTTCCTGAGCAACCCGAGAATCCCGAGCAAAAGCTTCCTGAGCAACCAGAGAATTCTAAGCAAAAGCTTCCTGAGCACCCCCGAGAATCCCGAGCAAAAGCTTTCTGAGCAACCCGAAAATCCCGAGCAAAAGCTTCTTGAGCAACCCGAAAATCCTAAGCAAAAGCTTCCTGAGCAACCCAAAAACTCCGAGCAAAAGCTTCCTGAGCAACCCGAGAATCCCGAGCAAAAGCTTCCTGAGCAACCCGAGAATCCCGAGCAAAAGCTTCCTGAGCAACACGAAAATCCAGATCAAAAGCTTCCTGAGCAACCCGAGAGTCCCGACCAAAAGCTTCCTGAGCAATTTAAATATCTTAAGAAAAAGCTTCCTGAGCAATTTAAATATCTTAAGAAAAAGCTTCCTGAGCAACACGAGAATCCCGAGCAAAAGCTTCCTTAGCAACCCAAAAATTCCGAGCAAAAGCTTCCTGAGCAACTTGAATATCCTAAGCAAAAGCTTCCTGAGCAACCCGAAAATCCAGAGCAAAAGCTTACTGAGCAACCCGAGAATCCCGAGCAAAAGCTTTCTGAGCAACCCAAAAATTCCGAGCAAAAGCTTCCTGAGCAACTTGAATATACTAAGCAAAAGCTTCCTGAGCAACCCGAAAATCCCGAGCAAAAGCTTACTGAGCAACCCGAGAATCCCGAGCAAAAGCTTTCTGAGCAACACGAGAATCCCGAGCAAAAGCTTCCTGAGCAACACAAAAATTCCGAGCAAAAGCTTCCTGAGCAACCCGAGAATCCCGAGCAAAAGCTTCCTGAGCAACCCGAGAATCCCGAGCAAAAGCTTCCTGAGCAGCCCGAGAATCCCGAGCAAAAGCTTCCTGAGCAACCCAAAAATCCTAAGCAAAAGCTTCCTGAGCAACCTAAAAATTCCGAGCAAAAGCTTCCTGAGCAACCCGAGAATCCCGAGCAAAAGCTTCCTGAGCAACCAGAGAATTCTAAGCAAAAGCTTCTTGAGCACCCCCGAGAATCCCGAGCAAAAGCTTCCTGAGCAACCAGAGAATTCTAAGCAAAAGCTTCCTGAGCACCCCCGAGAATCCCGAGCAAAAGCTTTCTGAGCAACCCGAAAATCCCGAGCAAAAGCTTCCTGTGCAACCCGAGAATCCCGAGCAAAAGCTTCCTGAGCAACCCGAGAATCCCGAGCAAAAGCTTCCTGAGCAACCCGAGAATCCCGAGCAAAAGCTTCCTGAGCAGCCCGAGAATCCCGAGCAAAAGCTTCCTGAGCAACCCAAAAATCCTAAGCTAAAGCTTCCTGAGCAATCTAAAAATTCCGAGCAAAAGCTTCCTGAGCAACCCGAGAATCCCGAGCAAAAGCTTCCTGAGCAACCAGAGAATTCTAAGCAAAAGCTTCCTGAGCACCCCCGAGAATCCCGAGCAAAAGCTTCCTGAGCAACCCGAAAATCCCGAGCAAAAGCTTTCTGAGCAACCCGAGAATCCCGAGCAAAAGCTTCCTGAGCAACCCAAAAATTCGGAGCAAAAGCTTCCTGAGCACTCCCGAGAATCCCGAGCAAAAGCTTGCTGAGCAACCAGAGAATTCTAAGCAAAAGCTTCCTGAGCAACCCGAGAATCTCGAGCAAAAGCTTCCTGAGCAACTCGAAAATTCCGAGCAAAAGCTTCCTGAGCAACCCGAAAATCCTAAGTAAATGCTTCAAATTATTTTTTTAAATTATACGAATCGTCAGAAAGAACAATTCCTGCAATACTTCAAACGGTTTAAAAGATATCAATTTTTAAAAAGATTAATTCATTTTCAAATTTTAGCATACAATTTAGAATATTAAAAAAACTATGAAAGATAAGTAGCAACAATCCGGTTTTTTTTATTTACAATTGGGTGACCGAATCAATTTCAACATAAAAAATAACAAAGTTGATGTTCATTTCCGGTATATTCGAAAAATTATTTTACTTTGATTCAGAAGTATCGATAATTATTAAAGAGCGGAGGGTCAGGAAAAAATAAAATGCAAAATAGGCTCAAACAAAGCAACAAATTTTGACAAAAGAGCACTAAAAATTTAAATATAAGCAAACCTATTTAACATTTTAAATGTGTGTAAAAACTTAGATGATTATTTTTATTTGATTACCAGGAGGTGATTAAATCTTTTTCAATATTCTCCAGTAACAAATTTTGCGTTTTATTGATCAATAAGTTTATATGTATATGTTTTTATTTTGAAAAAAAATTTTCCATGTCTCAAGATGTTAGCGGAGCATATTTTAACATTGTTGTTTTTTAATTGTCAATTTAATATTCTCAGCAATAACGTCCTCATGGAGTTTGGCCACTTCTGCCTTTTTGGTAGCCTCGATTTTTTTGTTTTATATTTTGAAATTTTATGGCAACTTTTCTCTCTGTGCCACCAAAAACCTTTTTTATCATTGCGTCCATCGTTTGAAATAATTTCATAACTCGTATAAACTCAGCCCTAATTTTTCTAAGTTGGTAATTGTTTCTGATAATTTAGATTTAATAAAAATTAAGACTCTTTTATGGCAGGCTCCTTAAAGGCAGCTTGTGCTTTTTCTATTGATAACGCTGACGGGGCAACAAAATCATTAACCAACCTATATAAAATTAAATGTATAAAACTGAACCAGCTTATAAATTATTTCAGTGGACATGGATTGTTGTAAAATTTCCATTTAAAGTTGTCGTTATTTATTGCTTTTGAGATTAGGAAAACCCCGTATTGAGAGAGGTAAGGGTCTTACCTACCTGGAAATATTCGGTTATGTTCGATCCTGCTGGTAACTTGCTAAGCTTTCGTTTGGGAAAATGTTTTGACAAACACCATAAAGAGGCAATTAATTTAAAATAAGGCACAGATTGCAAAAACGTACAAAAAAGGCAGGCACTAGGCATTTGCCTGACTATCTGCTCTTTAATGATGATGCACCAAATTTCAATTTTCTAGCTTTTCGCGAAATTCAAAATTTTCTAATAAACGTTCTACATGAATCACCCTATATATTGTTGATTCACTATTTGTTTGCATCGTGGCTGATATATCGAAGCATGAAATTCAAGTTGGTGTGAAAAGCGCTTGAATTTTCTTTCAAAACACCTGTTGGTTGTTTTATATTTTACTCAATCAAGTCTTCCCTTTATTCAATGTTTACGCAGCGCCTATCACAATTTTGCATAATCCTAAATTAATTTAAATTTAAATAAAGCAAAAATGCGACCGCTTTTCCTTCCAGTCGCTCATCCATAAATACGCATAACTTTCACCCTTGCCCTTTTGGATGAAAAACGGTCTGTTGCTCAAAGTCAACATCATTCGTTTTGAGTGCCCAATTATTTCATTTAAATAAAATTGAATAAAGACAAATGTCACTATAATTTTATAAACCTTAATTGGTGCTTTTGCTTGCCAATTTTACCTCTGTAAATATTCCCCATAGAGCAAACTCAATTACAGAAAATCTTACATACCTAGTATGTGCATGCTACAAATAATTAGTGTAAATATTGATAGTTATTAATTGCCACGATCCGTACGTTATGTAAATTTTAAATACGCATTTACGTAATAATATTGTATTTCATATGAAAACGTACACCATATGTTACTTCTGAATTTTTAATCATATTACAGTATCTTCTGACATTTTCAGGAATATGTTACATGTCAGAATTTTATTTACCTTTTGTTCCTTTAGTTAGTTGTTTTTTAGAATACACTCGAAATTATTACAAACCTCGGCATATTCTATCAAATTTTCAGAAATAAACTTGACTTTAATACATATAAAAAATAAGCCTAGGCATTATTAAGAGCAGTAAAGTAATTTTATATTTGGTAATACTTACTGAATTTAATCGATTTAAATGCACCATTTTGGACTTCTTGTAAGTTTGTGTCTTTGTTAGTTTCATAAATGTAGCTGTTATAATTATAATTGCGTCGAATATATGTTTCAAATATTATATAGTAAATAAATACAAATATTAAATGATCAAAATAAAATATATTAACTCTATAAAAGCGTTAATTAAATACCACTGTAACAATAATGGTATAATCAGTCGTCTACGTCCTACTTTAACACAAGTGCAAGTTAAAAAACTCCCATCCAAAGTTTCTATTTTGTGAAAGTTGGTCGTTGTGGATGTCAACCCGTTAATATATTTTTTTGACACTTCTGACGCTTTTACTTTGATGGTGTCAGCCAGTCTTTGGCACAAAAAAGCAAAAAGCGAGGAGGGAATCTCGTCAACAATTCTCTCGACAAATATTTCACATAATCGAACAAGAACGAGTATTTGAGGCTTGAGACGTTATGATGGAACAATATCGTCTCGATTACGCTTCTGCCCACTCGCCTGAAAATAACTGAACCCGACAGGAGTACGGCGATTGGGAAAAAATAAACTCTGACTTCCAATCCGTTACTTGTCAAAACAATGTTCGGAAACTCCATGTGGCCATTAGCTGCTAACTTGTAGTAAATATTATTTTATCAAACTTCTTCAACACTGAAAAAATGCATTACGTAATGTAAGAACATTGCAAAGTTTGAACGTTTGCGAGAGCAAGCTGCACCGAAACCCAAGATAAAAATTTTCCAACTTGAGTTTTTGTTATTTCAAGACTGAAAGCGGCGACTAATCCACATTAACACAAACGTTGGGGTCGTGACAGTTTTTGGACGACTTCTTGGGTCACAATGTTAAATTTATCTTAAAAGAAAGTCTACGGGTTGCTCACAAAAGAATGCGAGCTTTGTGTATAAATCGCTTTTCTCTTTTTTGGCGTTTTCCCGCTTTCTTATTGTATCAATCACTTAGCGATATTGCCCAGAAACATATATCGTCCGTAATCTCATTTTTATCCCAATAATTTTTAAAGACTATGATAAGCAACCCAGCGACGTAATAATGAGACACGCAATGCGTTCGGAGATAAATCCGGGAAACGAGAAGCATTTACCGAGAATTGGATGTCCCCTCGGCGTCGCTTGTCCCCCCATTGTTAGAACGTGGGAGTGATCCGAAGTAACCACTATTAACGTCTCCGTGGGATTTATAAGCGCCAACGCTGCCAGAAGTGCAGTTTCCATCGCGAGAGTTTCATCTAATGCTCTGTAGGCGTTGTTGTAGTGGTGAGCGTGATCGATCCGTCCACCTATAAATAACCATAGAAATGAGAAAATTATTGTACAATAATACAAATTAGAAACGATCCGTACGCGTTTGCAATTAATTAGTTGCAAATTGATAGACTGATGAGACTGGTGGTATTCGGTACGGGGCTTCCGTCGTGAATTATGTTACTCAAAACCAATCAGTTTGGTCCACGACGCAAATATGCCCTGTATTTGCTTGTTAAGGCCGGATCGTCAGAACGGACACGTATGTTCGATAATTTGTTCGCGCCACAAAACGATTCACTCATCAATTGCCCACTAAAAGCCAACCGCTATATCTCCTCGGATCACGAAGCTCGAATCGGAGGAAATTTCCATAATTATGTCTCGGTGGTGATTTTTCAAGAGACGTTTATTTGCATTTTGAAAGTTTTTCAGTTGCAGCTGAATTACTCGAGCTTTTGTGATTTGTGACAGTGTATAATGTTCTGACCCGGCGCATCCACCAAAACGGTTCGCATTTATATTTTAGAAATGTATTATTTATATTGCCATCCGACGAAACCAGAATACACTGAATACACTGCTTTAAACGTATACCACAAAGTAATTGAGTTTTTAGAGAATATTAAATTGTAACGAATAAATTTTGTAAATAAAACGAAAAACGGCATAACAGCTTATCAAACTTTCTGGATGTGTCATCTTAGGCGAATCTTGATCGTGATTTTGATCTTACATAAAACCATAATTAAATATATTTAGTGAAGTTGACATTTTCTATTGTATTTTTAAGAATGTGTGCATGCTTTACTTAAACTAAAATAATTGTATTCTGTCATTTTATTGCAATTTTAAAAATATTGATTGGTTTAATAATATTACTATATTAATCCAGAACGTTACTATTATTGATATACATATTTAACACAAAAATTTAATAATAAAGTACTGAATAATGCAGCTTAATCTCGTCGATGTAGAATATAGATGTCGTAATATTTAAGAAAATCATCATATATCACTATAGTAGATTGTATTGACATAGGAGCATTATAATACGCCGATTATGATGGTGTTTTTTACAACCTGAACTAACTTTTGATGAAGTACGTTAAACGTCAGCTTCATCTCCTTTCATTATATTTAGTTCTTGTGTATTTATACAATACCTACCTACTATGGCTGAGTATCAATTGTAAATGGAACTTTTATAATTGTTACTAAAAATAACTAAATTAATAAAATATATACAAAATAATTGATATAGTTAATTTTGTTATTTTCTAAAAAATGTGTGAAAAAACTTTGGGAGGAAAAAATAAGGCTTAGGAACAAAATAAAAAACAAACTAACGAGGACCATTATTATGTACCAAAGTTTCGAGACAACGATAAAAAAATTATCTACAAAAAAGAAAATGGGATTTGAAAGCATTATTTTTGAGTGCCCTATGAAGAATTTATTGAAAAGTTGGACGAGGTGCATCAAAACATTGTAACTAAATTTGAAATACCCTATGACAGATCATTTGTAAATTATGTAACCTATGCCCTGAAAAAAAAGACAACATTTAAAAGCAGGGATTGTCGTAAAACCGATTTGATAAAAAATATAGAGGACCAGTTGACCTCATCGATTTGCAATCTACTCCTGATGGCGAGTTTAAATGGCTTATGAGCAACCAGGACCATTTAACTAAATGTATTCACTTGCGTCTACTGAAATCAAAATGTGCTGAAAAAGTTTCTGGTGAACTTCTCAACAGCACCAAATCTTCTACAAAGTAATAATGGGCGAGGGCTTGTGGAGAGGGTGTTAGAAAGAATAGTTTCTAAATGGCGTGTTCGTAAAATACATAGTTTACGGTCGTCCACCCTTGGTCAAATCAAAATATGGAAAATATGCTAAAAGCTTGGCTATAAGATAACAAATCTTCTAAATGGTTTGAGGATTGTTATTTTGTATAATGACAGAAAAATGCATCACACCACAAAATGTCTATCGCATAATTTACAAGGATCTTTTCGGTGTAAATTTTCCTGTGGGACAACAATTTTACTGTCAGCAACTATTATAAAAGTGGCTAATAATGAAAACTTGGTAAACATTTTTAGTAGTAGTTAATTGAAAATCAAACTAAAGGCGGTCAAGTGTTTAAATTACAGTTACTTATACGAGTAGGAAATGAAGAATTATAGCCAGAGATATTTGTAGACAAAATTGAGAATAACATTAACCATAATGCTAATGTTCATTCGATTTATTGTACAAAATATTTTGAAAGAAATATGTTTGAATTTGATAATAGTGGCAGGAATGTATTTTTTTCGAACTATGTAAAAATGAAAATGTTTTCGAAACCCAAAGATTACAATGCGCACTTCAATCTAAAGATGAATGAAATTAAAATACGCAAAAATAAGATATATCTTTGAAGACATTTTATTGATCAGTTATATCACTGCCAAGTTGTAAACGGAGCAGAATTTGAAAATGTTTATAGCCTGAAAATAGTTTTTGAAGATATCTTGATTTGCGTTTTTTAAATTTTGGTTATGACTTCTTAGAGCATAAAAAAATTGTTAATATTTTTATTGTGCATGTGAAGTATAAAAATATACTGGGTGTCCAATTTAAAATATAAAAGTAGAAAGCATTTCCTTTTAAACAAAAAGTAACAAAAAATATTATAACTAAATTCCTTGTTTGCAACTATATGTTCGTACCTTATTTGAAAAAAATATTTTTAACCGTTCCGGGACTTTATACTAACTCTGTATATTTATTCCAACTTTCTAATGGTTATACAAATAATAGTCAACTTTAATTGGTTGCCGTGTAAAATATTGGTTTTGGCGCTTAATATACTTTTTCTCTAAGGTACAGATTTGGAAATGGCAATAATGCCCCATTTTATTTTTTTAATTGTTTTCCTAATTTTTCCCGTTATTTTTTGTATTGTACAAAATGGTATATTAAAGAACGAGTTCCATAACGCATATTTTATTGACACGAGTAACAACTTTTGTTTCTGCTTTACATCTTCTGTCCAATATTTAATTACAAATTTGCAATTGTAAAATTTGCAAAATTTTGCATGGTTTTCGTACCACAATTGTAAAAATGGAAATATCGATTATCAAATTCACTTAGATGCCACAACAGCATTTGGCGGTGAAAATATTATAATTATCAGCAAAATATTGTGGCCAGCAACTTGTGTGCTCAAGACACATATAACGTAACGATTAACGTTTATAATAATTAGGGAAAACTAATTTAAATTAACAATATTGTATGTCGTTTGTTAATAATGACATACCGCCCTAGAAATACGAAATTACACTTGTTCTATTAGCAAATTTAAAAAGCTATTAACGCACTTATTTATTTGTATTTTTATTATAATTTAGTTTTGTTTCTTTTTTGCAATAAAACTTGATTAGTAAAGTTTTCTTTCAATTTGTAAAAAGCCGTCAATATAAAAGTTAGTATTAAAATGCGCCTCATTTTACAATACGCTTACGACCGATTATTGTGAACGTTAACGACTACACGTTGTGGAAATACAAAATTACGATACAAATAATAATAAAATGTATGAAAAGATATAACTGAAGCAAAAGCCCAAGTACTCGCAGTCTAAAATGCAAAACTATGAGTAATAAAAGAGCGAAAAGAAACAACAATGGTTTGGCGAACTAGTAATATTAAAAACAGAAAGCGGATGAGTAACATGTTTTATAATTAAATCCGTTTGTTTTAAAATCCTAAAGTTAGCTCATTACATTACAGCCTAATGGGTTGTTAAATTAAAATTAGCTTTCGAGATTTCGTTATATTTTCAAGTGCATTTATAACAACCCTTGTGCAATTCGCATAACTCTAAGTTTTAGCTGCAAGTGTGTGACAATCAGTCATAGGCAAACCGTAATTAGCAAACTTTTGAATGCACTATTTGTTTGGGCGTTTCGACGAGCCAGCTTCATGTTTGGACATATTTGCGGTAATATTTGAATTTGAAATTTAGCGAAGTGAATTAGCATTCGCATGGCGTACAACACAGGTATCAACCATAACATGGCTGCTCTATTTTGCAAGATCGATATATTCTGGCTGTGAGGCATGTTATCCAACTTGAAGCAGGTGTTACACCTGAAATCCCATAATAATAATTTAAAATAGTGGGGCAAGTTTAATGAAATCCTGCGATGCAGAAGCTAAACAACGCATCCAAGTGGATTAAACCCTACATTAATTTAAGGCCGATTGCAACCGATATACGGCAAACAAGGCACGCAGGAAATAACGCCGCACTGTTCGCATAATTGCAACTGATCGTAGACAAAAGACGTCAACAAGACGTGTGCTGGCTGCGGAAATTATGCGTAAATCCTGCCACAAAAGCGTCGAGACAGCGTCGTGCCGCACGCGTGCCCTAAATTTCTAATCAACGTGCAGATTAAAAATGTCGATTTCAAGCTTGACTTTTTGTTCAAACAGATAGCTTTTTAACCGAGTTACGCTAAATCTGGTTTAATTTTGTTCGCAATAATCGGCGTTTTACTTTTATTCAAACCCCGATCCGACGTAAACCAATTGGGGAAATTTATGGACAGACAGCTTAACGCGTCCGGTATATTATTAGCTATTGGATCGTTTTACACGCAATTGATTTTCGGAAGAGATTTACTAATTATTGCTCTGGGAAAAACGACGGAGGTCCATTAAGCGTTTTTTACCAGCTTGTTTCATTAAAAAGTATTCTAGGCGACGCCGAAACGACATTGATTAATTTTACATTCTTTGTCTTCTTATGAAAGTTTCAGAAGCAATTTTCTCCTCGAAATCGACAGAATAAAAGCGGGGACCTTTGGGCGACCTTAATTTTTCTCTAAATCAGGCGACCGATCCGTTCTATTTGTCTCTGGGTTATCTATTCTGACCGGCTGAACCCAAATAGGCAAGACTTTGGATTAAAGTTAGCACGGTTTGCGTTTCGATACAACAGCTACAAGTATTTGTGTACTAAACACATGACCGAATACCAATTCTACCAAAACCTTTAGAAATTCCTATCATTGCAACCATTCGATTCGGCGCCAAGCTAATAATTGTAATAGTTGCCCTAAACAATATACTCCGTCCTGTCTCGAGTTCATTGTTTCCATTTACGGCGTTAATAGATAAAGCCGAAGCTGTAAGGCTGACTGATTAGCAAGTTAAAATTATACTACTTGCCGGAACATAGTCGAAATTAAATTTAACAATATTGGTTCCGCTTGTGAGTGTCACAGCGTTTTGGTAAATGTTTGTTGCAAATAACTCGACAAAAACATGCAACAGCATTACGACTAGTCGTACTGTTCGTTTGCCTAAAATGCGACACAGCAGGTAATAGTTTGCGTACGAAATTGCCGAAGCGGAATCTTGTAATGAAATCTGGACTAATTTACTACATATATTTTACACTCTCAACGTACTTGGCGTAATAATCTGCAGCAAGTCCTTAAGCCTTAAGAGATACGTTGTTATATAGTGCGCGCCCGGCGCCTCCACCATTTGTGCACTTCATATTTTAACTTGTTTTGCTTTATTAACATCGAATGTTTTGAGAACATACAAAGCCGCATGTCAAGATATTTCAGTTTCCCGCAGCAATAATAACGCGAACATTGCACAACTAACCTTCCACAAACAGGAAGAATCCCTTGGGATTCTTCAGCAGAATTGAGAGCGCTGACCGGGTCATGTCCGCTAGAGATGGGTCCCCACTAGGTCCTGCGTCCCGGTCGGCCTCGAAATCCATGTGCGAATACGAAAACAGTCCTTTGGAAATTACAAATATGATAATAGTGTGAGATACATTTTTTATGAATGCTCCAGGTGACAATTCCCCAGATTCGGATATTGTTTAGAAATTTAAAAGAGAGAAGAATGCGTGGCGCTCCATACATATCTGAAAAGGTTGTCGTGTTGGAATGAATATTAAAATACGAAATTCCCCGGAATTTTCCTGAAGATCCTCCAACAATCGCCGCAGCTCAAACTGCAACATGAACTCGAATAAATCGTTACCTGAAATTTCTTTCATTTTCTTTTTATTAAATCTGATTTACGAGGAGGAAACTTCGCATTGCTTAACACAATCCAGTGGAACTTGTAAATATGTAAACATGGCATTTGGCAAACTTGCAACCGCCATAAACTTGAAAACTTGGCTTCGCATTTTGCGGGAATAACAATGCAATAAAACGGACTCTATAGATATTTCCGTCTGCACACAGGTAACGGTCAAAATAATGCCCTACAATAAAAAAGGGTCCGGAAACGTCCGCTATTAATTCGAGATGAATAGTTGTAGAACAATTCGCGGCGCGCGATTTTTGCGGATGGAATTTGCACAAATGGAACAATCTGAATCAATAAAGCAAGAGGTTGCGTTTCGGAGTTTGAGTGCACTTTTAAAAGCTAGCTACACACTTTGTTGCGCGGATTACTCGTGAACTATTGTATTTTCCCGAAAATTAACCCTCATTACCCAAATATCTTGAGCTGTTCGCGTTCGGAATGCGACACTTTAGCGGTCACTTCGGACCATCTTTAAGTTCATCACCAGACTTACCGAGCAAGTAGTCGACTTGATTGGGGTTAATTTTATCAAGCTGTCCTTTATTCCAGACGTATTCCGCTTTGAGGCCACGCTTTTTCTTATCTCGGGCCCAGTCATCGATGAGATTACGTCCATCCAGGCGCCGACCTTCCTCCTTAGTTTGTTCCGGATCGTGGGCAACTTTCGGCAACCAATGCCGCCTGCCGCCCCCCAGCAAAACCTGAAAAGCTCTCCTTTTATAATCCGATCGAAATAATTACATTTTGAATTAACACTCGTTTCAGTGCATCTCATTAACGCGCGTCATCAGATAGCAGCGAAAAACAAGCCCGATTTTAATTAAGTCGGAGCGAGCGCAGACATTTTTTTCTTACCGTGCAAGAACTAATTTCAAATTATAGCCAAGTCCGTTTGTGTGTCTAGCATATTGTTGGGATCTGATAATTTAGAGCGGGCAATTTAAGGAATGGAAGCGGCAGAGTTTGCAAAGCCCGGCCCGAACTATTCCATTGTGCTTTAGTGCCTAATGTCCATCGATTATGCATTCGGGAGGTGTTTATATGTTTCAGTGAAACTCGATGGGTTTCGAAGCTCGTGGCCGCTTTTGTATTTTTCTAACTTGTGGTTAAGCCGAAGTGAAAACATCGATGTAATTGAGCGCGAATCCAGCGCGGAATTCGATACTGCGTTTAGCATAATTCGCACCTGAAAAATTTCAAATCCCGCATCAGAAAATACGCTCGCGGAAATTTAAAACGCGGGCGAGTTATTGGTGCATAGATAAGCGGAAATTTGTAACTTCATAAGCTTCTTTGCGTTATTGATTTCATAACACCACGTATACATATTTTTGCATTTTAAATACAGCCGCAAAGGTCGGATGGGAGTAAGTTGGATTAGGTATGCGTGCCCACGTATTCCCACCTAATCCCGTGAAAAGTGTTCGCTTTTTTTGACTGGTTAAAGAGTGGATGAGTGCAATCCGCTCGTATCGTCTTGAGGTTTAAGCAAAGCTGCGTTTCACTCCAGGTGATTAAAACTTGAACAATTTTTGAAATTGCAAAGTTGAAGCAATTGCGTCGCCACCACTCCTTCTCCTTCCGCCTCACCTACTTTAGCGAATAATTGGCCGGAAAATTGAATTTCGTAAGTTGGTAGTGAACAACTATTAAACTGTGATAAAGATGTACGGATTTATCGATAAACGATTTGGGGCGATAGGTTTTGTGATTAGATTCCGGCGAAATTGCTGTCCTGGACAAATCATCCTTAAATATATATTTTAATTCATTATCGCAAAAGCTTGAAATCGATCACTGAAATTTTGGTCCAGCAACTGATCCAATTGCAATTGCAATTTGTGTACCTATACATTTTTTTTACCCGGCGCATCCACCAAATTTATAACTTTTCTAATACACGACATTAACCCTACCCTACACTAACTAATAGAGTTGTATAAAATGTTATATTGTATCGAAAAATATGCAGATAAATAAAATATGACATAATAATTTTATCAAATTTTCTGGATGTTATTTCTTAGGCGAATTTTTGTCTGATATTAATGTTGATCATAAACATAAAATAATAATAAAATACGGGAGGAGTTTACAAAGTTATCTACCTGCCTAGCCCTTATGTAATGTCAAATCACTGCTATATATCAGGGTTGTAATTTCCAAGTTTGGTCCAAATCAGTGATTATCTGTTTTTTCAGTAAAGCATTAAAAGTTGACAAAATAAGTGATTTTAAACCCAAACACTCAAGCGTAATTAAATTACCGGCAAGAGAAGGCAATAATCCAAATAATATCCAGGACAGAATAAAGGTGGTGTATGGAGAGAATTGTCCGTGTTATTATTATTATTAACCCATTTTTTATACAAAAATATAAAAACGTCAAAAATCTTCGTGCAAGTTTTTTCTAGAAGGTTGTTGACCAACTTTAATAACATCGTTCCCAAAAATTGCATATAATCAAAAAGTTGGTATATCATAATATAGGAATATTTGGTCTTATCAACAAAACTACTATGCCGCATTTTCATTACGATTTTTATAATAATCTTAAATTTTTGTGTTGTTTCATAATTTCTTTGTTTAAATTTGCTATTTGCATTTTTTGGGAATTTATTTCTAATTGAGATTGTGTTAACGTTAGCTGTTAATTTATTGTTTGTAATGTCAAGTGAATTACGTTGTAATAGTTTTGCACTATAATATACTACTAAGCAAAAGTTGGAAGATACTACTCTTTCTCTTTATTAAATCTGATTTCGGAGGAGGAAATTGTAAATTGGAACTTGTAAATATGTAAATGTTTAAATAAAGGACATAATAACAATTTATTTTACTTATTTTTATTATGGAAAAACGTTACGTTTTATTTTTTTTAATATTTCACATAGGACTATTTTTTACCTTGAACATATGCTTACGGACTTCCATGTTTGTTATCATATATTATAATTCTTCCAGTTTTTGGAAGAGCGGTAGTGTTAGATACGATAATTATAATCATAAAAGTTTCAATCGCATCAAAAAATTTCTGTTTGTTTCCCGAGTCGTTTCCTCCGTGACTAGGTAGATAACTTTATAAACTCTCCTCGTAAAACAAGTAATCAAATAAAATGATGCCTGAATCTATGAAAATGTGGACTACAATTGAAAATGTTTAGTTGAATGGATCACATTCACCTCTGCGAAGCCATTCAAAAGGAAAATAATTAATAATCTATAGATCCATGATCATTAAATAATAAACAATCGCCGCGTTTTACTCTGAATATTTTCCCATTGATTTACGATTTCAGTAATTAGGTGTTCAGTGATTTCGTACTACTGAACCAAATTGAATTCTAGTCGTCCATGTCTTTTACTGAACTCTGCTAGTAATTATGTTTAGATTTTGGGGAAATCTTGAATAATTGTTTCAGTCAGTTTGCATTCACCATTTCTGATAATTCTCGTTCTTTTTTTAACCTCCGGTCCAAATATATTATCTGTAAGTGTTCTTGAGCGTTTCAACAATCTTTCAGCGATTCTAGTCGAGCTTTACGTACTGAAGAAGTCGACCTTTTTCCTATATATTTGCGGGTCGCATTTTGGGTATCCGTCTAAAATTTATGCGACGTGTTCCCTGCAATGACGCCGATAAAGCACTCCCATATATATATATCCATTAAGTTTATTGGGTTTTAACTCGACCATACGCAATGATCGTAAATTCTAAACACGAGATTAGTGCACCGGTTGTTAAAAAAGAATTATGCAAAAACTTGGCACAGTAAACAACAATTAACATTCTCGTGTGATTCGTTTTCGGCGTCGTCTTAATGCGGATTTCTCTGTGCAAAACTTTATAGTTGAATAGTTAAATTAACATAGTGTAACTAGTGGCATTATTGATGCTGTTCACATGGTTTATGAGGAAATTAAGATTAACGAGCGTCTCTTATTAGCCCATGTTGCGGAGTCTTTGAGCTTCATCGTTGTGCTGTTTTAATGCACACACATTTGCCGAAGAATAATTAATCAGCTGATGCGAAAACGTCGATGGAAGCAAAAGTTGTGCAAGAAGTACAAAGCTCGGGTCTTAATAATGGAATCACCAGTTCGTCACACTGTTTGAGAGAAACAATATATTTCCGCCGAAAACAATGCAGGCCATACTGACAACGTCGACGTGTTGTGTTTTGCTGAACTAATCAATAGTTATGCGACTGTTAACGGCCCCGATTTGGTAGCATTGAATTCTAAATATCCTATATGTCAACGTAATCGCTTTCCATTCGCATACTACTGAATTCAAATCCTGAATACTGAATATCTGCAATTACGCTTAACGTCAAACCAAACAAAACTCCTTTACGCTGCACCAATTTCCCCACACGCCGGAACTCGTTGGGTTTTCTCTGCATATTTGTATGATAGTATCCGGTGCATTTTAATTGTGCAACAGGAAAAAGCGGGGATTGACCCGCATGGGGTCGAGCAATAATAATATCGGTTCACACTTTGTAACGCTAGGCTGTCATTACCATCTGTAACTAATAATTTTACCGGAAAACTGATACACAAAGCTTGTAATTATCTCAACAAACCTTTAATTATTGAATCATGCGATGGTGTCTCCGAAGGGGAATTTTTGCCCGTGGATTATCTTAAAGGGAAATCGGGGCGTGTCAATAATAATTACGCCACGTTAGAGTGTATTTAATTACCCAAAGTCGTGAAACGGTTACCTACTATTCGCTAATGTGCGTTAGTAGTTTGAACTAATTGTAGATCAAACGTCGTTCATCCTCTAATGACTCCAAATTAATCTGGTAAATCAAGCCGAGGCAGCAAACTCGGATTTGAATCCGCGAAACAAAGCGTCAGGTACTCACGTTGATGTTTCGTCCAGGATCGTTTTCGATGAGTTGGCGAGCTAAATCCTTGCAGGATTTCCGGGAAGCTGGAGGGACTTTGGAGTCGTCCTCCCAGTAACGTGACGGGGAATGGCCGTACAAGGCTGCGGGTGTGGCGTGAGTTATGCGGGTGTTTGTAACGATTCCTGTCGATTTTCCTGGAAAACACGACGTTCGCCTGATGAAAAACTAATACGGCTAAAGCATTGTCTTGTAGAATAATAATGAATTCGCATAACCGTCGTTCTCCGGGAACAATTAATTGAAATGGAAGTCGTGGAAGCTTCAAAACTTATGAGAGAAGGGTGGAATGTGGAAGTTATCGCTAGTTTTAGAAAAGGGGCAGCGATGCATAGAAGATAGGTTCTTCGATTCAGAAATTATCAGCGAGAAGTGGCGGGGTTTTCTACACTCGAGGGAATGTGCTGAGTAATAGCTTTATGATAAACCATATTTCAGCCGTTTATTTTTGGCCAGGCTCGCTCGTGGACAATGCAGCCTGGCTTTGCTACTAATTAATTCAAGCACCAATCTGAAACATATTGCATCAACTCACTCGAACGATTTTTACGTTCTCGTGTGTCAATTAGCAGAAATGCAAATTGGCATAAAACAAGCCATGAATTAATATCACGTTAAGAGCAAAGTGTTTGCCCGGCGCATCCACCATTTTTCACCTCGATAAATACACGTTCAAGCGCAAGCCAATGATTCTCATAAAGAGCGGAGCATATATGACATTCCGGGCGCATTCACTATCAAATAAACACCAAGCTGATAAAATAAAATAAATAGGGATCCGAGGAATAGAACACAAAATATGACAAGATTAGCCAACATCAAATTTATCTAAAAACCGACACAAACTAATAACATAAACTAACGTACAAAGCAAGCAAGTTTCGTATAAACAGTGAGTTGGAAGTCGGCCAAGCGAAATAACTAGCCCAAAAAGTGTCATTAAATTTTCTCTTCAATCATAAAAATTTAACGAATTACGATATACGAGCGCACTTATTCTCGAGTTTTGTTATTTTATGCAAAATCCTTAAAGCTTGTCCTCGATTTAAAGCCGGCAAGGAGCAGTCGGGGAAAGCATGGCGGGAGCCGGAAATATTAGTTTTCCTCGGGGAAAAAGTATTTAGCTCGGTCTTACGTTCAAAGACAAACAGTAATGAGTTTAGACAAATTTAGCGTTGTCAAAGGAGGGTTAAGGTGAGTCGTCCATTCAAATTTCAAACGAGCTACAATAAGTTACGGAGCGGACGAACAGTGTTCGCGCCAAAATATAACACAGAAATTAACACAATTCACGAAGCACAAGAGTAGAGAAATTAAGTTAGCTTAACGACAGTCGGTGGGCCAAATTTGGCATAATCGCCGTCGCATTTTGCATTAAAATAAATGACTTCGTCGGGAAGGCCGCGCATTGTGTTTTTAAGTTGAACTCTAGTTGCAGGAGAACAAAAAATAAATACGCGGATAAAGCGCCGCGCTCTGAAATATTGTTAAAAGCGCTAAATCTCCATTGTGGCGAGGTTTCTTTTGCGAAATTTCAAACGACTGGAAGCATTATCCTAATGAGAATTCCTCGGAGGGAATGCGGACTTCAATGAATGCACCATTTAAAAAGCGGGACGTCTGAAAACTAAAGTAACAGTTTTTAGCTTTCCGTTTCATCTCCACCTCGCTTCCATTAAACAAAGCCGGCACACCGCCATATCTATAACTTCCTGCAAACGGCCGGAGGAAGTGGTTGACGAGCTTAAAGGTCAGTTTAACGAGCGTCGATTTCGGTCGGAATCCCCACATCGACTTGAATGTTTATTTTAGTGCTGAAGAAATGTTCGTTAAGCGAAAACCAACAACTCTTACCTGACTCTTGTGCCCAATCTATCAGAGAGGAAACTCTCGAAGAAAAGCTGGAAAAACAGTTCTCGAAACGACCTCGGGCGTCCAAACCGACGGTTTCGAAGTTTGTTTTAACGCCGCACATCAACGCCGTGGCGCATGCTGATGACTCTCCGATCTGAGCGTCCATGTTGTACGTCTGCAAGGTTCATTTGCATCAAAGAGCGCAAATTTGAGTGCATTCTAAGCAAATTACCGAAAAAAGGGCGTTTTTGTCGCCGCATGTACACAACATTTGCCTCACAGATACAAGCTTCATTAAAATCAACTCAGTGAGCTCGCCTCAACGTAAATTGGATTTATTTACCATCAGGCGATACTATAATAAAGTTTGCCGTTTCCCGAAATGAAGCTTCTCGTCGGGACAACGTGGCTTGCACGAGACACATTGTGAAAAATCTACAAAGCTTATTCAGGGTTTTTTTCAAACATCCAACGATTTCATTTAGTCTCCACCGGTCGTGGTTTCCCTCAAATTTATTTGATATATTTCTAATAAAGCTCGACAGTTGCGAGAGGCAACAGCACCAGATGGGCAACTAGTTTAATATTGCTGTAGTGTTGGTTAGTCGCGCTCAAAATCCTAAAGCTTATAAAAGCGTTTTATAGCAACTTTGACCATAATAAAACATTCAGTATCTTCCCTCATAAAACGCTCACTTAAAAATTTGGTAAGTGATTTATATCGGCAATTATGTCTACTCGGTGCATAAATGGAAAATATTAGCTGGAGGACTAAAACGGATTAGGCGGTCTATTGTTAACAGAACCGCTTGCACAAAAATTGTTTAAAATGTAAACGATTTATGTACAAACTGTGACAAACAATGCAATCAATAGTAGTAGTAAATCTTATTAATTTTTGTATTCGAATTATTCCAGGCAATAAATCAACAAACTATAGTTTTTTGTGTGTTTATTATTCAAATCATGATTCGGAATGTAACGAGTTTATTTGTCTCATTTACGAACCGTACCTTAGCCAGAGCAACGGCAGGAAATGTATCCCAGGCGAGTTCGTGATCTTCGCCCCTTTTTCCCAAGCGTTGTCCACGGAGGATGCGGGCAGCGGTGGCGGTGGCCACCCCCATTCCATCCCCCACAAACAGCACCACATTCTTGGCATGTGGTCGACGGTCCGTGGTATATTGTAGTCTCTTCCGCAAAGCAATCCGCGCTTGTTCGTACCAATATTCTTGGTCTGAAACAAGAAACTACATGACGAGGAATGCACCACATCTAGTCGGGGGTGAAACTTGATTTTGCGGCTTGGTTTCGTACACGTTTCTGACATCAAAGGTATCGAGTTCGACACAATTTGCTTAATGGAAATTACATGAATTTTCATGAAGGCAGGACCGAAAAATGTTGAGAGCTATTTAGGAATTGAAAGAGCTACGACATACTAATGGCTTGATCACTCAAATCCAAATCCGCATCCGTGTACTCCGCACAAAAAAAAGATGCTCAAGAAGAGATAGAATCTAGATTTTGATTTATTTTTGAAGTGAAACTTTATTGACCGCGCTGAGAATTAGATTTCAAGGACGCGTCACGTCACGTCACGCTTAGCAGAGTTGGCAAAACCAGTAGCGTAACATAACTCACAAATAATAGCACTAAATTGTCCAAACACCAATAATTTCACAAATACTAAACAACAGTGTGATCCTACACGTTGTATAATTAAATAGTTCCGTTTGTATTGTGTGATTACTTTATTATTTCCGTGAACAGTTATTTTTGTGTACTTTTGTATTATTAATAATAATTTAGTTTGTGGCCCAATAATAAATTCTAATAACAAACGAAATATAACAATGATTAAACAAATTAAGAAATATGCGATACATTAACATAATTGCGACTAAATACTAACACAAGATACTAATAGAAAATGCATACAGTAGAATACTACAACCTAACACAAAAAAAAAGATTATTTAAAATTTATTTATTAACGAAAATATCAGTATTTATTTTATTTGCATTCACAGAAGCATGGTAAATTAGAGTTTGCTGAAAAAGATTGGTTGATGTTTTGCATGTATGTATCAAATGTACTCATATGTCTAAAGCAGGTTCTAGGAACATGTCGGGAAATAGATTGTAATAATTCCGCAAAGTCGACAGACCTATTTATTATGCAATTTAAATGCAAAATAAACACTGTGGTGTTCTCTTCTTTCTCTGAGACTAGATAATTGTATTGTATTATTGTTCTTATAGCATGAATTCTTTTAACGCCATAATATGTAATTTGCAATTGATTTTCTCTCTCTGTCTTTATAAGATGTTTCACTTCTATCACGTACACTGAGCTGCAATAATTTTTTACAGTGTAGAACTTTGACATTTGATACAAACTGTAATTCAAAAAGCTGCTTAAATGACGCCTGGAGATAGATGGAATTAGTTAAAAAGTCACTAATAATTGTATTGTATATAGCTTTATCAAATGGAAATTATTAATGAAGAAATTTTGCTTCTAAAAATTGATAAAGCCTTATATCATTCCTGAAATGATTAGTAAATGTAGGGAAAGTAATTCAAGACGAGCCCATTCAAATGCACAGCGATCATTTTGAGCATCTGCTTTTATTTTTTTTATAAATAAATCGAATTTTTCAACACTATTGTATAATCAATTTTTCTGATTTGTATCAATGACAATTTAGTGACAGTGGCATTTATTATTAGTAAATTTGGAGAAACCGGGCATGTTAAAGAAAAAATTAAAATTAAAATTCATGTATTTCTATTACATGTTCCATTTTGAACGAATTTTGTAAAAAAAATTACAGGAACAAGTTAAAACTTCTTTGATTGTTTGAGTTTACCTACTTGTTTTAAGTTGTTTTTTTTTTGTGTTAAAATTTATTTTTTTAAACTTTTAATTGTCTTTTTCCCAAAAATTTTATTATGTAAAATATCAAAGTTTAAATGCGGTGATTTTGTCAATTAAAAAAGTTATTAAAATCACAACAAAATCGGGGATTCCTATTTGAAAAACATGCTCATAACTTCATTACAAGAAATTAATCTTTTATTTTGTTTTACAAATATGTAATTTTATAAACTTAAAACAACATGTCCAAAGATATTTAAAAAAAAAAAATTTAATGGCTATTGCCGCTTACTATATGTGTTATCATGACATTTTTTTTATATTGTTCTAAAATAATAATAGGAACAACAAAATTTTCAGTTCTTTTTGTACTCCATTTTATTGTTTAGTTTGCTGATTATTAACTTATTTTTCTAATCGCAGATCGATTAATACAAATGCATACTTCTGCAATTTCTGCAATGGAAGAGTACTTTTAAGTTATATTCAAACTATTTATGTATTTCTGGCATCATCTCTAGTATTTAGTCGTCTCTTTAGCATTGCCTTTATCGTATTTTACGCAGCCAATATTTATTAACAAATGAATTTTATTTTTTCTTTTACTACCGAACTTTCAATTTTCAATTTTCAGACATATGAGCAATAAACTAAAAGAGATTTCGCAAAGGAAGTTGAACACTATTTTCACATTTCTAACGACATTTTATTACTCCTGTTACAAAAATTTACGAGGACTAAATATAAAAATTTATGAACCCTTTGAATAGTTAGAATGCAATTTCGTGCATGTGGTTTATTGTTATTTACGGCCCCTCCTAACATACTTTGAGATTTTTTATTATTCCCATAAACTTCACTTCAAGTAATAATTTTCGTTATTGGAACAGTGCAAATTCGCGGCTTGTAGGAGTAAATTAGAGGTAATTTGACATCCAATTACATTACCGTAAATCGCCATTAATCATTCATCATCTCAGCAGCCATTTGCAAATTGCGGCGGTCTGAAAGGATTGCGTCGCGTGTCATAACATTCGGTTGATTTGTTTAGAGAGCCGCTGATCAGAAAACTCAATTTAAACTCGTCAAAAGATTTCGCTCAGTGATCGAGAAAGAAAAACTGAAAGTATAATTAATCCCAGCTACTTTACGGCGACTTCCTGCGTAAAATCCGCCTTTCAAAGCTTAAATAGACTCTTCGTTTAAAAATCCTTCTTTCAAATCTATTTCTTGATAAATACAATTTGAAAGCAATTTCCTCCAGCGGCCGCCATCATTAAGTCGCCGCCATAATTCATGTCTAGTAAGACACTTAAGCTTTGGTTAATTTTTTCTTCGCAAATGTCGAGTAGTGCCTTACCCCCAGCTTTGCCCAATAATTTATAGCTTTTAACCAAACTTTCCGTTCTAGAAGACAAGAAGAATGGCAACATTGTGTTTGCTATGTTGTTTGAACTGTCCTGAATTTTATGTCAGTTTGGATATTGCTCAGCGGTCATAACTTTTGTCTGTTGAAGATATTACAAGACATCGATAAGGTTTTGCTCCTGGAAAACTGGCACCGTTCTTTTTCATATTTTATTGGAGTTTCCCTTCAATGTGTCACCTCACGTCAGTTCGAAGCTTTGAGGCGTATCTATTATTTATGACTTTTAAACATGGCCATTCGTTGTAGATGTGCACAAACCAAACGACGAAATAAAAGCTTCTGAAATTTATAAAAGCGGCTTGGGACCAACACGTTTATTCGTCAAACAATAACTTGTTGCACGTTGCAGAAAGTGAGTGGAGTGCAACAAGCAAATGTCATCAATCACACTTAAATCAAATCGGGTTTTGCGCTTTTGCTAAGTACGCTACAAATATTAAAATTTGTTCAGTAAATTAATAATAAACAACAAATTAAATTTTGTATTTATCAAGCAGCAAATCAATTATAAAGGGACAAGGCATAAAAAAGATTCAACATTGGAGGTAAACCTCGGCTAAAAATTTATCACTAATTATGTAAAAATACAGAAAAAATGCGAAAACCGAAGCACAACCGTTTTTGCAATAAATATGCACGTAAAAATAAAATATTTTGTACACGAAACAAATTAAACAAAATTAACATGAAAAGAAATCAGCATTTCTGGTAAAACTAGGCAGAAAATAATGCAGATAGCTTGAGGAAAAACGAAACCTTGAAAGAAATAAAGCTGAATGAAGAGAAAAGAAGCAACAAGGAGATATAAAAACGAGACAAATTTTAAAACCAAAATTAAAATGGTCTATAGTTTAAAAAATGTTTGTAAGATAAATTGTTTAGGGTTATTCGATGTGTCGATGTGTGGATGTTAATAAAACTCTTTTACTTTTGGCAAATATTTTATAATAATTTTATTTCATTTTCAGGGCCAAATACACAAGATGCAACACAAAATATTACACAAATATATTAATTCTTCTCGCAGTTTTAAAAATACATATATGTCACATACTAATCGCAAAATCAGTCATTTCAAATGATGGGTAAATACTTTTGTTTTTATTTGATTAAAAATTTTAGGCGTTTTATAAAACGCCAAATAGCACCGAAGTCTTATTATACACGCATATAATTTTGTGTTTTTTTATAAAATGACTGACTACATCCAGTTGTGTTTGTAAATCACTGAATATCAATTAGGCATTTTATGAAACATCAATTTATATTGTTGATTGTTTGTAAAATTCTGCGTACAAACAAACAGTATTTTGTATTACTTTCATTATGGCATACAAATATATGCTAAATCTTACATTTGATTTGTTTAACAATAAGAGTACACGTTAAGTTAAGTAAATCTACAAAGTATAATATATTATTTTACTTATTTGAACAAACTCCGTTTGAGTGACATTTACTGTTGCATTTTATGTTATTCTTCCAAATCTTCTTCCTCGATTATGTTTTTGCTTTGGTTATATAAGTTCATACTCTTTCTAAGTCTGCTACCATTGTTTCTGTCGGTAAACAAGAAGAAAAATTATAACAGAAAAATCTGCTCCAAATCACGCTTTATAGTGTGCCTTTGATTATTTTATGATAAGTCGAATTTTTCTGCTACTGGACAAAATATTATGTGACCAATTTGATGACTTATTGTTGCCACGTTATTAACATATTTTTGTCTTGGTTGGACTCGAGAGCGCTCTTATCATTATACGCCTGAATTTGTTCAGTTTATTCCAAACGCAATATAAAAATAATCGCTCTTTCGTTCAATTTGCAATAGGCTTTTATAAAACTCATAAAATATTAGGTCAAATTATAAACAAACTATATTTACTCATAATTTTACAATTTGCCTAGTGATTTAAAGAACGCCTAAGCAATTATCCTACGACATATATATTTTAAGACACTATTGTTATTTGACAAATTTTTAAAGATACCATTATTAGTTTAAACATTTGTAAATATTTTCTAATACCTAATATTTTTTCTCTTTGGAATCTGCGCTGAACTGTTTTTATTCTTTGATAAATCAATGCATGTTGAGGAATTGTTTAAAGAATTCGTATCCGTTTCGCACCTCATTAAAATCATCGAAACCTTTCAGTTATTACAAAACGATGAATCCTTTGTTTCGCAATTATGAACTCCGGAATTGCGCAAACAGTGCAATTTTAAACTAACTAAGTAATGTTTCCGAATTAAAGCAATTACTCGTGCAAAACGGTGCAAACCCCCCGTTTTTGTTATCGTTTGGTAAATCTATTGCTCGGGGAGAACAATACGTTTACTTTGAAATTGAGTTGGTAACGAAGCAATTTTATTTCGGTGGATTATATCTAAAATGGGGATTACAGCTTCCGGTTTAACTTCTTCTGACCCAGATCTTAGCTAATGTACCTAAATTTGATAAGTTTATAAGGCCTCGAGCGTTTTTCAAATAATCCAGACGGTGACAGAGTCGCGCTATTAAATTAAGCATTAAACAATTTGGTTAAATCGCATTTGCATATGGCATCTAATTAATTGTTGGTTCGCTGTTAATCCTCCAATAGAAGTTAGGGTGAAGCAAGAAATGGCATATCAAATCCGTTTAAGCCTCTGTACCCGCTTTTAACAACTAAGTACAGCATAACAGCATCGCAGGAATTAATCTGATAATTACTGCACACAGACTCCAAATGCAACGATTATTTACTTAGGTCCTGTGTATTTTTGTTAAATAAAAACGGTCCCAAATCAGCAAATTACAAGTGGCGTTTTTTTATAGGGACAAGTTGATGAAGCTCTTCTTTGTGTGTTAAACTTTTCTGAATAAATTTGCAAGATCAGAATTATAATGTAAAAAGTTGCTGTTAAAAAACGCATTACCTTCCCATTAAACCCACCCCGAGAGTAATTTAAAACGATATTGGCCGGGCTTCAGGTCGCCGCTGGCCACCGCTGAAATTAAAATGAACTGAAAATAACAGTTTGTAATCGATTTTTTAACTAAATAAATAAATGACCGGTGCGAATCGCGCTCAGCTGCTGTAAGAAAATTCAATTAATGGTGCAAATTCGCTCAAATTCAATCTCAATGATTGTTACTTCGTCTGTAAGTAGCATGTAATTTGTGTCAGTTATCGGAGCTGAATTAACGGTTTGATTTTCAGGCTCGTTCGGCTGCTATTTTTAAGTATGTTTCCGCACTGGGTTGCAATTTCCTAAAATGACCAAGTTTTCAGGTAGAAGTGGCACTCGAAAAGTAGACAGTTTGAGTGGGATTCAGTTTTGTAGCTAATTCCGAATCGATATCCGGAGTTTGTTTAAATCGTTACGAACAGGCCCTTATAAATTCGGTCGCGAGTGGTGTTTGAGTGATAATGTCGCTACAAAGTACACACTACAAGATAAAATATATAACCGAATCTATTGTAAGGACACACAATGTGCTCGTGCAAACAGCGCCACATTTTAAATTAATGTTGAAGTGCTTCGTACACACTAGATAACCGACGAAATTATTATCAGCACAAAACTTCATATATGTATAATGGAATTATATTCTTCACGTCTTCGGAGCCGTTTCGTGTCGGTAATCGGGCAAAAAGCCAGGCGAATGCTGAAAAGCAAACCGACAAAGCTTCGTTTAGTGTGATGCGATATTCGCGTCCTTCGTTTCAGGGACTACATTCAAAAGGAATACGTGACGACTCCCACTTCCGATTCACCCGATTTTGGAAATATTTATATGTATAAAATTCAGAAACCCCTAACGAGCGGCCGGACCTGAGCTTCCTGGTCACAACGCCGCTGGAAGTTTTAATTAAAACGACCGCGGAAGCGAAATTAGGCATTGTGTTGCTGACAGATTACGCCAATTTTTTCTTTAACGTGACGGCAAAGAAGCCGCAGTTTCTAAAAAACCACATCTTATGAAATGTAAAAGACTATAGTAATACATACATATTTTGAACTTACAGTTCAATATGAAAGTAATGCAAAACCCGTTTCATTAAGAGATAAAAATGTCTCTTTTGGGTTGTATGAGACATGACACGATAAAATTTAATCCTTGTTAAGTTGAGTATTAATCAAAAGCTTTTGAATTGTGAATTGTAATGTTCACATTTTGTGCTGAATACTACTTTCTTTTCTTCTGGTATTATTTACAGATAGTTCCTCTGAAATAGCGCCACTATTTGCAAGTGTTTCCATTCTTTGTAAAGCAGATGCCAGTAAGAAAATAAAGCCCCAATACTTTAGGCGAAGTAAATCAATTTTAATGCCTCCTTATAGAAAAGCCCGGCGCTTTCAACCGAGACTGTGAGTTTGCAGCTTCGCTTAATTTACTGCACTAGTTTGGAAGTTAAGCCTTCACTCTCACTTTTGGCTAGATGAAACCCAAATTCAACAGATTTCACATGTGTTGAACACAGTACTAATTATTCGAAAAGCACTCGCGTCGGTTTTGCGCCTTCAATTTACTCTTTGTGTTTCGTCTCTAGCCCCCGACGAATTAAAAACTAATTAAAACTTTTCTGCACTTATTAAAAATAAAAAGCACAAACGAAAACCTTCATTCGAGTTTTTATGGGAATCAAAGAGCCGGGGGCTCTTTGAGAAAGAATTCTTTAGAAATGCTTAAATTAATACGTTTTAAAGCCATGAAACTTTTAGCGTAACGTGAGCAATACGATCCCGGAAAATCGTATCTGCTTTTACCTTTTGAAGCTTGCATTTTTACAACACGTTTTTAAATAAGCGCCAAACTAAACTGAGCGAAATTCACTTTATAGGGCGCAATAAATCAGATTTTGGTCGTTGCTGAAATCGCCTGAAATATTTGTAAACCGAAATGAAGGTGAGGGCTCTTGGCCGTAAATCGTGGCGTTTATCTAAACTTTCAGAAGCAGATTAGGACTAGAAAATGTAAAGTCGTTCTGCACTTGAAGTTCTGAAATGATTTAATTATAACATAATTAAGTTATATCCGTAAACCTGAAATTTTTGGTGCTGGAATTTTAGTAGTTCTTGAAGTGTCTAAATAAAGGTTAAATCCGAAGCAGAAATTAAATTATAATATCAAGAATATAATATTGTCTGAATCACGCGACCCGTGTCAGAATTTGTAGCTTTTACTGTAATATAAACGTCACCACAATAAAGCCATAAACCCAAATTACTTACAAAGCAACCGTATATTTTCAGTTCTGAAACAAGTCATTGGATTGAGGAATTCTCACCAGTAGCCTCGAACCTCTTTGATAAAACGTTCCAATGCTTGAACCGTTTGAAAGTTTGCAGAATTCAATAGAAAACTGCTTTGGGTCAGCTCGGATCTTCACATTTTTCAAACTTCTAACAATTTCCATTTGATAAGATTTCGCTCGCGTGGCTCGAATCAAAAATTATTTTTTCGCAACACAGGTGACGTTTCTTGCTTTGCAGGTAATCTGTAAATTTATGGCACGCTTTCGCCGACGTCCAGCCCTATTTATTTGCTTCCCGCGCTTTTATAAAAAATTTAATCACGATAATACACTCAGGGGCGCTCAGTGTTTTAAGCAAGGCGATTTAATATCAGAAAGCAGAAAGCAAAAGGTCAGCCGCAACAATGCGCCTAATTATATTACACACACAAAAGGATTCGGCAAAAACGCAAATATTTCTTTAAAATGCGGCGGCAGCAACTTGCTCAAATTCCCAAGACGTTTTCCACATAACTCAGATAATATTCGGTGCATATTACACAATGCAAATACCGCAAGCCACACGTGGTCTTATTTAGCCCCGACACTGACAGCAACATTATCAGCTTCCCTCTAATATTTCAACACTTGAATTCTTTTGGCGCAGAAATGCCTTTTACGGCGTCTAAACGACTAACGATCGATGATGATCGGTACTTTGTTTTAAGTTCGCACGTTTTAAGCGCTCTAACTTCATTTTTGCCAAACTTCGGGGGTGGATTATGTCATTTGAAAAGAATCAATCGGTTCCGAAATTTACTTTGATTTTTATTACATGAGCGAATTGCAGTTCGCTTACGAGCTTGGGGTGCAGAAATATGGCTTCTACAAACTTAAAAGGAAAGCTTTTATTTTATGTAAAGTTTCCCGGTTTTTTCCTTAGACACTTCTCGGAGAGGCGAATTAATTTTTCAACGAATGCAAACTCAACTATGCAATTTAATCATTCCATCGTTTGTATTGTTTGAAAACTGCAGAAAGTGCGAGACGCTTTCAAGTCTTCGACCCCAAAGCGTTGCTCACACAATGCGATCAATATAGTTGTTGCTAAATTCTCTTTGTAAATTTCCGTTGTTATCGAAACTCGCGCCGCAGCACATCCTCCAGATCACTCCAACTTGACTTTGTTTATTTTAGCGGAGAAAGGATTGGGTGAAGTTATAATGTATGCCAACATGTGTTCATACAACACAAACACGCTTTGATGATTGATAAAAAGCCCGCTTTACGGTGTTTCAGAATGACTGAAAGCTGTGTCTGCTTATTATTCAAAACAAGTGTGTCTTTCGGCTGAAGCCCCAAAAACACGTTTATTGACTTACAAAGCGGCTATAAATCGGTACTGATGAAAGGGATGAGTTTTTGTCGTCAGTTGCATTCCAGATAAAGTGTTGTCATTAAATCTGGATCATCGTTAGGGGATGTCACAGTCACGTCGAGATTTTACCTAAATCAGTGAGAGGAAATTAATTTAAATGTCACCGCCTCTACTCAATTTCGTAGATTACACTTCTGATATCATTTAGGAAACGAAGGTAAGCGGAAATTTTTCACGTAAATGCGGTTTTGGGCCATCCATCATATTGTGCTTGTTTTCCAGGTGGCGTGCTGCAAATGCAACAAAAAAAACAAATTTTAAAACTTTCTACAAAGTTAGTTAATAAAAAGCAAGGATTAAATTAGTGGATTATATTTTCCCTGAAGTATTTTAATTTATATAGTACAACAGAAAACTGAAATTTATTTGTGACTGATTACATTTTACCATTTTAGAAACTGCACAAGGAATACATCACACCGTGATGAATTGCTTTTTGAGGAGAAAACTACTTCCACAACAACATTTTTTAATTCATTATTTAAGCAAGCGAAGATTGATTTGGACGGTTTCCTCCGCAAAAACACTCTAATATGAAAGTTTATGAGGAGATTTCCTGCTTCTAGCTTTTGTATTCCGCTGATAAATCTGCACGAATTATAAAACTCCTCAACTCTTCTGCTTTACACTTTATGAGTGACATAACGCAACGACCAAGTTGCACGTTAATAAAGCTCGTCGCCCGACTTTTTCCGAGCTTTTAGCGGTGACAGCTTCCACCACTACCTCAACCCAAGCTCGATTTCTCGGAAATTAATTAAATAAGTTACAACCCATTAGCTGTGACTCTTGGGTGTTTTCCTGTCACCAACTTAACGAGTTCCGGTCATAAATAGCTAAAAGTGGAACTTTTCACTCACCGTGAACGCCGGCGGTTTGAACCACGGAAGGTACTGATTCGACAAACGAAAAAATCGTCAAACTACACAAACACTGCACCGAAATCTTGAGGAACATCATTTTCGTGATGTTCATCACTACGACCACTAATAAAACACAACACTGGAGTGAGTCTTGCAGCAAAACAGCTCTCCTAAAATTCGATTACTGTTACTGTCTTGTGGGAATAACTAATGACTAGCATCCATTGTCTATCCCAATTCTGTGCGGCCACCCTGTAATTAATAATTGCAATTAGTCACAAATTCGATAAAAGCCAGATAACAATAAATAATTCATTTGCATTGAGTAATGCAACTAACGGGATTAACTGCCTGCGAATCGCCCATAATTATCTTCCACGCAATTAATTGATAATAAACCTTGCTTAGTTCGTGGAATTTGAAAAATATTTCCCGGCGGCACAGTTCAAATTCCCCTCGACTGTTACAAATAAAACTGAAAGCTGCTTCAGTTCGAGCGATCCTAAAGCTCCTTATTGATAGGTTGCATCGTGTAAGCCCAAAGCTCGATTTAATAGATTACACCATTTCCGCTTGTTAATTAATTGTGATTACGGATTTATGCATTATGCAGAACATCGCCGAAAACAAACGCAGGCTTAATTCGTAATTTAAAAATGAATGCGATTGCGAAAAGTTAAACAATGCCCAAAGGACAAGCCCCATATTTCTGCTACAAAAGCCGCATATTTGTGTTTTTCTTCGACCCGCAACGAAACGGGAAATGTGGCAATTTTCCGCTACTAGAATCTGGAAAAAACTGTTTACTGGGCGAATCTTTTTGTACATTTGCGGATAATCGCGAAAATTACGAGCAGTCGGGGCTGGATTGTTCCCTAACGACTTCCAATTTATTTCTTCGGTTTGCAGTACATAATTCTGGAAAATGCTAAATGTCTTTATGAACCGGTTCGTCTGATAAGCGCGAATTTGTTTTTTTGGGGGGGCGCTTTACAGTTGTCTTGACGCGCGGAAATAATTAATCTTTCGCACCCTTTTCAGTTCTTGGAAACATGAAACAATGCGATTGTGGACGGGAAATGCGCGCTTAGGCAATTAATACAATTCCTTTAGGTGTGATGACATTTTTGAAATATTTTGTGTAAAAATAATTTTACCTTATTGCGAGCTGCGTTGTGCAAGTTCGGAAAGTGCGGCAAAAGCTCGGTCCACATGCGCGGGGATGAAATTCGCGGGAGTACTGAGGGTTAAACGTTGCGAATGCTTCTTAGGGATGTTGCGCATGTCCACTACCCTGATGAAACGCACAGAATAACGACGGTGCCTGATGAGATATGCTCCAGAAAACGGAAAGATAAGGGATCACAATGACAAACTAAGTGCATAAGAAATTAGGACTAAGATTGCTGATGTGGAATACAATTGGTGGCGGGATATTGCGATTCCGGTAATGTCGCGAATGGAAATTGGGGGAAATCGGGAATTTTTCCGTTTAGTTTGTATTCATTAGCAGTGAACGTTGTTCGTGAAGCGAGAACAACAAATGTGCTTCATAAATATTTAAACCATCGGCACCGCCCAGCAAATTGAACACAATTGCCTTTAAAACAAAGAGAGATTATTGCTAGTAGCTACTTTCATCTTCCCGGGATTAGTTCGGGAAATTTGGTAGTTTAAAGACAAACGTTTAGGTGGTTGGGCATCGAATTTGAATGGCCGTTTGTGTTGGGATAAAGTTGGTGAAAAGTTTTAAGGCCTAGCGTAAATTGCGTCAACTGCAAACTTTGCCTCTTGGAAACTTATAAAAAGACATTTCAGTAATTAACTCATCGGCGTAACCCGAGCTTAACAAAAGCACAAAAGATACACAATCTCCGTTTCCATTTATTCCGTTGTTGATAATACACACGATTAAAAAATTAAATTAACAAAGTGAACGAAACAAAGTCAATAGTGTTTCAGAGCTTTGCAAAAAATAACTCGGATGGAATGGCGTTTTATCAATAACCGATTATTTGAATTGTCGGTTTAAAAATATCAGATTCATTATTTGGATATCGTTTCATTTCGTAGCGGTTTTTTAATTTCAGGGAATTTTCAATTTGCGTTCAATTATAGAAAGTTCGAGTTTCAAGTAACATGCTTCAGTTAATAGAAGCAGATACTACAGTTGTGTATTTTAGGAAAATTTTATTCATTCATAGCTTTAGCATTTATAATTTCTTCTTGCATAAAATCAAATCGGGTTTTTGAAATGTTTTTCAATTACAAAAATGGTGGATGCGCCGGGGTACATCAATAGCTAATTTTAATTTCCATCCATTTCTAATTTTTTCAAGAAGTTTCATGCATGACATTTCTTTGTAAGCGTTTTTCTCGCGTTTAAAATTATTATTTCATACAATAAATTTTTGTCATTGTCAAATTCTAATTATTTCCCACTTAGTATGTTTTTTAATTCTTTCTTTTAACCATCTAATTTGTAGTTCCATTCTACTTGTTTCTAGCTTTTTTTGCTTTATATCTACGTATCCAAAGTCTAATTGAATCTTTGCTCCAATTTTTTGAGCATTTTATAACCATAAACAGTTTCGATTTGTACAAATCTCTAAACAGTTGAAAACATTAATAATGAATTTATTGTTTAAATATTATTTTGAAATGATCATTCTTAGACGTTTAGTTTTAGAAAGTCCGAGTTTCAAGTAAATAGAAACTTATACTACGACTGTCTATTTTAAAAAAATGTTATTCATTCATATCTTCAACACTTACAATTTCTTTCTGCATAAAATCAAAACGGTGTTTTTTAAATTTTTACAATATCAAAAATTGTAAATGCGCTGGGTTTTACTACAGATAATTTTAATTTACAACCAAATTTTTTCAAAAAGCTTTATACATGAAATTTCGTTGCAAGCGTTTTACTTGTCCCTAAAATAATTACAATCAATTTTTCTTCATTATTGTATTGTATTGTAATTATTTACAAATTTATAGGTTTCTTAATTCGTTGTTTTATCTGATTTGTACTGATTTGTATTTGCTCCACTTTTGTTTGCTCCATATCTACGTATCCATAATTAAATCTATCCTTCCATGTTTTTTAATTTTTTTGTTTTTTACATTATTTGTCCAAATCTAGAAAAATTCTAAAATTGCGTCGTGTTTTGGAAAATTTGTGTTTGTCATTCTTAGATTCAATTAGGGAAAATCCGAATTTCAAATAACATGTTTTAGTTAATAAAAGTAGATACTAATGTTTTTAGGAAAATTTTATTTCTTTATAGCTTTACCATTTATAATTTCTTCCTGCATAAAATCAAATAGGTTTTTTAATGTTCTTGTAGAATATCAAAAATGGTGGATGCGTAGGGTTAATAAAACGATATATACTAATTTCAACCAGTTCTAATTTTGTCACAAAGGTACATTTCTTCGATAATTTTTTCTTGTTTTCTTGCCCTAAAAAATAGTTTTATGCAATCAATTCTTCTTCATTAACCCAATGTAATTATTTACCATTTTGCAGTTTTTTATTCTGTATTTCCAACCATGCCATATAAAAAAAATATGTTTTTGAGTTACAAAAGTTTTCGTTGAGAGAGTCGATATGTAAATAAATTCCTGTTGGTTCCTAAAAACTAATCTCAGCTGTAGTGAGTAAAATCAATGTTCATTTTGCTAATTTAACAAATCCAAAAAGCTGTGCAACTATTTATGTGCTTTGCTTTAATATTACAACAGTTTGGGTTTTCGGACACAAATTACGAGAGACCAAATTGGTACATCCAGCCCACACAAACTATTACGTGATTGTGTAAACATGAAATGTTTTTATGGATGTCCCTAATAACATTCTCTTTGATCAGACGCCGCATTCGTTCGATGAAATTGCCATCAATCATATTACTTTTAATATAAAAAAGATTCAAGAGCTTTCGCTGTAAAATATTAGGTTTTTGGTGCGCAAATTATGAAAAATGGCTATTTTGCTGGCTATTTGTTGGTTACAAGGGTTATTTAAATACACGTGGAAGCGGGGACGCGTCTTCAATTTCATTGTAAATTTTCAGAGGAAACTTCGACCCGTGCCTCGGAATATAACCGGAGTTTTCTGCAAATTTCTAATGCTGACACGACATGAAATATTCGCCGGGACAAGCTCACACTTACTCGTAAAACATTCCATGTAATATATCTGTTTCTGAATAAATTCGTGGTTAGGAATTTGCAATGAAAATACGCGCGTTCGGCTAAAATTCTGCTTTGGTGTCATAAATTCAAATAATGTATCCGAAGAGATCAGTACGCTTTAACGGTATTGACTTTTACGAGGAATTGCGAGTGAAAGGTAAATAAACGTTTAAATAAGACGTTGAAAAATAAGTATTCGGTTCACGGATTTTGTCGCTTCGTCGTTCGAACTTCCCTCGAAATATTAGCTTTTCTCCCTTGTGATGTATGGAAGTTATAAATTCGCACGTTTTCGGTTTTATGGCAAGCCACGCCTTTCAAGGAGCTGTGAGTTAATTACGAGTACAAAAATTAATAAAGTTTACTGGAATTCCAACAGTCCCTCGCGTGCATCAATACAGCGAATATTAAACCGAATTCCGCCCTAAATCGTAATTTTCCAATAGTTCGCCAGTGCATCAAACGTGTCAAATTGCGAAATAAACATATCCGTAGCGTCAAAATTCAATTCCATCGAATAATTACAACGAAATTTCCAACATCTAACAGAATGATATTGCGGGTTGAGATTTGGCGATTTTGTGCTCGTTATTCAATTCGTTGCAAAAATTTAACAGTTGCATATTCCGCGATTTTCCGCACACAGCGAGCACGCAAGGTAATTTTTCCAATTCTGCAAACAGCAATATTGATGAAACAAATATTTCCGACTGCAAATGTGCCCGACCGCACGGAATTGTTGTTTGTCCATCCAAATGCACAAAAGAGACATTCGAGATAAATCTGCGTCGTGTCGATTGTAAATTTTGAATAAGTCACAACGAATCACCCCTAATTGCGTGGCCATTCGTTCATAATTACCCCAAGGGTCGTCGACACAATACAAATGCCATGAGTCTCGTGTTCCCATTTGCTCTTCAAATAGACATCTAACAAAGGAAGTAATTTTGAGTGAATCAATAAACTATTGTTTCTGATCTGCGGTCATTATCCACAACTCGGTGGACCTTCTGCTGGATGACTTCCAAAAAACGAACGAAGGTTTATTATTCACAAACGAAGAGAAATGCGTCACGCTCTCAGATACCCATACATGTTAACTAGATTTTCATCAGAACGAAATTGGGATTCTGCGGCCTCGATAATTATTTATGCTTTGGTAATTTTGTATTCACTAAACTGACATCAATCGCTCTCTCTTTCAAACCACACGGATTATCACCCTCGCCCCGATTATTCTAACAGGTTGTTGTGTAAAATAAACGTCCCAATAAAATTTTGAAATTTAAATAATAATAATTTATTTATTACTAACATTAGAAATTAAAAAATTACAAAATATATACAAGTACTTCTCGAAATATGTGGCTCAGTATTTATTAAATCCGAAAATTTTACAAACATTCCACGTGCACTATAAAAATGTATTCTGTTTTTTAATGTATGTTGTGTTAAATTTAATTTACACCTTTTATTCTGAAAGGACTAGTTGCGAATTTTTTTTAAGAAAAAGTAGTAAAGGATAATTGACACAACTAAAAGTGATTAAACGTGTTTATTTACAGTTTGCGTTACACATTATTGTAGGTTTTTTACTATTTGTGGAATTCCAATTTGTGGGTCTATTGAATTTTCGGTTATGTTTGAGTCCAATATGTGCGCGTCTTCTTCACCCGAATATTTATGGACAGCATTTCCGGCTTCTGTTTTCGCCACACATTTTTCCGCCACTCCTCCAAGCGCCAATATATTCCAAATCCTTTATTTCAGAAAAATTGTCAAACACAGAGACAAACGACCAGCACAATTTCACACAACCCAAACTGAAATAAGGGAAGCCGGCATTTTATGCACCGACGATTTGTTAAAATGCGTTTAATCGGCTTGTTTTTTTCGTCTGGGTCATCAATCACGCAATATCCAGCATGCCCATAAAGATATTCAAACGTATTAAGGCCGACCCTTACAGGTTTTTTCAGGCGATATTTTTTGTGTCCATTTCAATGCCCAATGAGATTTCCTTTCGGCTTGGGTGGGTGACAACTGTTGGGATTCAATCTATATTCATATTTCCATCTCACCTTCAATTGAAAATTCATTTCCAGATAGAGGATTCTAGCGTTGTCGGAATGCGATTCGAGTTGATGCGATAGAAACACATTTACATCCATCTGTGTAAAGAAACCGATGTTTGCTTTTATAGTTTTCGTGAATTTTTTAGTTTCGTGCTGCACGCCGCTAACGTAATGCGTTGTGTCTCGATTATTTTCCGAAGACATCAATAATAAATTGGAATTTTGGCCGTGGCATGCGATATATGCCCCCGAAGAGAGCTTAACTGAACCGCGTTGTCACAGAAGTGAAATAAAACAAAAGGAAAATTCCTGGTCGCTGTTAGTGCAATCTATTTATAACAGTGAATTATTTAAGTCTGTTATTTGTACTGCAAGGAGAGAACGTTCGGTCCCAAATCTGCGTTTTGGGGATTTCTTCTGCAGCGTAATGGGAAAACTCGTGAAGTCGTTTTGATGGAGTTGTTCTCATCCGTCTCTAGATCCCTCCGATAAACAAATACACCAATTCGTTCAAACAAAGTAATCGCCGTAGACATTTTTCCACATCTTCTTTGCGATTCCCGTTCATAAATCACAATCCTCAATTAAATTCCTCCGGATTCGTGTTCTACATCCGACAAAAATTAATTATTTACAAAGAGCCGCTGAAACACTAACGTACTTTTGTAATTCCGCGATATTGAGTGGCAAAGTAACCAGCTGCTTGCACAGCTTCATACACTTCTTTTCGTATATAATTTATTACTATCATAAATTAAGACCCGCTTTATTATTTCAAGCACATTTGTCCTGGTTCCTAGTTGCTTTCAAACAAAGAAAGGATGAATGTAAAACCGTGTGATAAACTCCTCCAGGTCTGGTTTCTATTCACGGAGTCCATTCATGGGTTCTTGCGTCCGTTTTTGTTTCACAAGATATCAATCCCCTTCTTTAATTAGCCGTTACCGTTTTAACAACAATAAATTTCAAAACGCTGTATTAATTTTAATTAACTGTTATACGAAGCTTATCGCGCGTCGATTTTTGCCCCATCAATCAAACGCGCTTTGTTATCTTCATATACATGTGTCCATTAATCACAGGGAACTCTCACACAACTGTCAAGTGACGGCATTATTTCAATTTATAAAACCACCGGAAATGGAATCTGATACAGGTTTATTTTGAACTCCCGGCTTGAAATAAGTTTACGCTTTCTTTGCCAAATCTTTCAATTAAAAAGTTTTCTATTCGCCGACCATGAGCGGAATATTATTCCACGAATTTTTAAGATAGTTTAAAAGACTGATTAAAAACAGGAGTAGACAAAATATTGTGCATTTTTTCATGAATAACTAAATAAACAACTGATTTCTCCGAACCAACTCTTAACTTCTTAGACATAACCTTATAGCAATGAATTTTTTGTTCAAATATGCAAAAATTGCTCTTGCTTTATGCTCTTAAGTAACACGAAGATTAAAGTTTTGGAACTTGGCGCATCCGCCAAATTTAATTCTGGCAGTAACTTAAAAAAATGCATAATCTGTGCCCGCAGCTTTCCAGCTTTTGTTTTTCAAACGTTCATTACGACAAGTTAAATTCAAAACGGGCGATGCTTCCATGAATTAACCCATAATTTCATTAACAATTCAAACGTGCGGAATTTTAAAACACTATTTACAAATTTCACGTTCATTACTTAATTTCCCTGAAACATGTTCATCAAGCTTGTTATACAATATTTAATGTAAAGGGCTAAAACGCACACTATAGTTTGTGTTAATTAAACAAAAGCTCATTTGTTTTATAATAACAAAGCTAACACAACGGCTGCTTTGAACAGACGATTTAAATATTTTTTCTGGTCCACCGAAATAATCAGCTTTGGTAGGTGAAACTGTTATGAGCAACGTAAGCATGTTTATTGTTTGGAGAGGTTTGAACTAAATTGTTATAAACGTCAATTTTTGTAACGATTTGGAAAATATGGACAGTGTGAGTAACCCGGCGCATCCACCATTTTACGTCCACACTTTACAACTTGTAAAATGTAAAATTTCGTCGTGAACTATTTTATTGGGATGCATTTAAGAGAGGAGAAAAAACTCCACGGTAGTAAAAGCGAAATTATTAACACAAAAACAGTAATCGGCTTGCGACGAGAGCTCAACTCAAACTACTGAGAATTCCTGGGTCATAAAACATGAACTGCAAATGTCACAATAACCCCTAAATAACTCGGGTGCGGTTCATATTCCGGCTGGACTAAGAACAATTGCGTAGTTTAGTATTCATCTGCCTTTAACTAGTTTTCGAAATCACGTATTCAATTCAATTTCGCATAATAAGGGATGCTTTTTAATAACGCACGCTTTCTAAACTTTCACCGTTTAAATTTTGAACGGACCAGAATGAGGAAAGTCGGAGTGTTATGCTTCATTTTAATGAAATTAATCGACTTAAAACAAAGCCCTTTTATTTCATTCGAGTCCTAAAGCCCGGACATGAAGTCATCCCACTCGCAAACTTGTAATTTCTCTTTCGTTCCGAATACTCTGTGTCGTTATTATTTAAGCGCTGCTTGGGGATAACTGACCCTACACTTTCCGCTTAATTTAGATAAGTGATTCTGTGTGGCAAAGTTTGAATTGCTTTGTAAAATCGAGCGGTTCGATTTCAAGTATCGGGTTTAGTTGTAATTAACGTGCATTCAAGAGCGATAGATTCATGGAAATTGTGCACTTTTTCTCGGTGAACTAAAATCGAAGAATCCAGGTGATTTTCCGAGGGAGGTATGTTTACCTCTCGGTGCTCACGCAGTTTGATTAATCTGCACGACAATGTTTGCCAACGCTTGCATCGATTTGCCCTTCATCTAATCTGGAGACGATTTATAGACTCGGTGAAAATCCCACAGAAAAATTCGTAGAGAAAATTCATAGAGAGTTTCATATTAATCCCATACCGAAGTTGCGTCAGATGCTTAGATGGTCCAGTTTGTCTTTTAACTTGCGCCTTAAGTAAAACCTTGTCCAAATAGATTTAGGTTTGATCATCTAGAAGCTTGAAGCCTCAAACGTAGGGACGGTTATCTCATTTTGTTAATAAATCGAGTTAGGTTGCGTCATGTCAAATCAAATTTAGGAAAATATCTTTTTTTTAAACTGAACTTAGTTGATATGGTAGCAAAATCGAATTAATAATGGTCAGTTCAGATTTAAATTTATTTATTAAATCATAAAAGCTTTGCATGATGTTGTACGTTGTTACAAGCAGAGCGCTAACTGGCGCTATAAACACGACTTCAGTTTATTCAGATTCGGGTGTTTTCGGTACGGTTTAACTGTCAATAGGAAATTCAGTCAACATTTGAAGTTATCGAGTTCAACTGCAATAAATGTTATTGCATAATTCTAATTATTATTTTATATTTATTTATTGGGTCCTACAAAAAACGCGTTTCAAACACTTGTCAAGACTTTCGTTTCTAAAGTATTGTTTTTGAAACTTGATACAAAATATACAATTATATGAGCTTTTAAGAGCAAAACACAAACAAGTTTGTGATATAAAAAATGTGAAAAATAACAACCAGCCTAATTTACTGCACATTCTTGCACAGTTGTGTCCACTAATTCCAAGCCGCTTTCGAACCGGATTAAAACAAGCTTTGTTATCTTAACTTGGCGATTAAACCCGTGCAGGAACAAAGGTTCCTTTATGGTCGATGATTAATTAAACGAGTAATGCATAATGTGGCGTTTCGGCCCTAAAAAGTACAAATAAACGCGTGTCCGGTTGGTTCTACTCTGGATATTTAATTATAATTGAGCCAGTCCATCTGTGCAGAGAATCATTCTCTATAAATCAATGACTACAGCAACCGCGACATTATACCAGATGACATTTCTGCATGACGCTGAAATCACGCAATTTCAGGGTTAAAGCTTTGATAATTCGCCGGCTTGCCCTGACACTTGATAATGTCACAATTGTTACATAATTCCCCAAACCGTTCTGCAATTGCGGCGTGTCTTGACAATCCGCTGCCAAATAATCGCGCAAATGAACAAATTTCAAGTTCGCCTTGTTTTGTACTTTTAATGGCCAATTAAAGCCCCGACCCAACTGTTTAGAAATAATTAGCATCGAAGCTTCAAATAAATTTATTTCGTTCGGAGCTTAAAATTAGTTTACATTAAATTCGAAAGCGGCTAGATCTAAAAGCACTTCTTAGTTCCTATTCCCACTTTACATCCTTCAGGAGTTTTATCAACGGCCCGTGAGACCTGAAGCACTTGCTTAAAATTTAAAGCAATTGATATACAGTTTACAATTTCACTGCATCCGTCGTCGGTTTGGATTTAAGAGAAACCAAATTTTGCTTTACTCGAGCCGGTTGATTTAGTTTAGTAAGTTATATCGGGCCGAAAGAACAAAATAAGCTAATTTGTATCAGTTCGCCTCAACCCCGTAAATCTCAATTATGTACCTAGAGCAACTATAATAAATTTACGGAAATAATCAAAACAAAGGTTGTTTACGTGCTTGGCCGCGCTTCATAAGTCTTCCACCGATAATTTTTGAGCGGCTCATAATAGAGACGTTAGGAAAAACCGACCAGGAATACTAATCAGACCTAAATCTACACCTTCAGCTCTGTTGGCTAATTTCAAGGGACCGCTGCAAATTTCTCTATAACAGGCTCATTATCACACCGTAAATTGTTCCCCTCTTCGTAACGCATTTAAATCAATCGAGCTTTTTTATTAGCATGAATTGCGTCTGAAAAACTTTCTCACGATTAAATTAGTTCTGCCGCGCGGATTGTGGCAAAATTAAAATATTAAACGAGATGTTCCTCACAAATTTCAATTCGAATTCAATCGTACAAATTTTTATATTAATATTATTTATTAAGTTGATGTTTTTGGCCCCCTTGCACATAATTCGCACTGCAATCATGTTTGTTCTACAATTATACCGTATTTCACCGCTTGTAATGCGCATGCGCGTGGGGAATGAGAAAAATTCAATAGATGGCGCTATGACCAAAATAAGATTTTAATCATTTCAAAAGAAACATTAATATTTTGAATTGTTTATTTATTTTTCGCAGATATCGGTGAAGGTACACTTTAATATGAGGCTTCAATAATTGGTTTTAATGAAGTATTAAGGGAGATATGGCGTACAGATTAAAAAATACCAAAATAATATATAGAAATTTATTAGTTTAAGTTTTCTTAAGGGGATTGTAGTACAATACATACAATAATTATAAGTAAATTTTCAAATCACGGTTTTATTTGGATCATTGTTTAAATTATAAGTATTCCCTGATCTAGAGAAATTAACATGTTCCTAAATCATATATTTTCACAATTCATTTCTATAAATGTAATTTATTATTAACAGTTTCCATTGCAGCGGAAAGCTTTTTATTTTGTCGGTGGTGCGAGTAAATTTTGCCTTTATTCACATTGCATTGAGAGTTACTTTTGCGGCTTTTTACAAAACATTAGCCCCATCATTCACATGTAGCATTAATATTAATAGAAATGCGAGGTTTCAACAATACAAAATTCATCCAATTAGCTGGACCAGATCAAGTGGTAAAATGCATCGAATGCGTTCTGAATGCTAACACATCTGATTTCATAAATTATTTTTTGTGGTTTATCCGTTATTGATTCGTGCTCTGCCATGTTTTATTCATCCCAAAAACGGCGTTAATTAATATAGAACGAAAAAAAACGTGTCCACGATGATTAATTGCTGAATTATGCAGGTATTGTTCACAAATTCCCTTTAATCGACCAAATTTGATAAATAGTTATGAGTTCGCTCTAACGAACAAGAGCGGACGAAGCGACGAATTGGATTTATACGATTCATATAAGTTTATGGCGCATGGAAGTGTTCTGTCATCAAAGAACATAACTATTTTTATCGTTCCATGTTGAATTTATGTCCAGAAACGCAGTCAGTTTTTAATTGAATTGAAGTAGGTCTGCAACTGAATTTAGTTGATGAATATTCAGATGGCTTGAGAAACAATCGTTCGATCCGCGAATTTACTAATTTTGCCTGTTTATATTCTGCCGGGAATTTGCGCAGACACTATAAATCCTCCGGAGAGCTATACAAGACGTAAAGTTAATTTCAGCTCATTAGCATGGATCGCAAGGCGTGGTCGTAAAAAATAAGCGATGATTCCTGATAAAACAGTGTACGAGTACCAGTAAAAAGTTAGTGCGGTTCCGCTGGCTTTCCGTTGCAGTATAAGGATTTGGCAACTCGAGTTACCAACTACGAAAACCACAAAACTAAACACTGGGTTAGTCTCCACTTAGTCCCAGTTGAAATTTCCGGTTGACAGAAATTCCACGTAATTTGTAAAACCAATGTTTTCAATTTGCTGCGGCGAGGTTAAATAATTTAACAAAATTTGACGGTTGCATTATTTATAATTTTGGCACGCGTCGATCACTGATTAAACAATAAATAACTCAAATTTAAAGTTCGCATATAATGGATTCAATAATAAATAATTTGCAATTTTAGTAAATTGTAGCGAACTCCGCCTCGCTGGACAATATTTCAGATTGACACAAAAATCGAAACTTATTTATCGCTCCGAAACTTTCTCTAGATTGCTGTAATAAATTGTTTAGTTCCTGCTCTCCTTCATCCAGCGCATAACTGCTAACAACTCCTCATCTAACTACCGTCAAATTAAAGAAATTATGAGTTTTGCCGAGGTTTTATCCTGATTTTATGGAAGTAGAGAAGACAATAGTGGAGCTGATATTTTCCGAGTAAACACGTTAACGAAATTGCCGACACAAAGACATAAACTTGACGGTGGTGCGCTACGAAACATGTGTTCCGCCTTCAGGATAATCTCCTTATTCGCAAAAATTTAACAAGGCGTCTGTGTCTGACAGTTTCCTTACCAAAGCACATGCACGCCTCGATCTTACAAAATCTCCGATTCGCAAGTGAGTCGTGTATTAATTTTGGGAAGTTGAGATAAATAGACGGGGATTGTTCCTGGCCCTAAATAACAATTTTTATACAATCTTCCGGTAAGATCCTGGGATGCGCCCAAAGCGGACGTAAGATCGCTATAATACTTTTCCTGGGGGATACTTCCGAGGACCTAATGCGAATTCAGCGTGACGAGTGCCGAATAAAGATAAGTCTTTTATAGGGCATAATCTGAGCGAACATATTTCGATATGCACAAGGATTACGCCTGTCTCCCGAATTCACTCTAATTAATGGTTTTTGCCATAATCCCGTGTCCACTGTTACCTACAGAGTGCTTAAAAAGTGAACAAAACTCCGTTTCATGAATGATTCACGATTCAGGTGCATGCGGATTATTTCGTTTTTGTGACCGATATGCTAAATTAATTTCCTGATGAATTTCTGCAACGAAACGAGACAAAGTGGCGATGTTTCTGGTCGTCCATTATTGTGATTTGGAACAAATCACGCAATTTGCGACAGTGATGAACCGACTTTCAATTGCGGGATTCCCACAAATTTATAGTCGATTAAACAAAAAAATGTGATTAAAAAAATAATGGAGGTGATAGTTTCGACGTAAGCGGTCCAGATTTACCGCGTTATATCCTCGGAATCGATTGGAGAAGCTACATTATTACAACATCCCTTCCCATAAACTTAGAAATAGAATCAGGGTCTGGTGTTCTTTGTTTTGACTTATGATCCTAACTTTTGCATATTCACACGATTCGGCGATGAAGAAACATAAGCAGTTCTCAATATTTATCGCCTCGTGTGTTAGATGCCGGATTTTCAGGATTTCAGTGCGCTTGATTAATAGTGGCGTCTGCAATTTACCGGTGCCTTGATGATCTATCACTGCTCGCGCGGAATCTCGGCTTAGTTAACGAATTTCGGCTGTGTTTCACTCGAGTTTCTTAGACCAAGGGTTATTTTCAATGCTAATAAGTCCCCAGAACTGCAATCTCCATATTCATCAGGCATCAACTTTTCAATATCTTTTCTTATTACGCATAATCGATAACCGCGACAAAAACTTTAAAAGATTAATTAATTATTTGAAGATTTACTCTTCCTTTTACGGATAACTTAAGATATTAGCATAATAAAAGCGCGATGGAAATTGTGGATTTTTAAAGTTTCCGAGCGCTGTGTTTACGGCACGAACCGAGATAACGACAACAAATATAATATTTCAGGAATTTAATTCAATTAGGCGATAAATCTTTCAGGCAAATTTGCCGGGAATACAAAGCACGCGCGCTGCTGAAAAACTGAACGAATTTCATGCAAGTTCAGTTGCGACCGCAAGGTCAAACAAATTTTATGATTTAATCTCTGCAACGAATTCCGAAACGATGTCTCTATTTCAGCTTGGACGCGCACTCCTGGGGGAATCGAACTCCACCTCAAAAGTTTCCACAATCTCTTAGTTTGATCTGAAACGTGACTGGATGCTTTTAATTCAGAAAGTAGAAAAAATATAGATTTCCTAAACAAACTGTATCCGTGGTGCAGCGCAGATAATCTCACAGTTCACTTGCTTTAAAAAACCCACTGAGACTTAATTTCTGGGAAACTCGGATTAGAAACGATCTCATTAAAGTCCACTCGGAGATCAGCTGGGACCCCGTTTAAGCGGCAAGCTTTCGTATTTAATTACTTGTAGAATTACGCTTGATACATTTTACTTTGTTTGTAAAAAGTATGTTTACATTAGCCTTAATTGCATTTCGGCGACAAGCAACGCGTTATAATAACCGGCGCCTATTTTGTATCTGGGATTAGCTCCAGGTGAAAAATCGCGGGATTTTGTATATTATTTACAGCACATGTCTGTTGTTTATCAATCAATGTGTTCTGTCCGTTAACTAATACAGTGCATCATGTCTAAAATACACTGAATAGAAGTGGCGTGTAAAATATTGGCTCTCGGACAAAAGAGTGGAAATTGATGACTGCTATTTCAGATTGAATCTTGTTCACCTACTTTTACACATTGTGTAAAAAATACAAAAAGTAATGATCCTTCACGTCCACCGCACCATCGCAGGGATTTTATTGAAACGTCAGACGGGCAAACAAATCAAATTAACAAGTGGAAGCTCGTCTAATGCTCGCTTTTTGTGCTCCACAAAACAATTAGCCATAGGAGCGCTGTAATTGAAATCATGATTTTCTTGGGGCGTTTTACCTGCGCATATGAAGCAGATAATTGCGTGGGAGTAAGCGGTTTGGGATGAAATAATAAGAGCGCCGAAAACATTGAAGCTAATAAAACGACTTCTGCCTTCTCTGTTCTGGAACGGTAAGCGCATAATCCATTATGTGCATTTGTACGATTGCTCTGGCACTTTAAATACATAAAAAAGCTCTTTGGCTTTCCACATTTCTATAGAAGTCTGTCACGCGCTCAGCCCTTTAATTCAGACAAATCGCCAAAAAACCAAACAAATTTTATCAATCGCTTCGAAAGTTTCAGTTTTAAACGGTAAATACAAACGATCCTCGTGATTGAAGGCAAATGTGGGCCGAAGAACGGCTCCAAACGCGAAAGATCAATACGTCAAAGCTAACTCCGCTTTTTATATGTCCCACTTTTATTATTAGAAGATTATTTTCGGTTATTTTCATTAATATTTTATTAACGTCGTCGTCTCGTAAACTTGCTTAATTACTAATGTGGATGTTCATAAGCAATCAACTAGTTTACAAGAAAAATTAATGGCAACTTCCTCACCTTTTAAATATGTAAACATCTAACGGCGGAGTTTATGGATTTAATGAAAAGTTTATCTTAACATCAATTAAGTGAAATTTTAATCAGCCCCTCTGAATACTACATCGGATAATTAATGAAGTTTCTCAGAAAATAAAATTAACTTAATTGAAATTAATTGGCCGATTACACGGGCAATTGTCCAACCGAAGCGAAATTTAACACGTAAAAACAAATCTCCGGTTTGACTTGTAGCCCGCATGTTCAAATAAAATTCTATTTTCTGCACAATTTGTGCCAAATGAGGTTTTTCTAAAACAGTTTGCATATCTCTCTCAATGTCAGACGGCTTTGTGCGTGACTTGTCCCGAGCAATAAAAATTCCTCAAACTATTTACAGTTTTTAAATCTATAAAAAAACTATTTGAAACATATTCCACGATGCGGATGAATAAAAAAATGATGATATATCGTCGTAAGTGTTTAACAAAGCTCGTGCTTTGATCATTGCAGGCCCATTCATCTTTTTCCTCACAATAAATTCAGAGGGAGCAGTGATTAAAAGAACTCATTACCTCCGCCGCTTCTGTCCCGAATAATACGGGAAAATCGCACGGATAAGACGTATCAATTAAGACAAAAGCTTGTATATCATTAATCAAGAGCATTGTTGTACCATTAACACGACTCCCAAACTCGGCTATTCTTGGCACGTAAAGATTTCCGCAAGCCGGAAACACCGGATACGGACTATAATTGGATTTTATTTGACAAAGTGTACAATTACACTTCGTGTCTATAAATTATTATCTCTCATAATACATTGGACGTATCGCTCGCGATTCGCCCTTAAAAATTGTAAAAGAGAAATAAATGGATTTTGGGGAAGCGACCATTTGTCAGTGCTAGAGAAATGCATAAATATGCGACAATGCAGCGAAAATTTAGGTTGTGCATTGCGCAGAGGTTGTGGACTGAGATTTAGTCGTAAGCTCCGGATGATGAAGAAGAATGACACGTTTGGGACGTATAAGAGACGACCCGCGTGCGTGTAAACTACTTCATCTTATCTAACCGACTTGGCCGTCATTACGTGCACCATCGTCGTACTTTATATCGTTATTTTGAATGTTGTCTCTTCATCGCGTTTTAACACCCGCCATAAACTCTCATCCGGTAACAAAGAAAAGTGCATCGTCCAACAACATACCGCTTCATTCTTTATTTATTTATTTATTTATTTATTATATCGCTCTATTTCATAAACAAAAAATTATAATAACACAATAAACTGTATCACTGTCTTATTTTTACTGTATTGGTTGTTCTGGTTTGCTCTTCATCAGTCATAATTCAAATACGTTTTCACAAATTATCGGTTCTTATTCAATTACGATTTAAATTAATTCAGATGGTCTCATGAACCAATTTTTAAAGATATTTTGTGTGTTTTGTTAATAAACACTAAAAATTTTCAATGCCTGTATTTCATTAAACTGAGTGTAAAAATTTATTATCCCGGCGCATCCACCAAATTTCAAGCGGAGTATAAAAATATTTTTCACAAACTTCTATCTTTACAAATTTGATATTTCTGTGTAATACACTAATAACATAACATCATTAGCCATATTATTTAACCAATATCGAATCTTAGTAAAATTATAAAAATTGACCTGAACAGAAGCAGATAATCTTTATCGTATTATTTTAAAACCAAAACTTTCAATCATCATATACTGGATGTGGCGAAATATCATCAAAAGGAAAAGAAAATAAGTTCTAAATCATGTAAAAATGTCACAATTCACACTACAAATATTCACTCTTACCTTAAAATATCAACTCCTGATTTTTTTTCTTAAATTACACCGAGATTTGAACAAAAATTCAAACGTTCTGATATCTTAAAACTTTTTATTATATATGTACAAGTTAGTGTAATTCAAAATGCAGATAAATGTAGATGTAGATAAATGTAGATCAATGCAGATAAAAGTAAGATTTTAATAGATTTGACCAATGGGAATAGAAATCAGCTGTAGTGTGTGAATTGAGAGACACTTTAGTATAAAATACACATTCTTTTAGTCTTCTTTTTACCTTTTGTAATGACGATGATACGTCCTATTAAGCAATTAGAATTGATTTCCAATTTTAAACCAATGAAATGTTATATTTGTGTTTCAAAATAATTTAAATAATTGATATTTGTACGTTTTATTTATTTTAATTGATTTTTGTTTGATTGCAAAGTGGAAACGGAAATAAATGTTGACAGTCAGAAAACATTTATTTTTGGTGTACATATTTGTATAATTATTTGCATAAAAATACATGACAGAAAAATATATTTTATTTACAACAACCGAAACGGACTTAATAATAAACAGCTCATCATTTAAAATAATAAATAAATTGACATTAGTATTTCAACAAGTGTTGCCACTATTTTTATAACGTGTGTAGAAATACAAACCTAGGTTTTTTTTTATTTTTTACAGTGTGAGCATTAATTGACAGGTACTGTCTTTCAAAAATATGCTCATATGACATCTAAATTGAGACCTGGAGTTGTAATTGGTCGAAAAAAGCACTAAAGGTACCTTACGTACTGTGTCTGAGACGTTTATTAACCTCCTTAATTGCACATTAAGGTCAAAATATTGCCACACTCATTTGAACGTCACAATTTTTCTTCAAAAACACCCCAAAACTTTTATTCTGAAACGTTCACACGTGTTCCGCTAACCAATTTAATTGAATAAAAAAAGATGTGTGCGAAATTATTTTTCCTGTGCTGCTTTATAACAGCTTTCACTTAATACAATTTGTCAAATAAACTGCAACTAATTGGAAATTCTCACAACAAAGTTTATCAATGTTGAATTTGAAAAATTTCAATAAAATATAGAATAAGTAAATGTTGTATACCGCCAAACAAGTGTCTGTTAAATTAATTTAAAGCTACAAAAATGTGCGGCAAACTTCTGTTTCAAGTAATAAAATTTAACGTTGTGTAGAAATGGTGGAGGCGCCAGGCAAACAAAGTTTTGTGAGGCTTTTAGTGAGGCACATTTTTCCTTAATTACCGAGTGATTACGTTATAAACGGTGTCGGAAATCGCATTAAGTTAGCATATTAGAAATTGCAGGTCGACCAACCACAAATGCCGTACGACACCGGTTTAGCGCACAAATATCGACAGAAATTCCCGGAAAATGGATTTCGGCTTTTTGCCGATACGCATTGGCTGGTACTCTGCTTTCAGAGACTTTTATGAAAATGTACAATAATAGCCTCGCACTGGAGGCCCGTTTGAAAAAACCACACACAGAATATAAATGATGCATTATTTATTCGAAGAAGCGCGTTCGGCGGCGGAATAGACGGAATAGTCAAATTCTAATAAAAAATTAGGCAGGAGTGAGTGAAATTGAAAAGGCAGGTGTTTCAGTCGGATGCGGATTAATCTAACTTTGGCTTCAGACGTAGACAATGTTGGTATTAGTTCAGCCATAGAATTGTTGAATCTTTACCACGGCCGGAAAATTAGTTTTATCGAAACAATAGTGAATGTGCGAACATCTCAACTTTTAATTAACTTTACCCTCCGTTATTTTAATACTAATTTCATTCTGACTTCCGCTCCCATTTCCACATTTCAATTTTCTATTAATTTTATAAACCGATTTCTGGATACACGAAATATGAAAATTTTGCATCAAAAGATACGACAAACAAAATATATCAAGATAGAGTATGGCGTACACATAAATTTGATTTATAAAAGCTCAACTGAAGGATTTACGGTCCTATTATTTTTAGGTGAAGTTTTACGACAAACAGTAAACTTGCAACTCGGCTAGTTTTACCCGACCATTAATTTTTTCCATAATTTTTATTCAGTGTTTAATCATCTTCGAGCGGCTGGTTAATTGCGTCTTTGTGCGTGACTGACTCCAATCTGAGGCAAATTAGGTAGCGTAACGCATTCCAAATTTTATTATGGGTGTTAGTCTTTCATGCGATTAAAATTCAGACTCGATAAAGCGGGAGTAAACTCGCCCGGCTTGATAGGATCTTAATTCCGCACTAAATACACAATTCCGTTTGCTTTTGTCACAATAAAACACCCAATTCCCGTATTTATTTATCGCTTTATGTTATTTAACCAATAATAACCTAAATAATACTCCCTAATCCGTTGTTTGCCAATTCAAAAATTCTAAATTATACGTTCGCAACTTTAGAAATTATGGAAAATTGCGGGTGATGTAGTCATTCATTACTTTCGGTAAAATTGTGGATGAATTATCGATGTATGCGGAAAAACAAACAATTTATTTACTGCCTCGCAACCTCCTACTTAGGCTCGGTTACCATTAATCATTTTTTGTACAGATTTACTGGAAAACGTTAGCCACTTTCATGAATATAATTTGGCCGGCTCAGGATCTGTATTGTTTGAGACGAGCATGTTCAACGGCGTAATCTGGACGTTTTTACTGTTTAATCGCTTGAAAGTTTTATTTTGATACCCACTAAATTATTCCGGGGGTTCTATTTGGAAAAACGGACGTGATCGATCAGACGAGCTTTGCTGAACCAGCGATTAAATGTTTGCTCAATCGTTGGAGCTTTTTATTTTAGACAAATTTTTGTAGCGTATCAAAAGCAAATCTCTCAACTAATCCGGAGTTTCCGGAACTGCCTCACAATAACGCAGTCTTCGAACAATATTTGCCTCATTTTCATTTGTAGCTTAACTGATTAAATGTTTTACAACAGCGAGAACATTAAAAATTGCTGCAGTTTTGATAAAAACGAATCGTACTTTACAAAATTAAAATTCTTAATTTTAATAAATTGTTATAATATTTTTCCATGCGAGCGAAAGAAAGAGCGGCGAATATCGTTTATAATTTTCTCGACAGTTTTAATTTTCTCATAAGTTCGTTAATTTTTAATTAAAAAAATTAATGTGCACATGCTATAAAGTAAATAGTAAAAAAAATTAGTTGAGAACAAACGGTAAAAGTTGATTAAATCTACGTTTTACACAATATTCAAAATGCCACAACTTGCCAGTCCATTGCTAAATTTTTCCGAAAGTCTGAACTTATCGCATCGGACTGAAATTAGTTTCGCCAAAAAGCACAAAGGTACGCTCTTTAATAAAATAAAAAATTACTGAGCGAACAACAAAATTACTTGTATAATATATGCAAATGTACCCTTTTTGCATGACAGAGCGTTTAACATTGCTTCACAAATACCCAGTATTTTACCATGGATTTATTAAATTGCACATGAATGTATACATTTTTGCTGGAGGTAGCATTAATATATTATTGGCATAATCATAAATGGCGGATGCGCCGGGCAAATTTATGAGTTTATGTGAAATAATTACAAAAGTGATAAAGAGGGCAGGCGTGGATTAGGTTATGAAATGAGTAATATTAAGCCCTTAAATCTCTGTTTTTTTAATGCTCAAATAACGCAATAAACCACTCTCGCGACACAAAATTAACGACATAATTTATTCGAATGTTTTAGCCTCAACTTTTATGGCTTGACCAGCACGATTTACAGATATGAACCCTTAAACAAATCCCAACTAAAAATTTATTATATTTCAACGTTTGCGTGTCAGAGGCGGTGGCGTTTTTACACTTAGTCGATTAAGATTTTTCGCTCGAGAGAATTTTGACATCGTTGTAAATTTCGCAGATAATCACCGCCAACGATTAATTATAAATAAACCGTTGACCCGCATTCCGCCGTTGCGTTAGGCCTACAGCGATTTATGATGGAGGTGCAACTTAAACAAGATTTATGACGAATTTCTCCGGGGTTTATATTTTTTCATTAGACAGTCCATCCAACTTTTTATTCTTTTAATAAATCATTTTTTCTGATAGTGTAAATGTGTTCCACATAAATTTATTCCACGCGTGATAACTGAGTAAATTGATCAGAATGCGCGGTTAGGATTCCATATTTTGACGCGATTCCAATGAATAACTCTCGAATGCTTCAGCCAATTAACCGTCTCCTCTTGTCAACGCTTTCGGTTAAGTTTAATTAAATGAGTGTCAATCAACACCTCGTGAATGGGATTTGCTGAAAACACTGATTTGCATACCAACATGCTCAATTTTATATCGCCGAGTTGCTCTGGTTCTAATTAATTTACTCGCAATTGATAATTGTGCCTGTCAAAACGACAACGCGTGCCTGTTAGATATATTGGATGTTCCATTATTACAGCTACAAATTGTCAAAATACAAAAGAATCTTTAATTTGCGCCAAAATTTAACCAAAAATTTTAAAATTTCAAATACTCGTAGTGTTCATGAATATGTTCTATATTTTAGTGTGTTAACGAGTTAAGACCCATTTTTAAAATGTATCTAAATTTGCTAAGAAAAAATTAATAGTTAATAGATACAATGTAATTAATTAATTTGGTTTAAATTTGGTGGATGCGCCGGGTCAATTATTAAACTTAATTTTTTTGCTGAATGGTTTTGTAATCATTTTATAAAATTTTTGTTTTATCATAAGAATAGAAATTCGGTACGAGCCTAAACATTAAATTATATTATAATATTATGACACCAAAATTATTCTAAGATTTTTTTATCTAACAAAAAAATTTGCACTTGCGTTGTAGCGCCAGGCCAAAAAAAATTAATTTGTTTATTTACTAGAATGATAAAGAATTAATTTATTAATATTTACTTACAAACTGTAGAAAATATTTAACATTGTAATTTTGTAACGTAAACCTACCATAGAGCTAATAAGACACAAATAAAGTGGAAATTATATGTGCAAGTTTGTGGTTGCTCCGCGCCAAAAGTCATCTTTTCATATAACAACAAACAAGTAATTACAAGAATTTTAAAATGAGCTTTCAAAATATTGTTTTTGCGAAAATAGTGAAGGAATTTAGCTTCTTTTGCTTCGATTATTAAATTGCTAATGTTGTCGTAATTTTATAAAGAAAAATAGCTAAATATGCGAGCTTAAATTTATATGCAATTATATGTAATACATACAATTATATGTAGTACATACTGTGCAACATATTATAAAACTTGTGGTGACTCTTCCTGAAGTTATTGAATTTTAATAAAAATAATCAAGTAATAAGTGGAATCGATGCAAATAAATATATATATGTTCTTGTTAATAAAAATACTAAATTATTATTTTACTCCGAGCAGGACAAATAGTATAACACATTAGTCTATAGACTGCACGCTAATAAAATACTATTTTAATAATAAAATAAAAAAAATTCCCAAAATGTAAAATATGTTGTTGCTGATTCTGGATGTTCTCACAACAACTGTTTTATTAATTAATTCTACAAAGATAAATAAATAAATTACCAATGTACTAATGACAGAAAAACTGATAAGAAAAATATATTTTATTTTCAAATTCCGATATCGATTTACAAACTGTAATAAATGTACTGCGTATCATAGAAAATGCAACGTCAAGAAATAATTTATATATTTCAACGAGACTTCACTCACTTCTTTATTTTGTTTAAATAAGTAATGATTAGACTTCAAAGAAAAATTATGAGATTTAGTTTGTTTTTTGGCATTTTTTATATCTTTCTGCTGCTTGTATACAGACTCAAAGTGAACACGGAATGAGAGTGATAATACGTCAAAATGTGAAGGAGAGCAAATTGTGCGTTTGCGGGAAGTGAAAAGAATTGCCCTCAGAAAGCTTCCAAAAGAATGGATTGAAATGCTTTCACAGTGATGCGAAGTTACAGAACATGGTTAAAATAGGATTGTCATGAGCATCGTCACAGCAGGAGCCTATAAAGAAGAACCACCGATCCTCAAGATCTGCTCCTTCGTCTTCTCAGCGTCTGAAACCATTTCTTATCAACACGAGTGCCGGAAGGAAGACCGAAGGAATGATTACTGACCGTTATATTAAAAATTTAGTGTTTTTTTTAATGCGCCGGAATAATAAACACTTCCTGCTTAATTTTTTTATTAAACATCCTTTTATATTGTACAAAAAATTATGGATTTACTAAAAGATAAATAGGCAACAATTAAAATTTATTGCATGGTTTACTGAAACGAATTTAAATGTACACAAATCCGGTTTGAAACAATTTGCAAAATATTTAATAGTTGTGGTTTCAGATTATTGTTTTGGGTTTGTTTAGATCATCACAAATGAATGCAATAAATCTTTAACAAACAATTTTGAAATAAGTATGGACTAGTTTCATTTACATTCATTGTTCATGTGAAACGACTGTTGTTTGCTCATTTTTAATTGAAACCGTTTCTGCTTGCAATTTTTACACTAATCCCGTAATACACACCGCTAACAGGTAGAACACATAACTGGTATTTGCTTAACAAAAAGCGAAAATATTTGGCTAGCGGTTGAGATTATGAAACATTTTTCAGGTTTAGCGAGTCACCGAAACTAACAACAATTACCGCGTCGCGCGTTCTTCGGATTTGCTTTGGTTTGCTTTCGTAAATCAGCCTGATTTATGTGTCGTTGCTGCATCTACTCAAGCGGCTTAATTGAAAGGATGTCTGGCGATTTATGACTATCTGCATTTGAGGAAACTCGCACATGCATAATTAACAAAAAATTCCTGTACGTGTGAGGAAATAAATAGCGTCGCGAGTTTCAAAATAGAGACGGAAGTCGGAAAATAGAGCTTCCGCCTCAAGGGCGTTGTAACACCAGCAAACCAGGCGGCTTCCATTAATTACAGCCGTAGTAATTAAACAGAAATTTGCGATTTTACGTGTGTAATGTAATTTAAGGTACAACACTGCAACCGCAGACTTAACCGAGCTCATTACTTATTTGTATTTGAGCAACTACGCTGCTGTTTATGATTGAGGCAATAGCAATTTTTCCCGCAAGAGTTTAAAGGGGTTTTCATTAAAAACTTCGACTATAAAGCGATGTTCCAACAGGGAATTGCTGATAATTCAATCCAAGTTTGGATGAATGGAAATTGTGCCTGCGTGAAAATATATAACTTACAAATTCACTTCTTAGGCGATTTTCCGCACAAAGTGACTCAAATAATATTCCACGGGATACGCTAATATGAAATTCTGACAAAAATGCGCCACTTTCGAGAGTCAACGTGCGTGAAATTCAATTTTATGCTTTTTGTATGGGAGACGAGTCGCGAGTCATCAAACTATTAAGCAGTGGAATAAACCGGGTTGCCTAGCGTTTTCAAAAACAAAGTCTTGTAAAATTTCATCTCGCCGTAATTGAAACGCATTATTACTGCATTCAAACGCAGTCGGTGCACTCGTCAAGTTTCATATCATTTCAACGCAAAATTAGCAATGATCAACGTTGCGAATCTAATACCGAATCGTCTGCATCCCTCCCAGAAATTCAGCGAGTTACTGACTCGCACATTCAGACAATTTACACGATTCTGTGAATTGACAATGTTTTTAATCAACAACATTGCACTAGCAAATTAGTTTACACGAACGGTACAAAGAACAAATACAAATGAAAGGTGCTGTTTTGATACGAAAAAGAAAACAACAATCCATTAAATTTACAGCTCGACGCCTTTACATAATTGAGCTCTTAATTAAAACTATTTTGCAAATTTGCAATTGTTTGCATAATTGAAAATTAGGACACGGAAATTGGGAATATAAGGGTTTTATGAATTTTTATAAAAAAAATTAGTTAATTAAAACAAAAATAACTGAACCAGAAATTATTGAATATCTACAATGTCGGATATCTGAAATGTGGAATCGTTTATTTTGAATTTGATTTGGCTTAAATTTTAATTTCCGGTTTCAACTACGAGGGGAGTTATACCTCCCTCGCCATAAAGGAAACGATTGAGTCGGGAAACAAACAAAAATGTATTTTTCTATATTTATTGCAACTAACCTTTTGAAAATAAACGATTTTGGTAACTTTGCAAAAGCGTATACCGCTTCTTCCACCTCTTCGTAAAAGTGTACCACATTTTTCAATTTAAAGATTGCTTGTCTACTAAAATAATAAATAAAAAATTATTCTTATTACTAAATCTCCGATAAAAGCCGCTTTTTGTGTGAAAATAATAATTAAAGGATGTCAGTGCTTTATTCCGAAAAAATATCAACTATAGTTAAATTACAAGTTTTACAAATTTGGAAGAAGAAAATAGAATTGTTGGGTTTTACACTTTTATTGCTTAATAAATGCAGCTCAATGCGGAAAATAGTTAGTACGTGATTGGGTACGTTCTTTGGATGGTCTCACAACCAATCAGAGGTCCAATGTTGAATTCAGCGTCCATCATCTTTATTTCCTTGCTTTTATTCAAATGACAAGGGTTCATTTTTTGGTCAGATATTTTTTAAATTAAAATTTCACTATTTTAAGATTTAAAAATAAGCAACCAGTGTTGGTGTGTTAAGGGACAACGATATGAGTTTAATAAATGACATGAATATCGCACTTTATATTTTTATTAAATTTAAATTTATTCGGCTTTGTTGTGGATAAATTGTTCGTTACAAATTCTCTAGTTCCTCGTACTTGATTAATCAGGGCAAACCAGCTTGAAAATTTCTTAATTCTTGTTACAGGAAATTTAAATTGTTAACGAATAGTTTCAAACAATTGTTTTGTCGTCCATGTCTTTTATTTTTAAATAGTGCTGAAGGTATTTAGTGAAAGACGGAACTTTGCTATGTTAAAAATTTTAATCACTTAAGCGCCATACAAAAAGTTAGAATAATATTATGCAGCATGTAAATTGCGGTCACAGAAAATAAAAAATACACAAAAAGTTTATCTATATTTTTATTCATATTCTGCATAACAATTCAATATAAACTACTAGATTCTATAGCTTACATTGTAACTGAAAATATAAATTTGCAAGGTAATAATTACATGTAAAAAATTGATAAGACAGATACAAGTGCCATTCACAACTTTCTGTAATTTTCAAACATAGAAAATATATTCATGGTGTTTTATGAATTCGGGACGCACTTGTTGAGGAATTGTTCGAATACTAATGCAATCTGAATGTTTATGACATTTAACTGGTTGGCAACCTAAAACTAAAATAATCGCTCTTCAACTGGAAATCTCTGTTTATTCATTGTTACGCTCATTCGCTAAACATTAAACAAAGCAAGAATTCAATTAAGGAAGAGAGATTTATTGAATTTTCGACAGCTTCTTTATCGAAATTTTCAAAACATTTTAGATGTCAAGATGAATAGTTTTATAAAAATAACAAAATGAATAGCGTCGGACAAGAAAAATATGCTGACCACGATGACCTTTTGGAGCATTCCCAAAAATTTTCAACTGACGGACATGAAATTCAATTTTGCTATTCGTAATTTCGTGAATTGAAATGACGTCTTGTGTGGAATTATCTTCATCTTCATTGAAAACTCGAACGCTATATTTGTAGGTTTTTTTGGTCTTCTTCTCATCACATGTTAAATTATAATGTCCGCAAAGATAGGATTCTTGAAAATTCTGTATCGGTTTCCAATGGACACACATTCAAAGTTCAAGGCACGAGTACAGGAGCAATCTGGTTCCAATAGATGAGTTTGGGGGTTAGCTTTTTCCTGGCTTCTGAAAACTCACCATATTTTTTGGGTTTTTTGCTACTTGCAATTCGGCACAGATTTTATAAAAATAATTTTTAGTGCAATTATTGCGATTGCATTTTGCTATCGAGGCTGGGTTGATAACTTTGTAAACTCCCCTCGTATGATCAAAGCGCTTGAGAAAACATTAATCCTAGGATTTTCCCATCCGATCAGCAATTAGTTTTCACTTAAGGGAACATTCCGTTCCCTTTCATAAGTTAAAAGGAACTTAACAACGAACCTGCTAAAAAGACAGGCGGCAACATCATCCTGCGTAAAATGGGAAACTAATTTGGTTGAATCAAAGAAGCTGAAAGTTTATACGCAAAGCAAAACAGCGGGACTGATTATTTGCGTACGACAAAACATGCGCCCATTTATCGACGATTTTATTTATGATTTATTAATTAATAACATGGTTACAATAATTCGGATCCGTTGATGCATGGGATTTATCAAACAACAACTAGTACGTGCCGACATTGGAGAAAGCGGAAATAATCACGTCAACTTCATGAATATTCCGCGGTGACCAGTAATATTTATAATATAAATTACATAAACCACATTTGTCCGTTTCGCACAAACCGATTGAATAATAATACAATATAATGCAAATGTCCTACAAATCATTAAACGCGTAAAAAGTAAGAGTCGAAACCACGAAACCGTTCCAATTCCAGGACGTCTCGAGGCTGATGAACCGAATGCGTGACCTTTATAAAATTGTGTGTGGAAGTTTCGTGCATGCAAGAAGAGTGAAATTGAACGCTTTCGGAGACACTAAAATCGTCATACACTTTCCCTTTTCCGCGTCAAATTCGTACTTTTGTCGTTCTGCGGTCTGCTAAGAAAACAATGCCGCAAAAAGGTTTCGATCGCGAGATTTCAATCGTGACGGCACATGTTATTTTGGCGCTCGAATGTGTCAAGATCTGGGATTCAAATGTTATCATTAAGCTGTAGAGACTTCGCCAAGTGTGAAAGTGGATGACGGTTGAGTCTGCAGCAACTGGGCTTGGCCAAACTACGGGAATGCATATACAGTGGGGTGCGGCTTATATATAACACTCGGTTTCAATGGACACGTTCCAGTTCTGATATGACACCTTGTGCAAAATGAGGTTCCTTTGTGCTGCTGTGGTTTTTGTCCTGGTAAGCCGGTGCACGTTCCATTCCGCATCCTCGCGAGCTCTTCGAATCTTTCAAAACTATTTCCTCAACCCCCAAGGCTGCTTCGTTTACCTTTTGCAATTTACAGTATGCGATAAGACGATATTGGCTCATTAATTTACAAATTCCTTCGCCAAGACCTGACGCAACAACCAATAATAACTAGCGATTGAGCAATCGGGGAAGGCGGAAAGCTTTGCGCTTGATTTTGATTGACCGAACTTCTTATATCAATTTCGCTCCACTTGGCGTCATTTCCAATTTGAAAAGTGCAAGGTTTTATAAACTTTTTGCAACATCAATCAAACCGCACTGCACTCTCTTTTAGCTGGCTCCAAGCATATCCTTGGAATGTACATTTTTCCATCAGTAACCTTGCTCTTACTTTTACCGCACAATTTGGCACATAATATTAATAACACGCCCTTATTTGGCTCAAACAACTTACATGCAGAGAAATGGTGGTCAAAACCAGTTACGCAACTCATTTAAATCACAAATCAGCTCCACTTTCTTTCAAAATTTCGTTTTATAATTAAGTGTAACACTGTTTTTCTACTAGTGCACTCTACATTTCGACGCAATCAGCGGACAAATACCACCTCGACTTTCAATTCCCGGCGCAGTTCTCCTGCAAGGAGGCAAACCCGTCCAGTTTAGGCAACAGCGAATCCAAAACGATTTACCACCGCCGAGACTACGACGTCCCATTCCTAACGCTGTCCCAATCCCAATTCGTCCAGTGATCGAGGAAACGGAGGACTCGCCTTCGACTCCCAGCAGCTTCGACGACGAAGCCGCCAAACTCGGAATCTCTGTCCTGCAAACCGCTTTAAGACAAGCCGCGGGTCCCGAAGAAGACACCGGTAGAGCTGTGCATTTCAGACCCGAACGACCCGTTCCGGTTTTGCGCCAAGACATACGGGAAAATGTGCCCCAACAGCGACCTCTTCCTGTTCTACGACAACAAGAACAGCGCGAGAATATCCCGAGACCGCTACTGAGACAAGAATTAAGAGACGACGCGCCTGTGAGACAACCACAGCCAGTGCGACACGTACAGGTTTGTTTCCTGGTCTTATTTTGTTGGTTTGTTAAAGGATGTTGTTTATTAGCGGCCACAGCAGGTGCAGGCGTCGCCTCAACCGCTTCGACAACCCACTCGAGGAAGTCATCCACCAAGACAACCGTCGCAGTTCTTGGACGAGGAAAGCGCGCGACCTGGACAAGGCCGCAACCGCAAGCCTCCAGTGCAAATTTTGCGCAAGTTCCGCACGGATAATGCGGATGGAAGCATCACGTGGGGGTACGAAAACGAAGATGGTACTTTTAAGGAAGAGACGCTAGGAATTGATTGTGTAACACGAGGTAAATACGGCTACGTCGATCCGGATGGAGTGAGACGCGAGTACACTTACGAAACCGGAAACAAATGTGACGAACCCGAGGAGGAAGATTTACCACCGCCGCCGGAGCGGCCAAGGCCCCAGGGCCAACCTCAGTTCAAAAAGCCGCAATTCAGGCCTGCGCCCCAACAGGCTCAATTCTAGGTTTAGTTAGTTGTAATGTAATGCCATACGCTCCAACTTGTTAACAATAAATTAAAGTCAAACTAATTAAAACTCGATTTATTGTTATAGACATATGAAAGTAATCTAATTACAAGTGTGTTGAATAAAATCAATAGGGTCGCTGGCGGTGATTGTTATAATTTTGTGAATATCCCTTGCGTCCGCCCGTGTTCCAAGAATCCGCAGGAGTGATGGCAATGTCCATGAAATCTCCAATGGCAAACCGGGCCTGGCCCAGTGTTTTCAAGTCATCAGGTCCCTTTATACCTGTAGTGGTGCTCCCAATTTCTCTCATGCGATATATAGGCACGCGCATATCGGGAAAAACCAACGAGAAGTTAAACTTCGTGCCTTTGCGTCTCGCTTCGGGGTTGACTTCCTTAACAAGCTGCGTTAGCTCATGTAAAGTGGCGTCCTTCCATGTGTAGATCTGTAACTCGTTTTGCGGGGTGTTGCCTTTGTTGTAGTCGGTCGGTTTGAAGTGGTAACCAGACGACGACACAAAAACGCGTAAAAGAAAAGGGCACACCTTGAAAAAGCATTTGTTAGTGATGAGTGGAAAAGTGAGGTTATAATGAGGCTACTTTTTGTCGGTCGACGGCGTCGTCCTTTTTTTCCTCAATTACAACATCCACTGACGCCATTACTTCGATTGTAATTTACTACTATTTGGTGTTTCACAAAATTATTACTTTTTAAAATAATTACGATTTGTTTACTAAATCGATTTTGACAGTCCGACTAATTAGTGAAAGAGAAACCGATTTTAACGACTGTGCAGACTGTAAACTGTAAAGTTCTAATTTTTATAATTGCACTAAACTCCCACAGATGTCACCTCAAATACACAAACTGTGACAAATTAGAAATGAATTTATTTATTACCAATAGTTTTTATTAATTAATTATTTATTCAATCTTTTATATGCAATTAACATGCTTATAAAATACAGTATTATCAGTTATATTATAATAATGTTTAATGTTACACAAAATATTAAATTATGTTTTTGGAGTCTGGAGCGTCTATAAATTTATGCAAAAGTCTGTTCCTTGTTAATTTAGGCGTAAATAAGTGAAACGAGTGGCGAATCATGTAAAACTTCTAGAACCCATTTTAATCACCAGCATAATTGTAGATGTCCTCATGTTCGTAGACCCTAATTTATAGTATTTTATATTTTATTACATTCGTGATTTTTCTGTTACAAATATTTTAATTTTTTTGTATTTATTAGTGGTTGGTATGGTAGTAATCTGTGTTGGAAACAAACGAACTAACAATCAATAGAAACGTAATTTATCGACAGTGCAAGTATGCATTGTTTGAAGTTCTTATGCATAGAGGTCACTTCTCATTTCATTTGTTCTTTAAAGTTCTTTTATTTTATCAGATTTTATAAAAAAAATGGCCGCAGGTGCATATTGTTTGTTTATTCCACGGATTAATTAGATGTAATTACAATGCGGGACAAGGATGTTAATTTTTTATTTTGTTTGATGGTCCATATCGACCGGGCCCCCTACGCAAATTTGAGTCAATAAATCCGATTGGCTGACAAAATCATCCGACTTTTGCACATAACCTCAAAACGCCCAGGTGAGGTGTTACCTGGTTATCAATACTTAAAAAAATTAGATTAAACACATCTTACACTTGGGGTAAGCTAGTTTTTTTCACACCTTATATTGATTATAACATTTGCAACTGCCAAGTTGTGGTGTAATAGTTTTAATTTAAGAAATTTAGAAGTTAGGATAGCAAGAAGTGCAATTTGTGGCTATTCAATTTCCGAATAAATACAGATTGTATGAGACACAGAAGCATGAGAACGTCCTTGATAGTTATCTTTGCTTCTTTCTAGTGATTATCCATATAAGTACTAAGTTACAACCTATCTAATAGGCACTAAATGGTGGGGATCAGTATCATGATATAACATTTCCATCAATTATAAGAATCAGTAGCGATAACAGATTGAAACACAAAAGTTTTAATTTCAGGTCGTAAAATGGGTGACGTTGATGCAAATGTTATTGTGGGACCTGAGTTGGAGCGCATCATTGAAGGCTCTTTAGGGGAACTGTTACTGCTCTTATTGAAAACTCATCAAGACAATATTTTACAAGTGAGTAACATTGTGTCAGAAGTAATAACTTGAGTTGTAAATATTAAAAAAAATATTATCAAATTGTTGAGTTAACATTAACAATGTACAGGTTGATGCCTCAACCCAGGAAGAATTGCAGGCCAATTTATTATTGAGCAGATCTATTAAATTAGCGAAATGGTTGAGAGGTGTGGGTGTCACAGTTGGTGATTCTGTGTCAATAAATAGCGAGAATAGGCTTGAGTTTGCAGTGGTAACAGTTGCAACGTTTTTGATAGGAGCTGTTTTTACACCTTTAAATCCTGATTACACTCCAAGTAAGTGTGGTTTTATATTTATAGATTATCGTTATAAGCCAGACAGATATTGTTTTATTTAAATAACTGATTTCGAGATTTTAAGATGTGTGGAACATTCAATAGAAAAACAACAAATCAGTGTTGATTGAATGCTTGATATGAAAACATTATTTATTATTGGAAACTCAAATTTATTCCTTACTAGTGGATGTTTTATAAAAGTTTTTATTTTAATATTTTGTGCACCATTTGTGCTGCAACCAAAAGTTTGGTTTTGAAATAAAAGGTTATTAAACTGTTTTTTTGTTCTCATTTTTCGTTCGAATTTTCGGGTCGCATGTCTAATTAGGATAAAATTTGAAACATACATTTTTATAATTTAATTTTTTTCGAAATTTTGATTAAATATACGCACGAAATTGTATTAGGTTGTATTAACATTTTATTGATTTACAAGAACACCGAGGAAAAAAGGTACAAAAATAATCAATGTCACTATTATAAAAAAATTATTCATCCTTGAATTGGTGTTTCGTAATAAGTACAGAAAATTTAGAAGATTTTCAGATGAATTTTAATATAACATTTATAATTAATTATTTGTCAATTAATTAATTCAATTCAATTAAATATAGATCCTGAAATTTGGTAGTCAACCAAAGTACTTACATTTTACGTTTTTTTTTTAGTAATTAATTTTTCCGATTTTGTTTATGACTGTTAATTAAGCGTATAAATTAAAAAATTATCTTCGAAAATCTCTCTGAACTTTTTTGTTTTCAAGTAAATAAGATTGAATTGATTTACATTTTAATGTAATAAGCATTCAATGACTATGGAAATGCAAGTAAGTTGTCTTCTGAATAGTAAATGTGAATTTCTTGAATTGTGAATGTTTGTTAAGTAAATTACTTTATATCTGAAGTTGAAATTTTTAATTTATTTCTCAAAGATGCATGAACAAATTAAAAATTTACTTATATTTTATATGAAAAGCCAGTTTATTAGGAAATCTCCTAAATTTTCTGTAATAATTAAAAAACATTCAGTAGAAGTTTTGGAAGTAAGACGTGCGCTATAAAAAGTTATTTACAAGACGGGTGATAATTGAAACTCATATTTACGTCCACAAAAAGTTTTATGTTTGAAATTTAATCTTAATACGAAATGTTGTTCAAAAATTATGAGCAAAAATAGAAAACTTTCGCTTGTTGTAATAAAACAGTTTAAAGCAACATTTTCGCTTGTTCTACCGTTTCTTAAAATGAACAAGATTAAATGTGAATTGCCCTGAATAGGAACACTGGACCCATAGTGCATAACAATTTAAAAAAAAATGATTCAACCTTTCATGTCGATAATTTTATTAAAAGCACTATTGTAAAAAACGCATAATTATGTTCTGCATAATCAGCTTACGTTTATTAGTCCATTAAAGTGACTTTAACAAGGTGACAATTAATTGTGAACATGTTCAATTTTGCTTCATGCAACAATGATTTTGAGTTATAAACACATCTAAGTTGTTTCATAACAGGTGTGAAACTTTACACATTGGTTTTTAGTACTGACTCAAATCATTCAAAACATAATTAATTGGTTACATAATCACTTCGGTTATTTTTAACGGTGTTATTTGTTGTCGTTAGTTATTTAAATAAATTAAAATACCTTCCAGGAGAACTAAGTCATGTGCTCAACCTTTCCAAACCGAAAATTATATGTTGTTCGCCTCTCACAATTCAGAAAATGATAAGCGTGTTGCCCGATCATACATACCTCAAACATTTAGTATTGTTCGGAAAAGAGCGTCTTAGCCACGAACAGGTGTTCATGCATGAGGATATAGTCGCAGGTAAAATGATAAAAACGGAGAGCAATTAAATGACAGAAATGATTGTCTCCAGGAGCAGATCCTGACGACATAGACGAAAGTTTCGAGACGCCAAGTCTTGATACAAAAGACGCAGTCGCTACAATTCTCATGTCATCAGGAACAACAGGACTGCCAAAAGGTGTAATGTGCACCCACGAAAGTATGACATGCTATGTGGACATCATGAGGTAAGGAATTGTTTTTTTGTGTGACCCACCGGTGATTGTGTAAAAACAGAATGACAATGACACAAATTATCGAAAACGACGATCCGAGCGACGCCATCATGGGTCTGGCGCCATTCTTCCACTCTCTCGGCTTCATGCTAATGTTCCTAAACATTCTGAGAGGCAAAAAAATGGTGGTTTTCAGCAGGTTCAAAACAAAAACGTTCCTAGACGCCATAGTTAAATACAAAGCAAGTCTTATGACGGAAAGGCATTGCGCCAATAGTAAACTATAAGTTTTAGGTCGCTCGTATGGTCGTTCCCCCTCCTGTAATGATGGTATTGCTGAAACACCCACTGACCAAACAATACGACTTGTCCGGGATTAAAGAGCTTCGAACCGGAGCCGCTCCTATGGGAAAAGAAATGGAAAGAGAGTTGAAGGAGAGATTTAAGGTGCAGCACGTGTCGCAGGGTTATGGTATGACGGAAACTACCTTAGGGACGCTAGTGAGTCCTTTGGGACGCACCAAGGCGGGTTCTGTGGGTAAAATCGTTCCCGGGATGATGGTCAAAGTGATCGACGGTGAAGGCAGAGCGTTGGGACCAAACAAAGAAGGCGAGATGTGCTTCAAAGGGCCGCTCGTAATGAAGGGTTATATCGGAGATCCCGAGGCTACTGCCAATACAATAGATAAGGACGGTTGGCTACATACAGGGGATGTGGCGTATTACGACGAAGATGGTTATTTCTTTATAGTCGATCGGCTTAAAGAACTTATAAAGTACAAAGCGTATCAAGTGGCACCTGCCGAACTTGAAGCGTTACTCATTACTCATCCAGCCGTGGCAGATGCTGCTGTAATCGGATTACCGGACGAGGCAGCCGGGGAGTTACCCCTAGCATTCGTCGCCACAAAACCCCACAAAAATGTGAAAGCCAAGGAGCTGGAGGAGTTCGTCGCGAGTAACGTTTCTCCGCAGAAGCAGCTGCGAGGAGGTGTTATTTTCGTGGACAGTATTCCTAGAAACCCGTCGGGAAAAATACTGCGCAGGAAGTTGAAGGAAGAGGCCCTCAAAATGAAATCGAAGCTTTAATTGGTACCTAGGATTTTAAGTATTTAATGTGGTGATAAATTATGCCAATGATTGTAGTGAATTGTTGATAATTTTATACGTTGTTTTGTCACGATTGTACGAACATAATAAAAAGAAATCAGACGACATGTAAAAAGCGCTTCTTGTATTAAGAAATCAGAATACAATATTTACAATACATAGAGATTCGATTAATTCAACTAGTCACGATAATTAAATAATACTCGGTGTACACAAAAATATTCGACGCGGACGGTCAATATTCCACCGTGCAATCTCTGGGAGTTAAAAATGAACAGATGGAACCTGTTGGAATCCGCAAAACATGATCATGGGGTTTTTGTAAACGATAGAGGATGTAATACACTGTTACTTTACTTTAAACTGGACAGTCTTTATATGTAAATGTCAAGCTCAAAAGTACTTTGAACCCGACAGTGGTTATTATCTATCTAATCCGAATATTAATACATTTTAATCTGATAAGGAAGCGTTAAATTCAACAATTCTTTTATAGTTCTGTCATAGGTACATACAGATACGATTATTGGATTAGGATATAAAAATAAACTTGTAATATTTCAAGCAAAACTCGCCTTTTGAATGTCATATTACAAGATTCACCATTTTTATTTTCTTATCAACGTGAAAAAACTATAGATTTGTAAGTAAATGTAAAGAAGGGTAGTATTTACGGAAGATATGTGAAATTGATGCAATTTACCTAACCCGATAAATTTGAAAACAATCACATGGTCACTTGTCTAACACAAAATAAACTAATCCTTCATTCTGTACAAGGAACTCGTTTGCACAACGTAAAACTGATAAAATGTGTCCCATAATAGAAATTAAAATAAATAATTCAGCCGCATAACAATACATCATCCATTGTCAACTCGTGGAATTGAAAAGCACAACTAATGATGAAACGAACGCACGGATTTAATCAGATTCGTCGTCCGCCCCGGGATCGAACCCTGAAAGATCAGCCGACTGTAGATGACCTTTCATAAGAGCGTACTCTATTAAAGCGAGGTGACAAAATATGTACTGATCAGGCATTTGGATGGAATATGCACGTTGCGAACGTATTTTCTCCACAGTCCCTCGGATATCTGCAGTCCCCACATCCTCCAGTCTCGATATACATATATCCAAGGTGCAGAAAGTGCCTACAAATCGTCAGTCATCCAAACATATAAACAATCAAACCGACGGGAAAATTACCAGTTCTTCCGATTCCAGCGCTGCAATGCACTACAATCGGTGGTCCCCTAGGATGTCCCGCCCATGTATCTCCCAACGCCACCACCATCGCCTCCTGTTTCCTTCTAACCCGCTCCAGGAACTCCAACATGGCTTTAGCCGATCGAGGCACGCCGTAATCGGGCCACGACGTAAACTGCCAATGCGAAACTTCCCTAGATTCGTCGGTCTAAAAATGACACTTTCGTCAACATTCTCCTCGCTAAGTCCCAAATCTTACTTTGTTATTTGTGAGAACTAATGTGGTAACTGTATAATCAGGACCGGGTTCTACAGCTAGCGTTTTTACGGTTAATTGGCCGTAATTTTCCTGACCGTCCACTTCGGTTTCCCAATATTGGTGGCATTTAACGCGTCCTCTTTCCATAACGCGCGTGGTCATAACTATAACTAGAGTGTGCTGTTCCCAAATCATCCGCCAGAATTCATTCGTCGTCTTCGGCAAGGGACCTGAAGCAAAAAGTTACGGTAACGTAATGGAAGAGCGTCCGAAATTAATCAATTCGATGCGTAATTCGCACCATTTCAAACCATTCAACCAAACCTTTTCGACTATTGCGCTGTAACTGTTTCATGTTCATCCAATTTTATGCTTAAAAAACTCTGTAGGCAAAAATCCAGAGAAGTCAAAAGTCGAGAATATAGAATATTGGGTAATGAGAAATTTCGAATTTGTCGTTTAAATAGTTGTTCCAAATGGCTAGCTCAAAGAATTTAAGTTACTAAAGTTGATATCAGCATCCAATGAGCACATTTACTCAAAAATCTAGGCGCAACGTTTGGAAATAACTATTTGCTTAAATAATAAATATGTATGTTGATTAATTTACTTAAATGTTGAAAATTTTCATATTTCAATATATTTATATGTATATTAAAACAAAAACGCAATTCTCCGAAGGTTATAAAAGTAATCGATAGAAAACTTCAGGATTCGTTTGACTCAAAATTATGTACATTTTTATGAAACTGACAGTTAATAACACACAGAGTGAAATTTTTAAGAAATTATTTGCAATGGGGAAAATTATCAACAGAATTGAGAAATCTGTGAGAAGTAAAACTACCGGGTGACTATAAATTTAGGTGATTGGCTACAGTGAGGAATTGGTACCAGATTAACTGTCGTCGTGATTTATGTCTATCACAGATAACTCCAGATGACTGACTCAATGCAAATATTTTGGCGGAATGACCTTTAACGACCTTCAAATTTTGTAACAGTTTTCAGATGGCGCATCGATCAAATTTTGCGCCACATTTAAATATTCTCTCCTCCCTCTATAGGTGGAAAAAATGCTATTATATTTTGAATATTTTATGATTTACGTCATACAAACAAACAATTTTATAAAAATCAATTTATTATATTACATAATTTAAATTAAACAAAATTATACCCAAAATGTTAACAATTACATTTCTAAGATAGGTAAAACTTACACATGTGATAATTACTTGGGGTTATTATATAATAATGGAATTTTTGAAAGACTTGCCGGACAACCAATAGAGCAACCTGGCTTACTTCTTCAAATTCATACACAAAAATAAGGAATAATGAAGCCTAATATCTAACGATGCCGAAAAGTGTTTTTTGCAAACCCTCCACTTTTGCTTTAGATTGAAATTTTGGACGCTTAGAGCTTCTTGCCACAGTTTCGCTCTAGAATTATGTAATTAGATTTCCTGAATATGTTGTATCCTTACCTTTCTTCACTTTTTGGAAAACAATGCAGTTTCTCCGCTTAATTTTCACCAACACCACAAATAAAGTAAAAAGTAAGCAAGTTTTGACATTTACTGGCTTGATTATAATTGCAGCAAAATGCTGTTTTTAAAATATTAGTCAGAAAAAAAGCAACAAGCTTAGAAACAGTCACGCTTTTTAAAAAACACGGAATTGTACATTGTTCAATTTAAAATAGTAAAAATATTACGCCTTTTATTTGAATTTAAATAAAAAAATTTGTAGTGACATCTAGCGGTCGTACAAAGTATTAGCAACGACTACAGCGCCTCTATATTTGCTTATGGTATATATGACAAAGATGTCATGCGCCTACTTTCAATGTGTAGAAAAGAGATAGTTCCGGACAAAATCGCCCTATGAAGTCAGTCATCTGGACGTTTGACGTTTATTTGACAATTTCAAATTTGAAAATCAGTGTACCCAATGGAAAAGTTAAAAAATATTGCCAACCTAACACAATAAATGTCAATCATTTATAGTCATCCTGTATTATAAATCTATAAAGGGAACTCCAAAAACAAATCTCTCAACTTCTACAGTTTCATAATGGAATTTTTTCCAATCAAATTTAACACTGTAATATGAAACTTTACATTTAGTGCAGGTTGGAACCTTACTGAAACACTTGTCTTGTTTTCTCTTTTTTCGACGTGAGAGATGAGTACGAATACCTCTACCCAGGATGACGAACTTCCCTATCCCTCAATGCACTAGATTTGCGCCCATTTAATCGAAAGTTCTGCTTCCGGCGGGTAGGTGGCGCTACCGCCCCGGAGGCCTGTTTTTGAATTGCGCGTTACGGGAAAACGATTATTTTTGACTTGTTTCTTTGTAATTTACGCCTCTTGTGACTTATTGTGCGTGTACATTGCCTATACTATACCAGGAAAATGAAGAAGTGTTTTGTGCCCGGTTGCAAGACGGGGTACGTCAGTAACTTGAAAAAGTGTAAAGAGCTGGGGGTTGAAAGCAAACGCGTTTTTCGCGTGCCAAGGGTGAGGCAAAACTTATTTGGTCAGCAAAAAATCGTTAGTCAACCAGTACCTATGTTTTATAAAAACCAGACTGGTTTAAAAAAAGGGAAATAGCAGAAACCACGCAAAGATCGTTTGTTGTTGGGGGAAACTTAATGTGTGAGGCGCACTTCCACAAGTCTGATATAAATTATAAATAATGTAGAATAATCATTTCAATATTTAGCGTCTCTACAGTAATTCTGTCTTCTCTTTCTTCTATTCTCCTTGTGTTCATTATTTAATGTTCATTAGATTCGAATAATTTATTCAGCTTATTTTTTTGGAATTTCTGGTTTGCCTTCGATCATATTTCCTCTTTATGTTTTCCTTTTTTTAAAAACTCTCCATTATCCTTTCTGAATTTATATTTTAGCATTTGTTCAAGAGGTCTGTCATGTCCTGTTTTACTTTTTCCAAACTTTCTATGTCGTTGTGCTTCTCCACTGTAGTTTTGTTATTGCTTCTACTACCTTCTTTTTTTCTCATTTGCTCATCTTTTTTGCTCATCTCATTCACACTTATCTGTGTCATCACCACCAATTTTCCTAAAGTTGCTTTTTTAGTATTCCTTGTTATCGTTCTGTTTCTGCTGCAAAACTTATTTGGCCAGCAACAAATCGTTAATCAACCAGTATGTTTTATAGAAAGCAGACTTGTTTAAAAAATGGGCTTCTGCAATACCACGCAAAGATCGTTTGTTGTCGGGGGAAACTTTGTGTAAGGCGCACTTCCATGAATCTGATATAATTGTAAAAGAGGCGGAAGAAAGGGTTGCATTGATTAAAAACACCATTGATGATGTGATTGAAAATGCATTAACAACTGAAAATACAAAAATTCAAGCCATATTGGAAAGGCACTGTTATTTTAATAGCCACTCATCTGATATAATATGTGGCTGGATATGTTGCTCGAAAATTAGTGAGATTTACAAAATGTGCTAATCTTTACAAGTAATTCCATCGGAATACGTCTGATGCAGTATACAAGTTCAGCAATTTGAAAATAATGTTTTATTTCCGTAAGAGCACATGCAAAAGTAGGCCTCCAGACACAGAGCGCCATCTAGTGGCAGACAATAGGAACTTCTAATTCTAGGACAAAAATGGGATCGTGTCAAATGCGTGAGTTCGGCATCCTTGTTAGAGGGATCCGTAGAGATGAGTCATAGGGAAACATTCGTGAGCTCGACTATATGAGTTTTTATCTGAGACACGTGAACAAGCTATAGAATTCAGGATTGGTGACTGGCAAGCAATCAAGAGCTGAATGTCAAACTAAGATCTAGTTTATGTAGTTTAGACATTGGTTAGATTTCGCTCTTGAAACTATAACTTTTCCGATCATTTTGTACCTCTTAATTTCTTTGTTATTTTTTAATAAAACTGACTCGATCGGTTATATAATTTCTAGACATTCAACTGAGTTTTTGTATGGAATCGACCGTTTGGAGTGCAATGTGGTATTTTGGGATATGTTGTTATTAATTGTTTTAGAATTAATCAGTTGGTTGAGACAATGTTTCAAAAAGAAATTTTACTTTTCCCACATTCATAATTCGAATCTATCATAATCTAATCGCAAATGCATGAACTTCACACTTTTATTGTAAGATGCTGATATCGCACATTGTTGTAGAAACAAAGAGTGAGCCTTACCTTGCGTATTAATGAAGGCGTTCTTCTGCTTGTACCCATCAACAAAATTCGCATGAATGTAGTCACTGTCTTTATCACTATCAACCTCCGAAAGAATCACTCTACTATGATCGTAGCACAGCACATCAGTATATCGATTTTTCGGCAAGTTGTTCTTCATCTTGGCCACGTTGAAGGTGCCATCGGGGGGTCTGGCGCGAATTTCCGAATACTCCTGCAATAATCCCGACCTGCTCCTGTCCCTGACGTAGTCCACTAATTGGGGCATGGTCAAAGCGGTCCCGTCCCCGTGCAACGAATCATCGTCGGAGAATCCACTCGAGGCACTGCTGGGCGGATTCAGGTTGCCTTCCTCCGTCCAACTGTCAACGTTGTTCGGCGACGGCGAGATTTCGATCTCGGTCGGCGTCCGGATGCGCTTTTGCGGCGATGGCGTCTTGCCATCTGCAACGGGGAAACGACGCGTTTAATAATAACAGGCGCCCGCCAAATAATACTGACCGTGATGGGGCAACGACGATTCTTCGCGACTGGTCATTGACTGCAGACAGAACGACAGCCAACCATTATGGTCCAGGACGAGCGAACCTCCTAATCGCGTCGGCAGGGACTCGCGCGGGATGTGACTCAGGAGCTGCGCCACGGAGACGGTGTACACTCTTTCGCGGAGCTTCTCACGCACGAAGAGGCGCAGGATCTTGAACGGCGCCTTGAACCACAACGGGGCCGTCACTATTAGCACCTTTTTCAATTTGGCCGGGTAGCCGCCCTGCAAAAAACAACCACTTCTTTCAACGGAACGGTAAAAAATGAACCGAAATACAGCGTATAAAAACCACTTACAAAAAAGAGCAGGGGCGCCCTGGGAAAGCGCGCGCGAAATTTTCATAATTTTATTTCCATTTTAAATTCAATGAGATGGCATACGACCCTATCAAGAATATTTTATTTTAGTTATTTATTTATTACAATATCATGCGGTAGTGCATGCGCATGATATTTTAACAGCCAATTTGTAGTGAAAATAAACATTAAATTTTAAAGAAATATAGCCTAGGGTTGTACGATATTCAAACGGCAAGCAATTGAAACTAACTAATCGCATGAAGATCTTTTCCACCTTTCCTAAGATATATTAATTATTATAATACGACTTTTTATATATTTTTTCGTATTTTTCAAACTTAACTGGTTCACAATGAAAAAACCTACAAAAGCCGCCCTGCAAAAAACAACGACTTCTTTCAACGGAACGGTAAAAAATGAACCGAGATACAGCGTATAAAAACCACTTACAAAAAAGCGCCGGAGCGCTCTGGGAAAGCGCGCTCAAAATTTTCCAATTTTTTTTCCATTTTAAATTCAATGAGATAACATACGATTTTATTCGATATTTCGCCTTTGGAAAACCTAGGTTCAGCAAGAGCGCCGAGGATCGAAAAATACTGGGAAACACGACCCTATCAGGAATATTTTATTTTAGTTATTTATTTATTACAATATCATGCGGTAGTGCATGCGCATGATATTTTAACAGCCAATTTGTAGCGAAAATAAACATGAAATTGTAAAGAAAGATAGCCTAGGGTTGTACGATATTCAAACGGCAAGCAATTGAAAGCAACCAATCGCATGAAGCTCTCTTCCACCTTTCCTAAGATATATTAATTATAATAATACAACTTTTTATATATTTCTTCGTATTTTTCAAATCTTAACTGGTCCACAATGAAAAAACCTACAAACGTCATCATCTCATCAACACCTGCATTCGGGAACCTAGTGTTTTGTTCATATAGAAAAAGTATAGAACTAAAAGACTCATTTCTTTGAACTACATATATTTTTTATACAACAATATACAATAAAATTTTGATTTATCGACGAACTGAATATACACGCAAAAACATTTTTGAAGGTTTTTACTTTTTAAGTTGACGCAAAAATTATACTGTCACAGTGAGACAATTATGAAATGATTTGTGATTTCTGCGATAGTGATGATGAGGGCGCGCAAAATTTTCATAATTTTATTTCCATTTTAAATTCAATGAGATAGCATGCGATTTTATTCGATATTGGGAAAACCTAGATTCAGCAAGAGCGCCGAGGATCGAAAAATACTGGGGGGAACCACAGCCCTATCAGGAAAATTTAGTTCAGTTGTTTATTTATTTATTAAAATATCATGCGATAGTGCATGCGCGTGATATTTTAACAGCCAATTTTGTAGTGAAAATAAACATTTTACATTTAAATTTTAAAGAAACATAGCCTAGGGTTGTACGATATTCAAACGGCAAGCAATTGAAACTAACCAATCGCATGAAGCTCTCTTCCACCTTTCCTAAGATATATTAATTATAATAATACAACTTTTATATTTTTCTTCGTATTTTTCAAATCTTAACTGGTCCACAATGAAAAAACCCACAAACGTCATCATCTCATCAACACCTGTATTCGGGAACCTCGTGTTTTGTTCATATAGAAAAATGATAGAAGACTAATTTCTTAGAACAACATATTTTTTATACAACTAAAGGTACAATAAAATTTTGATATATCGACGAGCTGAAATTGTTCACACGAAAACATATTTGAAGATTTTCACTTTTTAAGCTGACGCAAAAATTATACTGTCACAGTGAGACAATTATGAAATGATTTGTGATTTCTGCGATCGTGATGATGAGGGCGCGCAAAATTTTCATAATTTTATTTCCATTTTAAATTCAATCAGATAGCATGCGATTTTATTCGATATTGGGAAAACCTAGATTCAGCAAGAGCGCCGAGGATCGAAAAATACTGGGAAACACGATCCTATCAGGAATATTTTATTTTAGTTATTTATTTATTACAATATCTTGCCGTAGTTCATGCGCATGATATTTTAACAGCCAATTTGTAGTGAAAATAAACATTAAATTTTAAAGAAAGATAGCCTAGGGTTGTACGATATTCAAACGGCAAGCAATTGAAACTAACCAATCGCATGAAGCTCTCTTCCACCTTTCCTAAGATATATTAATTACAATAATACAACTTTTTATATTTTTTTTCGTATTTTTCAAAACATAACTGGTTCACAATGAAAAAACCTACAAAAGCCGCCCTGCAAAAAACAACGACTTCTTTCAACGGAACGGTAAAAAATGAACCGAGATACAGCGTATAAAAACCACTTACAAAAAAGCGCCGGAGCGCTCTGGGAAAGCGCGCTCAAAATTTTCCAATTTTTTTTCCATTTTAAATTCAATGAGATAACATACGATTTTATTCGATATTTCGCCTTTGGAAAACCTAGGTTCAGCAAGAGCGCCGAGGATCGAAAAATACTGGGAAACACGACCCTATCAGGAATATTTTATTTTAGTTATTTATTTATTACAATATCATGCGGTAGTGCATGCGCATGATATTTTAACAGCCAATTTTGTAGCGAAAATAAACATGAAATGGTAAAGAAAGATAGCCTAGGGTTGTACGATAGTCAAACGGCAAGCAATTGAAAGCAACGAATCGCATGAAGCTCTCTTCCACCTTTCCTAAGATATATTAATTATAATAATACAACTTTTTATATTTTTCTTCGTATTTTTCAAATCTTAACTGGTCCACAATGAAAAAACCTACAAACGTCATCATCTCATCAACACCTGCATTCGGGAACCTAGTGTTTTGTTCATATAGAAAAAGTATAGAACTAAAAGGCTCATTTCTTTGAACTACATATATTTTTTATACAACAATATACAATAAAATTTTGATTTATCGACGAACTGAATATACACGCAAAAACATTTTTGAAGGTTTTCACTTTTTAAATTGACGCAAAAATTATACTGTCACAGTGAGACAATTATGAAATGATTTGTGATTTCTGCGATCGTGATGATGAGGGCGCGCAAAATTTTCATAATTTTATTTCCATTTTAAATTCAATGAGATAGCATGCGATTTTATTCGATATTGGGAAAACCTTGATTCAGCAAGAGCGCCGAGGATCGAAAAATACCACGGCCCTATCAGGAATATTTTATTTTACTTGCCAATTTTGTAGTGAAAATAAACATTTTGTATTTAAATTTCAAAGAAAGACAGCCTAGGGTTGTACGATATTCAAACTGCAAGCAATTGAAACTAACTAATCGCATGAAGCTCTCTTCCACCTTTCCTAAGATATATTAATTACAATAAAACAACTTTTTATATATTTTTTCGTATTTTTCCAAACTTAACTGGTCCACAATAAAAAACCTACAAACGTCAATGTGACATCTCATCAACACTGCATTAGGGAACCTTGTGTTTTGTTCATATAGAAAAAGTATTCATTTCTTAGAACAACATATATTTTTTATACAACAATATACAATAAAATTTGGATTTATCGACGAGCACACGAAAACATTTTTGAAGGTTTTCACTTTTTAAGTTGAGGCAAAAATTATACTGTCATAGTGAGACAATTATGAAATTATTTGTGATTTCTGCGATCGTGATGATTTTGCATTAATTTTAACTCGTCAAGACAAACACTTTCTATGTACCATTTTTCGAAATCGCTAATAGTTTCAGTATTTTACCCTCCCTGAAATTGACTAGCTGCATATGGATTTGATAAATCAATGACATTTTTCAATTTGAATTGCAGAATTATATTATACAATAGCGACGGTCAAATTAATGAGTTGCTGGGTCGAAAGAACAAAAAAGTAGGGTAAGTTTTCTTACAGTTGTTTTTTGTTCTTCGCCGATCGGTAGTTAACATGGAGTATTATTACAAAATAAGAGTCAAATCCTCAAACAATTTTAACTTACGAAAGTGTGTAAGCTTTAAAAGTATTTTAACTTGTTCACCAAAACGTTTACAACAAAAAGTTATTAAGAAAAGTTTTTGGGTTTGACGAGTTATAGTACTAATTAAAATTTATGCCATTATTTGCGGGACTTCCTGTATAGTAAAAAGTCAAAGGAAGCGATAGTAACGGAATAAAAGAAACTTTAAGTCTTTAGTCCAAAGGATCCAATGAGGGTGTCTATCGAAGATGCAGATGCAACTTTTGAATTTAACTAGGGATAAATAAAATTCAGTACACAAATTTTAATAGTATATTAAAGAACGAGTTCCAAAAGGCATATTATAACGTACGAATTTTATAAAGGGCTAGCCTTATGAATTAATTTTTTCTACTTCGCATCTTTTATGCAATTTAATTAAAAATTTGCAATTTTGCATTGGTTGGTTGACGATAATTGTCAAAATTGAATTTCAATTTTCAATTGCAATTAGTCAGCCCAACAGTTGGCGGTGAAAATAAATTTCAGCAAAAAATGGTGGCAAGCAATCTACCGGGATCAATTTGCTGAATTGAGTGCTTTAACAGCTTTGTTATTGACGCGAAGTAGAAAAACAATTTTACATCATTCCAGCACGTAAAAAAATTGTCACTTCCACATTAATGACACTAAAACAACCTATGTCAAACTACAATTTTAAGTTTTATTCATGTTAAATATTCTCCTGCCAGTTATTAATGTGAAATCAATAATCCCTTCGTTTTGTTTAATGATTAAAAAATATATAATGTGCATATTCCGTTTGAAAACCGAATTTAATACTGCATCGAAAAAAATTCCATCAACCGAACCCAATCTTCGGTCCGTTTTAAGAAAAAAAAATCAAACTGTTATTTTACACATTTTGAACAAATTTTAAACTAGAATTCTCAACAATTTTACTTTTGTGGCTTGTCATTTTTTCGCACTAAGCCCTTCAATTAAATGAGTTTTTCAGCTGCAGCTATTTTTATACGAAACCATGGAAATAAATTAGGCATTATAACACCTTTTCTTGAGTTAGCAATTCACAAAATCCTGATCGGGCAAATAAAATCGCACAACATCACTCAATTTTAGTCTTAAACATTATACTACAATTTAATATAAAAATACACGTTTTCGCAAAAATATTATTTAATGTCAAAATGTATGTATTAAATACAGTAAAAAGTCAAGTGGCAAAAGGGCGATAGTAATGAAATAAAAAAACCTTTTAAGTTATTTAGTCCACACTGAAGACGTCGAAGATGCAGATGCGACATTTGAATGTAACTATGGATCAATAAAATACTGTACACAAATTGTACAAATATTTAAATTACTCAAATGGAGGTTGTGAAAGTGGACAAATTTCCACAAGTTTTAATTTGAGTTTTGAAAAATGAACGAAAGAACGAAAATATAGTGGAAAGAGGAACAATTAGCGGCGCAAACAACTTTACTGTCATAACGTGTGATATATTAAGAGTTAATATCCTGCGTGACTGCTAAAGAAAAAATCTGCGCCAAAGTCCGACCGCAAACACATTATCTGGTCATTTATCATCGACGCACTAGTAAATAGAACGTTTCCACGGAATTGCCCATACATATGTAATTCTAACGAATAATAAAAAAACGTTACGTTCTACTAACTGAACGAACACTACATATACCTGGACAGTGGTGTTCTATTTTAATCCCGGATCACAATATTTGGCAGTGGTTACGGCAGCTGCACTTCTGAGATCTTGACGGTCGTAACTACCAATGATAACCATTTCAGCACTGACACCCTCACCGAAACCGATGTTCGTTATGAATTTGCAAATGACCCACATTGCTCCTCGCGCCTACATTGTTATCATAACGAAACGTGAAAAACTGCACTGACCCATTGGCTTTCTTACAAACAACGCGACGTTCGCCACTCTAAATAGCGCAAGTGACTACCGGAAAAACGTAATTGAATCATCGCAACTCGAGCGGAGTTCGCCTCTTAAAATTGAAATGTTTTATGTAACACGGGGGAAAATAAACAAACATCATCGCGGTCCGAGTGAGAGTGACTCACACGCACTTTAAAAACAAAACAACAATCAAGAGGAACTCTCATGACAACTGAGCGAAATTACGGAATCGACGTATTATCGTAATATGGTAATATGGAAATTGTCGAACAAACGCGATAACTCCTTTCTAACAAACATATCATCGACTGTATCTCCGTATGACGCAACTGAGCCGAAATTACTTCGATTATTTCGCACCCCGAACACAACCCGGCGCCTTTTCATCTTTCTGCCACAACTGAAGAGGGTGTAGTGAGTCACCGTGACTCCCTAACTTGTCTTCACTTTTTCCACATCCACCACCGAATCGCAACAACAATTAAAACGACGCCGCGGACTTACGTAATTTTCAATCTTCTTACCTGGCCCAACGACGTTCCGTCAACTTTCCCTCCGAATCACACACACCCCAGCTGCCCTTACGCTCCTTTCTTCTCCGGCTATTATTTCCGGAGCGAAAATCGTCGAGCAACAGATCAAAACCTTCGTCTAACTAAATCGATGCCCGGTGTGCGAACGCCGCGACGCCGCAGATGCGCGTTTGCGCATTGCTCGTTCGATTCATAGAATTTGAATCAAACGAGAAAAGAAAAACTACGAAACCGTCTTCCGCGAAATTATCAGCGTTAAGAAGTAAGGTAGGTGCGCATTTACTCAGCGGCGAGGAGTGTTCGCTCGCTTCCTGTCCACGCACTTCCGAAACACTCCAAACTTAGCGTGACTCATGTACGTCATTAAAATATTAAAAAAAAAAAACGTAAAACTAATTGCGAGCGCGATGTTCACTGTTGTATCCAGAAACACGACTGCAGCCATTAATAAGCTTGAAATAATTAGTATAACAGGTTCATATTCACACAATAAAAAATGCGGTTACTTATACACACGCTTAATCACCGCTTAAGTAGGTTGGAGTGCGTAAAAATGGGCATGTTTTGTATGGAATGGATTTACGCGACTGTGGCCCATTTTAGAATCAAACTTGGCCACCGAAAGCGGAAGTGCGGTGCAACGGTAATATAAAGGCGATAACAACACGAGCCTGGCATTAATCTTGACACAATACCAAATTGTTTACTGAACAATGTAAGAGAAATATGAAAGTTATCTCAAATTACCAATGCCCGTGTAATTGTTGTTCGCTTTGTATTTTCAGACAAATAACAGCGCATTTCCAACACTAAAACTTAATTATTGCGGCCATGAAAAATTAAAAAAATTAAACGCGCAATATTTACTATTCTCACCCTGTTTCGAACACAATGTTGTGGCAAAATTAACTGCACCGATGGAAATTTACTAAAGAATTAAAGTGGGGACTTTATAAATATGTAAATGAAAAAAGTTCTATTGTATTGTCGAATTATGCAAAAAGTATGTATTAATAGTTTTTGGCAATGTGGGGTATTGTCAGTTTATAGTTTAATTACTGAAATATGGAAATTTTACGCCCATTGTTTAAATAATTTAAACAATTACTATGACAATTATTAATGACAAGGTGGATTAAGTCCCTATTTTCTTTTGCGCTTAACTTATATCGAAATCAAAAATTAACAAAAAATGGCTGAATCTTGGAAGATTCACTCTATCGCAACTAGATAATAATATTCAATAAATAGAGGTTTTTCGTTAATATAAAATTGGGTTCTTTTTATTGAATTTTGCATAACTGTTTTCAATATTTTACGATAACAAAGAGTTACACAACCCCAATAACCCTCGAACTTTGGAACACAAGAAAGACAACATTCTACAAGAAATTGACGACATAACACCAAATAAATTGAAAAGAGTTGTGGAAAATGCAATAAAAGGGGCACAATTTTGTATGAATGAAAATTGGCAACATTTATGAAATGTAATTTTCTATACTCCGCTCAAAAATGATCGCAACACTCTCAGATTTGTAATATAAATATCATAACGGCTAAATTTCTTTTCTGTGGGTAAGAACATGACAATTAGGCACCTTTAATTTCCCAAAACGACTGTTTTTAAGTATTATAGTTATACCTATTCATGAGATATTCATCATCTTGGTATAAATTGCTTTTAAAATATACAAGTGTTGCGATAATTTTTGAGCGGAGTGTAGTTGCGACAGTGATTATAGCAAGTTTCTGCCATCTTCTGAAATGTTTATTTTTTAATTTAGAGAAAAGTTAAGCGCAAAAGAAAATAGAGACTAACTTTAAGCCCACCTGTACATAATAATAAGGGTGCAACTTGAAGTTTTAAATTTTTGTTACAATAAAAACTTGTAATATTTTTTAATAATGTTGCCAAAATGCAAAGAGGAAATGTAATGGTTGGAAACAATTATTTAACACCGTGGCACACATTTAACAAAGTTATAAAAAATCATATTAAAAGTTCTTGTTAATACACCAAAAAACTTTCTTAAAATATTTTATAATTCATGAAAAAATTAATTTGATACACAGCGAAGTTAAATAATAAATGAACAGAACCGCGGCACACATTTACCAAATGGCATCAATAACGGTTGTAGTTAATTCTGAAAGGCGAATTTATTTACTGCTTAATATTTTTATAAGTGGGTAGAAGGTAATAAGCAGCGACATTTCAAAAATGGAACCGAGGAACAAACGATACTAAAAATGTTTCTTGTGATTGCTAAATAAATGCCACACGCTTCACAGTCACAACAAGCAACTTCCAGGAATCGAAAAAAATACGTATAAATTTCGACAAATGACTTGTTATTGCGCTTAAATTTATATTAATTTAACAGAAATCCCACGTTATTTCACACACACACACACACACACACAATAGAAAAAATATTACCCACTTAATTGAGAAGGTCAAGGTTAACAACGTCCAGTTGAAAAAATTACTATGAATGAACCGTAATTACATAAAACGTCGAATCGATAAATTCGCAGATATTCTATTTCGATTCCTATCGGAACTGGGCTATTTAGGTCGAAAAAACCAACGAAATTTGCCTTAGTGCCAACGTAAATATTTTTGCCTTGCTCTGACCACACAAAGCGGACAAAATCCGGCCGCAAACAAACACAACAATTTCCGGTTTGTTTTAAATAAAAATCAACGTGACGAACGCCATGCGGACATTTTAACACTTTGCACTACCACAACTGACCTTCAACAGAGTGAGGATCTTCTGCGAGAGGTCGTAATCGAAATTGGAGTACTTCGAATTGGACATGTCGTATATGAAGACAATGCCCGCTTTTTGGGTGACAGGATTCTGCAAAGCGGCGTCGAGTTGGTAGACGACGCCTTGAAGAGTGATTTGATGAGTGCTTGTGGCTGGTGAATGCTTGTGAGCGGTGAACACAGCTATCGCGGCATCGGCGGCATCTCTTTTCGGCTGAAAGATCCTAATAAACATACACGACTATTTTGCAAATAAGCGCTCCTACCAAAATTGTAAATTTCCCTGTAAGTAATTCAGACTGAAGAGGTTCCTTGTTGGGGTCAAAGCACGTCAATCCTTCACGTTGTCGTGTGAGCTCGTGCTGCTCAAAAAGCACCAAAGCTCGAAGAACGTCGAATTTGCGCGCGTACAAAAACCGAACGGCGGTGGACCACGACACCGGTCCCAATTTCTTGCGGTACTTTGCATTTACTTTCTCGATGAAATCTTTCGTTGCCTGCAACACAAACCGCACACATTACTCATAATCATTCAAACGGGATGACCATCAAAGCGGAAGTCGCGTCTCTACCGGAAACTTCTATTTGCGTCCTCATTTAATGGACGTAAAAATAAACGGCACCATCTGAACCGGGTGTTTATATTGGGGTGTCTATTCGCCTCATATTTCGTCATTTTTATACAGAATCGCTGGTTTCATTCATCGATGCGGAGCGATTAGATTATGCATTTCCGCCTTGATCCACACACGTGGCGCATTGAAGAAAACATAACGCGCAATTAGCAATGGAAATTATTTTTACACGTCAAAGGTCAGGCTGCGGTTTTCATTGATGTCTCACCGGACGTTATTTAAATCCGCTCGGATTGTCCTCTGCACTTAGCGATTCTTATTCGGCTATGCTATTTGCGCAGAAATGTTTATACGTGAAATTTTCCAGATGAATCCGACACATGTCTACCATAAAAAGTTATTTTAGTGTGCAGTCGACGAAGACGGGACCAAGATCTCGCTCCAGATGCAAAGCGTATAAAAACGCGCCATATTTTTCTAGCGAAATATGGCAGTTTTCAATTTAGAAACGGCGATTAGAGTGTGTGGCTCGGCCAAATTATACTCCTTACTCATTTAAATTACAGGTTAAAAAGATTTGAATTAACCTTCACTCGAACCACTCATCACGATAGCATCATCTTGATTGTAATTACCAAAGTTGCTTTGCAATTTCGTGCGTAATGGCCATTTGTGCGAAATAAATTTAAAAGTTCACAGTGTACATCACACACCTGACATTATATCCTTGTCTTGTGCGTCTTTACATTCCTTTATTGTAACTTTTGTCGTATTAATTAATTTTCCATTTGTAACCTGACAATAAAACACTACATGAATAAACATATCTCATAAATTTTCCTTAAAAATGTGTCTTCACATTTCTAACTTTATCAATTCGCAGTATTTAGAAATCGAATACAACTATTTGCATGAGTTGTTATAAATTCCAATTTTATTTATATTTTTAAATAAAGCTGCTTATGCACAAAATCTTAATGATCTAAACGTGAGTTGAAGATTTTGAGGTAGGTTTCCATAAACCGAAACAAATAATACAGCAATTATGCCAGACGACTAGAACAGTGAAACAACAGCATGTTTAGTACCGTTTTTTCAGTTACGTATTAAAAAAACGATTACGGTTAAATGTCTGAAAATTCGAGTCTAAAAGTGGTAATGGTAATAATGTGACAGTCAAAGCAGATTATCAATTCTGATTTTACCTATTTGCTTTTACACGGTTAAAGACCAGCATGCCATTTAGTGAAGGATAATTATAGATTGACATTTCTTTATTTGTCGTCGTCCAGAATAGAATCCTCACGACATAAGGACACAGACTGAAGTTCTTAAAGACAACATAATCAAATTTTCCTTATACGCCTACGTCTCGTGCAAGATGACTCAGAAAAATTCATTTATCACAAACGGAGCAGATGTTTCTTTACCAGTGTGCAATCAAATTTTCGTTTAATGTACATACATGAATTGGTCATACAAAATGAGCAATTTATTGGTTCCGGTACAAACACAACAAATGATTTTCCCGATTGGGATTCAGACTATTGAAAGTCCACTAAGGACTAAAATATATGTATATTAAAAAATCTTATTAGATTGCGTTGACTTCACTTCCAAGGAATGCAAATACGTACTTTAATAATGGTGTGATAGATAATTTTTATCTGATAAGAAATGAAACAAACAATGTTTTCCATTTGTTTATTAATATGCTAATTCCCAGACATGCTATAGTTTTAGAACAAAATTTCCTGTTCTGTTTCAGCCAGTTGAGTTTATGTACACTGGAATATTTACATTTGGTTGCAGTTTATTACGATATGATTACATTTTTATAAACATGATCATTTTCAGAAAGCACAGCGATTATTTGAATAACCATTTCTTAAAATTAGTCGTAATAAACGATTACGTCTGCACAGAATTTATCTCTGCATCCGAAAATAATCACTTGGTGCAAGTCTTGCACATTTTTTTTATTTGTTTACAAAGCTAGAAGCAGAAGTGTTCCACAGGTAGTCGATAAACATTTTTTGTACCATTGTGGAATTCTCCTGGCCAATAAAACCATTGCAACAATGACTAAGCGTGTGGGATGGAAATACAAAACACCAATTCCGCAATTTAACCAAGAAACACCTACCCAATTGACCATGTTTAATCTGTGTTGACGTAATTTCCATTCCTAGCTCAATTACATGTAATTGTACGTATTTTTTGTGCATAAAATTCTTATAATTTATAGGACAAGAAGAATGTAATTTAAAAAATCTTACATCTTCTTGTTCTGGGGTTAACGTAGCAGCCATCATTGTACACGCACACAACACTACACCATTGCAACTTACAACATTCTGCTTCTTGCAGGATTGAATGACTGAATAAATGACAGAAGACAGACGCAGGCTTGCCAACACACAAACAATTAGTTACTTAAGCCAGCTTAAGCCACAGTGAACTTAAGTATGAATAAAATACTGAACATGAATCATATTGTAGTTTCATAACTGTTAAAGGGCTAATAGTATTTTATTTTTTTTAATCGGCAGAAGTAGCGAAATTAGTAGTTAATTTTGTTGCAGAATTCTGTTTTATAAACTTAAAGATAAATTATAATTTCAGTTTGTTGGTTTTGGAATAATTTATTTTGAATAAATTGTAAAACATTTAATTTATTTAAAAAAAATATTCTAAGAAGAAACCTGTAATTAAGCTTAGATTGTTAAAACTTGTAATTTAAAAGCACATTGTATTTTATGATTAAAATTCACAACTTACATCTTCCTATCCCTACACATTGTTTGTTGGATGTTATATTTTACAAAATATTTTTTAACGGAATCTACTAACAATAATAATAAACTAATAACACATGTCACTAGCAGATGTCGCCCCCGTTCCTGATGATTAAACTTAGTCACATATTTAATGTATAAACTTGTAAATTATTATCTACAATTATCTAATCTACGCCTTTACTTCAAGGGAAATTTGAGATAGTGATATCACAAAAACCAATGTATTTTCAATATTTTCGTGTCAGGAAAACAACCAACCCAAGATTACAGAACTCTCAGATTGAGGGTGCAGCTACACGCGTTATGAACAAAAACGAATTTGAATTATATTTTAAAATTGTAAAAAAGAAACAACTGGCACTAACTGGTTGTGGTGGTTATAAAAAATATTTTCTAAGAACGTATTAAATAACTACCAATTTAATTTTTTTACACAATGAAAGTCCCCAGATCCTCAATGTTTTTAAACCTTATGAAAGTGAGGTTACCGGAATTAAATCGCTGGTGCGTAACTCTTTACATTATTTAGTTTCATACACATTTTTACCAGACTATTAACATATTTTTGTGTATAAAAACGTTTGCTATAATCCATAAGCAAAATTATGTAACCAAAAAATTTGTACAAAATTAGAGCAGGAGAGCATTTTTTTAACCTGTATGATACAACCAGTAAATTATGGTGCAAATCGTTGGTTTTTTGTTGTTTGGGCATGTTCAATAACTCCAATAAAAAGCAATTTCCAAGTCTTAAAATTATCAATGTCACTCACTTGTCAAACCGAATAAATAAATAAAACACAATAAATAACGAGCAGACATAAATTGTTGAAAATAATAAATGTGAGATATTGTTTAGTTTTATGTTGTTTTAGAAAAGTGCACTGAAAATGTTGTTGGGTTTGAAGTGTTTTTGTTGTTTCAGTGTTGGTCAGGTGCGCAAAATGGCGGATGCAGTGATTCCCCAAGTCCCTGATGTGGACATCGACCCAAGCGGCGTTTTTAAATACATTTTACTCAAAGTAACATGTCCAAACACCGACGGCAAACTCGAAGACAAGAATATTGTAAGAGGATACGCGGCGTGTGATTACCATTCTGACATCAACGATAAAGTTACCGAAGAATTACAAAGCTTAAAAGAGGCTAAGACGATTCGTGATTGGCGGAGCAACGTACTGGGAGGGGGACGAATCAACCATGATCCAAACGCCAAAGATATAAAAGTGTACGGATATTCGCAGGGTTACGGAAAAGCCGACCATCAAATCACGGTCGATGTTTTGAAGAAGAAGTACTCAGATTATAACATCACGTTCTCTGATGATGGATACTAACATTGTTCAGTTCGTTCGGTTGGTACTGGTAGCAGGCCAACTCGTTTGCAACTTGTAATAAGAATGTCAAGAATTTGATGAGGCAAATAAAATAAATTAAACAAAGCGAGTTGTATCATTATTTCCCGGTAAAGCACGTTTTGGCTTACCAAATAAGCCATGCGCATTGTGTACTTGCGCTAGTTTCAAATCTCCTGCAAACCCCAAATAACGTTACATATTATGATTCATCACAAAACAAACACGATGTGTCAAAGATAAGATAACGCCGCGTACGAATTGATTTTTTCTGAATTCCTGCAGAAAGGGAGCGGCGCAATTTTATTATCAATGAGTCATTAGTACAGTATTTGCAAAGTGATAAGCTTGAAGAAGTCGTGCGTGAAAATGAGTGGTCAACTAACGTTCCTATGGGACCCGAAAAACTACGAAGTCCGGAGCAAATCCGTGGAGCTTCAACTGCAGCCTTTGGTGGACCAAGTGACGACTTTACTAAATTCGGACAAAACTACCAGGAAAGGGCGTGGAAGGTCGAAGAAAGCTGTGGTAATGGTGGCGGCGCTCGAACGCGCCATCCAAAACTTCCTCCAAAAAGGCGAGGAAGTTGCAAACGAAAACCCTGAGGTTAAAAATGAGATGAACTCCGTTCTTGGTGAAATTCGCACTACTGGTAAATGCAACCGCTGTAATTTCGCCACTAAAACGTACAATTTTTGCAGGGGAGGCAATGGTTTCAGCGTCTAAAGACTTCGCCGCTTCTCCTTGCGACTCCCAAAAACGTACAGAAATGGTAAAAGCGGCTCGCAGTCTCTTGGCTGCCGTCACGCGCCTCCTCTGCTTGGCCGACATGATCGACGCCCACCTCCTTCTGGGGTCGCTTGAAACCGTGAAAAATAACCTGGAGCAAGTCCGCAAAGCTGAAACCCCCGCCGAACTTCTCACTTCGTTGGGCGATTACAAACGCAACACTAACGACCTAGTGAACCGAGCTGGACGCCGCCAACAAGACATGGTAAATGCGCAAAATCGCGACGACTTCGCCGCCGCTCGAGCCGTTCTTAAAAAAAGCCACACAATGCTTTTGTCGGCCTCCAAAGCGTACATCTCGCACCCGCAAATCGCGGCTGCCAGAAACAACCGCGACGAAATGATAAAACAATTATGCGAGGCGGTTAACACCATCGGCGACCTAACTCAAGGCCGCGCGCGTAAATCCCAAGACGTGGAAAGTCCAGGTGCGCTAGCGAAGAATTTCGAAGAGTTCGAGAAGTGCAAAGAAGTGCGAAGCAAAGTGAACTTGGAGCAGCAACTGGAGGAGCTGATAAACGGGGCGATGCTCATATCGGACTCCGACTTTCTAAGAAACGAGCGCCGCGAGAAAATTGTTGCTGGATGTAACGCGCTGAGAGACGCCTTGCAAGGAGTGCTCTCCCTCTCGCTACAACCCGCCGAAGAAAAAACCAAAAACGAAATGGCTCGCGCCGTGGACACAATGAGTAAACGAGCGCGCGAGTTGCGAAGACAACTCCACAAAGCTGTCGCCGATCGCATTTCCGACAACTTTTTAGCCACAAACACCCCGCTCCTCGCTCTGGTTGAAGCGGCAAAGAACGGCGACGCGAAAAAAGTAGAAGAGGCGGCCGTCGTGTTTCAAGAACACTGCGCCAAGTTGGTTAAAGTACGCTCGACGACCGCTTCTTGTCCCACTTTTTACGGTTTTTATGTTGTTGCAGATTGCGAAAGAAGTGTGCGAGTTGTCCAACAGCGAGGATGGTATAAAAATGGTGCTTCACGCCGCACAAATGTTACAAAACACGGCTCCGGGTGTAATAAACGCGGCGAGACTGCTCGCAGCAATGCCTGAAAGTGACGTCGCAAAAGAAAACATGGAAACGTACAAGCAAGCATGGGAGTCGCAAGTCCAACTCTTGCTGGACGCAGTGGATGATGTTACAACAATCGACGACGTTTTGTCCGTTATGGAGACTCGCATCGTTGATGACATCAACGACTACATTACAGCGCTCCAAAATCGGGACGTGCAAGGCATTGCCGTGGCCGCTGAAGACATAAACGCGCGGTCCAAGCGAATCTGCGATCTCGTGGGTGCTGAAATGGACAACTACGAACCGTGCACTTACACTAACCGAGTCCTGCAAGCCCTGAAGATGTTGAACGGAGACACTGTTCCGTATTTCAATCGCAAAACTAAGGTTGTTGTGCAGAGTTTGACGGAGAATCCGGATAAAGAAGTCGACGAAAATGAGTTTATCGACGCTACTAGGTTGGTGTACGAAGGTGTGCGTGAGGTCAGACGAGCCGTATTGATGAACAGGGTAAGTAAATTTGGGTGTTTTATAAATTAAAACACAAAATTTAGAAGATAATCCCTGTTCAAGGAAATGTTCATATGAAATCGCCGCAGGCTCAAAATGCCATGGAATCTAGCTTTTGTTCTATTTTTTACAACTACACTACTGAACAATTGAATAGATCCATAAAAACATGGTTTTTAAAACAAGTGTAACTGACTTTGTGGTCATCCGATTTTAAAACGGTTTTCTTAGGTGAAAGCCCCCTTTTATATCTTCCAAAGAATGTAAAACTTGTCATCGTCATATAATCAGTACAGTATATAATACAGGGTGAAATCTAAACATGTTGCAAAAGTGTTGAAATTTGGACCGTCCCCAATCACAGAAGAGGATCGTCCGACTTCATACAGTGTGGATGAAAAGGTTGGAACTAATTCGATAACTTTTTTATAGGGAGCGAAAGAAAAAATTGCTGGGACACGTTAATATTTAAATTTAAATACGCTAATTCTGACATAAAAATTAGCTTTGTTATATATGTCTTCTCGTTCAAGGCCATGACGTCATTTCATTTTTTTAATGGTAACCTTATATTGTATTGTATATACAATATATAATATGTCTTCTCTTTCAAGGCCATGACGTCATTTTATTTTTTTAAATGGTAACCCTAATTTTTTATTGACTTATTTTTAATAGCATGTTTTTTGCATATAAAACGATAACATTTATAATATGTTGCATGACAATATTTTTGTGAAAACAAAGTTTTTGAGTATTTTTCGTTTGTTATTTAGTAATTTAATGATTTTAACAATAGCAATATGTAGCATGAAAAATTAAAAAAATAATCAGATTAAATGTTCAAACTGCCTACCTTCTTCAAGTTGACAATGACTAAGACGATGTCAAATTCTTTTATGACATTATTTAAAATTTGTGGGGTGATTAGCAAAATTTCCTGAGTAATTCTAATTTTTAAATTTTAATTTTTCTCAAAAATATTGTCATTACAAATTGTAATATTTTATATGCAAAAAAACATGCTCTTTAAAATGAGGCAATAAAAAATTAGGGTTGCAATTTGAAATAAATTGAAATGACGTCATAAGCTTGAGAGAGATGAAATAACAATGCACATTTTTGTCAGAATTAGCGCATTTAAAAATTAACGTGTCCGAGCGATTTTTTCTGTCGCTCCCTGTAAAAAAGTTATCGAATTAGTTTCAACCTTTTCATCCACACTGTATAATAATTCTAATATGTGCTCCATAACAACATTAGAGCTTTTCTTGACAGATTACTTCTTCATCAACTTTAAAACCAATGATTCCACATTAGCTGTTTATTCATTTGAGGTTTCGTAACACTCTTGTGGTTAACAAAAAATCCCATTTTGGGTATCTACTCACTTGAATCTGAAATATTTACGTTGAAAGGAGCCATTAAAGCAACCGATCGAGAATAAGAAGTAAAAGTTGTAGCACGGCCCTGAAAAATCGCAACATTTTAATTGTAGGACAAAATTTTCGAAACTTTGAGTAGTCATGAAGTCTCTCTGAAAAGGAACGATTTAGTATAATTTATTATAGATCGTAATTGATTTTTTGAGGAGAAAATGCTAGAAAAAAAGGCAAAAATAAAAAATCCCGCGTACGAAAATACGAAAATTCATATTACATAATTAAGTACTAAATAATACTGTACCTACTTTCGATTTGTAAAAAAATTAACTCAATGCATTTTAAGCGAATTATGTAAATTCCTTGTATTTCTAGACTTATTTATTTAAAATTAACAAAAGTCGTGTAATCCCATCTAAAACTTTCCTGTGAATCACGCTTGCTCATATTTTTGCGCCCAATTTTTTTAGAGAAAAATTGTTTTTTTGAAATTAAATTTATTTATTTACAAGCGTGATTTAGAAAACCATCACAAATTCGATGGATATTAATAAAGTAGGAATAATTTCATTTTGGTAGAAATCGTTGAAAATACCGGTTGTTTTGGAAATGCATAAAAATATTTTAAAGGTGGTCGAACTCGTCAATTTGCGCAACTTCTCATAATTGATTTTTTCAAAATGTTTTTTTTTCGTATTTTAACACCTGATTTTAACGAGTCGTTTGATGCATCACGTGCAAAAACATTAAAAACACTAATGAAAGGGAACGTATTTCGCAAAAATTCCTTGTTTTGAATTCCGTTTTAAATTACCTTTCGCGCGTATTTTTCTAGAGTTTTTCGAAGTGGTGTTTGAGAACTCAGTAGCGGGTAGGTTTTAGTGCGAAATGTTTGTTGAATTTTATCTCCCGAACTAAGAATTTGTCACAAAATTATTATGAAGAAAATTTTCTTAGAATGTCAAGTTTTATTATCGGTTCAATGTTTGTATTCATTCCCATATCACGCGATTCACGATTTAGTCTTTGGTTAAGCAGCAATATTGCATTTTCTCCGCAGAAACAAAAAAAAGTTTTTTGTTCACACACATTAATTTTACACAATTTACGATCAAAATTACACTAAAACGTTCATTTTTAAAGGGACTCTAAGATTTTAATCAAAGCTACGAAACATATATCCTACAATTAAAATTAATTTTGTGGTTTTTCAGAGCCGTGCCACAACTTTCACTTCTTTTTCAATCGATTGAGTTAATAGCTTCTTCCAACTTGTATTCAGACTTACGTGAGTGCAAAAAATTAGATTTTTTGTTAACCCTAAGAGGGTTACGAAACTTCAAATGAAAAAACAGCTAATATGGAATCATTTGTTTTAAAATTTGCGAAGAAGAAAGCGGACGAGATTGGGAACGGTCCAAACTTCAACACTTTTACAACATGTTTACATTTCACCCTGAATATACTCAAGTGATTACATGACCATAATAAGTTTTACCTCCTTTGGTGGATATAAAACGGGGCTTTCATCTTAAAAAACCGTTACAATCGGATGACCACAAAGAAAGTTACACCTGTTTTAAAAACACAAAATTTTGAGTGGAACGGTTAATTGTCCATTAAATCATGAAAATTTGCACAAATGACGTCTGAACCGAACCTAAAGTTGGAATTAGTTGAACAAGACGTTAAATGTATCTTATGTATCGCAGATAATTTCAAACATCTCCAAATCACTGTCGAAATTTTGCTACACTCGATCGAACGTCGAAGTTATTCCAAACCCTACGCAGCCATATTTTATTTTTGTAGCACTTTATAACTAACATTAATTGACTTTAATGTTAACACTTGCAGGCCGATGAAGACTTGGATCCGGAAGAAGTGGAATTAGAAGACACCTACTCGAGTGATACTTTATCCAGACGTAAGTGATACTTGGCTTAGACTTTGATAATAAATTATTTTTGTAGCCCAAACAGACAGTTATAACGGATCGGGTGAAATCACGGAAGACATGAGTGGTATAACCGCAGCCAGGGTAATAATTCACAAACTGGTACACATTTAATATACATTAACTCCACTTGCAGCAAGCTATCAACCAGCTTCCCGAAGCGGACAAACGCAAAATATTGCAAGAAGTCGAAAGCTTCCAAAGCGAGAAGCAATCTTTCGATCGAGAAGTCGCCAAATGGGACGACGCCAGAAACGACATCGTAGTCCTCGCCAAGTACATGTGCATAATAATGATGCAGATGACGGACTTCGTGCGGTAAGTCCAACAAATTTGCGAATTTTTATACAAAAATTGCACCTTGTTTTTGTAGCCAACGCGGCCCGCTTAAATACACAACCGATGTTATCAACGCCGCAAAGAAAATTTCGGAAGCAGGCACGAAACTTGATCAACTAACCCGGCAAATTGCCGATCAATGTCCGGAAAGCTCCACCAAAAACGATTTGCTGGCGTATTTAGAACGCGTTGCTTTGTACAGCCACCAGATCAGCATCGTGTCCAAAGTTAAAGCCGACATTCAGAACAGTAGCGAGCAACTTATTGCAACTGGAGTGGAAAGTGCCACGTCTTTGATTGAGAACGCAAAGAATCTAATGAACGCTGTCGTGCTCACTGTGAAAACATCGTACGTCGCTTCTACTAAATATTCACGCCATGGAACTATTTCTGTAAGCTTCACTAACAATTTCGATAAAACCCTACTTGGAGATTGTTTCAGTCGCCGATTGTTGTGTGGAGAATGAAAGTTCCGGAAAAGAAACCGCTGGTGAGGCCGGTGAAAAATAAAGAAGTCACAGCGGTTATACGCAAGGCCTCGCTGAAGAAACCCGCGAGTCCTTTAACAGTCCTGTCCCAGTTTCAGAACACCGACGAAATGCTTTGAATGTAACTATTTTATTTTCAACGTAAAAAAGTAAATAAACGCAAGACACAATCAGTGTATTACTTCAGTTCCTCTGATTCGCTCCTTCTGCTCGGTCAGTGCCCTGGACTCGTGCACGAACACCACAAAATCTATTCCCTGCAATATTAAACGATTAAAATTTGCGTGTTTTTATTTGAATATAACCTGTTGTTTGGCAGCGCGCACAAAACCGTCATTTGACGTAACCGTAACGGCCCCGATTCGGTCCCCAAATGTAAAAACAGTCAAGGAGCGTTCCTTAATTTTGCCACCCACTGACAGAGTTTTGTCGGGAGTAAACTGAACGTTTCTGAACACACAATTTCGATTATCATAATCTTCATGATCTACATCTTCCTGCAAGATGTTGTCTGGCAGTACGACGATTTGTTTCAAAAACGCTTCAGCTCGTTTTTTTTCACTCGGACCCCCAACTGTGTTTACAATATCTACGAAACTGTCTTTGGCAGTTTGGCAGCAGTACAATCGTTTCCCTGATTAACGAAATTGTTAGATAATGAGTGGTATGAATAAAATATAGCATTACTTTTACTTAGAGTAAAAACTAACTGACTGAAGAATTTTCTAGTTTTTGCTTTGAATCAAGGTAAGTACTTTCTGTTCAAGGATGTACTTTATATATTGAAGTAAATTGAAGAAAATAGATTCAGATAACTAAATCCTACAGGGGATACATCATGTTGTAGTTTTTGCTGGAGTTTCTACTTCACACAAAGCCAAATACTTCAGTTTTCAAGAAGTTAGTCAGGCGGGTAGTTTCATACCAAATACTTTTTGTTAAATTATGAAAAATGGCAGCTTTTCTAAACTTGCAAAAAAATACATAGAAAGGTATATTTAGAAAAAAGAATTAGGTAAGTACTTTATTTGAACACAAAATAAATGTCCTAATTTACCCGTACAAAATACAAAAATTTAGTGTGGTCACAGATTACTCTAGATGACTGACTCAATGCAAATATATTGGCGGAATGACCTTTAACGACCTTCAAATTATGTAACAGTTTTCAGGTGGCGCATCGATCAAATTTTGCGGCAATTTTAAATAGTCTCTCCTCTGTTTATAGGTAGTAAAAATGCTATTATATTTTGAATATTTTATGATTTATTCTACAAAACTAATGTAAAAAATTGTTTTGTAGAATAAATCATAAAATATTCCTTCATTATTTACACGTCATACAAACAAACAATTTTATAAAAATCAATTTATTATATTACAAAATTTAAATTAAACAAAATTATACCCAAAATGTTAACAATTACATTTCTAAGATAGGTATAACTTACACATATAATAATTATTATATAATAATGGAAATTTTAAAAGACTTGCCGGACAACCAATAGAGGAACCTGGCTTAGTTCTTCAAATTCATACACAAAAGTAAGGAATAATGAATCCTAATATCTAACGATGCCGAAAAGTGTTTTTTGCCAACCCTCCACTTTTGCTTTAGATTGCAATTTTGGACATTTAGAGCTTCTTGCCACAGTTTCGTTCTAAAATTATGTAATTAGATTTCCTGAATTTGTTGTATTAATAAAACATCCTTACCTTTCTTCACTTTTTGGAAAACAATGCAGTTTCTCCGCTTAGTTTTCACCAACACCACAAATAATGTAAAAAAGACCCATCTTTCGCTTAAAATTTTTCACAAATTCAATATACAAGCAAGTTTTGACATTTACTGGCTTGATTATAATTGTAGCAAAATGCTGTTTTTAAAATATTAGAAAAAAGCAACAAGCGTAGAAACAGTCACGCTTTTTAAAAAAACAAGGAATTGTACATTGTTCAATTTAAAATACTGAAAATATTGGGCCTTTTATTTGAATTTAAATAAAAGTTTTTGTAGTGAAATCTAGCGATCGTACAAAGTATTAGCAACGACTACAGCGCCTCTACATTTGCTTATGGTATCTGTGACAAAGATGTCATTCGCCTAGTTTCAATGTGTAGAAAAGAGATAGTTCCGGACAAAATCGCCCTATGAAGTCAGTCATTTGGAATAATCTGTGGTGTGGTATAAGCTTCACTTTAATAGCATATACTACACAAAGAAGTACTTACTTTAATATCTGCATCCCCCAAATGGGTATTTACGAAAAATACCGGCATAATATGCTAAAAAGTAAATGCTTTTACTATCGATGTAAAAGCAAATACTATTTTTTATTCATACAACTCAACGTCACCAAACTGTGCATTAATACCTTTGAAAAACTCGTCTAGGATTGGTTTTTGTGGCCTCAAACGCTCCCACTCGGCTTGCTGGGCCAAAACGTGAACAGAAAAATCGTACAAATCGGCGCTTCCATTACAAACTGAACTGACATAAGCTAACATAGCTGACACGTCCAGATTTATCTTATTTATGTGGGAAATATTGGGCGTGGACAAAGCAGAATCAAGCTTATTATTTAGATTCTTTGTGCAGCTGTTGTCGTCGCTGTCGTCGTCTATATCGCCATCTATCAATCTTTCGCCTTCCACTTTGATTCCAAAAGCTTCGATTTTCGAAGCCAAATTATTTCCTACACCGTTAACAAAAACAAATACTACCTAAACATAAGAAACGTGCAATGTATTTTTCATCCATGTGTGATATGTAAAGAGCGTACAAAAAAAAGATTCAGAGTAGACCATGGACTACTTTGGTTTTCTCAGAGTGTAGAAGATGCTTGATTTTGAGATTGAGTAATTTGAAATTAAGTTTTCGGTTGACAACCGTTTTGGACGTGACATATATAAGATACGTTTACTGTCTTTTTTAACAATTAACAAATAATTGCATCTCCAGGCGCCGGTTTAGACGTCGTTTGAGCAATTTTTTGATTGACAGTTCTTGTCAAATGTCACGGTTTGACACTTAAATAGTGACACTGTAAAAATAAAACAATGCTTGTCTCCATGGCCTCCTGAGAGTCTTCGTTTTTATTTGTACACTCTAATTTATTAACGAAGTGATGCCATATTTAGTTATTCAAGCTCAAAACGAAGCTAACTCACAGATCAGATTAATTTAATGCATGCAAAAATTATAAGCAAATACAAAAAATACTAAAAATCACGTAAATTGCGACAATGAGTGTAAAATCTGAATTAAATCAATCACAAATATTTTAGCATCTGGGAATTTGTTACAGAACCAGACTTGGCTAAAACATAATCTACACCAAATGTAATAATTTTAATTAGAGTTGACAAGGAACAACAATATGATTTGGAATAATATTAAGCTGAGTTAAAAACTAGGAATGATGTTAACTTTAATCTAAATATGACACCACCACTCATATTGCTGGGGTCAATAACTACCTTGGGGATCTGGAAGAGGCAAGGGTTGAGTTTGGCACATTCCACATAATCTTCAGCTTGATCAACAACACTTCTAACCCCATAACTGGCATCCCCCATGCAAATCTGACTCAAAGATTTGGGGTTCCTGGCAATGACTTTCATCCAAGTTAAACCGTCGTCGCAGATTATGTCAATTGTAATTTTGCGATCATCCAAAAGGGCTACTTTACTGACACTAACACATTTCTGTACTTCTCCAATCATTTTTACAACCGCCGAGAAGTGAGTTAGGTTCGAACATTGAATGTGCTCTTTCTTAATATGTCCCTTTTTAATAATTTGTTTTAGAAAGTTGAGTTCTTGCTGGATTTTGCGTTTCAATTTCTGTATACCATCCAAATGTTTGTTATTATCAATGGAATGGATCAAATTTTCCCCAAATAATATTTTTTCATTGGCGGAGCTTAGTAAGTCTTGCGATTCTTCAGAACTCATTTTTGATTGCTAGCAAACAAGCAAATTAGTTAGAAGCACTGAAATGTACTTAAAATGGTATATAACCTCTTATGTCAAATTGATAATTGGTGTGATTTATAACATCAAAAACGAAAATCCCTGTGGATTATAATTTATTCCAATACATACACAAAAAAAAAGGATTTGTGAGGGGTTTTTAAATGTAAACAAGAAGTCATCTTAATAGCATTTTATTTATAAAATCGTCAAATTAACGTTTTCCTCCTACTCTAGGGGCTGCTTTTTGCACATTCTTTGCAGCTTTTTGTTTAGGAGCAGTTTTGGTTGCTTTTGCAGGTTGTGTCGCCTTCTTAGCAGTCTTGGTGGTCTTCTTCTGCTCCTTGGCGGCTCTAAACAAATCACGCCAGATTACAACCTTCAAATCACACTACAAAACTAACCTGATTGCTTGCTCTCTTTGTGCCTTCCTGACTTCTGGCCTTTGATTACGTTTGGCCATAATGTCGTTCAAGGAGGCACCAACGATAGCCCTCTGGAATTTCTGAGTTCTGCGGGTACGCTTCTTGGTGGCTTCCTCCTCCTGACCCTTCTTGTGTTTACGTCTGTACAACACAGTCCACGTGACTTTACGAGGATTCCTCTTCAATAAGTGAGCCCGTTCACATTTTGAGTTGAGGAAAGTGAAGCACTAAAAACGAGGTTATGTTATGACAAACATTTTTGTGTGGAAAACGGAATTACAGCATCAAAAATTTGAAGAAATAATAATAAAATAATAAAACGGTTGTAGGTTTGTATCTTATATTACCTTTCCGTCAACTTTAACCATGGTTTTTCCATGTCCTGGGTAAATTTTGTACCCGCTGTATGCACAAAGACCGATCCTAAAAATAGGTACAAAATTAGCAAAACAGCAAATTTGGGAATTGCGTGCGTTATTTATAAGGTGCAATAGAGTCGGATGATTGAAATAAATCAAAAAATTAAGAAATTACTTACTTCATATTGACAGTTTAGGAAAACCTGAAAAGAAAGAACTCGGGTCACTGTCGCCAACCACTGCCCAAAAATGCGCAAAAAACCCTAGAAAATCATGTGTACGCATGCGTCGCCAAGGGAACAAATTTTAAACAATTTATTTTGATTGAAAAATTTTGTGAAAGTTCAAAATGATAACAGATACACTCGCCAACGAGTTTGCGAACGATCCAACCGACAATTTGAACGAAATTGTGGTGATTGGCGAGCTAACAGATTCGAGCAGTGACGCGGAGAGCGATATTTCCATTTCCGAGAAAATCGTTTTAGACTCAACCGAAAAACGTCTTCGGCATAGAATAACGTCGTTGCAGTCATCAATTAGGGATCTCAAAGAGCAGCTGAAGCTTGAAAAACGGCTGTGGAAGGAAGATATGGAAAAAATTCGCAATTTACAAAAACAAAAACAGGATATGAATTGCAACTGTTGTCTGATGCAACCCAAATCAAAAGAAGTAAAAAAGGAAAAATCAACCAGCAGTTTTGGTGGAGATATTAACAGTTTGAGCCAACAGGAATTGTTAAATCAACATTCCATCAAACGACTGTTGGAGTTTCAACATTACAAGCGAAAAATAGCCGAGACTGAAAATATGTGCAATTTGGAACTTTTGAAAGTGAAACAGAGTTTGGACGACTTGAAAACGTTGCAGACAATCGCTACCCAATGGGGCAAACAGGAAAACGACCAGAATTCCAATATGAAATGCAAAGAACAACTTGAAGAAATTTTTGTAAATAGTTGCGCAAAATCCGAATAAATCCCTCTAAAGTTTAGTGTGATAATATTTTCATTGTTGGATGCACTGTGTCAAATGTCAAATAAAATACACTTGTCAGTTGTCAAATCTGTGGAAAGGCTGCGACCTTACCACAATTCAAGTCTAAACTGACGTGGAATTGAAAAAATCTGTTTTTATCCCTAAACAGATCCACTTCGGTAATTTACAATGGATGTGGCTACTTTACTCGACGATGTGAAACGAATGAATAAGCGCCAGGTGAGCTAACTTGAACTGTAAGGTATAAAATGTGTTTTATGCTCGATTTCTAGTTCTTCTATCAAGTCCTTTGCTTTGGGATGATAGTATCATCCGCCCTGATGATTTGGAAAGGGCTGATGGTTGTAACCGGTAGCGAAAGTCCGATAGTTGTAGTGCTTTCAGGTAGTATGGAACCTGCATTCCATAGAGGTGACTTGTTGTTTTTAACAAACTACCCAGAAGAGCCGGTTAGAGTAGGAGAAATTGTTGTGTTTAAAGTCGAAGGACGCGACATTCCCATTGTTCACAGAGTACTGAAGCTTCATGAAAAGTATGCAGCACAACTTTTGCTGCTTTCATTATTTTATGGTATTTTGAAGGGAAAATGGTACAGTTAAATTCCTGACTAAAGGGGACAACAATAGTGTGGATGATAGGGGATTATATGCGCCTGGACAGCTTTGGTTGACCAAAAAAGATGTCGTAGGGCGAGCTAGAGGCTTTCTACCATATGTAGGCATGGTCACTATTCTCATGAATGAATATCCCAAATTTAAGGTATGAACTGCACCAAAATTGCATTAATACAAAAATACTTGTTTCAGTATGCAGTGTTGGCTTGTTTAGGTTTCTATGTCCTAATCCATAGGGAGTAGTATTTTTTATTATTTTTTTGTAAACGATTTTTGAAAAATAAAACAATTCCATAAAATACAGAATATTATTTAAGATTACATACAAAAATAAGCAAAAGCCTTACATAAACACGAACCAGGGTTATTTCTTGGACCTAGTTGATCTTCTTTTGGCTGGGGACACTTTGGGCGTCTTAGAATTAGTGGTGATTGCCTTGCGCTTTTTGCCACTACCACCATATTTCGCTTCAATGTCGGAAATTAAACTGGCAAAACCCCTGAGACGTTTTTCCTGATTCACCTTTATTTCAGCCTCCAGTGCTTTAACTGTGGAATTAATCAAAAACAAAATTACCAAACATTGGCATTGTCAATAAACTTACTGTCAATCATTTCGCTCTCTTTCTTTTCCTGCTCGTACTTGCTCCTCCTTTTCTCTTTCTTGTGTCGTGGCTCGTTGAAAAATCCAGGATATTCCTCAACTTCCCCATCATCAATCATTTTCCTTACAATGCCTTGAATGCGGATTTCGTCGTCACAATCACAGAATGGTACCATTTCGAGGATAACGTCCATGTTACCCTTGCTGCCTTCATAGGCTTTCTTAATATCGCGCAGCTCGGTCTCAGATCCAATATACTTGTTTTTGTGGTCATCGATATCTTTGATGTTGATGGGTTTGAAAATGGCTCTCCAGTAATCCATCCAGTTGAAGCTTTCCTCGCTGTCCTCATCAATCTCGCCACAGTCGTCGTAACATCTTCTCTTGTCCGGGTCTTGAAGGATCGAATGAATTCGTCCGAGCACCTTAAACTTTTCAGTCGCTTCATCTTTCTTGCTTTCGTCCACTCGGTCCGGGTGCACCAAAAGCGACAGCTTGTGGTAGGCTTTCTTGACTAAGGACCGAACACATTCTTTACCATATCCAAGATGGAATATCAGAACTTACTTTGTTTATCCGTTGCCGAGTGTTCTACTCCAAGGACTTCGTAAATATCGCTTGTCCCGAAATACTCTTCGCAAGTTTCTTTAAACGTCGCCATTTCGTGTGCTGGAACAACAAATAATTTTATGATAAGCGCGGCCAATGGTGTTTCTTAATAAAACATAATTTAGGCGGTTTTTAGAAATTTTTTACCCCGTTTTGTGATGAGTACTTTGACAATTGACAAAAACAAAAACCGCTAAAAACGACGCCGGCAGCGCCTCCAACCTGACAGCACTAAACTCACCAACGCATCATAGATATACTAATTAATTTAAATAGCTAGATGAGGTAATGGATTCACTTCCAAGTAAATATATAATAATTAAAATAATGGACATTTATATGCGTCGCAAACAATTTTGCAGTAATGCATTGGTGAATTAAACAATTATTTTAAAAAAACGGGCCTAAAAAATTAATTCAAAGTAAGCATGGAATTATGTACTTTAAATTTCGTTAAAGTGTAGAAAACGTTTTATTTTGAGAGGGAGAAATTTGACGTTAATTTTTCGATTTAGACACAATGCATAACATACAAACATGTAGTTTCTTTTTTTAATAAATTCCATCTTCGGGCGTTGTTTGGTTATTTTAAATTAATAACATTAAAATGTATTTATTTATAATAGAATTTATATTTATAATTAATTTTTATAATTTGTATAAATTTATAATTTATAATATTATTTCTAATTAAATTAATAATAAAATGTATGTTTCAGAATCAAAATGTTTTGTTTTTTTAACCAACCCTTGCGTTAAGCATTATTTAAATTATATATTAAAATAAGTTCAACCAGCAAATCTAGAGGTAACTTATTGCCTCTAATTTAGCAATTTCTCAAATTAAAAAAAAATGTATCTTGGTTAATATTTAGTAATTTTTGTCACTTGCTTTATTGTATGTTATACTTATTTCCAAATCTTCATTTGTTCATTACTTTTAAGAAAATGGAAAAAATCGTTAAATAGGTAGCAAGAGCTTGTAGCATTCTGAAAACAAATTTTAAAACAAAGACTGTGAAAGCCTACATATTTTCATAAAAAGAGAAAAGTTTCGTGACTACCTGCCTCTGAACGGCAAAAAGCTTCTCGATCTGAACAAGAAGAAACCAAGACTTGTTGTTGTTGGCCCATTCGCACTGTAGATTATGTGGATCAGAAAAATAAATCTTTGCATCTTGACAGGGTAAATTAAAGAACGAAGCAAAACTCAAAACATTCTAAGCTTTTTTACAGCTACAATCGTTTGGACTACTAATATAAAGAAGATTCAAATGTGATCGTAGTTCTGAAATGATCAATACATCCAACGACCAATTACAATCTTACAACGTTAAAAAAGACGAAAGCGATAAAACATTCAAATGTCTACATTGGAAAAAATAAAACAAATGCTATATTCAACAATCGCCTGAGCCTCAGTTTTTTTGCACGCCCATTAACATGCAAGGCATTTTCTATATTGCCCATTGTTATCGATATCATATACATATATTGTTATATAATAATATAATTTCTAACACTAATTCATTTGGGCATGTTTTCCAATTTAAATTCGTTGTACTCTTTTTTAGTAACGTGCGTCGAAAAACGAGGTTGCGTAGGCCTTGGAATAATTCCTACGTTAGCAAATTTCTACCGTAAATTGGAGATATTCGATTTTCTGTTGACCATTTTTTCGTACAGTTTTGCTTAGATACATTTCATGTTTCTTTCAACAAATTCCATCTCCGGCGCAAAATTTTGATTGACAATTTCTGTTAAATAACATCGATTGACTGTGTTAAAGGTTTACACTGCAAACAATAAAATATAAGCTAGTTTTTATGCCTTCCTGTGCCCAAATTTTTTATTTGTAAGCTCTGTATTTTGGTATTTTAATAACGATTCCAGGCAAATAGTCAGTATTTTTATTTGTTTTACTGGTTGCCTATCAGTGACTAAAATGTTGTAAAACGTTAATGTCGCTATATTCAAAACCAAAAACGTGTTTGTTAATTATAGAAAAGTTATAGAGATATAAAATGCCAAATTAAAATATTTCAAATTTTTCAAATTACACAACCGTAAGGTTTATAAACAGCGTGTAGTTTTATTTACGACGATAGATAAATTTAAGAATTCTTAAAATATGTAGTAATTGGTTGATGGATTATGATTGCGGCAATAGATCGGTAAAGCGCACTGCTGTTTACAGCGAAATGAAATTGTTGGAAAAAAGTGAAACAATTTTTTTAGCAAATCATCGTAATGATTGATTGGCGATAAAGATTAGGCAATAATAAAACTTGACCGATAAGAAGGCGCGAACAACACGATTATTAAATGTGGAGCGTAAAGCGTAAAATGTTCGCAGCGAATAAGTGAAAATTGGCGCTGTTAAAATATGTTAATGAGCACTCACGGACATAACTCATTCTTTAAAAGTCGTTATCGTAAATCGCCAATCTTCAAAAATGACCAAAACGTTTTAGTCAGCTTTTTAGTACTGTAGGAGTGAGAATGGGTAGCGATACAAGTTACAAGAGTCCAGCGGCTCGGATATTTCCCACGGGCCGGTGGAATGTCGCTGAGCCTTCCCTCGCCTCACCCCTCTGTCCTCATATTAGGCCAGCAAGAACAAAAGACTGCCTGCGCCGGAATCACGTCGTCCTTTTATTTGGCAGTTTTGTAAATTTCGGCCCGGACACGACGCTTCTGATCGCGAGGTGGGCACGTCCACGCCGATTAAAATTCGTTCATTTCGGTCGAACAGTGTCGCGCCAGGTGGTCGCCACTCATTGGTCCTAATTGACAAATTGGACGGTGATTATTCGGCGTGTGGGGAGAGCGCGTGCGCGCCCGATTCTGCCCGACGAAGAATAAAAGGCGGGACTGAAGTGTAAAGCTGCGCGTGCCGCTGTATGTGTGGTCTTCCATGTAGCTTTGCGCACTCCGAACACCCAAGTTGCTGACGTAAAGAGCCGAAGCTAAAAAGGTGGGGCGGCTGCGAGCGGCGCGTGCCGCTGAATGTGTGGTCTGAAGGTGTCTTAAGAGCGCCTTCACACATTCGTTTGCCCCAATAATTGCCTCTATAAAATTCACCACAATCTTTCCCAATTTTAAACCAATAAACTGTTAATCACCTCCACTGTTTTAGTCCAAAACCACACCCTCATTAAGTTTTACGCTAATTTTACATATATCATAGAATAACTTCAAGCTCTGTTACCAGATCATCCAAAAACGTATTTTTTGGACAACTAGGGAGGACTGAAATTTTGAAGCTAGTTTATGACCAGAAACAACGAAATGCAACTATCCGAGTTCTGATGGAGCATTGTTTCAAAATAAAATGTAATAAATTCACAAAATAGAGTTTGAGTACTGAAAACTGAAGTACACTTATGATTGAAACAGTTGCTGTTTGAATATATTAAAACAACTAGACCAATATTTTCTGTGATAACATCGTAAATGCACCATGTATCAGTGGCGGTTCGTGATCATTTTGTTAGGGAAGACAGGGAGTTTTTTTAAATTTGTTATGAATGGCCTTAAATTTTGTTTTTTGATTAAATTTTCTGACAAGCTATTTCTTAGTTAAAATTTCTGCCATACACATATATTATACTTGTGCGTGGTATTCCTTCAAAGAATTAAAAAAATTCTAAAAAACTAAAATGTGTAAAATTCGATACGATTCAATACATCTCTCCTTCTTCTTCGCTTGAATTCAAGCATTGTTTAAATATTAGCGAATGAGCGTAACAATGACTACTTATATAGAGTTTGAGGCTCGATTATTTTAAGTTGTCAACCAAATAAATATCCTACCATAATAGCAGTATTAAGTTCGTGCAATTATTTTATTTTCCAATTTGAATTTTCCAAACATTCAGTTTGCATTAGTAATTCGAACTATTTCTCCAAATGGGTTCCTAATTCAAAAAACACCATGAATATGTCGTAAAATTACAGAAAATGGTTAGTTATAGTTTATATCTATTGAATCATCAAGTTTAGGTGCCTGTAAAAAATTTGAACTATTACTTTGCAAATTTATGATTCAGCTACAATGTGAGCTGTATAATCTAGTAGTTTATTTTGAATTGTTATGGAAGTTCTCGAAGTGTATCATTTCTTGTACGAGTTTCCTCGTATCGGCCAAACATTAATTCCTGTTAATTTTAAACTAGTGCAAAAAAATTAATAAAATATACATACACTTTTTTATATACTTGTTATTTATTGTGACCGAGTTATAAAATATTTGTTAAATTTCCACTTGACGTGCCGAATAAATTGATAATGTATTAGGTGTATATTTTATTTGTTTAACATGCAATTTACTTGTTGCCTAATATGATCCTCAGTTTTTGTATGGCGCTCAAATGATTTAAATTTTTAACATAACAAAATTTCGTCTTTAATTAAATCTGTTCAGTACTATACAAAAATAAAACACATGGCCAACAAAACAATTGTTTGAATCTAAGAAACCCGTTAACCATTTACATTTCCTGAAACAAGAATTAAGGAATTCTTGAAGTAGTTTATCCTAATGCATCCAAAAACGACTCAAGTCTGGACGAGAACCTAGAGGATTTGTGAAAACAATTTATGGGTCCGAGTAAATTTAATTTCAATACTGGTCGCTTTTTTTTTCATCTTAAAATTGTAAAATTTCTATAGAAATCCAGCACAGAACGGCTTGCCAACAGTAAAATGACGCAATTAAATGAAGATTCTCAGTTTTTGTATGTCGCTCAAATGATTTAAATTTTTAACATAACAAAATTTCGTCTTTAATTAAATATGTTCAGTACTATACAAAAATAAAACACACGGCCAACAAAACAATTGTTTAAATTTAAACTACCCGTAAACCATTTACATTTCCTGAAACAAGAATTAAGGAATTCTTGAAGTATAGTTTATCCTAATGAATCGAAAAACGACTCACGTCTGGACGAGAAACTAGAGGATTTGTGAATACAATTTATGAGTCCGAGTAAATTTAATTTCAATACTGGTCTTTTTTTTCCATCTTAAAATTGTAAAATTTCTAAAGAAATCCCGCACAGAACGGCTTGCCAACAGTAAAATGACGCAAATAAACGAAGATGATGTGGTAATTTCAAAACTCGGCTTTTGATTGGTTCTGAGAGATGGGCTTAGGGTTTTTCAGGCACCGAAGCCTATACCCCATCCGAAGAACGTATCCAATCACGTACTACTTGACCTAAAAAAGTCAGCGTCGAAGCAATGCCTTCGCTGTGATTAGCGCAGAGAGGTGCATTTTTTCAAGCAAAAAATGTGTAAAAAGCACCGGTCGGGCGTTTCCTTTCAAATTCGGTTGAAATAATAATCCTTAAGATCTGAAGCTGTAAACGACTTCCAAATCAAATTTTTTTTGTAAAATTTTAACATCATGAACATCGTGAAAAAAAAAGTTTACAAAGTCTTAACTAGTTAATTGTATACGTATATTTTTATAATTCCGTGGTTTCTAGAAAAAAGGGAATAAGTTGAAATTAGATATTTTTGTGGCTGGTTCAAATTCAGTTCTCAAACTTTCAATATGATAAGTAGTTCTTGCCTATTATTTGATGGCAGAGCGCGTGCATCAGTTGCACTTTATGAAACATTAAAAAAAGACTTACCCTCTATTTCCCAGAAACTGAAATCGTTGATCACTTTATGATGAATAAATATATTTTCAACGAGACGAACTCTTCACTGTGCAAAAGAATCATTATGTTTCCCAATGGTCCAAGACAATTTTTTGCCACATTTCAACAATTTTAATGCGAAGCGCTACTGAGATTGTACGAAATCAGGAATTTATTCAAATACTGCGGTTGTGAAAATCAACTTTCTTAAGACAGTATTACATTCCTGTATTGGGTCGTGAACATTACTTACACTGCGGCTGGAAGCATGATAATTTCGTTTAAAAAAATCGGTCCATGATTTCAATTGGCACGAAGCAATTCCGATTAGGGCGTGGTACTGACAGATGAATAAGGAAGGTCAGTGAAGGCTGGAGGGATTCCACCCATTGATGGAACTAATACCGACTGGACCTGATAGAAAAGCTCGCGTTTTGCCCAAATCGTAATTCAATACTGTTCAGGTCCAATTAATTAGGATCATTCATGAGAGGTGGACGGTTCTTGTAGTCGTTTTTTTGTCGAACGACTCGAGAGAGTTGATATTCGATGCCGAAAGATTCGAATTTCATAGCGGATCCCCATTTGTGGCGGCGGTGACATCTAACACTGACCGCATACACGAAAGGAATGTGTCTCAACACGATCGTCTGTTTCTTCCATTTAAGGGGCTAGGCCAGACGGTGTCCGTGCCAACTTTTACCTATGATCCCGGCGTCTAATTCGGCATGGACCCATCGGAAAAAACAACGCGTGTTCGAGTTCCAGAAACGGCGACGACCTCGAACGCGAGGAAGACCAAGTTTCTTGCACACAAGTTCACTGGTTCAATCACATGCGCGATCTCTCGAATCCGGCCACCGAATTAATGCGTCTCCTTAAAATCTCCCTGCAACGAGCGATTTCTCGATTTGCTCTGCCACATACCGACCTGCAGACTTGGCCTTGACGATTTGGACTATATTGCGGTTTGATCGTCGTTACCTGCCCCAACTCGCCAAATTCGATGCTGTATTTACGTTGTGCAATCAACCATCTGGCTATTAAAATGCTCATACATTTAAAGCAAATCAAACAGGTTCTGCAATTAAGTGCAATTATTGTTATTGGCAGTAAAATGTGTAAAATTAAATAAAATAATATATTCATGCTAATAGAACGAAACGTGTTCATGATCACATTAGCGATAATGAACTTGTGTGTGTGTGTGTGTGTGACGCGGCGGTTGCTTTGAAACGTATCTGGAATCGTCAAATTTGAATTTCTCATTACATTTTCAGGTTCTATGCGGTCTGAAATTGAATTATACATCGGTCCGGTCGTAAAAGACATATAATAATGTATTGTTTTGCAGCAACATTATGTCTTTGGTCTTTATGGCGTACTAATCGTCCATTAGACACCTACTGAGAGGGTCGGACTTTTAGACGATAAATTGCGAGGGAATTCGTGGTCCACTTTATCACTCTGTGCGCTCCGGTGGAGATCTCCTGAGTAGGTTGCAGAAGCAGCAGCTGTATCCGCGTACCTGTAGTAATGGCAGGTCTTTGATCACATTTCAAACTTAATTGGATACGTCGTCGAGTCGTGTATTGACACAGCTAATAGCACAGACGACGTCTTTTTGCCGAGCTAATAATCGCTCCTTATAAAACGCAACTCCGCTGCCGTCCTCTAATTGTACGCATATTCCCAACTGTGTTGTTTTGAGTCGGTTAACGAGGCACGTCTCAATTTTCTCAGTTCCATTAATTTTCGAATTAATGCCGAAGCACGTTAAAGTTCGTTCCCATAATGGCAGTTAAGTCCGAACGCACCATAATTAGGTCCTTAAATTTAACTGCTTGTCCTTAAATAAATACTGGTATTGGCACATTAAAATTGTATCTAGTTTTTGAGTTCGTGAAGAAGTTTATAACTCGGTAATTGGATATTACGGTCGTGTAAACTTGCAGGTGGAATGCGACACGGAATGCGCGTTAAACGAATAAACCAAATACTTCTTGCTCTTGCCGCCGACTAGCAAAATTGTCTTCGTCTCGTGGTCCAGGACGCGAGCAGCGTCTATTTGAAGAGATCCGGAATTTTACATGTATTACGGCGACCTCTTGAATAGCTCGGTGACTCGTCAGAATATTAATAATATCTCTAACTCAGCAGGCATCGCTCGACACAGCCTACTCACGGCATCTTCGACTTCTTGCACACCACGACAGCTGAGGTCGTCCTTCGTCCTCCGACACGAACTCGAGGCCAAAGACTTTGATGCACTTCTTGTCGGAATCGAGACCAAGCCGAATGCCATTGGTCGAGAGCGTGCTACAATCTCCTGTTACATAGCGGGTGTTAGAGATGCGATCTGTGTGAAAGAATTTTATTATTTATGGTTAGTCATAGTAAATGATCTTGGGGCTTTTGTGTTTATCGTTCGCCAGGCTTCGATGGCCGAAGCACGGTTCGAGTTGTTGGATTTTCATAATTTCGACATTAGAATCCGGTGCCATAAATTCGGATTCCGAACAATACCCGGCAAAATAAACATGCGGGGGTCAGTGCTCTCGCCAGTGATAAGACCCAGGCGTCGCTAAAATATCTACAGAATCTGTGAATCTTACAAATATTTGCACCGGAGGACACAGTGGCCGACTTTCGATGCAAGTTTGTATCGAAACGGACATATAATCTTTTAATAAATTTATGCGATTTGCGAGCTGAACCCACGCCTCGAAGAGGTCAAGTTTTCAAATGATGCGTGGGTTCATATTAACAAGGTAGCTATATCTTTCAGTCACTACACTATTAATTTAACGCCTTAAAAAAATACCACGTCAAAAAAGCGGGCGCATTGTGCGCGACTCGGATACACCCCGTAACTGGACGAGACTCTAAGATCTGGTAAATGAATGGTATCTTTGCGATCATCAGATCTTGGGCGGTTACAACACAGGCACCCATATGGATGCCTTCCGATGCTATCGCACGTAACTAATTTTTGACGGGTGTGGAACTAGCTCTAGCTGCCTCTTCCAGCATTCTTCGGCGCGGGAGGAGGCGGACTTTTCGCACAAATCACCACGACAGTCACCCCCGCGTTTTGTGACGATTTGCCTAAAAATGCCTCGCGTGAAAGCGGCCTTTGAGGTAAAAGCGTTCGGCCCGACAAGAGAACTATCAATCAGCCGAAATACAGCAGGTAATTTAAACTGGAGGAACCGAAGTCAGTGTGTTTACAGATTCTAATCAAAACAAGGCGACCGCCTGGTCAGTCGACAGCCAAGGCGTTCTGGAAGGAGGGCCGATTTGGACTCAATGTCAAAACACAGGCAACAAACACACGGAACTCACCTTCGTCAACAGTCGTTCTGGTGGTGGTTGCTTTTAGGAAGGCGGCATTAGTCCAAACACTACAAACCCGCTGAAGATTTACGGAGGTCCCTTTGCCGACACGACTGCTCCTTTATCAGGTGACAGTTCTTGTACTAATGAATGTTTTCGTGGCCTTATTCACTTGTCCGACTCCATGTGGGTTTCGAGGACCACCGCTCATTCTACAACTCTTCCACTTTAACACCGAACCAAATCGGTTCAAAAACGCAAACATCGCTTCATATCACATGCAGGTCCTTAACCTTTTCGGCGAAAATCTACAAATACCCGATACATTTTATCGGACGAAAGCGTCTTCTGTCAATACCATCATTTACGACCGACGATTTTTTAATGTCCTCGCGTTTGACACCTACAACCGGTAGCTAATTCTGTTTGTGGAAATTTCAATGTGTCAATAGAAAATTATATTTGGCGTGACTGTATTTACGACTACCGTCTGGGAAAACGTTTGTAATCCGACAAGAATAAAGGACGCAGCGCTTATTCACAATAGAAAGCGACTATAAATAATACACAACAATTGCCACTAATTTAACGTAACTTGTGCCATTTACAATTCAATCCAAGTGACAAATCCGAAAATGTTGCTTCTACCTAATAGAGACGATAGTTAATGAATGCTGGGTGAGTCCGGAATGTCGAGGATGACGGTCCTTTCAAACTATTTCTTTTTAATGAGTCGAAGAAACACCAAATATTTTACTAACTTTTCTGCTCGATGCTTGTCATTGCACAGATGAGACCAGAACGGTTTTGTAAAATCAAACATTTCTTGGATCTTTCCATCTTCTAATATAAATAACATTATCACTGACAGTCTATTACAAATAACTGTAAGGTTGTGATTTCATTTGCCTCGATGTTTTCCACTTTCTCTCATATTAAACAACAGGAGCGAGATAGTAACGAAAAATTTCTCTCTTTGATGGCCGGATCATTTTGTTCTCCTTGTCTCATGGTGTTAGTGAAATTTTTCTTTTATTTCATAACTACGGATCAGTATTTTTACCTTATAGACTTACAAACGACATCTTTCGCGACATAATTATTATTTATTTATGTAATTTTCGTGAAAACGTTTGATTGTAAGAAATTTGTATAAACACGTTTTGAAATTATTAGACCGTCTTTTTGAAATCATGCTGAAGCAGTACTAGACTATGGGCAGATTATTAAAAAATATAAATTTGCAGTATTTCTTGTATTCCCAATTCGCTTTTTCGCGGAATTTCAGTCTTCTGGAAGTCACTGGTGGGACTTAATGTAAAACGCATTTATATTAAATTAGTATACAAGGCCGACATGCAATGGGAGGATGGAACAATAATTAAACGAGTTCATAAATATAATTCGAGTTTCTTCCTCGAACGATTTGTAGAGAGGTGTGCTCGATATTTATCGGAGGAAATCGTAAAAATCAGTAGTGGAGATTAGTTTGAGGAGACAGCGTAATCCGCTTATCACCCCGAAATCATAATCACTTTATGACGATGAGATAAAATTAGGAGTGTTAGGAGTCCACGTCAACTTGCCACAACATCCGTCAATTTTCCGGAATATTTCTTTGTAATTGGGAAAAACGAATGTGGTTAGCGCAGTAACTGAGGCCGTTAAATATTTATTTACGCACAGATTGTGATGAAATCTTGTGCAAATATCGATATATCTAAATGCACATATTGTTTGTACACACTAGAAGTGTGTTATCAATCGTTTCGTCGCGTGAAAAGCTACTATAAATAACATCGAATAACTATACATACGCAATTCGCCGTGTGGGAAATCATAAAACTGTAATTGCCAATAAGTGTCCAATTAAGCGTCGCTTGTTATTTATTAATAAATCACAAATACTGAAAAATGTTATGTAACACAATCGCATTGTTCAGTTAATGTCTCCAGTAAACAGGACTCTGTTGTTTTTCAACTAGATGCTTTCAGTGAACTGCTAACTTTTAGGACCAACACATTTCTTTCCGGCTAGCTGCGCTTCATTAACACTTCGTAGATGTTAAGGCACCGAACAATGAAAGAGTTTTTCCGAAAAATAAATTTTTTTAGGGTAGATCAAATAATGGAGCGATTCGGTACAATGCGCGCATTCAATGCTTTATCTGTTTGCTTTGCTGTTAACTCTCTTGTTCTTTGAGTGCTTCATTAGATGGAAATTGGCTCATTTTTCCCGATAATTCGACTCGGCCTTTTCTGTGAAAAATGCGTGTGCACAGCTGTCCCAACAAACCGACTTTGGCTTCGAGCTACCCCACCTTGTTGGGTCACCTAGTGATGTAAAAAATTATAAACAAATAACACGGAATGTTGGGGAAATACCGTTTAACCGCAATTTTAATATTTGTATGATTGTCATAAAACTTCATGTTTTCGTGCCTATTTGCAACAACTCAAGGATAACACGCAGAATTTTCACAAATTGCGACGCACCACAAAATTGTTTCTCTCTTTAGAGATGGTTGAGGCGTCAATGGAATAAATTATCATTGATAATAAATTTGAAGGGTAGGCGCCTAAATTCCCACGACAAACCACCTGACAATTTAAGGGGTGACGCCAAACTCCCACCCTCTTGATTAAATTTACCTTGTCGGCTTTGGATGTTGGAACCGAACCTGCTCATGAATGAGCTGAACCTGCTGTGGATTTATTGCTTCTATTTTCTCACCATTACATTTATTGTGTAGAACTTGTAAAATAAATAACTATATTTTATGGGTGGTATTTCGTTCCTATTTATTACTATTGCCGCTTTTATTGTTTTGTAGTGTCCATTCTCCACTTCCGTTCCCTTAACTTGTTACCCATAATTCAATCTATAAAAATAAAATTTTTAGTTAGTAACTTTGCATTTTTTTTTAAACATATGTATGGGTTTCTTAAATCGTACAAATTTGTAAATATTGAACAATGACGACAACTACTGATATATCTGCAAAACTCACTCACTTTAAATAACCTAAAATTTGAATGAAAACCTGTTTCATTTGCTATTGTTGTCAGCTTGAAGAATACAGGTAAAGCTGATGTAATTTTTTAATATACTACTTAAATAAGCATCATTTGTCCTATTTGTTTTTATACTAATACAAACTTAAATTCTTTATACATACATATTACGTACAATATTTAACAAAGTTCTCAGAAGTTGTTTTGAGATTAAATTAAACATTTTCCAGGAAGTCAATGAGTTGGCTGAATCGTACTGCTCCGTTTCCCAAACCGTACCAATATTTTGTATTGTCTTTTCGTTCGTGTATATTTTTTAAATAATATAATTTATTAATTAAATTAACCTGATGGGCAAGCAGTGAAGATGGCGTGAAGCCGAAAGCGCTCTGCGAATAATTAAATAAACTACACGCAATACAAATTCACCTACTTTATTTATCAAACATCTAATTTTTGAAAATTTTGTCAGTTTTTCTTAATTCACCGCTTGTTGTAATTTGTTTACTATACTGCAAATTTGGTTCCACATCTTAAAGATTGCAATATAAATTCTATCAAATTTGCAGCGACGTCGCGATATGATTTAATTTGAAATTTTCATATTTTAACATGTTGCCGAGTTGAAAAATTCTAGTCATGTTTCGAGTTGTACTACATCATATTTTTCGCAAAGTTTAAAAAATGTTAGAATTAATTTACAATTTTTCATCATTTGACTGGCCTATAATCGGTTCCGGGCTTTCGTTTTATTCTAGCACTCTTGTGCCGTTGTGAATTCAAAAAAAGTTTTCCTTTTCTTTCGCGTTGACTTTAGGATGATTTTTATAATACAATCTACAGGTGTTCGTAAATGATAGTGATCTCTTATAGGGCTAAGACATATGCCACCTTTCGTTGATGATGGGCATTACTATATAATGCCCGTCATGATTAGTTTGTGAGGTTATGTGTGTTTGTCACTTCTTGTTATTATGTTATGTTTATGTAAAATCACAGATTTGTAAAATATAAATTTTTTAAATTAATTGATTGCATAAACCCAAGGAGCTTGCAAATCATAATCAAATGAAAGGGACAGCATTAAAAATTAATATACACAAATAATTCTCGACCAAGTTCGCGTTTACATAAATAATATGCCAAATTAATTTCAAGTTTTATTGTAAAATCATAATAATGTTACAAAAAAAATAACAAAATGTTGCCCATTTCTCTCGAGCCATTTTATGACTCTTTATTTTTTATTATCAAATATATTTGTTGTCTGAAACCGCAGCAAGAACGAGTAATTTCCATTCATTGTTATTCCTGAAATACAATTCATAGAGAAATGAGACATATTTTACAGCTTACCTTTTAAAATGAACTGTACAGAACTGTGTAGTTAAAAAAAAACTGTTTTTAACTAGTGAGAAAAGCAAGAATTGTGAACAAAACGATACTACAAATTAATAAGAATTCTTATGTTTGAAATTTGCAACGCTTTCTGTATGCTACAATCATTTATAGACAACCTGAGAACAATGTTTGAGGAAGCTTGGAAGAGTACAAGAAGAAAGGCGATATAAGTTTTCGTTCCATTTTTATATTTATTCATTTCATAAACAGAATCATATGAGAATAATCCATTTACTCCGTAAAAGAAGAAATTGTTTTTATACTTTACCCCATATCATAAGAAATAAATCAGTACTGTGGTGCTTATTTCTATAAAAACATTGTTTTTTTATTTGGCTGCATTAGATTCCAAGTTTGATTATCATCTTGTTTATGAAGGGCGCATCATGGAATTAGATCACTGGTAATAAAATAAATAGTGAAAATCAACACCATTCGACAAGAAATAAGAAAAATTAATAAGATACTAAGCAATAAATAATCTTTCGAATGACAATTTTATTTTAATGGACCTTTGGTTAAATATTGTAAGGTGGAAGAACACAACACAATTATATTACAAATTGTAACAGCTATCAATTCTTTTCTAGGGGGAGCCAAATTATTTAGAAGTAGGTTGTTGTTAGGGTTGCTAAGAAATATAATAAAATAGCAAGAATTTTGTAATCTACTCGTTATTAAGTGTGAGTGGTTACAAGATTTTAATAGCAAGAAATTTGAAATCTACTCGTTATTAAGTGTGAGTGGTTACAAAATTACAATTTGCAGTTAAATCTCCAAAAATGGTTATAGGTATTTACATATTGCTAGGGCACAAACTCAATTCTATTACATATTACAATTTGAAAATTATTTACAATAATTTAAAATAAAAGCAGCTGATGCGTAGTACGTATTTGTTTGGACATCTCGTATATCCAGTACTCGTATTTATTTCCTTAAAAAAAATTAAATAACACATATAAAAACTATACATCTTGAATACAATTATATTTTAATTTCAAACATAAGTGGAAAGTGTTGATGTCATTGCAAATATAATTACAAAATTTAGACATGAATTGAAGAATGACGTTAAACATTCGTTGGGGGAGTCACAGTATAAATAGATAATTGGTCGGAATGTTACGGTGTGTGCTTTCGATTATTATTAACCACACATTTAATCAATTATTATTAGTCATCGACGTTAGACAATGTGATGCAAGTAGTAGCGAGGATGACAAAAATAAATCAAAGTATCTGAGTGTCGATAAGAGCGACACTTGGTGAAAAGTGGGCAATCGGTAAATCTTGTAGATAAGAAAAAGATAAAGCACTGATGCTGTGGCTTTCCCGCGTATATAAAGCGAGCAAGAAGCAATCCGGAGGATCAGATCGCGGATCAGCGAGCGAGTCAGTAGCGTCGCAACCGGCGCGTCGCATCCAGTGCCGTGCAGCGGTCGCCTTCCGCTCATTGAAGTCTCCGAGCAGCCGGTGTCCGAATCTTCGGGGTGACGTCAGCGCGGCGTGATTTGCGAGGTGCAGGTTCATCTGCCCCGGGCCGGGCCCCGCCCGCTGGCCAATAGCTATCGAGTCCGACAGAAGATGGCCAGGGCTGTAGAGTGGGGCCCGCAGTCGGTGTTTCACCCATGACAAGTGCAAGATGAGGAGTGCTGATGGTGTGCGTGTCCGGAGATGAGGTCTGCCTCGGCAGCGCTCCTGCTGGCCCTCGTTATCGGCGCCATGGGCTGCGGCCCGGGCCGGGGCGTCGGAAGACGACGAGGGCCCCGCAAGCTCACGCCGCTAGTTTTCAAGCAACATGTGCCCAATGTCCCGGAAAATACGCTCACGGCCAGCGGACTCACCGAGGGACCGATCGGGAGGAACGACTCCAGGTTCAAGGATCTCGTGCCCAACTATAACCAGGACATCATCTTCAAGGACGAGGAGGGCACGGGCGCCGACAGGCTCATGACCCAGGTATGCCCTGACTACGGACAAGAACTTCCCATGCAACTGCACTACTATCTTTTGTCGCGAGGAGACGTTTCTAAAACGATTTTCTTCCGAAAATGCCCAATAAAAACATTTTTTACTTTTGTATAGATAACATTTTCTGAAAATCATCTTAAAATGTACCTAAGACAACTCCATTTTCACACGAAGTTCAAATAATCACAGACAACATTTACTATAAAATTTGAAATTTTTTGAACTTTAATTGAAAAAATTATTTTCAAATTTAATGGAAAAAAAGGATTCCGTAATTGTTTGAAAGCAGTAATGGCGTCAGTGAATGGTTTCATTTTCAACATGTGTAAATAATGAATTTGTAAATTTTTTGAAATTTTTGTTGAAACGCAAACAAGTTATATTTTGATTATAAAAACATCATCTTAAAATACTGAAAACAGAAAACAAAACATGGGACCTGAAAAAGACTAATACTTCTAGCCTATTCCTGTTTCAAAAAAATAGACGCATTTTTTTAGTTTTTTGAACACAATATAAAAAAATATATATTTTTTTAAATCTCGAACCCACCCAGAAAATTCGAGAATTTTATAACATTTCTCTTCCAATTTTCCGAATATTATTTAGTTATTAGTCAAGTCTGAAAATGAAATATTTCTTGAAATTTAGTATCATTAATTTTTTTTTCTAAAAAGCTAACACCAGTTTTTACATTCATACTTTCACATCATGTAATTTTTTTTTTAATTTTGAAACGGACGGGATCAGTATTTTCATGAAGAACAATTTGACAATTTTAAATTAACTTACTTGAGAATTTTATTTTTAATTTAAATTGAGAATATTATTTAGTTATTGTCAAGTCTTAAAATGTAGTATTTCTTGAAATTTTGTAACATTAATTTTTTTTATAAAAAGCCAAAAGCCAGTTTTTACATTTATATTTTCATCTCTTGTAATTTTTTTTTGAAAGCTTTAAAACCGACGGGATCATTATTTTCATGAAGAACAATTTGACGACTTTAAATTAACTTACTTGAGAATTTCATTTTTAAGTTAAATTGAGCTAAGTATGGCGGTATTTAAATTTATTATTTTAAATGTGAACATCAAAAGTGACAATATTTTCAGCACTACTTTACTTTGAAGGAAAAATTCATAGGTAAATAACAAGAATCACCATTATTTAGGATTTTTTCAAATTTATTGATTTTAAAAATTAGTAAATTTATAATAATTTGCTTAAACTATATAGGTACATATTTTAAAAGTAACTTACCTAAAAAATTGTATTTTATTTTAATTCGGATGGGAGCAAAATTTTACAAATTAATGAAACAAATTTCTACTGAGACTAGGATAAATATAATACAAGCTGATTCTGAAACATGTTTCAAAATATTGGCAATCTGCTTAAAACTAATAAATGCATTTTATTATTTATTTATAATATTTTTTTAATTAAATAATAAATCAATAAAAGGAGGATATGAAGAGTTTCTTGCATATCTAACTGCAAGGTGGATCTTCATATTCTTTTTTGCTTCACTTAAAATATTGGATTTACATCATCCCGACCACTGAAAATTGAAGAATTATAGTAAGTTTTGTTTAATTAATCATCTTTGCTACTTAAACGTATAACTTTTCGAAATTTTATTATTATATTATATTACACAACAATATAATACTTATTACTACATTTCCACATTTTCACAGAATACAACCGAAAAATGTCACCCATCTCGAGATGCTAATCTAATCAACGACGTTACTCTCTATTATTCCTTATCATTATTATCTCTTACAAAATTTCAAGCTCTGTTGCATATACCCAGTAAGTATATCAATACCAAGTGAGGTTTATTTATATATTTTGACATTTTGATAACGTTGGAGACAAGAGGTACACATACGAGTAGTCTATCAATTATATAAAATTATTACTTTTTATTTGCAATGGAATTTGTAAGGGGTCACTGGATTTTGTTTCATCTCCGTGTCTAGCAACATCCAAATAGTACATTCTTCCAAAACAGGCCGTGGTTAATATTTCTAATATGGAGTATCTTTAATTAGTCTATGTCGTCAATGATTGATGCATTATCTTGCGTTGTCTCTCGTTGTAATCTGTACCAGCAAGTGGCTTTGAACCTCTTGATATGTGATCTATCGTCGTCTCTTTTTATTGATGGTATTATTGATTATATAAAATGTATATATTATACAATTATATTGTTCCGTTTATTTGTAAAATAAATAGCTCTGGGCCGTTTTGAATAATGCTGCAAGAGTTGCAACCTTCACATTCGACGCAATAACATTAAATTATTATTAAATGTATTACGGTAATTTGTGGCGGGGAATAACTATTGGATTCCCATTATGACAGAATTGTAAATTGTGGGAATCAATATTTGGAGTCAGTGCACGCATGCACAGCATAAATCATGAAATATATTAAAAGACCGTTTGTTTGAAATAAGACCTAAAGAGAGATTTTTCTGGGAAATCTGAAAATATCCATCGAAAGCGAGGAGAAAACGCAGTGCATGTGTTACGTATTTGTCCAGCGTGAGAAATATTCATATAAACATTAAACTGTTTGTTTGAAGAACAGTGTAAACCTGTCTCTGTCTCCAGACAAAAGATAATGGTATTTACACTTCGATATATCGAGATGAAAGAACCAAGGTTTATGAATTACGGCAGTTAATACGGTAAACACTCGACTGAAAGCTCAAAAATCACCTAATTGAAAGCGTACATAGTTTTTAATTGAATCAGGTCACAACCGAAACTTTGCGGATCTAAAATAATCAAAAAAAATCGCCAAGGCAAATTGTTCTATAAACAAATTTATCGGTTTCAAAACAAATTGCACATACAATGCCATTGTTCCTGAAATGTAGGTGAAAACTATTCGTGACAATTTTTTTTTGTGATCGCTTTGTTTTTCATCGTTTCCGTTGATTCTTAGTCAGCACTTTTGCAGCCAAAATACCTTGTCGATACCGATAATCTACGCTATCAGCAGACGTGACTTCAGTTTCGGTGTCACATTTCTGTGAATTTTTTACTCCCACAAAGTAATTCGTTTTATGTCGATGCAATCAAATTCTGGACCGCTCCTTTGTTTGTTCACCGGTCACTAATTATACGTAAATCCATCTTGACCAGAAAAGCTGAGCGTGAAATCGAGAACAGGAAGGAAACCCTATTACGTCTCTCGTGGGAACCAGTTACAAAATTCGCTTTTACAAAACTTTGCTTCGATATAACACTCAGGGGATGTAAATGTGGAAATGAACGAATGGAAGCCGGATTTGAATTCACTCGCCGACGCTTGTAGACGGCAGTAAGAAGAATATTAAGCCGAGGTGCCATAAAGAGATTCGAGATTTACACGGACAACAGAGTTTCAAAATTTGAATTTGATAGGGACGGGCGTTCTTTCTTTGACCGGTTTCTTGCATGGAGATTTAGGTCAAGGAGCTTTTGTAATAAATTCGAGACAAATGTCGACAGGAAAATTAAAAATAAGACACATAATTGACTGGTACGTTTCTGTGTGCACTTAGGCAAGTGAGGACATCGCTACTAAACCTTTTCTCAACAAGAATTATCATAACAATTTTTACATTTCTTATTATCACAAGAATATGCACTTCAGGCACGAGGAGAAATCATACGAATAGCTTGAAATACTTCTCATCTTCTGGTGATTCTGATACACTTACTCACTTATCAGTGATGATAATTTAAATTACACGACAAGCATCCAACATAAGTATCTGTACTTTTAGTAGTAACCATCATTCATAAAATTGGCCCCAGATATTTTTTGTACATTAGTTAGATTTTTTATTTGCTTATAAATTGTACCGTAAAATTTGATTCTATTCACTATAAAGTTATGTAAATGTATGCTGGAGCGATCTTGTGGGGAGGTATACATATGAAGGAGACGGAATAATAAATAATGAGAAAAGTATAACACATTAATATTTATATGCACCTCTTACAAATACAAAACACAAATAAATTTGTTTTTAATAACAATTACACGCTACAATCGAATATAAAATGCCAGGAATTATAAACTGTCGAAGCCATTGTGCTCCTTTTTTATTTCTCGACACTTCAACTCACTAGTATTTATCAATAATGCATTCAGATAAAATTGAAAAAGAGCAGGTATGATATATTATCTAATTTTGTTTATTGCGAAATGATCCCATCTATCGCACATTTAATCACGTTCAAAAGCTTTTATTATCTATGCTCTTAATTTTAGAACATTTTTAGTTTGCATCGAACACGTGCGAACAAATAAAAACGGAGACTCAGGTGGTCATGGAATCTAGCTTTCGTTTTATTTTTTACAGTGTAGACTTTCATAAATATACAGTCATGTATATAATTCTAGCCAGTTTCATTTCATATTGTGGAGTATTTGGGTATTTTTTATTTGTTAGAAACAACAGTCAAAATGTACCTATTAAATTTTACATTTTACAATTATTCCTAATTCTTTTTTCGATTCTGCTCTTTCATTTATATCGTCATCCTTATTCTTCGCCACATATAGATTTATCTTGTTTTTACACAAGTAATAATGAAGTCAAGATTTTAGCTTATTTTTAGAATTTTCGTAATGTTTGACTGACAATTTGTCTTATACTTAAAATCAGTACAGTTTGTCTAGACCATTTTCAACTCATTGAACATGAATCTTGCAAGTTCTAACTCGTTACATAGTCAGAGCAGCATCCTAAACTTACTATTATTCCCATTTTTACTAAATATGTTTTGTTGATTTTGTCCGCGGAATTAATTCGTACGTAGGTACAGTTTTTAGTTGATTCGTGTACGAACAATGTAGTTCAAGGCTGAATTCCGTTTATGATTAAATGCCAGCACTATCAAAAATTTCAAGAATAAATAATCGGAAATGTGTCTTATCGCCCATAAATTACAAATTGTGGTGGTATAGAGATAAATTAATTACGGTTGTAATCCGGGGCGAAATAATTATTGATGACTAGACATTTTCCTTTTTGTATTGTAGCAGTAGTGATAAAAACATTTATTAGGTACAATGAAGACAGGTTGTGTGTTGGCCAACAATATTCTTTTAAGGTTATTTATGCTACGAAGCCGTCCATAAATTCATTTATGCCAAAGTAACATGTTCGGTTATAAACCGAAAGGTTCATCATGATTATTTATTACATTCTCAACAATTATTTATGGTAGCGAGGAGACGTTTGAAAGGTATGATTTTTCTGGAGTTGTCGAACTCGGCTGAGGAAGACTAAACATCGTGATAATTACATAGTGTATTTAATGAGTAACGTGTATCATTTTCCAGCGATAAGACGCATGTTTGTCTTAAATGCGATTGCGTTTAGTTGGATTAAGTCTAATTGCTTCGTTCGATTAAGTGTAAAGCGCTGACATTCACATTCACTTGGCAAATCATTTATTATTGTCAATTACGGTTTAATAGTTATAAGATGAAAGGCTCCGTGCAAAAACATTAATTTGCCGCCGCAAAAATGCGGATTATTTTTAAGGAACTGCTCGCCAGATCAAGGAAATTTCTATATTTGTGTAAAAGTGATTCATTGAAACAATAACAGCTTTGGTCAAGGAATGCCGACCTACCTCAAGTCGCCGAGACGTGTGTTTAATGTTATTGTCAAGGTTAGGATGATTTCCAATCAAGAGATCGCGAACTTGCCGTAAAAATGAAAATTGCCACAACCGATCGCCGCATTTTTTTCACTGACATAACAATTTTCCAGTCGTTGCTCGATTTACCAAACCAATCAGATTTAACAGGGTATTTTTGTCTGGAGTGAGAGTTTGTTTTGGAATTCTTGCGCCTTTCAAAGGTGAATTTATAAGCAGCCTTTAATACGGCATGTAATTGATATATGAAGCAGCGTAAGTGTAACCATTAACTTTATGCTGTAACCAGTTAACGTGCTTAATTCACATTCTTCACTTCGAATAAAGCTCCAACTAATAGGGATCGAGCTTTTACAGCCAAACAGGTGAGGATTTAATAGATTCGCATACCAGTGCAGCGGATGTGCCAGCTCGCAAAAGCAGCTTCGAGCTTTCCTCCTCGTACAACTTGTTAATTTCTTCGTGAACTAGCCACATATTATTATTTATTATTTTATTGTATACTGATGCATGGCTTCGTAACAATAGCCTGTATTGTTTAGCAACATGAAAATAATTTTCTCGAATCGCCAATACACTTTTAATACAATAGGGCTCTTGTCATATGCTAATGAAAGTATGTACCGGCAGTTCATGCAAGATATCATATTTTCTAGACGCTCTCCGGTTTGATTTTACTCAACTGCTCACGGTTCTCGGAAAGCCGATGGAATTCCCATAAAAATCCTTTCTTACCAAATAAAATGCGAAACTCAATGGGAAAACTTGATATCTAACACCAGCTATTGACTTAACTGTAAAATAATGACTCAGAAATCAACTTGCGCAGGAATTACTGGCGTTTCTTGCATCACAAGCGAGATTAGATTCCGTGATCATTTCGGGACTTTTTCAGACAGGCTTTCACAACGTTTTCATTGAGCTACACTTAAAAGTGATTGCCACACGCTTTGTTCATTGTTTTGGAAAATATCTTTAAAAATTGACGATTGTAAACGAACAACATCCAAATTACAGGTTTTAGGAACTCTAATTAAATGACACAAAGAAAGCAAAATTTCGAAACAATACGTTTGCAGGGAACAACAGGGAAATATACCGTTCTTAATAAAAGTACTTTTTTAAGTAATGTTGCAAAATTGCTTTAAATAAAACGGTTAAAACTGGTTTAAACAAAACCAATTATACATTATAAGCAAACTTTTTTACCCAACAGTTGAATTCAATTGATTTCAAATTGATTTATTTTAAACAATTGTGATTGTGCAGTTCCGAAGTGAGAAAAGTAATCAAATGTGTCAATATTTTTGTTATTTGTTTAAAAAATGCAATTATTTTTAATCGTTTAAGATTTATGGCAAGGGTGTTGTGAGTTTTGAAACATTAAAATGTACAAACATTTAAATAAATAAAATGCACAAAGAAGACAGATTATGACACGGTTGACAAAAGAGAACAACCAACGCAAGGTCAAAAAGTTTCTCCAACGAAGTGCTTCTTTGTCTTATTTTTATTTCAACAAAGACGACGAGGAAGACATATTTTTCATATCGCACTTTAAAAATAAAAGTACGCTGCAAAGGCCATGGATGCTCCTAATAATTAGTGTAGAAAATGTTTGGGCTTTGCAATGGAGAAATTTCAGTTACAATCGATTTGAAAATGACACATTTTGTGCTTTTTCTTTTTAACAAATTTCATGAGCGTCCGATTGAACCATAGACAACAGACAAAAAAAAAGGTTTAGATGTTTATTCAGGAAGTTTCATGATTCGACAATGACAAGTCTACATTGTAAAATATATATTTTTTAACGCTAAATTATATGGTCTCCAAAAAATCATTTTTTTTCTATAGATTCTAGTTGTTGAATTAAAAATATTCTTAAGATATAACAATTATGTACATACAATTTTTTTTTAAAGGGAATTAAAAAATCGCATTTTACATTTTATAATTTATTAAAAATTTGAAGTTTTACAAATTTACATTAAATTGATTGCGTCCGATTGAACCATAGACAATATACAAGAGAAATCTTGGGATGTTGTTTCAGCAAGTTTCATGATTTGTCAATGTCAAGTCTACACTGTAAAATATATTTTTATAACGCTAAATTCTATGATCTCTAAAAAAATATTTTTTTTTGTTCTATAGATTCTAGATGTTGAATTAAACAATTTCTTAAATTATAACAATTACGTACAAATTTTCTTTCAGAGGGATTTAAAAAATTGCATTTTACATTTTATAATTTATTAAAAAGAAATTTTACAATTTTTTAATTTATAATTAAACGCTGTAAGATACAAGTGAAACAATAATGAAAAACTGTCAGTAATTTTGTTGTTTAAATTATTTTTAGCATGATCGATATATAATGTGCTAGGTACTTGAATCTTCATAAACAGGGAATAAAATAGCACTTTATTTCCTAGAAATAAAATGGTATGTTTTTCATTACCATGTTTTTTTTGGCCTTTTGCCATCTATTTATGTAAAAAATCATAACACTAATGTTACAAATGCACATATAGTTAATATTAAAAATTGTACCAATTGTAAAATTCATATTTCAATGACTCATAATAAATAAATTGTTAAAATAATTTTAAATTTTGTCGCATTGAATTTAAATTTAAATTTGAATGAATGTTTGAATATTGTTGAATAAAAATTAGAAAAAATCGTAATATTTTTGATTGATTCAAGTAACATATACTCGAGCAATAAAGTATTATTTTACTCTCATGTTACATAATAACTATCTAATAATATTTTTCTAATTTCTAGCAGTGGTTTGCGCAATGTGTAATGAGAACTTTTTAATCTTACACCTATCAATTTAGGGTGAATTTGAGTGTTTAAAGATGTCTGGTGATTTTTATCCACATATCTTGTTATCTTGTTAAGAAAATCTGAAGACGCAGTTGTCTAGACTATTCTGCAACTAGGGCGAATATTACACATTCACGTAAATCGGAACAAAAATATTGACGGAGAAATAAAACAGTTGTCACAGCGAGTTTACAGCAGACATTGTTCCCTGGTTCACACCTTTTAAATAACTTTTAATAATCTGACAGTAAACAAAAAAGGGTACGCATCAGAACTCGTCCCAGCATTTAAAACAAACGAAATGATCGGTCCAAACATATACAACTTGACGCCAACAAGATGAAAGCTCACGGTTGCATGAACAAGTCCCATCCGATCAACGATGGTAACCTAATCCAAATATCGGACAAGAGGTGACTCCGGTGTCACCACAACGAAGACACAGTCGAACGCACAAGTTTCAGCCCAATTTCTCAATGAACTGATCCCAGTGACGGTGCACCTGATAAGACACAAAGCCTATTATCTAATAATATCAAACTGATTGGTAACGGTAGCCGAATAACCACAAACGATAATCCGCGGATTCCAGACAGCATTATAAAAGGGACGCTCGAGTCGGATTAGCCTTCGACTTCCAAATAAAATCCCAAGAGCCACTTCAAACAGAACGCGGGATTATATAACCGACGCTGCGAGTTTATTGTGTTTTAGCAATCGGCTACAATAGATGTGTAAACACTCGAAGGCTTCTTCGTGTCAATGGGAAGCGCTGAGTGCTGTCTTCTCGCCTTGCATAACTCGTGGTATTTTCCGGACCCGTTCCCATGTCCCATCACATCGCTGATAAGAAATGTTAATAACGAATTTACAGTGACCGTCGTAAATTAAGCGTAAGAAGCGCTGATAGCAGTTGGTGATAACAGACAGGCAGCGCCTGAAAAGTACACAAGAGACATGTGCTTTGAGTTTCTATTATTTACGGAATTTTCAGTTTGTTCGTCAAATATTTGCAAAGTCACGACGCGTGAAAGCTCCAATAAATCGGTTTTCCGGCAGAGTTGAGCTCGGTGCATAAGCGGCGATATTTATCATTGCATAATGTAGGACAAACATCACCCCGAGCACTTTCTTGTTTGAACTTCATTAATGAAGCTATTAGCGTCGCGGAGATATTTATAAAGTGCAATAAAATAAACACATCGATTGTATCTAGCGCCACGTTTCTAATTGAAAGTATCGACAAGAAATGCAACAAGCTGACGACAACAAATCTCCGGCTACTAATTTCTTGTGTCTTTAATTAGCGTATAATGACGGAGTCGTTCAATTATGCTGGACAAATGAAGCGATATGAATTGCATTCCGGAAAGGCACAAAAATGCATCTGCGCTTGTTTTCAGCATAATTGAATCAATCATGTTCTCACGACCACTCCGCTCGATTGAGTCGCATTTTCCTGACCCAATTTCCGAACAATTTTCAATTTTGTCAACAGGCAAAAAAGCGCTGTCTGGCGCTTGATGGATGCGCATCCGCGATCAAATTACATCCAATTTCCTCGATTTCATGACTTTAATAATAATACGGCGTTTCGGCTGTAATTTAAATCGACTCACGTGTCCGAGCCATAAAACAATAAATTAGTAAATAAATTGAAAATACGACCGCACATGTCAAAAACGTAATTACTTAAGAAATTTATGCAACCACACCCATTAAATCGGTTTAGAATAAAACAAAACTATTGATTTAAATGACATTCACACACCAATTTGCTTTTATAAAGCACTTTATAGTACTTAAAACGAAGTGTTGCGTTACGTGGCGGTCTTTAAGGGTTTCATGTAACCAACAGGGGCCATAATAATGAAATGGCCATTCGGGGACATGTAACAATTTACAATTGCGGTCTGTCGGCTTTATTCGTGTTGTTTTCCAAATAGCTTTTCTGCTTTTATGGCTAAGATACAGAGTGGACCAAATCCAACATCATCTCAATACTGCCTCTACTACCGATCAATTAAAAAAATTCAAATTATCTATATTGTCGCTGGGAATGTGGATAAAACACTATTTGTAGTCCTAAATTGAAAATCAAATCGTGAAAGATTTGCCCTTTATGTAATCAACTTTTAAATGAACTGCAAACCGATAGCTATTTTTGAATTAAGCTTCTAATAAATATTCAGCAGTGCCACTAATTACCTATTTGATTTGTGAAGGTTGCTTTGAAATAAAACAAATCATAAAATGCACACAACAAAAGACTAATAATACTGTTTCCTTATTTACTTTGAAATGTAAAAATTAATTAGTAAGAAACTCGTAAATTGCAAGACAAACCTGAAACCCGCCTGAAAAAGTACTCGAACGAAAATATTGACGAAGACAAAACATTTGTAGCGACAACGATATTAACGAATCTACTACAGTCATTGTACTCTGTATTGATATAATAATAATTCAATGTTTCATTTTATAAATTTATAAATTCTTTGTAAACCTTACCGAATGCTATTTTTATGTGTTTTATATCCTTATATTAACTTTTTAGTAAAATTTGCAAGTTTTTGTTGTTGAAACTGCTGTCTGTCAATCGTTAAATTTTAAAAAATTATTTTCAGACGTTTCGTGTTCTGTCCGAGCGTTGAAGTCTCCGCGCATTTTTAAGCTATTTTGTGTAATTTGTACATTTTTGCCGGTTTAGTTGTTACTATTGATGGAAAGTATTAAATTAAATCTGAAACTGTATACAAAAAAATATATTTTATTTTTTTTATGAAAATTATCGGAAAATATTTTCAAGCGCCTCGTGTTTTACTAGAATGTTGCATTTGAAGCCTCTTTTGGCTGATTCAGCTATTATCCGCAATTGAATCTGTGAATTCAATGTGGAAATTTGTGTCAATAGTGAAAAATAACCGGATAATATTTTTGGTATAGCCCTTTAAAAATTTTGCATTCAGCCGTTATTTCTAATGAAAATGTTGCAGTTATCTTTGCTTTAACTTGTTAATAGTCAAATTTCAACAAAATCAACATTATTTACAACATGTCGTATTTTATATTTTACTAATTTTTGCTTCTTTGTTTTCGTTTTTCACTAATGGCATTTAAACATATTATATTGTGTCATTTGAGTTGTTATAAATTGTATAATATGGTTGATAAAAAATATTTTCAGGCGGTTTGTCGCCTATGCAGGCGTTGAAGTCTCCGACCATTTTACCGCTTCCGTTGATATTTCTTAAATTATTGTGAAATGCAGCCATTCTTGTTGATGGAAAATAGATAAATTATGTTAAATGCGTGACTCAATAATATTTTCAGCCATTTTGTGTCCTGCGCGGTCGATTTTCAACTTTTAGCTATCTCTGGCACGGTGTGGTCGTTTTGGGTGTTATTTTTACGGGATTTGTTGCATTTGCGCCAATATTTACGATTTCAAGTTGAAATTAGTGTTTTGTGCATTATTCGGTTGGGATTTTCAGCGATAAAGCTTTGCGTGTTTGACACGGCGTTTGCGGCGTCGGTGGTTTTCTGCCATAACCTTTCCGAATTAGTTTCACATTCTTTAATGCAGACTGTACCGTGTCAGTAGAGGGAGAGGTAGTTGGTTTGTAGACTGGTTAGCAAGGCAGTGGTCCGAGTCAAAGAAGAAGCCGACATGGTTGGAATGAGTCCCAGTTCTTTGTAAAGCCGAAATAAGGGAACGAGAACAAAAAACGTCGGCTGGTATGGGGCGGGCGTAGTTCTTGCCCGCCTACTTGTAGCCATCGCGTCTTCCCGATTTATCTAACATTGCTCATATGGACCACAAATCGCCACTTTCTCTGCAACGATGGCGTCGATCCACTACCGCGTGGAGCATATTGTATCGAATAAACACAAAACGAACGACCATCCGATGACCTTCGTAAGAAACAAATTTCTTTAGCTCGTTGGAGATCGCCCGAGGTGTTGAGGCTGGTTTCAGAGTCATTTTCTCAACGCCCTGTCCAATTATTCATTGCCGTTGCGGCTTTAAACTTGCAATCTGTTGAGTGTAGGATGTTCGCCTTGGGGATTTCGATTTTATAAAATACTCTCCAAAAGGAGCAGCAGAAGAGCCGCGCCGTGCACTGTGACCGACAAAACTCTTCGTTTATTCATTTTTTGGGCGTTTTTCGCGCCGCTTTCCCACAGCCGCGGCACGCAAAGCCCCGACTCCGTTTTTTCAATTCTCATAAATTTCTGCCGGAAAGGCGAGCACCTCATTAGCTGACATCGCTGACAAGTGTTGGATTTCCGTCCGCACTCCATGAAAAAATGCGCCTGCTTTAAATACAAAGCGTTCTGAAAAAGTGGCCCGGCTGCCGAGATTCCCTGAAACCCAAGCCTTTTACGGTTTACTTTATGTTTCTTTGTCGAGGCTTGTTTAGTAGTGTTAACAAGTTATGCCGTGTTAGCGACGTCCCAGCCGAGCAATGTTTGACATTCGACTATAACGAATTCTATTATTTGTCGTCGGATGGACCCATGCCCATGCTTCAACCGAAAATCGATTTCACGAGCGTCACTCACCGTTCACACACTTCCTCACAAAACATCAAAATATTTTCCTCATAAATCCGGACGCTTTCGACCTCTCCCCGTGCACCTTTTGTGCGGAAATTAGCGTGGAAAACAAACGCCCCTGTCGTAAAGCCGGGGGTGTTCGAAAATTGTCAGTCCAGTGCTATACAGGAAGTTGTAAAAGGTGAGAGTCAATACAAAGATGGACGGACGGTTTCGATCGTGGCGGAAGGAATGATAAGTAGACTTCCTGTTATCATTTCTGCGTGAGAAATGAGTGACGCGGGCGGGATCAAATGAATTTTAAGCGATTAATAAGAATCTCATTGTACGCAGAGTTGTGGTCTTTTTTACCAGCTCGGAGACCAATACAATGCCTCGCACATTTTGATTAAATATTTATGATACCGGTTTATACAGACGAAGGGGGCAAATGAATTATGATTCGTTGGTTTTGTGTTGATGTCTTGACAAAACGATTGAAAAATGGCCGATTTTATGGACAGAGCCGTCAATTCATCCCGACTTCTTCTTCTCCGTGTTAAATATTTATTAGTTTCTCATGGTTTTATGCCCGCTTTTATGCCTCTTGCAATTATTAATACGTCCGACCGTAAAAGCAGCTCCGCGAAATTTTCCCCTCGACTTGTTATCCAATAAGCTAAGGACTAATCCCACTCGTGGGCCATCACCGAATTCTTTAGCGGCGGCTGGGGCATGTGGCGCAAATAAATCGACTTATTTCTGTTAACCAATTGACTGAAAAATTCAATATACAGCCTCTTTGTGCCCTCATATTGATATTTTCCGCGCGTTGAATAGACGACTTGCATTCCTCTCTAAAAGGTAAATGCAAGGCGGCGCCTTTTGGGACCTCACTGTGTATTCATTTTAAAGCAATATATTTAAAATGGACTAATGGATAAATGTGTACACAAGCAATGTTTGTCCGTTTGACGCAGGTATTGTGGCGGTCTACCCCTGGGACCACATTACAAAACCTTGCGGCTTCGTTTATTGTCCGCCCAAAGTATGCTTTTCTTCCGGTCCCGCTCTCACCTGTATCATTTCGAAAATTTATCACCCCCACGACCACTCAACCCCCCAACCCATCATTAGCGCCCAACTACACGTCTCATACCGACGAATGAAGGCGATTGTTCGGATCTCTCTAAATATAATTTCCGAAATCTCTTTATGGCCCTCGAAAGCCATTCATCACTTCTGTACAAAAAGCCAAAACAGCTCCAATGTTTACCTGCTATAAACCAACTTAACAATGACCTGTGGTAGGTTCGATACGTCCAATAATTTACAACCAAAGCGGCCCATTCACAGCTCTTTGTCTGCGATTTGTAAGACACGCAATTTTACGATATTCCGACGATCGCGCGCGATAAATAACCAAATAACAGTAAAGCGCAACTTTACATCTATTAATAGATATGCTAATGCTGTGTAAATCTCTATTAATTATTCATGGCGGCGTAATGAAGTTGTTTATTGTAATCGCGCGCTTCATTCTATTTTTCTTCTTCGTTGCAGAGGTGCAAGGAGAAACTCAACACTTTGGCGATATCTGTGATGAACCAGTGGCCCGGCGTTCGTCTTCTGGTCACGGAAGGCTGGGACGAAGAGGGGTACCATACACCTGAATCCCTTCACTACGAAGGACGAGCCGCGGATATCACGACCTCTGATCGAGATCGCTCGAAATACGGAATGTTGGCCAGACTGGCGGTGGAAGCCGGCTTCGACTGGGTCTACTACGAAAGTAGGGCCCACATACACTGCTCAGTCAAATCAGGTAAACACGTGCTCATTACAGTTCGGAAATGGCCGCCGTTGTAACGTCCGAGCCAATAATTAAAAACGAGGGAAATTATAGGAACAGACGTGCATGTCGTAAATCTGTTCCATATTTCAATAACCAGTTGCCTGGGGCCCCTATCCTCTTGCAAAAACTGTCGACAATCATCTTAAGCCATGTCTTATAAATACCGCCGATAACATCGACCATTGCCAACAGAAGCGACATTTTTTTCCTTCGAAATTTATTGCACTCATGCATTGACTTGCAGTTGTTATATAAGCGCCGATCGTGGCATGAAAGGTTAGTTTGGAGCGGTTACCTGCGGCGCCCATTTTTATATTACAAATTACAATAATTCTAGTCGTAAAAATGGGAAAGCACGCATTAATCACCGACTAAACGCTTCGGAGCTTCAATCGCGAGTTGCATCATTTGTGTTGTTTTATTCATTAAAAGATCGAACTGCCTTGAACTCGCCATCGCTTTAAAATGGGTATTTTTGAATACTTCTTATAAATTAGCATAAATCACGCAGCGTGTTGGTTTTGTACCGATATATCACGGAGAGAAATAATAAAATAATGCATTTATCACGACGCCTGATCGACTGCGTATTTATTCAATTAGCGGTGAATAAATAATATGTAATTAATTTGCGGTGGAATTATGCGAGAACTAATTGAATAATGCTTACATGCGACTGTTGGGGACATAAATCGCGATTAGGCGGGACCCTACCTGAAAATAATTCGAAGCACGCGGACCATCCGAATAAAAGCAGTCTGCGTAAAATCGACAAGGAGCGGTGGTTTATCTCCCAAAGAAATAGATAGCACGAACTACTAAAGTTAATTTGGAGCTATTAAACTAGCAGCAAATGTCAAAGGCGATGCTATCTGAAATGTATCGCTTTCAAGTGACCGTCGAGGTTCTGGCGTTCGAAATAACAAATGACCGGATCGTCGGGATTTGATGATAATGCGCTGCAAGTCGGTAGGATTGGGTGCCGTTTCGAAATTAAATATTCCGGTAAAGATAAACCTTATTTATAGCCAAACCGGTTCGAAAATCGCGACTTTTCCGAAAAAGTGCCGCTCGAGCGGTTCGGGGAAATTGTCAAAACACAACCCGAAGCCAATTATCGGCCGGCGGTAATCGCATTAGCTCCGAAGCTAGGCGTGTCACTCCACCATGATAGCCGGGATTAGTTTTGCAGTATTTTCAGTTTCCTGAAACCCGCAAACGGTTAAGTGAAATCGCTCAGGTGTGCAAAATTCTATTATGCCCACAAGATGACTCTCACAGAGATTACAATTTTGAGCGCTACGTGCATAATCTTGTTATTGTGCGACTTAACGTTTTTCCAAAACAACACAAATCTCATTGCCGCTTATCTTTGCAGAATCTTCGCAGGCGGCACATGGCGGCTGCTTCAGTGGCGAGAGCACGGTGTTAACATCGACCGGCCGCCGAAAGCAGCTCTCCCAGCTCGAAATCGGCGAGAAAATCCAAGCGCTGGACCCCGCCACCGATCGCCTCGTCTTCAGCGAGGTCCTCCTGTTCCTGGACTACAACCCCGAGGAGAGGCGCGAGTTTCTGCAAATTGCGCTGGAGTCGGGGCGCGTTTTAACAGTCACACCCTCGCATCTGTTAGTTTCTGAACGGACAGCTGTGGTCTATGCCGAAAATGTGAAAATCGGTGACTTTCTGCACGTGGCGAGTGCGTTCTCCGACGAAACAGTTCAAGACAAAGTGGTGCACATAAAAGGGGTGCGGAAGCGCGGGGTGTTTGCTCCACTGACCGGCGTTGGTACATTAGTGGTCAACGAAGTCGTGGCGTCTTGTTACGCAAGCATAGACAGTCAAAGTTTGGCACATTTGGCGTTCTCGCCGATCAGATTGGTGTACAACGTGAGGGAAAGTCTGCACAGGTTGTGGACTGTTTTCAGCAGACCTGTTATCGGCTGGTCCGACGCGAAATCCACAACGAAACCATCACCAGGGGTGTTTTGGTACGCCAGGTTCTTGTACGCTACGGCAGACTTCTTGCTTCCCTCACATTTACACGAGTGATATGTAAAAAGCGATAGTTTTTAATGATGGCCAGTGACTTTAGTTAGTGAATGGACTTGAGTGTAAACCTACGAGTGTTCCTTAATTAATATAATTTATGCCATGACTGTTGGTGTTGCCAAATTGCTTTCAGCGTTTTCAGTTTGTTCAAACAAAATAAAATGTATTTAGTGTATTTTTTGTACATAGTTTTTTTGTATAGTGAAATTCCTGTTTAAATTTGTAAATAATTATTTATGTAATATATAACTAACTTTTATTTATGGTGATAAATTTTATATTCAAGATAAAAAAATAAACGTTTATGTGATTACAATGCATGGGTTTTATTTATATTCAACGCATGTTAAAACATGTCAAATTTATGCTTGATACTTGATTTACCTGATCTTGATGATGATAAAAAAAATAAATATTTAATCGGCACGTCTTTGAGATAGCAATTTTTGAGTTGCTATTGAAATTTATCAATTGCTAAATCGTGGACTCCACTATCCACTCAAACAAAATTATCTATGTCACGTGCCTAACGTATTTTAATAGTATATTGTGGATCAAATATCCAATTCATTATGTATTGAGAAGTTTTGTACCACAAACAATACTAATAATAATTAAAAAATATTGAAGAAATATTGAACTCGATAAACGTCGTGTTTAAATTTCCCATCACAGTTAAACGATATACTATGATGCCAAAACTGCTATAAAGAGAGTCTGGTTTAAAGCGTCACTTGTCGCACTGCTTATCAGTGTATAATTTGTATAATTTGTTATTTGCTAAAAAGAAGTACAATAAATTAACTTTAAATAAAGTTGAATTTCATCCTAATTCATAATATTACATTTTCTTTTTATGTAAATTTGTCTGTTGCGAGTTAACTATAAAGCAAAATGAATTAGTATTAAGCTTGTTGTTGAGTTTTAAGATCATTTTCACTAAAAAATCAAACATAATTTTTATGAAAATCCGAAGGTGACGGTTTTGTACGTGGGCTGCTGCAAAATTTAGGGAAAATATGTAAAAAAGCAGAGAACGTTAGAAAAATGCTTTATTGTTTTTCACAACATTATCCGTTATTGTTAACACTTTTGTATTGGTTCAAATCAGTCGTTGAGGGATTTATTCTATTCGGAGCGAGGTATTTCCAAAACATGTAATTTGTGAGCTTCCACCGCCTCTTCAGGTGACCCCGCATTTTTTTCTTCACCTCCGGTAACAGGAAAAGTCACTGGGTTATAAATTAGGGTTCTAAGGCAACCTGACATTAAATGTATCTTTTGGCGCTTTAAATATTCAACAGTTTGAGTTATCGTGTATTGCATTTTCTTGTTTTCCCATTGTTTTTCTTAACTTCACTGGTGAGTTGTGGCAAAGAAATTGTTGTGCAGAAATGACTGTTCTTCGGTGTTTTAAAGCAATAGTAGCAATATGTTCAGTAAAGCCTAAAAATCAAGAAACACTTCTAGAAAATACAACCTTTAATGCTTTGTGCCCAGCTTAGACCCAAACGGCTAACAGACCGGGAGGAATAAATCCAAGTTTTGTCTTCTGTGACGATGTCATAAAACATATTTGACAATTCTCCTCTGAATTTTTGTACCACTTGGTTGCAGCATTACAAATCAGTCGGTACAAAGTTTTCTTATGTTTTTCGTTTGTATTTTAATTATGTCCATCTCTAGAAAAGCCTCAATGATGACACGTTAACATTTCCTACAGCACGACTATCATAAAAATTATCGCTCAAATTGCTTCGCCAAATTTAAATTCTTGGAACTACCGTTAAATTGTTATCATCAAAAAGGACAGGAACAATACAGATTATTATCAAATATTATGACAACTAAGAGTAACTCTTGTTTTCATTAAAAGTTGTTCCAGAAACATTATTTCAGCTGGAGAATTCCTTATTTTTGTTTAGGAAAATAATTTGTAGAAGAATTTTGAAGTAGCATAATCTTAGAAGATCGTCTTTTTATTAACTACATCAGATCGCAATGATATGGTTTGTTATTTTAATAAAAAGTGGCAAGCAATGATATTACATGAAACAAACCACTTTACCTACTTCAGTTGTGTCAAAACACACGTTTACTAATCTCTACGTGACATTTGCACTCGATTATACTTTTAATGGGCAAATAGTTTTGTTAACCGATTAAAATGATTTTTTGGTGTAGTGTAGTGTTTTCCACTTATTTATTACGTAATTCAACCCCCTATGGAATATAGGAATAGAGGAAATTTGGTTATGACCTGTTTTAACCACAACACATAATATTTTTTTCTCTCATTATGAAAACCTAATTTTGTTTTGAGTGGTAATAAAATGTCATTAATTTATATTATTTTGTACGATAAAAATACTAAATGTTCAGAAAAGACTACTAAATACACATTATTAAATGTATTATAGAGAGATTTAGTGTTTTCTTGTAGTCTTGCACAATGAAATATTGTTTTTAGGTACTTAGTAATTTATAGTCTGTTTATTTTTAAATTTTGGGGAATATGTATAATATTTAGTATAATTTTTTTCATTGTTACATATTTTAACGTCTATTTGTTTAAACCATCAATCTCCCAAAATAAAAATAAAAGATATGTTTATTTATGTTAAAAATAGTTTTTTTTTGTTTCTGCCTAGGTCTGCTCTAGTTTTAAATAAAGTTTATTATTTTTAATTTTGTTTGGTTAATCGTTAGCTATATTATGTGTTAATTAAAATATATTTATTATTTACTGTATGTATACATATTCTACAAATATACATACATAGATGAATATATGTAGTTTCTCATTCATTGGATTTATTTTTTGGGGATTATTTATTGGGGAATTTTTAACTTTGTTACGAAGTGTTTTATTTTATTGATGAGCATTTCGTAGATTTTACCCTGCGTGTGATAAATTTACTAAACATTTTACATTTTTACATTTCATATTTGTTACAAAATATTCCGAATTTCACTGAGTGTTCAGTATTTTTACCGAGCTTTTAAAATTTTTGGCAAACATTTAATATAATACTTTACTGAGGGTTTGGTATTTTTACTAAACAACGCAAAAAAATGAAGGAACAATATACACTTTGCATGTAAATAAAATATCGAAATATAAAATTTTTATAAGGAAAGCTAGGCAACTTGAGATACTACCATCTTGTACGACATATTGCAGGAGTAACGCTTCTTGAAATGCAACAATTATTAGAGTCGGAAACCGTGAGTTATTATTTAACGTCTTAAAATTAAACGCTTTGTCTGCATCTGCGGTTCACATCACTTAATCATCATTGCATAAATTACTATTAAAACATTTGTAAAATTTCAATATTTTTAAATTTTTAATACAAAAAAGGTAAATTAAAAAAGCTACTTAAAAAATGTAAAATGATTTAAATTATTCGAAACAACGAACTTGGAAGTCGGAAACAATTTAATTAATTTCCAGACAATCTTGTTTCAGTTTTACAAAGCTCGGTTAGGCAACAGAAAATGCAGCAATTGCGCACAACATCTTGCAGCCAAAACATTTATTTCCAAACAGCGGAGGACGACAGATGTAATCGATAACAGACGCGGTAGTTTTAAATTTTACAATAACCACTTATCGCAATGTCGAATTTCACGGCCAGTATTTAAATAAATTAAATTACTGCTGGAAGGAAGTGAGCATGTGATTTCCTAGTACGATAAGACCATTGTATAAGTATATACTTAAACAATGATAAGACTAATCAATTGTAAATTCTAATATCCAAGAAGTTCAATACTGAACGTCTCGTTTTATGGATTAAATCAAATAAAGTCAAAACCATATTGTGTAATTTATTCAAATTAACAACGTCCTCAGAAATATTTAATATGAATGAATAGAGCGTACTGCAAACATCTGATTTAAAAATTTAAGGACACAACCTCACCGTTGTATGCAAATTAAGCCGAAAACCTAGGTTTAAATTTATTTATGAACTGTTTGTTATTAATTTTATGTATGTGTATACTATAAAAAATAAATGGAAATTTTGCTGTTAAACCAACGACGAAACTTTTACTTGTTTATGACTTGACATAACAAATTTAAAATACAATTTGTTTCGTGGAAAATGACATGATAATATAGTAGGTATGCGTTCTATGAACATAATATAAAAATATTTTGTGTTCATTAACTAGAGTGCCACTAAGCGGTACCGAGAATTTGTTTCTAATTAATAAAAACGCCAATAGACACAATGAAGTGTCATTGCCCCGCACTTGATTTGCTCGACTAGCATTTCATAAACGCCATTTCGTCCACTGTTTGGAGCGTCACACGCCATTACACAACGCTTCTGTAAAATCAGCAAATAGCATAATTAGCTACACAAGTCTAAAATAGACGTTTAAAGTCCAAATTTCCGCAACGACGATCCTTTTGCATGGCTCAAATATTCTGCTGAATCACTAATTTATTTCATTTGCATTATGGTTCTGTTCGGACAATGGCAGGCGTCACAAATTTATTACTATAATTAGAAGATACATATGAGGCTAGGTCAATAGAATGAAAATAGTTTCTAGGTTTGGTCTATTGCCAAAATGGTTTCGGGTCAACCTACTCGCAGACACCTGCAAAAAATTCAGTTTAAAGTGTACCGCGGCCAGTACCACGCTTATTCGGCGCCCCACTTTTTTTTGGACAATCAATTGCTTCAATTGAACAAGTACCCTCTCCAATTATTTAAACGTTATCGTCACGTGACGGTGTCCCCTCAAGTAGCTTTATCGAAACTCCACACAGTTGTCTCGCGATAGTCAAACTCTCGATCGCTATGGTGAAGTCTAAAGTGAACGATTTGCGCGGCCTCCTGGCGAAGTCACTAGGAAGTGATGTGGAAATCCTCGATCAGAAAACGACGCTTCTCACTGCACCTGGTGAGCACTATGGAAGCATCATGCTCGCTCTCGACGTCAACGTCAAGTTCAAAGAAACCGGAAAGGAACAAGCGCTCAACTTGGTCGCTAAACTCATACCAGCGAACGAGATGCTACGAACTGCGTTCGACGTTACTGTAACGTTCAAGAAGGAAGTGCTGGCCTATACCGTTACCATCCCGGCACTGAAGGAACTACAACAAGAATACAACGCGCCCGACGACGATTCCTACGACAATCTCTTCCCCAAGTGTTACGGAGCGAGAGTGTGCCTGGACGACAACAAGAACGAAGTCGACGAAGATGCCGTTTTGATCTTCCAAAATTTGAAGGTTTTAGGATTTAAAACGGACGACCGACTAGTGGGGCTCGAGTTGGAAGGTGCTAAACTCATTCTCAAAGACCTGGCGCGGTTCCATGCGGTTCCCATCGCCATGAAACTACTCAAACCAGATTTGTTCCAAAGCAAAGTCCTGCCCTGTCTTGCCAAAAACAAGGGACTAGAACAGCTGCCCAAAGAAGTCGGACTAGCGTTTCATAACGCCATCATGGAAGGAGCTCTGGAACTACCCGAATTGAAACCCTACATTTCGAGATTACAAAAAGTCCTAGACAATGCAATGGCAAATCCTTACGTCAACCGACCACCACCGAAAGAACTTTTCGGCAGCATTTCCCACTCCGATTTCTGGGTGAGTAACACGATGGTACTGCGAGATGAAACCGGAAAACCCTTGAAATCGAAAATAGTGGACTTGCAAATCATGACCTACAGCTCCATTGCCCGTGATGTGATATTCTTCCTGTTTACAAGCGTTATCAACGAGGTACTTGACCAACATTACGAAGAGTTGCTTCAAGTGTACCATTCTAATTTCATCCGCATTTTGCAACAGTTCAATTTGGATGTGAGTCAGTTCAGTTGGGAAGCGTTTCTTGCAGAACTGGAAGAAGTGGCACCTACCGAAATATACCACGTTCTGGTGATGTTGAAACCCATTTGCACCGAGCCTGGCAAAGTGGAACACACTCTCGAGGAGTTCCAGGATAGTGATTGGAGCCGGAAGGACTTGCTAGGCCCTTCGCATAGAAGGAAACTCAAAGAGACTGTTCTTGCGCTAGCGAAGAGGAACTGGCTATGAAAAGAACTAGTTCAATTTTGTAATCGTAATTTTATAAATAAATATATTTTGTGAAAAAGCGTATTTATACAAACTATGTTACAATATGTAATGGTTACAAGGACTATTTGGCGGGATTGCTCTTGAGATAGTCGTCCAACCACTTTTCGATAACGGGAAGGTTATCGTTGCTCCATTTCGTCTCTTCCTTGATATTTTTGAGTGCCTTCTCGATCACGAAATCAGCGGTACCGAATTCGGTTTGTCGCTGGACGTAGAGCTCGGAAACCATGTCTAGGCCCTCCTGGGTTTTGAACACAGTCGTGGCGGATGTTATCAAACTGTTCCACAGGTGTAATTTTCCTTCAAATCTACAGAACCACAAGATTTATAAGCAGATAAATCGAAGCGACATAATAAATATCTTATCAATTACTAAAACACATATTTATTATACGCATTATCGTGTTTGTTATTGGCGCGACTTATCTTCTTCCAAAAATAACAATTGTAACGATAAGACACGAATGGCTTCGACTGCCCGTAATTGAATTTACTAACTGTAAATCGATAAAATTTTGCGTGTGTGTATGCATTGTTTGTGAGCAGGTTGTAATTAATATTTTAGAAACTGTAAATTCATCACGTAAGGTGGTATCCTTGAAATGACTTTGATTTACTTATCAGTTGCAATATGTGAACTAAGTACACGCGCCGGTAATTTATTCTTCAAATAAGTTAGGACCGAATGCCAAATTACTAAAAATTTGCACAATTATGTTGTTGGAATCGACAGCTCAATTCAAAAAATGACATTGTTTTGTAGAGTCGACAATTGTGATAAATTCTTGGGCATAAATTTCGCTTGTTTATCTATATAATTATATCCGTGCTTATGTAATCTTGAACGTCAAGAAACTGTAGTAATTAATTCAATTTATGCAGTTCGTCGCGTGATTGATTCACCGAAAAGGTCGCAACCTAACCGATTAATAATCGTTGCAATAAAAAATTTAAAAAATAATAGAATGCACATTTCCGCCTAGATAACCCTTAATTCAGCGAAAAGAAAGTACAGAAAATTCCGAAAATAACCAACATGCACCGTCATTGGTCCTAATAAGCGATAAGAAACAAAAATTTAAATTTCCAAGTATTTGCTCGACTAATTATTTGTTATTAATAACTCCGATTAGCATTTAATATTATTAATTGTTATCAAATTTGCCTGACAGCACAGTGCCTGGCAGCTGCTCAAATTCCCGCACCATTTTATCCTTTGCATGTGCACAAGTCAAACTTATTATCTCTCGTCCATGAGCGAATTTGCCTGTATTAAATTTCCGGCGCGTAATAATTAACAACAAACAAGTGTTCGAATAACGCACGGAACAATTTGAAAATTTTGCGATCACAGGCAACTCATAATACAGCTTGGCGTTTTAAAACTCACTCACCTCACTTTAATAATGTCCCAATTCTTCTTCAAGAAGTTGAAGAGCGTGGTGTACCCATTAGCACTTCCGGTCAACATGCTGAAGATTAAGTAGACATCATTGTCGGTAAAATTACCATTCTGTTCTAATATCGTTATATTAAGCAATCTTTCAATCTTCTCCGCCTCATTAGGACATCCTGCCAGAGTCTTCAATAGATACGTTCGCTCGTTCTGTTTCCTGTTTGCCGGAAATTTAATAATCCGTTGTAGACCAAATTCCCATTCCTCGCTAGTCCCCCACTTGAACACCGGACAAATGTACTGGTTGGATACTCTAAAACATCAAAATAAAAAAAAACACAATAATATTTTGCACCGCACGTACGGATTTCCTTCGTCGGGATTCTCACTTTCCATCCACTTTTTAAAAGCGGTCTGAGCCTCTTGAATGCACGGCTTGTACCCAGCTTGGCACAAAAACACCTTGGATGAGCTTCGGAGATGAGCTTTGCCTTCACTTTCACCTTCTTGCGGTTCGTCACCAAGTTCTTCGTACAGAGGTGTTAGTAGCAAACGTACATAAGTCTACAAGCAATCTTATTTATATTAATCAAATAGTGATCAAATAAAAACCTGGAATTTCTTGTGGACTTCCGAACTGTCAATATGGCGACCGATGTGATCAATTAGTGTAAAAACTGGGTCCCAGGCGAGATACTCTCGTTCGTATTTCAGGAACAAAGTCATGTTCAAAGCAGTGGCGAAACTTAAGTCACCCGCATAGGCTAAGTTCCAAGCGTCGTGAAGAAGCTTAGCTCTCGTGTTGACGGGAATTTTCACGCGATTTGCCGTACACAAATATTCTGCTAACATATTCCAGTTCTTGACGTCGTAGTTGACAGGGAACGGCCCAATCTCTTCGGGATTTACAACGATGAAGTTGTGGCAGTCAGGAATGTCAGTTAGAGTAATCTCGCGCTCCTTCCTCATCCACACAGTCGGAGTTGAGTTAGTAAAGTTCAGCTTATCTTGTCGGATGAGTATTATTGGAATCCACCAAAGGAATTTCTCTTGGTCTGGAACGTCATGAGGACGCTCCCTTAAGTAGACCCTCTAGAATTGTATTTTGTCGAGAAACCAATTACGGGTTATTTAGGTACCTGAGTGATGGTTACAGTCTTTTTGTCGTAGTCTCTCGTAACGTTGATTACAGGTAGTCTGTCTTTGGTGATCCACGAAGCTGCTATCGAATTAACACTCATGGACTCTTCTAAAACGCTATCAAATCTTGCTTGTTCGGTCAAGGCGTTCCAAATGTCATCACCAAAGAACGTCTTATATTGCCTGCAACCATTACAAAATAACAATTTTTTGAAATTATGAGACGACTGCACCTGTCAGCCATGAATTTCTGAAGACCGTGTTTGAAAGTGCGCTCCCCGAGCGTGTAATTAAGCATTCTGAAGACCAGTTCGGTTTTAGCAGACGTGGAGTCTTGCTTGATGGCCGTGCTCTTTCCATGCGGATATCTCTTGCTGAATTCGTAGTAAATCGAGTAGAGCATCGTCATGGGCCAGTTGTTGAAGGAGTCGGTTGATTCCATCTACAAGATGTTGTAAAATAGATACAATGATTGTTTTAGTAGTACTTTAACAGTGGTGTAAGCAGTGACGTATCTAGCTAGGGCATTGTTGATGTGGGCATCACTCCACCAAAATGGAGTTGCAAGCGAACCCAGCCACTGATAAGCAAGCTCTTGTGAAATGTGCCAAGAGCCACGTCCACTTAACTCGCTTTCTCTGTAATTTAATGTTATTGAAATAAAAATGAATTGATAAAGTTACTTGAAGAGAAGAAGTCCCCAGTTGTCGGCCGGTCTTGTTGCTTGGTAGTTGGGTAGGGCGATTAAGTCGAGTTTTGGAAGAGGATAGGCACATCCCCAGAATTCTTCCAATATTTTAACAGCTTTGTGGACCTTTTCGGTTACATTGCTGAGAGCACTGATGAAGTCAGGCCGCGCCCAAACTCTAATTTGGTAATCTAAAAGTTTTGAATTAGAGCACACCCGTATTTGTCGGGCGTCAAAAATTACTGAAATTGTTCTCTTCGTCCGTGGTGTTATAATCCGTATTGTTAAATTCTGAAATTACAATTCCTACAGAAAACGTAGACATTGGTGGAGTTTGCTGGAAGCGATCCCAAACCCAGTCAGCTTTCTCCTTCCTTAAATCATGTTCATCTCAGGTTTTGAAGCCATCAAAATGTTATGACTTACATCTGCTCCGTTGTTTCCAAAGGCATGTTAGACAACGCAATCATGGATTTGTGTCGTGCAAGATTTATGATAAAAGGCACTTTGTACGCGGGTTCGTCGAAGCACGGGAACACTCTTCTTGCCAAGTTTGGTCGCAAATGTGCAGCGACGAACCATTTCTGTTTCTTCGTTTCGGGATCAACATAACTGCTTCGGAAGAGGCCTTCGCTGGTGTCGTTTATAATTTTTCCCGTGAAAGTGAGATCCACCACGCATTGGGTCCCTCGCTTTGCCGATCGCTCCAAATGGATGACGTACAAAGGCTTTTTCGGAACTTTCTCAGTCTTCAAGACACGAATTTCAGTGGGCGGTAGCGTGGTGGGCGACGCTTTCTCGCTACAACTTCTTCGTTTTACCACGCTTCTTTTCATATCATATTTACTTACGTTTCGTCATCTGGTGCATATTGCGTTACGACAATTTTAAAAATATCTAAATCTTCGTGGGCGTGGAGGGTTACTTTGTCGGTGGCTTCCTGCCACGTTACGTTTATTCGGACGCGTCCCTTAAAAACGGCCTCGTTGAGAAGAGGTTCCAGTTCAAGATTGTAGCTGTTCGGAGTGACTTCGCGCGGTAGTCTCGAGTCGGAGATTAGACTATGAGCGGAAATCAAATCTATACTCCGTTTCCGTCGAGTCGCAGCAATAACAATCAAAGAGGTGATCACGAAGAGAATCCTGTAGAGAGCCGACATTTTTGTTTGTATAGTCTGAAACGACAAATGCTGTAATTTATTTTTGGCAAACAGTGGTCGTTATCTAGTTCATATTAACCGAATAAAAATTATTGTGTCGTCTAATTGTATTTAGTAAGCGGCGAGTGCTGTAAAATGCAAGTTCAACAATTGTTTTTGTCTTACGCTGCAGAACTAACATTTGTTCTATTTGTGCTTGTTATCGCCGCTAACAACGTAAAACTTTTGCTTTGCACTGAAACATTTTGTGGCGATTTTTTGTGTTGTAGAATTGTCCCGTTGAGTATTCTTCCGGTGTCAAGTGGCAATCAAACGGGGCCGAAAACGAGTTGGTTATATCTCAGCCAGTGTGTCTTAATCAAAGCAACGAGTTGATTGCTAGAATTTGCATAAATGGTACTTGGCTCCCTCGAACAACTCCAATTTGCTATTCTACACTGGAGCACGATGAGCAATGTCCTGACGATTTTGACTACATTGACGGATACTGCGTCCAAGTCTCTAATTCGCAAGGACCGGACAATAATTTGAACGGGACCCGATTTTTTTTTCTTCCAATCAAACGAGTTGTGAGGTACGGACCGTTTGAGTATACACAAATGGGCGAGAATTATGGACAGACATTTCCGGTGCCGGTCAAAAATTTTGATCAGTTTTACAAAAACGACTGCTTGGTTTTGGACACTAACACCAATACAATTCTTGCAGAAAACTGTAGCGCGTCCTACGACTATATTCGGTATTTTCCTAAGAATTTTCCGACATACTCCTGCTCAGTTGGTTGCGTGCCTGCCAATGGCATCGACCGAAAATGTTATTGCAAAAGAACTTCTTGTCTAAAAATGGCTAGATTTAGGAGCGTTGAAGAGAAAAATATTTTGCAATCGTTGGCAGGGGATGATATGTGTCGGATAGAAAAAAATGTATTTAAGGAGTTGTCCCAGGATTTATTTGTCAGTAAAACATTGCTGCAGTACCGATCTGGTAAGACCAACTGTGAAATTTGCGAACGGCACCCTTTGCAAGTGGACACAAAACTAGTTTTGTCGTTTGAAGAACCAGAAAGGAGACTCTATCTAATCGTTTATTATCCAGAAGGAATTCAACGAATTAAAGACAAATACGCCGTATTCTGCTTCACCAATGCAGCAAATGATAAGTTGAAAGACAACTGCGATATTGAGCAAGTTTTTCAGCAAAGCCGTGACGCCTCCTGTTCAATTCTAGTTTATAAAGTTAAACTGCGCAATTATGTGGGTGAGTACTGGTGTGAAGCTTTCGCCACAGCCTTGTCACCACGACTGTTAAAATCCAACAAAGTTTTAGCTTATCGTAAGAAACGAGGTAACGAATACGCCCTCCGACTCTTAATACCCAACGTTTGCAAAACCTTCACGTGCGACTTTTCCGACTTCATCTCAAATTTGTTGGCAGTCAAGCTCAAAAATGTCTTACGACCGTTCAACCCCGAAATCCGGCTGATGGAAATTTTTCAAATTGATACCTTCAACGACTTTTTGGACCTTCTGCTTCACGTGAGCACCGGTCGTAGCGAGCCACCAGAAACGGAATATTTGAAATGCCTGGCGAGGCTGGATTTGTTGGAAAACATGCAAGTTGTGTATTTTAAAAGCAGCGAGTTTTGCTTGAGTGGAACAACAACTCGGGGGGGTGTTATCCTCACGTGGCCTTTGACCAAAATCGGTGGAGTTGTACCTTCAAACGAGTTTTGCTTATCTGGTGATTTGACTCCAAGAACCAGGTTGTGTGGTGGCAGCTTCTTGTATGGAGCAACTTGGAGTGGCATTACTGCGACTTGTGCAAAAAACGTAACAATTCCTCGACTTACTCAAAGGTTGCAAGAACTAGCAGCGAGTCGCAACACTTCGCTTCAAAAAATTTGGAGCACCATCAGTGACCACAACTTCAATATTCTTGACATTTACTATATCAACGTTTTACTACGAAATTTGGAGCAGAATGATAATATTTCTTTGAATATCATGGATAAGCTGGTACGGACTGACAAATCGCTCCTCAAACAGTCCCAACGAGTGTTAAATTTGACCGATATTACTTTGAAACAAATCGATCATTTGTTGGAAAAGTCAATCAAAGCGGAGTCGGTGTATTTAGCACGAAGAGACAACTTATTAGTTCACATCAGCAATCCGTTTGTGACCAACATTTCAGGTTTGATGCTTTACAACACTAGCACTGAACTTTCAAGTCTTCGACTTGTCAATTTTCAACGCAGCGACTCGTTTGATGTTATTGACAAACACAACTTGGTCCTTGCAGTCCATGTGCCAGAACAGACTTTAGAGCAAATATTAAACGAAACCGAGAGAAAGATGTCCGAAATATTCGTAGTCACCGTCATATTTTCCAACGACAATCTCTTCGTTGACGATAATTACCATTCGGACGATTACGTGATCAGTGTTAGCATTCCGAGCTTCGGAAGTTATCTTCAAAGCCCGATTTGTGTGATTTTCAAATCGAATGGTAAAAATTCCGAGTGCGGGTTTTGGAATGTTGGCAAAAATTTGAACTGGAAGACCGGCGAATGGTCCTTGTTGGGCGGCAGTTATGAAAAAATTGACGGAACGAGTCTTCATCAGTGCTCGTTTGTGCATTTAACACACTTCGCTCTGCTGCTGATGAGTGACAAAGTGGATATCGTCGATGACAACAATATTATCGTCTTAAATTCCGACGAACCAGACGATGTCGGATTGGAAATTATAACAATTACTGGAAGCATTCTTTCGCTTCTGGGAATTGTGGGAATTTTACTGACAGCTCTGCTTTTTGCGCGTTGGAGAAACAAATTGGGAACAAAAGTTTTGCTAAACTTATCAGTGGCGATTCTTTTGGAACTAATTTGTATTCAATTGTCCGAAATCAAACAGTTTAGAGAGTCGGAGTACGCGTGCAAGATCGTTGGAATTATTTTGCACTACGTCGTCTTGAGCCAGTTCTGTTGGATGTTAGTATATGCGATTCTACAATATTACAGATTTGTTAGGGTTATCGGTGCTATTCCTAACAATTTAATTCTGAAATGTGCCATTTTCGGATGGGGAGTTCCTCTAGTTTTGGTATTCATTGTAGGTTTAACAACGACTCAAAGTTATGTATCAAAATCCTACGAACTGTGCTATCCTCGAGGAATTCTCTTGTATCTAACCGTGATTATGCCAGTTTGTTTAATAATTTCGGCAAACATTATCATTTTTGGTTTGATTATGTACAATATAACCTGCACCAAAACGAGTGCTTTGGGTAAAAAAATGTTCAAATTAAAATTGTATCTTGCATTGTTGTTGTTTTCGGTACTAGGAATTCCTTGGCTTTTTGGATTGCTAGCAGTGTTAGTTTCAATATCGCCTATTAAAATCGTACTATTTTACACGTTTTGCATAACAGCAACCATGCAAGGCTTCGTATTGTTCGTGTTTTATGTAGTTTTAAATAAAGAGACGCGCCAGTTGTGGATATGTTACTTTAAGTCTTGCAACAAATAAATGTGAAAAGTTGTACTTACTTCTTAAAATTCCCACGAAATAGCAATGGACCAACACTGTGTCTTCTGGTCTTTCTGGACCACAAATGAATTAAATCTTTTTTTAAACGAAACTGTTTTTATTCACCGGAAACGGTTTGACTAACTGCCTGGAGGATGCACTTTGTAACTTGGGTGGATGCGTTGGTCTAAGAGATGGTGGTGTGAGCCATCATATATATATTTTGATAATGGGTATCATTATGCACTTAAAACACAACAGGCAAATTAGTTCTAAATTAGATGCTACCGGTGTGGAAGCGGCAAATAATATTATTGATTGAGTTAATAAAGCTTTGATGACGGTATTATGACTGACGTCTGTGTGGCACCCCAAATTTTGTCAAATGTTTCACCATTTCCTTCTTAGCAGCAAAAAACAAATAAATCTAAAACGGAAATTCGGAATTATCCAATCGCGAGTGATTTGAGGGGTACCTATCCTCAGGCGCGTCATCCAACGTTTAGCGCCAATTGACCACAAAACAAATAAGAAAAATCATTTAATAATTTATTACGTACAGAGGCACATATGAAAGGAATTATCTTGTTGGTGATAAATATTTGAAAATTATTGCGCAGCCGATTAATGTTTATTATTGTTTATTATGTTATTTACTGATATTTATTTAAATGGTTAGCTTATAATTTATCAGCTGATTTTTTTTAATCCCGACTCGACACTCACACCAAAATTGCTTAATTTTAAACTTTAAATCTCATTCGAACAAACACTCAAATCCAACGACAAATCCTTAAAAAAATTTTACGCATGCTTGACTGATTAGAGTTGTACGTGAGTAGATACAGCTCTTATCAAATTTCAGGAAGATATGTGACGCGACAGAGATGATTGAAAGAAATGTTTTTTTATTTTTCAAAACAAATTTTCTATTTTGCGTCCATAAGAAAGCTGTTAAAGCACTCAATTGAGTGCGTTAATGGCTTTTTGAGTTTCGTAATAGAACTAGTGTAATTTGTGGCATGTCATGATCAAAAATTTCATGTGAAACATCAAAGTAAAAACCGAAACAAAACGCTATATTATTTTACATTTGAATTAGCTGTTCCTTGAAAAGTACAATTATTATAAACATTAGTCGTTACGTTGGATATGTCAATTTAAATTAATCTCAGGTAGGTTGCTTGCCACAATATTTTGCTAAAAATAATTTTTATCAGCTACTGTTGTGTCCTCTAATTGCATTTGAAAATCTAATCTATGAAAATCTATTTCTAAGTTTGACAATTGGTGTACCTACCCATGCAAAATTTTATTATTATATTTATTGCCAATTTTTAACTTTTAGTGGAAAAAATGCGACGTAGAAAAAATAGTAGGTATAAAAAAACTCGTTCACATAGATATTATGGAACTGGTTCTTCATTAAACTCAAACAATAAAATAGAAGTATGACTTATGGAACTCGATTTTTAATAAGCTATTAATGTTTTACATTAAGGGCGAGATATATCAAAAACATAAAATTTATTGGTAGAACTTTATTTTTCTCGAAACTTTTACATCAACCATCGTAACGGTAGAACGACCATCTGAAATGATATTCAGTAATGGAATAATTTCACAGATTCACTAGTGTCAGTATTAAGTACTTATAATAAATTAATAAATATTTAAATCAATTAATTTAATGTTTTCCATTAGGGGCGAGGTAAATCAAAAACATGAAATTTATTGGTAGAATTATATTTTTCTCAAAACTTTTACATCAACCATCGTAATTGTAGAACGGCCATCTTAAATAATATTTCATAATGGAATAATCTTACAGTTTAACAAGTGTTCAGTATTAAGTACTTATATTTAATTAATAAATATTTAAATAAATTAATTTAATGTTTTCCATTCGGGGCGAGGTATATCACAAACATTAAATTTTTTGGTAGAATTATATTTTTCTCGAAATTTTACAACCACCATCGTAATAGTAGAACGACAATCTTAAATAGTATTTAATAATGGAATAATCTCACAGTTTCACAAATGTTCAGTATTGTAGGTACTTATAATAAATTAATAAATATTTAAATGGAATAAGCGAATTTTGCGTGAAAGCATGATTCGGCAATGACGGAACCTTAATTTTTTACATATTATCAGTACAGGAAATGATTTGAAACTTTTTGAAATTCAAACGGAAAACTTACGCAAATTACTAAAAGAAATATCTCCTTGAACCAATGCTTCAACCATCTGTCTGCAATAAATCAATGCACAAAACTAGATAATCGCATTGCTATTTATAACACATAATTAATAATAAAGCACAAAATCATATTTATTTATATCACGCACAAAATGTCGGTCGAATTGTTAACATTTTAGAGGAACACGTTTTGCACCGATTACAGATAACCAATCGAAATTCGGTGCGCAAATTTGTGATAGGTACTGCACGATTCTGGTTGTTGCAACTTTTAATTATTTACATAAAATATGCGGTTTTGACCTACATTCGTATGCAAATATAAAAAATACAGAAGATGATATAGGTCAAGTGTATTATTCTGCAGGTTACAGTCTCACAAGATTTAATTGACCGTATCCAAGGCCGTGAAATTCGATTCATTAGCATGCGAGTGAAAAATATGTTTTATTCAATAATCTTACACATTTTTATTAAGCGCACGACACTTACGAATTATTATTACTAATAATTGTGCAGGTGTGTAATTGCGTAATTTATAGCATTTAACACCGCCTGAGGTGCAGTAGTACCGTTCGGTACTGAAATCCGTGAAATATAGATCATTGATGGACATACTTCTTCGTTCCGAAGACACTGAGGTCAACAAAAGTGTGACAAAAACCGCAGATAACAACACCTGCAAATATTGAAAGATTCTATTAATTGCGGACCATGTGATTTAGCGCAGTAGTAGGACGCGTTAGCACTCCACCTGTCCAGTCGTACCTGGTGTAGAGGTGGGTTCTTGGTTTCTGCAATCGGTGTGATAAGGTGAATTTGTTAGTGCAAAATGGGAAGAGGAGGTGTGGGTTCAACTCGATCGGAATTTTTGGCAGAAGATTCGATAAACGACATTCGGTACCACCGAAATGGGGGCTGTTTCGTGACAACCACCAGAGCCATCGTCTTTTTGTTTCTTGCGGTGATATCCTTGCTTGTGGTTGCGGTGCTCATGTATTACTACGGCCCTAATCGTCAATTGGAACAGGTACGTATCCATTGGTACTTGTTACGTAATCCTTTTGATGCGGTACCACTAACAATAAAAAAGCACACAAGCGTAACTTCTAATCGCCAGCGTCTCTGCTTTTGGTAGCCACTTAAAACAATTAGAGACTAGTTGAGCAGACATTGTGTTGATTTATTTGCAAATAAAACCCGATTCGATCACCAACAATTATGACCAATTACCGTGGTCACAATTGATAACCTTCAAATATACCTTTGTTACGTCTGCGGATATATACCGGCTTACAATAACAATGTTTGAAAAATTGTTGCAAATTAGTAAAAATTTCGTGGATTAAAGGTCGCGGGTACGATGCGTGTCAAGGCTTGTGCAGGAACGAAGGATGAATTGGAGATGAATGGAGAACGAAAGTGGTACTTTTGTTGCTTGTGTGGTTTCCAGTGTTGCGTAATCAAATTCAATTGCCAGATCAATTACATCTTTAAGGTGTCTATTACTGCATGCACAATTTAAACGTAGCAATAGAATTTTAAATTGCACATTGAATCCCAATTCACTCAGTGTGAGGTCACGCGTTTGTGCAATTTTGACGCGATCGAAAAGTTTCGTATTGTTTGATGCACGGTCTTGTGCGATTCGGATTTTTCAAGTTCCACCAAAAATGTCAATTGTAGTTTTCTTTCAAATTTTGTTATTTTTGTAGAGCCGATGCAAAGATGTCCTAAATTAGTTAACGCAAATTTTATGATAAATTAAGACGAAATTGTAAATTGTGAATTTTAGGGCAATGTTTTTCTCGCATCAAGTTTGTAAATTTATAAATGTGATAAAATTTTACAAAAAATTTGCTTTTGAGATTTTGTTCAGCTTCAAATCTTAATAATAATAATTTCAACCGAATTTGAATGGAAACGCTCGACTCAAGCTTTTTGCACATTTTTTGCTTGAAAAAATGCTCTCACTGCGCGAATCACAGCTAAAGAATGGCTTCCCCATTATGACTTTTTTAGGACATTAGTACGTGATTGGGTACGTTATTCAAATGGGGTGTGGGCTTTGGTGTCTGAAAAACTCTGGACACGCGTACCGTGAATTAATCAAGCGTCGAATTTTGAATTAAGCGCACATCATCTTTTATGCAGATTTCTGTTGACAATAAAATTTTACAATTTCAAGATGAAACAACTACATAAAGAATAAAATAGCAAACATGTTCTAAAACCAACTCAAAAATTTTAATTTTTTTTACCTACGACAACAATTTAACAAGTTTTGCATAATGGAAGTATTTTAGTCCGTTTTTACGTATGTGAGGAGGTACCATTTTCATCAAATTTTAGGAAAATATGTGAAAAGATAGAGAGGTTTGAAATAAATGTTTTAGTATTTTTCAAAATATTTTTCTTATTTTGCAGCTATATAAAAGCTCAATTGAATGCGTTAAAAGCTATTTGAGTTTTGTAATAGAACTAGTGCAGTTTAATTTTTCTGGGTGGTATGTCATGATCAAAAATGTAATGTCCAACATCAAAATAAAAACAAAAACAAAACGTTATCATATTTTAAATTTAACTTAGCTTTTTCATGAAAAGAACAATAAAATTATTATAAACATTAATCGTTACGTTGGATATGCCTCAGCACTTAAATTAATCCCAGAATCCCAGTTAGGTTCCTTGCCACAATATTTTGTTGAAAATTATTTTCACCGACAACTGTTGTCTAATTGCATTTGAAAATACAAATTTCAATTTTGACAATTGTCGTACCAACCCATGCAAGTTTTCTCAAATTGTAAAATAAATTAATTAAAAAGATGCGAAAACTCGTTCATAAAACTATTATGGTACTCGTCCTTTATAAAACTCGTACAATAAAATATGCTTTATGGAACTCGTTCTTTAATATAGTATTAATGTTTTCCATTACGGGCGAGGTAAATCAAAAACATGTAATTTATTGTTAGAAATATATTTTTCTCGAAACTTATACATCAACCATCGTAATGGTAGAAGGACCATCTTAAATGATATTCAATAATAGAATAATTTCAAAGTTTCACAAGTGTTTTTTTTAAACAATTTGAAATTTAATTGCAAAACTTACGCAAATCACTAAAAGAAATATTTCCTTGAACCAATGCTTCACCTGTCTGTGCAATAAATCAATGCACAGTTTTGTGCGGTTCCACCAAAAATATTCTTGTAGTCTTCTTTCAAAACTTGTTATTTTCGTAGAGTCGATGTAAAGATGTCCTGAATAAGTTGAATCAAGTTACATATATCAAAAATTAAGACGGAATTGTAAATTGTGAATTTTGGAACCCAATTTGTCCCAAATTTTTGCAACATTTTCGATTCTTAACAAAACAGAAAAAACAAAAATCTAGTTGAGGCAATTGGCCTCACATAAAGGTACAAAAACAAACATTGAAACAACATTTTATTCTTAGCAAAAACAGTTTAACCAGTTTTGCATATTGGAAGTAATTTAGTTTGTTTTTCATCATGTCCAAAATTACAGTTGCAAGACGATTTGAAAGACATCGAAGAACTAATAAACAAAACCATAAACGAAGAAACAGAAGAGGATATCCGTTTACCATCCAACATAAAACCGACCCATTACAGATTACGTCTGTTTCCAATTCTTGACGAATACTCAGAAGATAACTTTACTTACACAGGCGAAGTGAAGATAACAGTCAGATGTTTGAGCAAAACCAACAAAATCGTGTTGAATCTTGAAGATTTGGACATTAGAGAGTCCAATGTAACAGTCTCCACATTAGAAACGACGATAATACGTCACGAAGCCCACAAAGAGAGCGACTTGGACGAACCGGAAAGCTACCAGAAGAACGCGACGAGTCATAACGATACGGTTATTATAGTGGACGCAAATGAGGATAATACAACCGAAGAGGTGTTGATCGGAAAAGAGATAAAATCGCTTGTAATACAAGAAGTGTACAAAGAGGACAGCAACTTTAAGTTGTTCATCGTGATGAGGAATCTTCTGGAAGTTGACCACAACTACACCATCAACATCAAGTTTTTTGGAAACATTACCAACAACTTGGTGGGCTTTTACAGGACCAATTACAAAGACCAGTCGGGCCAAATCAGGTTGAGTTGGTTTTTTCCACACAAATTGCTTATTTAGTCGTGTTTAGGTGGCTGGCCACGACCTACTTTCCTCCAATTTTTGCACGTCGCGTCTTCCCTTGTTTTGATGAACCCAATTTTAAGTCGTCATTTGAAATCAGTATTGCCCGAAGAACTAACATGACAGTTCTTAGCAATATGCCGCTGAGAGAAACCGAACCAATGTGAGTATAGCGTATTTAGTATGGCAAAGTTTGAGAGTTTTGACGACAGAACTAATGCGCCTGGATGGGTTTGGGACCATTTCGAACGATCTCTTCCAATGTCCACTCATTTGGTGTCGTTTACAATCTGCGACTTTCACAACTTGCGCAGCGTTTCCACCGCTCCTGGGCCTATAATCAATGTTTGGGCACCAGAGAGCGATTTACCAAGGACTCGATACGCTTTGGCGGTCACCCAAAGCATTTTAATGTTTTTGGAGGACTATCTAGGCATCAAATATCCTCTCCCTAAAATCGACTTGCTGGCAATTCCAAATTTTGCACGAAGCGCCATGGGCAGTTGGGGAATTCTTTCGTTTCGCAAGTCGGGAATATTGATAGACGAGTTATCAAAGAACTGGGAAATAAAACAGCACATATTCATTACGCTTGCCCACGAGCTCGCACACCAATGGTTTGGAAATTTAGTGACCATGAAATGGTGGAACGACTTGTGGCTGAACGAAGGAATAGGAAGCTTTATAGCGGAAGTGGTCCAGACCAGCGTAAGTAACTCTCAATTTACGTACGGCTCTCATAAATCTCTTGAAGTTGAAGCCGAGGTGGCAGAGCAGCAACGACTTTCCTTTACGCGTCATGTACAAGAGCTTCAGTTTGGACAGCCTGAAGTCAACGCACGCAATTCAAACCGACTTCAAAAAAACCTCGCAAATAGAGCAAATTTACGATACTATTATTCCGAGCAAAGGAACGAGTTTGATCAGGATGTTGAACTACACGCTGACAAGACCCGTGTTTAGAGAAGGCCTCCAGTACTATTTGAAAAGCTTGTCGTATAAGTCCACGGACCAGGACACGCTTTGGGGGTCGTTAACAGAAATTGCCAAGAACTCGAGTGTCCTACCTGAAGATGTTACTGTTAAGACGTTTATGGAGTCGTGGACTAAGCAGAAAGGATATCCGTTTGTGACAGTCGATCGAAATTACGAAACAGGACAAGCTGTGGTGTCCCAACAAATATTTATTCAAGACAACATCAACAACAACACTCTTTGGTATATACCACTAACATACATGACAACCGATGATGTAATTAAATATGATTGGTTGAAAAACGAGTGGAACACCACTCTGAACATTACAACACCCGGGAAGACGTCTTGGGTTCTTTTTAACATCGAACAAGCCGGTACCGTGTGTAATAACTGAAAATTTGCAAGCTGAAGTTTGGTTTTAGGATATTTTCGAGTGAACTACGACACCCACAATTGGAAGCTGCTTATTCAACAACTCTTCCGTCAACCTGGTGAAATTCCAGTAGCAAGTCGTGGCCAACTCATCGACGATGCCTTCGAAGTGGCTCAAATGGGAATACTCAACTACAGCATCCCTCTAACTCTCACGAAATACCTAACTTATAAAGAACCCAACTATATTCCGTGGGTGGCAGCTCTTTCCAGTCTCCAAGAGATCAAGTTTATTATAAACAACTACGAATACACTGGCGCTTTTGAAAAGTACATGACCAAGCTCATAAAACACAAATTCGATTCTTTGGGAACACGAGAGAAGAGTAACGAGACCCAAAATGACAAAATATTGAGGTGGAAGTTGATCAATGTAGCGTGTGAGCTGAGGTACGAGCCGTGTCTTCGTTGGGCCCAACACGAATTTTACACTTGGATGGAACAAGCTGATCCTGATAACAAAAACCCGTAAGATTTTTTTTTAAACGTAAGAAAGTTTTTATTTGGTTTTGTAGGATATCATACGAGTACAGACCTACCGTTCAATGTATAGGTATTAAAACTGGAAGTTTGCGTGAATGGGATTTCCTCTGGAACCGCACGTTATCCTCACAGATTTCACCCGAAGACTTGAAAACCGCATATTTGAGTCTTGGGTGCACCCACGACCCTTGGTTAATCAACAGGTAATTATTAAGTGCTAATCCAAAAATATTTCAAATTGTTCCAGATATTTGGAGCTGTCATTGAGTGGAAACATCACTTTGGAATACATACCATACGTTTGGCAATCCATCAACCATTTAGTTGGTATTAGAACCGGTTTCCACTTCTTGAGGTTGAATTGGGAAAGAGTCTACAAAATCTACGAAGACGTGTATTTGGTGTTGAGCGCAATATGTCAAGATTTCCTCGCTTATTTGTCAACGGAAATCGACTTACAAGATGTAAGCACTTTTAATTGGGGAATTTCCAAATGGCAATACTCTTTTCAGCTGACGCAATTCTACAAGCTTCATCAGAAAGACTTGAAATCTGTAGCTTCGCTGATGCAAGCTTCTGTCGATGCAATCAAGATCAGGATCAGTTGGAGGGAGAGGCATTTGAGCTCGGTTGTGTCGTGGCTGAAAAACCAAACTTTGATTTATTAGATTTGATATTGTGTAGTTAGTTGTTTTGTAACATATTGTTATCAGTCTTATTTAATAAAGTAGATGATAAGGATGCAGTACTATTTCATTCCCTCTAAGACCAACTATTTCAAATTCACATTGTCCTGTTGATAAATCTGTAATTAATTGCAAAACAACAAATTATTATCACAAATTAACAAGGCTGCAATTAGGAGAAAAAAATATAATTAAAAAACTACGCTTGACAAAATATTACTAATTAATCCTAAGGTACAAATTATAAACGAGATCTAATTGTATGTTGCCAATTAAGTGAAGAATGAACAAAAACAGAAATTTTGCACAATAATGAAATAAAGTACAATTGGGCATTTATTAAACAAAACATAATTCGGTACTCACCGATTCAATACTACAAATCCATTCAACAACCAAACGCGTTTTTTATTTTATGTAAGTATTCTGAAAGCGGTAATTACACAAAAGCACTAATAGCAGCCTTACAAAATCAAGAGTCATGGCCAAAAATAACAACAAATAATTCAGAGGAACAAACGTGGTATTAAAACGAATTGTTTCTTGGGCCCAACTCGCATAAAGTTGATTTTCAACTTAAACGCTGGTTTAATACTGCAATATGAATATTTGACAAATCTAAATAACCGTCCCACATTAGGGTAGTAATTAAAAATATTGATTTGAAGTAATATATCTAAATAAGCATAACTCTGCACGTTCAGTGTAAAGTAACAATTCACCAGCGATGGGTTTCACGATAAACGCAAGTCGAAAGTCAAATCGTCAATTTTATTTCATTTTAATTGTTTTAGGACTACGATCTGCGTAAAACGTTTGAAACCGAGCGATGGTTACTACTGCTGTCTGGATTTTACCCAAGACGCGAAAAAATTTCGAATTGGGCGTACAATTTTAGCGCTTTCATAAATTTGCTAGTTTCGTTTGGACAACTATTTTCGATGCTCGTGCAAATGACGATTGACCGCAACGATTTGTCTAAGCAAACCGAAAGTTTGTTGTATTTCATGACGCATCTCACGTTTCTCTGCAAGCTGTCCAATTTTCTCTACTGTAAGGGCAAACTGCTCGAGGTTGAAGACATCTTAGCCCTGCCTATTTTCTACGGATTTCAACACGAACGGCTCAAGTTACTTGAAAGCAAAGTGAATTCCTGCAAACTAGCCGCGAAAGTATTTCGAATTTTGTGTTTCATGACACTTTTGCTATATTTATTAGTACCTATGTTGGATTCAAGCAAGGGACTGAGTTTACCGCTCCCAGGATGGACCCCCTTCGACGTGCAGAAGTTTTATTATCCCATTGCAAGTTTCCAGATTCTCAGTCTAGCAATTAGTGCTTACAACAACTCGACCATTGATATTTTAACATGTATGCTAATGAGTGTGGCTTCTGGCGAGTATAAAATTTTGAAGGAAAATCTAAAATGCTTGGATTTCAAACCAAGAGCACTGGCCACGAAGGAGATGATTGCTTCGCAGTTTACTCGTTATGTTCGACACCACAAGGAGATTGTAAATTTTGTGGGTAAAGTAGAAGCAATCTTTTCCATGGGTATATTTCTTCAGTTCTTCGCGAGCATTGTTGTGTTTTGCTTCACAGGCTTTCAAATGCTCGTGGTATGCACAATTTCTTCAAATAATCGTGTGTGAAAGCTTGGAATTTCAGGTTCCGATTCATAACTTAAAGTTTTTTTTTCTAATTGTGTATTTCACGTGTATGATATGTCAAATCACCATGTATTGCTGGCATGGACATGATGTCATAATAACGGTAATTTCATGCTTTTTTTAATTATTTGTTGTACAATTTCTGCTTGAAGAGCAACACAATTGGGCAATTCTTTTACATGTCCAACTGGTACGAAGCCGATGTGGGTTTGCGTCAAAATTTTCTAATATTTTTGGAAAATACGAAGAAACCATCGGTATTTACTGCTGGGAAATTGATTACTTTGTCTCTAGCAACACTCACAACAGTAAGTTTATGTCAGTCCTTACAATTTCACTAGATTTCTTCAAATCACGTAAATGAAAAATGTATCATTCGTGTTGTGTTTCCAACCGACTAAATTACGAGTATAATTACTAATAGCACCTAACATCGTTCAACAGTGGGGTATTATTAGCTAAATAAATAACTAAGCAATCACCTAACTGAAAATCCACTTGACAAGTATTAATATTTCACACATGATATGGGATGGTAATTAAAACTATTGATCGGTTCTTGTTGTCGCTTCATTTACATTCAAATGTAGTATTTGCTTGCGTCGATATATGTATAATTAAAGCTCGCCTGTCAGAGTTTGAAAATATTTGTTTGATTTCATCCAAGTTCTTCAATCGACTACGTAGAATTTCAAAATCAGTTTAATTTATTGTGTGTTTGCAGAAGCAAGTTCAGACCAGCGGGGATAAATAAAAGATGTTTCGTAAGTTTTAGTAAAATACTCGTAGATGTAATAAAAAACGAGGCAATTGAGTATAGTTTTATTTATTAGAATTGCATAGAGAAAACAAATATTTGTATTAACTAAGTATGCTAAATCCAAGTGAGTTAGACCAACTAAATTTTAAAATAACAGTAAAAGACAAATAGGACATCTAAATATTGAAATAATTCTACAAAATGTACCACGATAAAAAATATAATTATAATGATCGTGAAAAATAAGGCCAAAAATTATGTACATAATAAATGTTTTACTAATACAACCATTATTTTCAGATTCTGCGATCGTCGTATTCCTATTTTGCAGTGTTACAACGTTTATACACACCCTCTTAGAATCGTTACTAAAACTTATCTAAAATATCAATTTTTTGATGTAATAGCTTAAATAGTAAAATAATAATAAAAAGTTTGTCCCGTTTCATATATGGCTCAAGGATCACGGAACAGCTAGAATACTGTGAATATTGGCTGAAAAAATATACAAAAACTTGTATTAATCAAAGTTTACGATATAACGTGCGTACAAATAAAAACGGAGGCTCGGGGGACATGGAATCTTGCTTTTGTATTATTTTTTACAGTGTATACGTTTATAATTGACAAATCATGACATTTGACAGCAACTATCAATCAAAAATTTGCTCAAACGAAGACGCACCTATGTAAATACATATCTGTATATCACTTCTGAATTTGATTTGTATTTTTATGTCAAAAAAAAGGTAAAGTACTAGTTGTAAAGAAATAAATAAACATTATACTGTTTATGGAATTACATAAATAACTCGATAACGAAATAAATATGACAGATAAGATAGTCTGCATTCTTTGATATACCGCTCCCAGAGAATTTTTTACATTAAAATTTGCATTAAAAGAAGCACTTGTTTTAGCAAAGACAGATTTTGCTTTTATTTTGAAACCACCTGTTCCATTCTATTATGTACTATTCTTAATTAATCACTGTATATGCAAATGTTGAGATTTTAGTTAAGTTCTGTTAACTACCAAATAAGACGAAAATTTAATTGTTTGGTAAAAAATGTGTATCAAGTGATCTAGCATTACAAATAATGCTTTTAGCAACAATTCAACAGATCGATAACTAACAGAAACATCATTTGGTTACTGTGAAACGACACAAGAAAATTTTCTAAATCATTTAACGTGACTACGATTAATAGAAATAATAAGTTGTTAGCTGAAATAATTACGTGCGTACAAATAAAAAATGATTAAGTGTAGGTCCTGAAATAACTTTCAAATTTATTAAAGTGTAGAAAATACTTGATCTTCAGATAGAGAAATTTGAAATTATATTTTTTGTTGACAGCCGTTTCGGGCACGATGCATAAGATACATTTAATGTCTTTTTTAGCAAATCCATCTCCAGGCGTCGGCTTAGACGTTTTTTCAGCAATTATTTACTTGACAGCACAGATTACTCCAGATGACTGACTCAATGCAAATATTTTGGCGGAATGACCTTTAACGACCTTCAAATTATGTAGCAGTTTTCAGATGGCGCATCGATCAAATTTTGCGGCAAATTTAAATAATCTCTCCTCTCTTTATAGGTAGGAAAAATGCTATTATATTTTGAATATTTTATGATTTACACGTCATACAAACAAACAATTTTATAAAAATCAATTTATTATATTACATAATTTAAATTAAGCAAAATTATACCCAAAATGTTAACAATTACATTTCTAAGATAGGTAAAACTTACACATATGTTAATTACTTGGGGTTATTATATAATAATGGAAATTTTGAAAGACTTGCTGGACAACAAATAGAGCAACCTGGCTTACTTCTGCAAATTCATACACAAAAATAAGGAATAATGAAGCCTAATATCTAACGATGCCGAAAAGTGTTTTTTGCAAACCCTCCACTTTTGCTTTAGATTGGAATTTTGGACGTTTAGAGCTTCTTGCCACAGTTTTGCTCTAGAATTATGTAATTAGATTTCCTGAATTTGTTGTATTAATAAAACATCCTTACCTTTCTTGACTTTTTGGAAAACAATGCAGTTTCTCCGCTTAGTTTTCACCAACACCACAAATAATGTAAAAAAGACCAATCTGTCGCTTAAAATTTTTCACAAATTCAACATACAAGCAAGTTTTGACATTTACTGGCTTGATTATAATTGCAGCAAAATGCTGTTTTTTAAATATTAGTCAGAAAAAAAGCAACAAGCGTAGAAACAGTCACGCTTTGCAAAAAACACGGAATTGTACATTGTTCAATTTATAATACTTAGTAAAAATTTTGGGCCTTTTATTTGAATTTAAATAAAGGTTTTTGTAGTGACATCTAGCGGTCGTACAAAGTATTAGCAACTACTACAGCGCCTCTACATTTGCTCATGGTATCTGTGACAAAGATGTCATGCGCCTAGTTTAAATGTGTAGAAAAGAGATAGCTCCGGACAAAATCGCCCTATGAAGTCAGTCATCTGGAGTAATCTGTGCTTGACAGTTATTGTAAAATGTCATGTAAAATGTCAACAATGTCTACACTGTGAAAAATATAATAACCGGTAGATTTCATGCTTTCCTCCCAATCCATTTTTATTTGTACCCACGTTATAATGTCAACATGTCCAAAATTGTTGCAGGTTTTTGTCTTAGCAGCAAGAATCATTTAAATTTCGTATTTATTTAAAGAAGTACGTATTGCAAAAAATAAACTTGGAATATTTACGTTTCTGTATAAAAAGAAGATTCGATTAATTTTTTTAAATGGTTGATATTTAGTACTTCTTGTGGTACTTCTTTTGCATCTGACAGAAATGTACATAATTTAATATAGATAGATATATATATTTTTTAAATGTGTAATTGTTTTGAAAAAGTATATTTGAATTTCATTGTTTGGTCCTTGCTAAATATCGTCAGTAAAATGGCAAAACCACATATATATCTGCGAAAAGTAAAATTTTATAGGAAACAGAAAAAAGTATCTGATTCGTCATATTTTGACTTTGTGTATTTTTTTATAAATTATAAAAATACAATAATACAAACGCCTTTTATGTTGATCACGAATTGTTTATCACGCACAATACATCAATGAGATTCTTGCACTAAAATCTCTAACTTAGATCTTTTATCAGTTAAGTGGTATTACCATTTTACCGACGATAAACCTACAAATTTTTACGCATTAATAAATGCAAAGAATAACAAAGTTATTACGAAAAAACAAAATATGTCTCAAATTCGGATCAATTCCTTATATCATATGGATCGTGCCCGATACAGTTGTCAACATAAAACTTAATCTCGAATTTCACTTACAGAAATTTAAACAAATCCTGTACAATTCCTGTACTTATTATTCTTCAAGAAGAATAAGAAGAAAAAGCTTGATTTGATGCCCTTGTGATGGCTTTTTGCGCTTCTGTTTTTTATATGTCTGTAGTTTAGTTATATTTTCTGGTGATTTAACTTCTTTGCGTAGCACTTTGACAGTAGAAGGATTTTGTTTTCATAAATATAACCTATTTTAAACTGACTTCAATCACACGTGTTAGACTTAAAATAAAACTAACAAACAATGGGAAAAGTAAGCCCCATACTTGCATAATAAAATATCACACTAAATTTCTCAATTGCAAACAGACTCAGCGATACTTTGAAGCAAAAAGCACCGAACCCTCGTCTGAAGCAAAAAGTGAATCCTCAGGAACACCCGCAGTCAAAGAACCTGAGATTTACAACATAAATCCTAAATTTAAGCCATGGGGACGCAGAGCTGCCGACAAACACGACCACAAAAAATCTCAACAGTGGAAAAAGAAAAAAATTGTTAAAAGAATCCCTAACCGGAACCCAAAATTCAAAGGCAAGCCAAAGATCCCTGACGAACTGCTCAAGAAACATGAGCGCGGCGAGGGTGTCGACATCAATGACATCAAAACAAACGTCCATAAAAAACGCTTTAAGTACAAAGAAAAGCTTGCAAAATTTGCAGTGGAGCAAGCGGCGAGAGCCGAAGTTCTGCTAACTGAAGAAGCTGGTTATCTTGAAGCAGACGAGGGCGAGACCACGACTCAGTTCACCCAAAAACAAATCGCTGAGAGCGTGGACATAACGGCGGCCACAAAACACTTTGATTTAAAGCTGGACAACTTCGGTCCGTACAGAATGAAATATACAAGAAACGGACGGCACATGTTGTTTGGCGGCAAGAAGGGCCACGTGGCCGCGTTTGATTGGGTCACAAAGAAGCTGCACTGTGAAATGAACGTCATGGAATCAGTCCACGACGTTTGCTGGCTGCATTTGGAAACAATGTTTGCGGTGGCTCAAAAAGACTGGGTTTATATTTATGACAGTCAAGGAATCGAACTGCATTGTCTTAAGAAGCTGAACAGCGTCACTAGGATGGAGTTTTTGCCATACCATTTTTTGCTCGCCACGTGTGTAAGTTGTTTGTACTGAACTAGAGGGGCTTGATTTTAGGGTTAAACATTTCAGAGCGATTTGGGGTTTTTGAGTTGGTTGGACGTTTCAATAGGTCAGATGGTGTCCCAGTTTAATACGCACTTAGGCCGGCTGACAATGCTCTGTCAGAATCCTTGGAATGCCGTTATGTGTTTAGGCCATGCAAAAGGGGTTGTGTCAATGTGGTCCCCAAATTCACGCGATCCATTGGCTAAAATGTTATGCCACAAAGCACCACTAACCGCCGTTCATGTGGACCCCAGAGGATTGTATGTTCTAACAAATTATTGTAATTTTTTGCTAAATTGTTGTCGATTGTTGTCAGATACATGGCGACTGCTGCCAGTAACAGGGAAGTGAAAATTTGGGACATACGCAACCTTGAAGGTCCCGTGCAAGAATACAAACTGATCACAGCAGCCAATCACTTGAATTTTTCGCAAAAAAATATGCTAGCACTTGGAATGGGTAACGTTGTTGAAGTTTACAGGTTTGTGTGATATTTTTCGAGTCCAGACGTGTTATAAAGTGGAAAAAATATTAGGGATTGTTGCACAACTGCAGCAAAGCGGGCCTATTTGCGTCACCGTTTCAACACCTCCATTGGAAATCTAAATTTTTGTCCTTATGAAGACGTGTTGGGAGTTGCAACGGCTAAAAGCGTTTCCAGTTTGTTAGTGCCTGGGTCTGGTGAGCCTAACTTTGACGCGCTAGAAGCCAATCCATTCCAAACGAAGTCGCAAAGACGAGAAGCCGAAGTTAAAGCTTTGTTGGAAAAGGTGCAAAGAGCTGTGCAAAAGAAATTAAATTTTATATTGTTGCTCGTAGATTCAACCTCAACTTATCACCTTAAATCCCACTACCATTGCAGAAGTTGATGGGCCGACATTGAAGGATAAAATAGAAGCAAGAGATAAACTTCTTGTAAGTTGCGTTTGAGGTCGATTGTGGGTTAATAGTGTTTTTACAGCACGTTAAGGTGCCAAAAATTGATTATACGCCCAGGAACAAGGCAAAGGGTAAAGGAGGCTCGGTTAAGATAGCTAAAAACAAAAAGATTGTTCAGGAACAAGCTAAAAAGGTAAATTTGAATTTGGACGGGGTGTTTTGTTAATTTGATGATTGCAGGAGTTTATTAAAAACGTGAAAGACTTGATTCCCAAAGCAGAAGGCAGTAGACAGAAGCAAAAACCTGCAACGATTTTGGACAGGTTTACAACAAAAAAATCATAAATTTCATGTTATAATTTTTATTATTTCATCTTGTAATTGATCCCTATTAGTTGTGGTCACCTGAAATGTAAATAAAGTTTTGGAATACATTTTTGTGTGTTTTACTGTAATCAAGTGGTTGTTTTTGTCGTTTCTGATCCGCTGAACCAATGGAGGACCACTTTTTAGAGGAATTGTTGCTAAAACTATAATGTTGGGATCTGCAATTACTTTCTCAACACTGATTTCAAACTTTTTACTAAACAACTCCATTTTTCCGATTTCGTCGATGATAATGACAGACCCTAACTGAAATCGTCTTTCTTATAAAAACATTAAACAGGAGATTATTATACTTGGTTCAATACTGGAAGTGCAATTCGTTCAAAGTCATCAAGTTGGACATTGTAGGTTCCGACTTTATATTTACAGGGCTCGCCTGAACTGAAACAACGTTCCCATGTTTAACTTATTCAATTAAACGTGAATATATTGAACCTTTTCCGTGCCAAAACCCCTCGTACACCATCCAAAGTGACAATATCAAAACCCTGTCTATGGTTGTTACGGTCACGTATTTCCTCAGTATAAAAACCGTTCACTTCTACATTAGTTTGTTTAAGTTTTTCTGCAATTTTTTTCGTTAGGGTTGTCTTCCCAACGCCTGGCAGCCCCTGCAAAATGATTTTTTTCATTTCGAATATTTTCAAAAATTTGAGGTTGAAGGAAGCTTGACATTTGTTGCAAAGCGACATCTGTGATTAACTGCAAACTCATAAACACTCAATTCTGCAATTACGTAGATGCGGTAGTGTTACCAACATGCTCAGGAATAATAAGCAGCTCCCAACAGATGTCTCTTTTTCTTTTAGCCAAATTTTGGCGTCTCTTAAATTTAAGAACGGCTTTCTTCAACTATAAACTTTATTTAATAATTAACAAGGAGTGCAGACTGTATAAGTATGGGTATCGGTATCAGTTTCATGATGAAATGCCAAAGGATTGTAAAATGTTGAAATTTAAACCGTCTCCAACTTGGCAAGGTCCCTCCGGACTTCTTTCGAGCATAATTTTGAAGTGTAGGTAACATGTGTACAAATAAAAAAATTAGAATAAGATCTGTGTGGTCTAGTTTTTTCAGTGTATACGTTTGACATTGAGCAATCATGATATTTGACTGAAACTGTCAACCAAAAAGTTGCAAACCGACCCCCGGAGGTGGAACTTGTTAAAAAAAAACATTAAAAGTCTCTTAAACATGGTGCCGAAACGGTTGCCAACAGCAAACTTAATGCTAAATTTTTCCACCTTAAGATTAAACTTTTTCTACCTTCTAACAAATTCCGAATTGATTTCATGGCCTACTTTAAATCTTTTTTTATTTCTAGTCACTTTATTATTTCAGCTAACAACTTATTTCTATTAATCGTAGTCACTTGAAATGTTTTAAAATATTTTCTTGGGTCGGTTCACAGTAATCAAGTTGTGCTTTTATTGGTTTTTGATCCGTTGAATTGTTGCTAAAAGCATCTTCAGTAATATTCTTATGTACATTTTTACCAAACAACTACATTTTCATTTTATCTTGTAGTTAACAGAACTTAATTAAAATCTCAATCTTGGCATAAACAGTAAATTATTGATAAAAGTTTAGAAAATAATTTGAATTTTGAAATTGACACGAGTGGCAAGATATTATAATGAATGTCTTACATGATACAATAATATTAAAGCTTGTTCCAAAATTCAACCAAAATCTGTCTTTGCTAAAAGAAATGCTTTTATCGATGCAGTAACATTGCAAAAAAATGCTCTGGGAGCGGTAAATTATGAAATGTACACTATCTTATCAGTCATATTTATTTTATGGTCGACTTATTGTAATTTCATTAAAATTAGCAAGTTTATATATTTCTTTACAAAAAATCGATACGATGATTTTTATTTTTTTTCACCTAAATATACAAATAAAATTAATAAGTTATATTTATATAATAATAAAACGCGGCCGCGTAAGCCTTGAAATAACCGACTAAAGCGCAAATGGTTCAAGATTAATTATTTTTCCGTTTAATACTTCGTTAGATCTTATCGTTAAGGAATACAAAATTTGGAACTGTTTTTCCTTAACACAGATTTTAATTCTAGATTATTATTTAGAAGAAGGCATCAAAACATTTCTTTTGAATTATATTTCTATTTTTTTGCTATCAGAATCCATCTACAGGCAAATTAAATTTAGTCGCTTTTCAAGACCGTATTATGACATTTATTTCTTCATTTGATACAATCGCTTAATTTAATGGCTCCTTTGAACTTAGAAGTTCTTTGTTTTTTAACCTTTATAAACTTCAATTACTTTTAACAACACAAGAGTTTTCAAAACAAAAAGAAAAGCAGTTAATTTGAAACTATGTGTTTCAAACTTGGGCATGTTATGTGCGTACAAAAATAAAATAAAACCGCGTGGCCATCGAATAACTTGGACGTTTAATACAGTGTAGCAATATTTCTACCTCGATTTGAAAAAAATTGAAATTATGTTCTCTGATTTGAACACAATGCATAAGATACATTTAATGTTTTCCTCGACAAATTCCATCTACAGATCTCGGTTTAGACGCCGTTTTTGCCCAAACGTGAGTCTCAGCTCCTGTCATGATTTGAGATTTCTAAAAGTTTACACTTTAAAAAAATAAAACAAAAGCTAGATTAAGCTATAGAATCAAGCCTCCGTTTTTTTGTACGCACTTTATATCCTTAAATTTTGTTAGATAGGACGTTCTAGATTGAGACAGTCTAAATGTCGACATTGTTACATCTTTACATTTCAAACTGTATAAACTGAATACATTTTCTGGTACATATAAGAAGGAATTTTTAACCAAAGAAAACCGTTTTAAAATCCCATGAGCTCAGTCCGAGTTACACCTATTTTAAAAAGTGTTAAAAACACCCCAAACTATTGGAGAAACGCTTCAACTGTCAAGCGGTTAGTTACGATTATTCACTCGAGTGTTGCGACTTGAATATTGTATTACATTGTAACACGTGCAGTACGTAAGCTGACGGACAAATAAACAACATCGCTTAATATTTTAATAAAAACAAACAACATTTATAAAATTGAGATTTAAAGAACATCATTTAGACATTAACACAATAAAACAGAATACACGTCTTATTTATGTAGTGATTATTAGATATATACATCGTAATTGACTAGGTCCTTTTATTTGTTGTTATAATTATGCAACACCCTAGGAAATCAAGTTGGCTTAGAATTATTACATCACTAGTGCTGTAAACTTAACAATTGTGTAACGGAACCGAACGACAGCATTTAAGTCGACGTTTTGATACAAAAATACGTAAACCCTAAAAGTTAGATGAATCTTTTGCTTTAGAGACGCTGAGCTATTATTTGACTAGTCGCTAAATTAATGTACGATATCACAGTTGAAGAAAACTAATTTACAAAGTCACACAGTCAACTGAAGTGGAAACTACAAGAATCGAACACTTGTTGTACAATATTTTAAATCCCAATGGATCCGGCCGGGCCTCGCTATTTAAATTTTTTTATTGAGTCTAGAACCGACAGAAAACGGACTAAGCTATCTAACTAACGACACTGCTATTGTGTGTAATATAAAAATAATGTCTAACTGAGTGCTTGGCTAATTTGTGTTGAAATGAACTCTACGAAGCTAAGAGCACCTGTGAAGTCTTCTATAATTTAATTTGTGCTGTTTCGGCTGAATTGATAAGAAACATATCAGCCGCGAACCGCAATTAGCTTGTTAAAAATGAATAACGCCGATGCATTATGCAATTGATGGAGCCAATTAAAATTTAATTATCTCTTTATGTTATTTTCACCGTTAAATCCAAACTAATTGGTTGGTTCTAAGCGTGCAACACTTTGACGTCAGTGTTGATAATTACCGTTAAAAATGTCTAAAAGCGCACATTTCCCCCTCTAGCTTATCATTAAATTTATATCAACATCGAGTTATTTGGTAGGGGCGGATAGATCCAGTGAGATTTAGGGAATTTTGTGATTGTTGTCGATTGATGGAGTTTATGCCATCCTGAGCGTGCTGGGGGAAGGTGAGCAGGAATGGATCACCCTGTGGGTGGGCGATCCAGGACTTCCAGTCGATAAAGTAGTCGTCGGATGCCTGGTGCGGACGTGACGTCACAAGGGGTAGAGTTCATGTTGACCCACTGAAGAGTAAGACACGCTACTCGGGGCGCTCTCCACCACGTGGGAGTTAAAATAGGGCTGCAAACACACCATTTAAAGAAAATTCACCATTAATTATTGGAAACACGTGAATTTGCGGAAGTTGTTACATCTTGCAAGTCTAGTTGCGAGTGAAAGATCGGAACGGACTACTAACTAACGGGGACCAAAATAGAACGCACAAGACCGGACATAATTCTTGGTTCAAGCAATTAAGTGCAAAGGGCACGAAATCTTTCAAGTGCAAGGAGATTATAATTCGTGCTCATAAATTTCTACTAGTTTCTGCTAGACCGTGCCGACATTCTTAAAAGAGCCACCGATTTGTTTTCGTTAGGACAACTTTTGCGAATTGTTCGTCCTCGCTGAGTCGACAAAAACTAATAGCTATCATTTGGCCGAGCTGCAAGTGATCATTACGAAGCAGTTCCTCGAGGACACGACTCTTATTCCGATTCTTTCGGCGCTCATAAACAACCCGCAATCACAACTAGACTCGTCCTTCAAGTATGCAGAAAGCAAACTAATCCGTGATTTTCGCTCTTGCCGAATGCAATTAGCTGGCATAACAATGTTTTATTCATGACCCGCCTTCAATTCGGAATAATTTCATTACGCGATTAATATTTTCTGCATACTTTGCCCGACCAGTTGAGGAAATCCCATGCGGGTTAATTCACATCAAACTAACATTTTTAGTGTAAGACATCGACCTGGAGCAGCGATGAGAGATAAATGTTAAACACGGAACGTTCGAGAAGAAGTGCACTAAGATCTACGGAAAACACAACAGCGATTTGTGCAAAGCCAGCGAACGTCTCGTTGAGTGAAATTAGTGGAAGAAATGCACTTCCCAACCTCCGAACGCAATAAACTTTTTAACGAACTAATCTCTGCTTTTAATTGAAGAAAATGGAAAAATCTCGCAGTCGGATCCAATTTGAATACATCAATTACCACAGCGACAGCGGTGCAAAGAAGCCACAAAGTAAGTGTTAAACACAACATGAGAATGAAATAAGACAGTAAATGTGAGACACCGAGACGACATCTCGTAGTTGAGTATTGGACTGGTTGGGGTTAAAAAGCCATGTTGTATTTGATTAGGACGAAGGAGGATGTTTGTGGAAATTAAGTCCAGTCCAATACGTACGAGTTGATTGAAAATCCACATACCTTGAGCACACGAGACCTGCGGAGGAAAGGAGAAGCAAGGAGAGTATTTAAAAATAGAAAAGTGAAGTGGAGCGAGTGAAAGGCAAGTTGGGGGCAATCTCCATGGAGGGCCGAGGCGGGGCCGTGTGCTAAATGTATGTCTGCTCGCAGGAGTTATGGCGAAGGGAGTATGAAGAGTAATAGCGCTGCGATGAGAACCTCTGCAACAATTACAGTTATCAATCAGAACGCCACGACGCTATCAAAATATTTATTGGAAATGTGATCGGCACGTCGACGATTTGTGTGCCGCGAAAGACATGTCGAACTCGTATTTATGTAAAATGTATAATGTGTTTGCATTCAGGACGGGTAACTCCACGATGCATCAAATTCAAGGTACAGTTCGTACTTACAAATCACGAAAATCCGTCTCAACTCGCTAAAAAACAAATCATTGCAAATCTAAAAGTGGACGTTTAAATGTCTGTGTTGTTAGTCAGTGAAGACCTGCTGCAATTGCTAATTCTTTGTTGAAGATTCACTCCCACTAGAGACCTGGATAACTCGAAAGTGCTTTTTATTACCTGGCTGGGTTTGCTTCGGAAAGCGGGCTGGTAACGGCGTCTTACTTGTCTTGGACAGCAAACACACAGAATCCGTAAAAAGGCTCTGAAAAAAATATTTTCTTTAAAACTTTAGCGCCCTGAGTGAACTTAGCTCGCTACACTAATAGTTTAGTGTATTAGAATTGTTTCACCAATCCCATTGTAAAATTAACCAGCGCCAGTTCTAAAGTGGCAATTATGGCGGAGGCGCCGGGAAATTAACACAAATTTACGAACACCATTGGCATTTTATTATATAATTTTTCCGCTAAAATTAAACTTTTGACTTGACAAGAACGGCTTGAATAAATCCGTTATAAATGTCAGGTACAGTTTCGCTTCTTTTTCTATTTCTTGTCGCGAGTTGCACCAAAGAACTCAATTCCCAGGAGACAAGATCTTATATCCTAAGGCAACACTTGGTCGTGTTGCTTAAGCCTTCCAACGACTATCCAATATTTCGTCGTGCCACTCTTTTTATTCTTTATTAAAAGATACTAACGGCTGCCGGATTTGATAAGGATTAAAGTCTTTATGCAAGGTTTGTTGAACTCAGGCAGCAAATAGATTCCTATCTAACCGGATTTAATTTTAGTTCCCCATTTCTGATTAATCTCGTTAAAAATAACGCTCAGGAAGCAAATCGGCAAAGTTTGGCTGTTAAAAGCTCAAACTTGTTTGCTACCAACAAAAATTTCGTAAGATATTTTATAAACGTTAATTGTGATTTAATGAGTCCATTGCATCGAATAAATTGGTATTTACTTCCGAAATTAATTACTGTAAACTCTACTCAATTAGGTAGACAGACTTTGATTGATGGTGGCCAAAAACAGACAAAGCAACTTTAACGTGGCCGGAATTTATTTCCACAAAAAGTGAGGTCAGATAAGGCACATCTGCAGCTCTCTTTCAGAATCCAAGACTTATTTCCGCTGGATCCAGCATGTGTTTTTACAAATTTATGATAATATCGTGCATGCTGATTTTTTCGCATGACCAGAGATCTGCGATGCTCGAATGCGCCTTTCGGGATATTGAATTTCCAATAAGTTTTCAGGCGACCTTGCAGTGCTTAAAAATCAACACGTTTTGCTTTGTTTGCTCGGTTTTGTGTAAAATATGCACCGTCGTGGGCGTGTGTGCTTGAAATCGAGCACTCAACTTATTGTGTTTTAATTCCAAGACGCTCAGTACTAAAGCCGAACTTTTAAAGCTCCCCTAATAGACTTCGCTCGGGGAATTACTTAGGGCTCTTACTGCTCCTTCCGGAAGTTTATTTAGTTTTGCATGGCCCCACATAGTTGTAATCATCGACGAATCAGGCGATTTGGAATTTAACGAAAATTTATGGAATGTCGGTGCTTGTATTAGGAACAAATTCCATCTAAAGGCCACAAATGTCTTAGACCCTCATTAATAATTGTTCTAGTGGATTAAACCGCCCCGTCACATTATAACAATTTGTGTAGGCGCCTCCAAATTTTAATTACTCGTCGAATAAACCCCATTAAAATTTTTCCTATTATGCGATGCATGAATAGCGGCAGGTGTATCAAGTAGAATTTAAGCACAAGCGAATTACGCTCATTACAGTGATGAAACTTCCAACTCCATTAGACACTCTTCTCGACCAAACAAAAGCGCTAACGTCAATCTTTTTTTGCAATTTATAAACCTATGTCAAGTTTCAACGGAGCGAAAGCACGTCAGCGCTTGTGCGGCCAAACAATAAAATTATTTGTTTGCGGCTGAAATTAATGAGGAAGTTGCATGAATCACAATCCGCAACAATTTGTAACGAAAACTCGACGGCTCATAATTGTTCGGCTCTAATTAGCGACGCCTTCGTTCGTTGTTCGAGCTTTAAGAATAAATTTCCAATTGGAGCGCCGCTTTAACCGGGGATTTATGAAGATATTTAGAAGAGCGAGGAGCGAGCGAGTTGGAAGACACAATGTCATTACAGGGCAAATCTTATCGAAGCAGATAAAGACTCAGTGGAGGCGGCACATTACAAATCGTCCTATAAATGACCCGGGGAAAATATTTTTCTTCCGGTTGATTCCTCGGAGTGTTATAAAATCGTTCGTCTTAGCGGGTGCGTTCGGCCTGCAAGACTTAATAAAAATAATTGGACGCAGGGTAAACCCTTGTAAAAACTTTCGGTTTGGGATTTGTCTGTGAAAGTTGCGAGGCAATGACGAAACTTTGTAATTAGCACCTCACCTAAAGTGTCCACGGACGAGACGGGTGTCGTAATTCAAAACTCAAGCGTCTCGGATGCATTCATAAAAATTAAGCACAGAAGGAGCGCGCCGCTCAAGTTGAATGATCTCAATAGTGTTCAATACACACAATGGTTTTTCAAAAGAAGAGGTATTGTGCTCCGGCTCCTTATCGCGACTGATCTGATGAAATAAGCTCGCCATCGATGCGGGGTTACGGTGTCAATTTCATTTCGACGTTCGCGAATAACAGCCTTTCACGCATTTCCTTCTTCATCCGTCATCACTTGTGCGCCCAATCGAGCTTGGTATATTTTTAAAATTTATTCCGTTCGTTTTGTCTCTGCCGACTCCCCGAGGCAAAATCGACTCATCTCCCCTTTTGTAAAAGATAAATCCCAATAAGTTTGTTTTCGCTAAAACACGGCTTTATTAGCAACTCTGTTGTCGCAAACTTGCCTCCGTATTAATGGTCTTAATTGAAACGAGTCTAATTTTGGACCGCGCACTTGTCAACGATTTTAACCTTGCAAATTCCATAATGAGATAAGTTTGCCTCGAACAGTATGTCGATAAGAGCTGGGGTATTAAGCTAATTTAAGGTTTGGACCGAGTACTACATTCACGCTCGTTGTAATATGGAATTAAACCCTTCTGATTAGTTTGCTGCGGTTTTCAAGATTATGCAGAATTAAGTTTAGCGAACGCACACATTGTTTCACGTACACGACGAAAACCCTTAAACCAATATTAATCATGTCGCTCGAAATCGTTCCTTGATTTTTACACTGTCAATTGCGGAAACGCTAAAGAACCTGTCGGGGTGTGTGTGTGGTAGTGTTAATTGCCGTGGGAGCAGTAACACTGCTGAAATTTCATTGCGGTTTGTTAATTCAACTCAACTTGCAAACTTGAGATTATCCTTCGCCTATTTCATATCCTGAACGACGCATTATCACGATTTCAGTAGTTTTGCAAATTGTGCCTGAAACTGCAACATTGCACCAATTTTTGGCCCCGGTTTCGTGAAACTTAATTAAATATCACTAACATGGCCGGCGAGAACTTAGCGCGGCTTACTCGCAATGAATATTAAACTAGGCACTTAATTTAATAAAATGTCACGCTTATCGGCTTCGTTTCGTGGTATTTTTGGTAATAATACGCACCGGATGGATCGATCGGAACCGTACCATCGGCATTATAAGGGATTGGACGGAGTAATGAACTGCAGAGTTACGTACTTGCATTAAATTTAGTAATTAATTTGGGCATAATTGGTCCGCTGCGAAGTACAAACTACCAGCGAGGGATGAGATAATTAGATAGGGAAACAAGGCGATTGTTGATATCCAGACGGATCTTGCAATCAGCGTCAAGGACCAAGAATGGATTAATTGTGAAGAAGAACAAAGCTCACAAAAGGCTTCCATTACATTTGATTTTTTGATCAAATATATTTGACTGAAAACAAATACTACAACTGAACTAAATTTAAATGCTTGAATGAATTATAAAAATTACCTGACAATGAAATTCAATAATGGCTTGAGTTTAAAAAATGATTTGAGACTGGATGGAGTTATAAAAAGAGACCTGATCGAAGCGATAATTACAAACACGAAAATTCATCTGGTCCTGAAAATACAAAAAAAAGTGCGCGCAAAGAGAGGATTTCCAAGAGGTTTTTTTATTTTATATATTGTCTGACTTTGACGCCCAATCGACGTCTAAACCGACGCCTAAATATGGATTTTGTTAAAGAAGACACGAAATGTATTATTTCTATTGTTTCCGAAACGGTTGTTAATAAAAGAGTTAAACTACATATAATTTATTCATCACAAAGTCAAATATATTCTACATTCCGCCCGATATGTTACATATAAATTAAAATACATATATAAAAAAATATAAAATATTTACTTAAGTAATGATTTTTTATCTCATAAAAGTTAAAAATAATAGTGAAGGTGTCAGGCGACAAAAAACTATGGGATTAATCTTGATCGTCCATTGAGACAAAGTATTCTGCAATTTTTGTGTTAAATAACTATTGAATTAAATATTGATCGTCTTGAAACCGTTGGGTTAAATAATGCTCGCGAGAGAGTTCCTGATAGATAAATCTTTCTTGTCAGGACCAAGAAAAAGTAATTATGCGTTTGAGCTTTTTGAGATGAATCCTCATGTGAATGTCAATAAAATATTATACAATTAGGCGATCATTATTATCATTAGCTTGCATCATTGAATTAAATCTTCTGATACGAGAGTTATTTGAAAAGTACTTTGAATAAAACATAAAAAACGTTTACAATATATCCACGGGTGGGGTTACAAACAGTAAAAATGTATGGTTTCTCAGAAAAATGTATATTCGATAACATTTTCTGCTTGCTGTAAAATACCTAAAATCCATTTTGTTTCCATTATAGTAGCATTTTATTAATTTAATTTGTTACAAAAATTTGGACTTCAAAATATTTTCCTCGATAGTTAATATGTAGTAGTAAATACCATCAAGCAAAACTATGGTAACAATTGTCAGAACTTTTGGGAGAAAATCTTGACAGCATACGAATTAATTCAGGCGATACTAAATCTATATCGATCGATATAAGATAAATAAAATAAGATAAATTATTTCCAGAATATTCAACATTAAGATATTTGTAGAGACACTTCAAAATATTTGAGTAATGCTTCTTTATCTCATAAAACTGAAAAAAGAGTAAAAGCGACAAAAAAAAGTTAAGTACGTATTTGGGCACTACAAACTATGAATTTGTTGGTGATTCTAATCTAAAAGCTTTTCGATGACACCGCAGATAACTTATGAAAAAATTTGAAACCACTTTTACCGTTTTTAACTCCAATTTACTATGAATATTATGTCTTTGCCGACCGAAAATTAAACTGCTAATAAAAAATCTCAATAAAGTCAACAGAAACAAGATAAAAAATAAAAAGTTTATAATACATATTTTAACTAAAGAATATTGTGATTAGGATGACAAAAGTGTTGAATTAGATTCTAAATAGGATGATTGTTATTCAAATTTTGTGCTTTTTTATGCGTTTGTATTTTGTAAGTTTAATAAAATATTATTTAATAAAATGATGAAAGTGTTTGTATTTTGTAACTTGAATAAAATATTATTTAGTAAAATAGTGAAAGTGTTTTTATTTTAATATTTTTTGGAAGCAAAAAATGTGTAAACATGATTTTAGATTATTTTTGAAAGCTATCTGTGAAAACCGCACAAAAATCGAGTTAGAAATAAAGGAGAAATTTGCAAAATGCCGAAATCTCCACTAGACAATTCTCTTAATAAAGATTTCAATAAATATATGTAAATTATGTATACCACACATTTATATTTTTAAACAGCTTTTCCAGATTCTATAAGAAAGGAGAGATTTTAGAATCCATTTACTCCACTTGTTTCTGACTGCTTCATTTCTTACTTGGATTTCTTATTCTTACAAAATTAGTAATAAATATTTGAATCTGAAAAAGTCTGCTAAAGTTGCAGACGATTCGATAAAAAATAATTATTTTATTACATGGCATATATCTGCAAGTTGTTTAAATTAGTTTAACATGCTACTTTAGATTGTGAGATATAATTATAAAGTAATACTTAATGACTTACTAGTAAATATTTTTTGTTTTGGGCAAAAGAAGAAAATACTTTTTTGTAGTGTGCCATCTGCAAGAGACGCAAACATAACGCGGCCGAAAATCATCAATTACTCCCCTGTTTCGGAGGAAAGCGATGTTTGAAGCAATTATCCACAATATTAGGCAAATTAGCGGTCACAATTAATTGAAGCAGACGGCGTAAAATGTGAAAAAAGCGCGTACACCCTCGAGATCTAATTAAAAACCGAATAAATCGATGGGAAAAAAATGGGTGGGCGAGAAATTCTGGATTAGCGTCGTGATAAATTGAATCATTTCGAAGCGAGGTAATGATGAAGGTAAGAAGCTTATAATTCTGGGGCGTTAAATTCATTGTTCAAAAGCCGAAGGTAGAAAGTGCCATCAGCACCTGCGATCCTCTTCCCATTCGTTTGCCTAATGACAGATTGATGAATGAAGATGGAAGTGGCAATTCGTGCGGTGTATCCCTATTTCTGCATCCCGAATCTTCCAGTTTTACGTTCAGATTTTAGTTTGCTATTTGATTCGCACGTAAATCTCATCATCGCCAGGCAATCAAAAATGATATAAGAAAATGGGAAATGGAGTTCGCCTAAGACCCCGCTATTTACGTGTGATTGATTTTCGCAAACTCATTTTCCCTGAAAAATTGTTTCGGTTATGAGACTAGTTGTATGCGAACGCTTAACAAATTGATCCTTTTCCGCAAAGGTTAACTGTATTTTAGCTACAATGATATTTTACGGGGACGTTTTCCCATTTTCGAAGTTCGCCCCCGAGACTCCGCCCATCGAAACTTTAAATCGGAGAACTTGCGGATTTCTCACCGCAACACGATACAACTATTTAACGGCACCTGGAAATTTTAATAACAATTCCACACGTAATTCCACGTTTCCATGCAAGCTGGCGTTATTTTTAAAATAAAATCTGCACAAACAGCGAACCATGAATTCGTTCAGAAGGGAAATTGAATTGTGTTTAGTTTTTGTCGTTTTAAGAGCATAATAGCCTCCACTATCGCGGTGATTTTTTCATTGTTCTCCGTCTTCGAGCCCCGTTCGCGCAATAATAAATTGGATCCAGTCTATGTAGAAACGCGGCGATTAATACTGTGCCCTCTTATCATCTTTATTGCTTCTAGATTTGCTTAGTTTTCCTTATTCCGAGCGGTAAAATACTGGCTCCCGTCCAAAACATTCCAGAAGTGGTGGATGAAAACTCAGACGTTCGCAAAGCGACATTTCCAACGCGAATTCCGCTGATTTTTCGTCTAATTCGCGCCCATAAATTCACTCCCATTGATCGTGAAAGTGTGTAAATTTGGCAAATATACGACCCGTCCCTGATAGAATCCAAACAACGACTCCGTGCGGTTTTTATTCAAAAATCGCTTCCCATGCATCCGGCCCACTCGTAGCTGAAATTTGCTCATTATCTCCACGTTGGGATTACATACAAATGAGCCGCTTTAAGCTCGGTGAATAAGGATTTCGATTCCGGAGCCCGGATCTGAGATCGGGGTGAATTATTCCGAATCGTTTAGCCATTTAACTCACGGAATGGCCACCCGAGCCACTGACCGGACTCTGCACTACCGATTTGCAGTTCCAATCTAAAAGAAACACTCTTTATTACTCTCGGACCTCCTCGTCTTGTACACGCGATCGCTGCGAAATTAAAATGGAAATCGGTACTGCAAACGGTATAAATCGCCCATGAATAGTGGGATTTTTATTTGTTTTAAGTCACGTCAACTAACGAGCATGCAAACAGAGGGTTGTGGCAATTAAAAACGAAACTAGTGACATATAGATTGAGCTGTGAGCTTAGCGGGATTTGGGAAGTTTGTCTGGAGTAAGTTTGCGCAATAAACTCTCTTATCACGTAAACAGCGCCCGAGAAAGAACCGAGATAAATTAGAAAATTTGTGGAAATCTCAGGGTACTACTTCATTAGTATTCAGATAAAACAAGCCCCGAGAAGATGTAATTAAAATTAGCAACCGAAACAACGTTGTTTGTTTACTAAAAAATAGAAGACAACTTCTAAAAGCTGATTAACTGAAGTGTTGGGATGCACGTGATCTCCCAGAAGGAGCATTTTAAAACAACTTTACTTAATACTTAGCCGTCGACAGATTATTTTTAAAATGTTTTACAATGAAGCGGCTGTAATTAATAAGCACCGTAATAATCCATTTTACTTTTCTCTAAACTCAAAAAAATTAATATACGATGTGTCCAGTAAAATCATCACAAATTGCACATTTAATTGTATTAGGTTTATAGTTTGTTTGTTTAAATATTTTTTTCAAAGGATTCAATCTTAATCGTCTGTTGAGCAAAGTATTCTGCACTTTTTATACTAAGTAACTATTGAATTAAAAATTGATCGTTTTGAAATCGTTCGTCTTTGGGAGTTCCCTGATGGATAAATCTTTCTTGTCAGAGCCAAGAAAAGATAATTATGCGTTTGAGTTTTTTGAGTTCAATCCTCAAGTGAATTCAAATAAAAATTTTTACAATTAGGCGATTAATGTTAAATCATCATTAGTTTGGATTGATTGAAATAAATCCGATACGAGGGTTATTTGAAAAGTTCTTTAATTAAAACAGAACAAACATTAAAAACATTTTTATTTTTTATTTCTCAGAAAAATGTATAGTTGTTAAAATTGCCTGCTTACTTTAAAATCCCTAAAAACCATTTCGTTTACATTTAATCAGTAACAGTTTATTTTTTATTTGTTTCAACAATGTTTTAAAAATATTTTCCCCGATAGTTAATAGTAGTGCCATTAAGCAAAAATAAGGCAACAATTGTCAGAGCTTTTGGGAAATATAAAAAAATCTTGACTGCGTACATGTTAATTCACGTGAAATCGATATCGATCGATAAAAGATAAATAAAATAACATAAATTCTTTCCCGGATAGTCAACGCTAAGATATTTGTAGAGACACTTCAAAATATTTAAGTAATAATATTTATCTCATAAAACTTAAAAGTATTACTTAAAAAAGTGAGAAGCAAAGGCGACAAAAAAAGCTAAGTACGTATTTGCACACTAAAACTACGAATTTGGTGGTGATTCTAATCTAACGGCTATTCTATGACACCGCAGACAACTTATTGAAAAATTGGAAACAAATTTTACCTTTTGTACCTTTAGTTTACCATGAATATTATGTCTTTGCAGCACGAAAATGCAACTGCTAATAAAAAATCTCAAGGAAGTCAAATGAAGCAAGATAAAAAATTAAAAGTTTATAATATTGTAACTGAAGAATATTTTAATTAGAATGACTGAAAGGTTGAATTAGCTTCTGACTAGGATGATTTGGTTTTTTATGAGTTTGTATTTTATTACTTTAATAAGATATTAACGTATTATCCTAAAATGATAGAAGTGATTTTCTTTAATATTTTTGTATAAACCAAGTGCAAAGGGTCGAAGTGCATTTCATCTCAAAAATGTGTAACCTAATATACTTTTTAATAAATATTCTTAAATTTTAGATATCACACATTTATATTTTTAAAACAACTTTTTCAATTTTAACCCACGGAAGAAAGGAGAGACTTTAAAATTCATTTACTCCCCAGCAGTTATTATAACAATAATATTATTTACAAACAACAATATTAGTAGTAAATTTTTGGACTCTACTAAATTCTACTAATTCTACTAAAATCTTATACAATTACAGAATGGCCACAGATAAGGTTACAAAAAGGAAAAACACTTTTATTTTTGATTTCCCAGAAAAATGTACATATATAAGATAAAATGGCCTGCTTGTTCTAAAATTCCTAAAATCTATTTCGTTTCCATTTAAACAGTAAGTTATAATCTTATTTAATTTTTTTGAAAAATTTGTACTTAGAAATGTTTTCATGGATAATTAATAGAAGTACCAGTAAGCAAAACGATGGCAACAATTGTCTGAACCCTTGGCAAATGAAAAAAATATTGACAGCAAACAGGATAATTCACACGATGCCAAATCGATATCTCTAATCACATATTTGCTGTCGATGAAATTTCAAACCCTGCGATATACAATGCTTTAAATGCATCAATTAAACCATTTCTAGTCGTGGTCTTATTACGTGCAATTTATAAATTTTGTTTGTGCGAATTGTGGCTCATTCACGTTTCTTAACAAAAACGGTTGTTAAATAATTCTGCATTTTACCAATAAAAGTCGTTCGCTGTAAATGAAACGGAATAATTTTTTCATTTTCAATTTGTTTGAAGCCAGTTCGGGCGTAAAAAGGCTTCGTTTATGAAACTCGCAAAGTACTATAATTAAATTATTGGGCAGGAGGCGAATGGTCTATTTTAAACATTGATACAATTTTCGTCAAGTGCAATCTACGTAGATTTCACAAAGTTTTCAGATATACGCGCAGAGAAAAGTTTACATTCAAAGAAAAATCGGACGAAGGAAGTTATTCATAACATCGTCAAAAGTACGTTGAAGTTTCGCTACTTTATAACATTATTTTACTGTTAAGGTCAGGACGCGGATCATTTGTCTTAAAATTTGCTTTGGCATCGATTCGTTTGGCAGAATTATGGGAAATGTTCTTATTCGGCCGAAAGTAGTAAGATCTATTGGGTTTTTACTACAAATTAGTTTTGCTAAAGGTCAGGGATGCCAAAGTAGCGGTAAGAAAGTCGGCTGCACTCGTGATTAATTACCCGAGCAATTTGGAAGTTTGAAACAAAAATCGTAGCTTTTAACATTTCCAATCGATCTGTTTAGTATTCCCGCATAGATGTCGCCATTGAAAATTGCTTTCGTGCCTGGCCTGATCCTCGCTGCAGCGATTTTGCAAAGTGGATACTTCGCATCCACCCCATATTCGAGTCAATTCGATGTCTCACAGGGAATTTACAATACAATGTGTCCGCTCACTTAAATCTGTCCATGGAGCACAAAGGCTTATGACTACAACTTGCATGTACAAGTATCCGGGGATATTTCACATCCACAGTACAAAGTGACCTTAGTGACGTCATTGGCAACCCTTTCAACCCCACGACCCTCGAACAGATGCAGTAACGATTTATTATTGGCAATAATTGGAAAATTTGTGTCCGGCATCCGGTTCAGATCGATAAAAACGGGATAAAAGTGCTGATGAACCATAACGCGCACAAGACGGACAGGGTTTTCAGGATTTCAGGATTTATGGGATATCATTTTTGCATCCGCTGTTTACAGCCGAGACGCCCACCGCGCGAGATATTCTCGCCTTCAACGAACGAATTAAAATCAAAAATTTACTTAGGCAAAAACAATTCGCCTCGTCAAACTCGTTGAAACTTTTCAATTGTGGCGATGACAATTCCTCCGAACTTTTAATTCGGCTTGATTGTATCTGCGTTGACAAAATTGGGCGAGTTATTTGGCGAAAACTCGCACTCATCGATCTGCAGACGTCTCGGCCTCTTAATAAGTCGCGAATAATGCAATTTTTATAAGACCGTGGTCGATAAACTCGCCGTTTACTGGCGATTTATTAAGTCTGAAACGTAAAGTGCGTTTTATTAGCGTCGCACATTTCAAGGCCCTCGAAGGTATGTGACCTTTCTGCAAATTCGTTGTTGGACGAACGACAACCAAATAATAGCCGACTAATGGCAGACGGATCGTTAATTTGAGTCGGATGTTTGATAAATAATGCAATCGACTCTGATCGTATAAATTACGGCTTGGTGTAAAAAGCTCTCTAAACGGAAGCCATCGATCATGTCTCGGGCTCGCATGTAAATCGTAATTTCGTGTGATTTTTCTTAATAAAAGCAATTTTCCGGTCGTCCACACGTAAAAGGCTCAAGTAACTAAGATGAAGTGATGTGTCCGAGTAAATAAATGCGAACAAAATAGAGGTAGCGCTTGTCACACTGTCCGGAAGTAATTGCCGTGTTCGAAGTATGATGTCGTTAGAGACGACCGGAAATGCCGAAAGCAATTTTGACGGAAGTTCGGCCGGGACTATTTGGACACATGTTACAACGGCCGGCTCTCATATCCTTCCGTATTTGTCTTCGCAAAAATACATCTCTCAAACCCTCTGTTTACATTTGAATCGCACCTAAAATAAAATGTCCGCCCGATACAGCGCGTAATTGAAATTTCCAAAAGATTTTTTGTTCTCGCTAGCGATATCTTCAACCGGACGAGGGTCCAAACGGGGGCCGACAAGGGCAATTCGTGTATCTTCCACGACAGTTTTTTCAGCGTCACATCAATCACATTTAAACTAAACACGAATAAATCGTGCGAAATTGACGCATAAAACTTTGGAAACTTGTTGACACGTCCTCGACGAACAGAACAAGAAAAAGTCGATCGAAGTGGGATTCAGATAACCGTGATCTCTTCAAACGCGGATCCTCGGCGATTATCTCGAGATAGATTAACCGGAAACTTTCAGTTTTCCCATCGGTAACAGATTGTTCTCGCTCGACCGATAACCGATGAATATATTTGCCCCGCTTTATTCTAATTAGGACCCCAGAAAATGGAATTCTTTTTCAAGTCGCATTTAGCATTAATTTGCGTTTTAAATTCATGCGCGTTATTTACAACAATGATTTTGCATAAAATGCACATGACGAGAGCGTCTTTTACAGTCGGAGACCAAATCACCGACCCCACTTTTAAGAAAACCCAATTGAAGGGGGCGATGGTTGATCTCCGCTGTAATCAGAAGGCGCTCAATAAAACGTCTCTGAAATACGACTCTGGATGTAACACCGTGTCATCTCTTTGTATGAACTATTTTATGTGATATTAATAACTCCCGGCTAGTGTCTCCTGTCAGTTTTTGATGTTTTATTGCTAGCTAACTCATCTGTAAACGATTTATCAATATTAGTGTTGCTTAATAATTTTTCCGCAATATTTTTCGTTTCCTGTACAAAATTGGTAACTACCGAACAGCTCCAACATTAACGAAGTAAACAAACAAAAAATGCGCCATTTGTGGCAATAATTCTTCGCTTATAGCGTCTCATAAACTGCGCCCGAACGAATTCGCGTGTTTAAACTGAATCGCCAGAAGAAATCGTTTAATGTAACCGGAGCCACATGCACTAATGATTAATTTACTTTTTCTGGACGTTGCATCCCATGCGGGTAGCTTTCTAAGACCGGCTCCTCGTAAATTGGGCTTGACTGGTGCAAAAAATTCTAGACCAAAATTTCAATATTGATTTCCCAGCGGTAAGTTTTCTTTTAACGGTTGGACTTCTTTGAGTTCAATATAATTTTAGCGCTGAATATAATCCGGATGATAGTAAATGCGGATTTGTTGTTCCAAATCATTGTCGTGTGATGGTTTTAATTAATTCGAACCAATAAGAGAGTCAAAGCAGTGTTAATCTTTGGATGTGGCACAGCTATCAGTCACCACGGGATAATAAAGGTTTAAAAGCTTCTTAAAATGTCGGAAGGCGTAACGCAAGCATAACATTTCATTAAGTTAACTCGGCCGTAAAAGCAAGCCCGGGACATCTTCTACACCAATAACATGCCACAATTACCGGAATAATGCTGTGCTTTTGCATTAACACTTTGCCGTACAAAGAACGACATTAATTGCAGTCATGAACAGAAACACTCTTCATGTTGCGCATGAAATTGTGCTTGGAAAATAACGCTGAAATATACAAATGTTGATTTATGCGTCAAATAACACACCCACTTTGCTTTTTTCATTATTTATACCACCGCAAATATTCGTCCTCCTGTAAATTGATTTCTCCTGTTTCGCGCTAAGGAACAACCTTTCCCTTGCTTGAAATGCTTCGGCTATTTTTAGCACGCGACCGATTCGTCTCCATTTTTAAAAGATTTTGGAGCCGTTTCCTTAAATCGTGTTAAATTTTACTTATGTCCGCTTTGGCTCCAAATAAATAAATTCGTTCGGTCGTAGTGTATAAATCCTGTTCGTTTAATCGCGTCCGGAGAAGTATTACCGGACTTGACAAAACTAAACAACGAACACAACGAAGTGGAAAGCAAAAATACGCGACGGGTAGTCTACCGAATAATAAATGACTCTTGTTCTGAGTTGTCTTTTACAACTTTACAGTATTATAATAATAACACTCGTATGGTTTGATGTAAAAAGTAATATACCAACACTAGATAAATTTTATAACCAAGCGATAAAAATTGAGGAAAAACAACAAATACGAGTATTACAATGAAATATATACATTAAAATATAAAACGCGGTTTTCGACTGCTAATATGTATATTTCAATGTTAAACTTTAGTCGTAGTAAGAGATAACTGAAACAAGACAAGAATAATGAATGAAGATACATCTTCAGGCACAAAAACTGTCTAAAGTTGATTATAGTCACTAAATTGTGGAAAGCGATACAAATGTAATATCCATTCTGAATTATCAAAAATCAAATTCGAATCTAAGAAACATAGATAAATATTGTAGCACGTGTTATTGAAAAACCGTAGAAAGCTACTCATTCAAACATCTAAACTCGTCTGAGAAAATAATAAGATTAAAAAAAGGGAAGTAGTAAACTTATACGAAGGGGGTTTATAAAGTTATCTGTCTAGTATGAATAAATAAAATTTATTTTTCTACAGATGCATGTCTAGCATATTTTCCAAAGGGAATACGTCCCATTTAGAAGAAAAAGACTAAAGCCATGTTAATGGAATCAAAAGATAAGATCTTTTCGTAATTACTCAATGTAAGGAAGCATGTTGCAATTCATTAGTTTGGTAAATAAGGTAGTACAAAAAAAGAAATTTGTGTAAGTCATGGAATTACTCTGAAAGTGATTAGAGTGTAGCAAATTTTCCACTTTATGCCGGAGATATTTGAGGTTGAGTTTTGTATTGTAACTTTTTAGTATACGATCAATTTAGTGTCTTCTTTCACTATTTGCAATCCACCCATACATTAAGTGACGAATTAATTACATCTAGAATTTGTAAATGTTGGGTTTTTTCATCTTTCCAGTACTTAAAATTTTATAAACAAATTTGATTTGGTTGAAGAAATCTTTTTCAGCTTCGGATCTTAACAATAATAATTATTGCGACTGAATTTGAAAGAAACCGCCCAACAAGCGCTTTTTACGAATTTTTTGTATGAAAAACTGCGCCAGTCACGACAAAGGCATGGCTCCGGAGCTGTTTTTTTGGAACTGTTAGTTAGCGATTGGGTACATTCTCGGAAGGGGTACAGCCTTCGATGCCGTGAAAAACACAAAACGCTTCACAACCAATCAGGAGTCAAATTTTGAATTCAGCGTCCTTCTTATTTGTTTCCTTGCTTTTTCCCAATTGACATGATTTCGTTTTTGGGTCAGATTTCTTTTAAAATTAAAATTTCAAAATTTTAAGATTGAAAAACAAGCAACCAGTGTTGGTTGAGTGTTTGCAATTATGTATTACACGGACATGGCTGTATTTTTTATTAAATTTACATTTACATAAATCGTCTAGTTTTTATTCCAGACTTAAGCCGTTATGGATAATAACAATCTTATTAGGGTTTTGGACCGGGTTATGATTAATAATAAACAATATGTTTTATTTCTTGCACTTTTTTTTAATTTAAAAAATACAAACTCATAATTTCCACTTTACTTTAGTAAAAAAATACATTTCAGGCAAAATGCCGTGAAAAAAGATTAAACTAACATTGGTTCCTCCTTATTCAAACACTCACAATCCGTAACTTCCTTATCGCTTCCTTCTTCTTTTTTATGCTCCTTTTACTCTTGCATTATAAACAACCTAGTTTCTAAACTATAAGGTTTTCTGGTACAGAAATAATCCTCTAGCTGATTCCAATTTATATTATAAACGTTGAGCAAAGGCTTCAAGGATTTAATATTCAGGTATTTTCTGGCAAGGTCTGATTTCACTCAGTTTCTTCAGGAATATATTTTTCCCCTTTTTGAGAATAGTAATTTAAGTATTTGACAAAGCTTCATTTCTATAACAGAATTAACAAATAAAATATTTCTTTTTGAATAGACACTATTTGGAATTAACCCCTTTTGAAATAGAACCGACACTTTCCCTAAGGATAACACAAGTACACATGATTTATTTTTACTCTCAGTATTTTGCCATCTGTTACAGTTTATTCAAAGCTACGCAATGCCATATATGTAAAAATAGCTCAAATAATAGAGTTAATCTTTTTTGAAAAAATGATCCTTGAACTCACTTATTCCAACGATTCCTTTCGATCTTTTCGAAAATAATCTCTTCGTTCCTTCGTTCTCGCCTCTTCGTTCGACGAAAACAGGCGCCCCTTTAGTGTTTTTTGAAATAGTAAAAGTAAGTAGAGTAAGTAAATGAACCAGTTCTTCAAAACAGCAGTTATGGTTTTTTTTTTGCACAACCCCTTATGCAATTGTCATACAGAAGAAGAGTTTAAAAGAACTTAACTTGGAAATAACTTGCACTTGTTTCCATACACCGCCGTCATTCTGATATGGATATTCTTTCGATTATGACTTTCTCTTATCAGAAATTTAATGACGCTTCTGTGCTTGAGTTTCAAATAACTTATTTTTTCAACTTTAACGCTTTAGAAAAATCATAATAATCTTCGATTTGGATCAAACCTTGAAGTTACAACTCTGATATATTAGAGAAAGCTGCTTCTTTCTGAGTAAAGACGGAGCATTAAAGAAGAAAATGTGGAAGAGTATTTATAGATTTTCCTACTAAATAAAACCAAACTGACAAAGTGAAAGTTTTTATCAATAAATCTAAAGTAAAGGTACACCAATTAGTATTATAACGAACGGTAAAAATGTAAAAGATAAGTAAGTAAACGATTGATTTTTAGAACAATAGCTTAATAATGTTACGCAAGATATTGGAAAAATAGACAAATAAAAACTCGCTAGGGATAGAATTGGAAAAGAAATGCCCGCAAGATTGGTATATTTCGCTTGTAAAAAACAAATATTTTCAAAAACAAACAACTAATCGCCAATACAGGCACCTCGTTGAAATGCAATCATTTTCGCGAAACGTGGTCTCAGCACATGTTATACGCCAACAAATAACCCAATTTAAAAGCTCTGTAAACGCACGTGGAGGAGAAAAATTAAATGCATTCGATCAGCAGCAACCGATCCGAATGGCCAAATTTATGTGCAGTATTCGAGTGTAAAGCGGTAACAAGTCCGACTTGAATTTGTGTGGGCGTTGGCGTTTTTTGAGAAGTGTAGAATTCGCGCATTCTCCCGACACAAATGCAGCGAAATTTCCGGTCCCGGAACGACGCCATTATCTTGCATTTGTTCGGCTTTCAGACCGCGAATTTGCATTTTCCACTCGGAAAAAATGTTTGTTGCAGTCTCATGTTCCACCAATCAATCTATCCATAGTGGGACGCTCAAAGCCGCGCTGCTATTGTTACAGCACCATTTGGGGCTTCTCGAAAATAATTACCCCACATTAAGACACCCTCCGTCTGGATCTAATACGTGTTCACTGCACTACGTCAATGCACGACATTCAATTCCCGCAAAGCAGAATGGCGTCCTTTCAACGAACCCCACAAATACAGGTCATGTCCATTGCCATAAATAAAACGCATCCGGCCGACATAAATCCGACTTTATCCTTTCCCAAAATTATCGGCAAGAATTGGCAGAGCTGCTGGATCAGTGGCTCGCGAATTGTGTGCGGGTCTTCGTATACAGTTATCAAGAGTTTTAAGGTCGCTGCTTGGGATTGGGACGGCGTCCCGACGGACCTAGTGGCGCCTCGACGTCGTGCGACGCTTCGACGACGCTGCCAGTGCCGTTGGGGTCCGGATGCGCACTTGCGAATGCGGCCATTAGCATAAATCTCGCTTCGTTGCTGGTTCCATGCACCTTAACTGATTGCGGTTATGGCTAATGTGTCTGAGCAAACACGATACATGCCAGCGGAATTAATTGGAATGGAAGAATGAAAGTGGTGGATGGGTAATGACAGCAAAATGCCCGAGAGGAAATTTCCTGCAGGAATTGTTCGCCAAAGCCGCGTTTTTGTGCTATATTTTTGCAAAAAAACACATGACCATTAGTGCGCCTCTAATGTGAAAAAATACTCGCACTTTTCCCGTACTAATTTATACAAATTAATAATCCACTAGACTGCATTAATTTTAAATTACTTTGTATTTTATTTTATTAAATTTATTACTCGACAGTACGGGCGTATTTACCTATTAAATGTTATTAATATTATTAATATTAATTTTACATTGACATTTAGCTATTAATTTATTTGTACTTTAAATATATGTGTAAGGTGCAACCGTGTGTAAATATTTACAAGAAATAAAATTCTTAAAAAAATGTCTACAACGTTCTATTCATTTTTTTTATCATAACACCGCATTTTATGAAATTATTTGATCAGCCTCTGTTTCATATCAAATTTATTACGAAGGAGATGATAGGTATAAAAGATTTTATCTTCTTGTCTCCAGTTTTATTTGTTCTTTAAAATCTCCTAATTTTCTTATTTTGTACAGAATTTGGGTAAGATAAAGCTTCCTTAAAATTATAACATGTATTAAGATTTTTATTCTTTAATGGTATTTGGGTGGCATTGGTTCTAACGTATTTGACATTAAAAAACATGTTTCTCTACATTTGATTCACCACAAAACATTCATCTGTTGTAATTTGAAAATTATGAATAACTGTTATTTCTAACAAAAGGAAAAAAGCCAACACCCTTTCATAATCTTCTAAAAGATTTATCGATTTTGGAAATTTTTGGGAAACGGGGAAGTTTAATTGAATAGGTCGCGGGCCAATCGCTTGATTAAATCTTGTTACTGAGTAGAAGTAATATTTCAGGTCTCGGTAAACTTTCTCGGAGACTATGGAATCCAGCTCTTGTTTTATTTTTTCCAATGTACATGTTTGAAACTGTCAATAATGACATTTGACAATAATGACAGGAGCCGTCATTCAAAAAGTTGCTCAAATTATGTCTAAACCTAGACCTGGAGATGTAATTAATTTGTCGAAGAAGGAACAAAATATACCTTATTCATTGTGTCTGAAACGGTTATTAAGAAAGAACTTAATTTGAAGTTTCTCCAAGTCAAGGTCGAAATTTTTCCACAGTCTTTCGAACGTCAATGTTATTCCATGGTCAATGCAGCCTCCGCTTTTTTCTGAACGCTCGTTATATAAAAATTCAGTGTAAATGTTCTTAAAACTTTTGATCACTTATCCGACGGAGTTCAAATTTACAGGATATATTTCTTTTGATGTCAAAGGACATTTAGAAAATGGTTTGAACATGTAACAATATGTATGGAACGTGCTTTAATTTTTTTTGTCATGAAATGTCATTTTATATTTGTTCGTTTAGCGGCACCCATCAATAATCGTTCAATGTTCCTACCTTATGACGTAGGCATCTAATAAAAATTAATTGTCAAAATTTAACTTATAAGGAGGTAAAAAAGGGTGTAAAAATTTGTATGGGAATTTTTTTTCTGTTCTTATTTACTTGTAACTTGACACACTCTCCAAAAGAAAAGTTTAATACGTTTTTTTCCTTTTTCAAAATTCGATTTATAAGAAGATGCAAAGGAGTATAAAATTATAAAGACTCGGAAACTACTGAAACGATTGAGCTCAAATTTACAGGATATCTTTGTTTTCATGTCAGAGGTTTGGAACAATTTTTGAATTTGAATTGTGCGGGAAAAATGTGTTACAATTCGGATTTACTTGGCTCAAATAGCCTCCATAAGAAAAGATCAAATAAGTATTTTAGCGATTTTCAAAATTCAACCGGTGAGACGAAATGTAAAATTTTAGACTCGGAAATTACTCAACTCAAATTTATAGGATACATTTTTTAGATGTCCAAAAGAATTGGAAAATAGTTTGAACAATTTTATAAAGCCTCAGGGGACAAAAAAGGATGGCAAAAGTTGTATGGGAAAAAATATTTATCTATTCGTAGATACTTGAAATTTGGCACAAATAATCTACAAAACAGCCTCTTTACATATTTAATTCAATTCTTTTTAATGACAGGTGCACAAATATGTCTAATATTTCGTTTTAATTTTTTCAATTTTTAAACTAACAACATAAGAGATTCTAATTTTATGTATTTGTTCCACTTTAAAGATTAATACAGACACCATAAATAAGGCGGCGAATTGTCTTCATGTTCTTAGTATTAATAAATGTTCAAACATAACTGTAGCTATAGTAATTGTGAGCGCTGAATAGTCAATAAAATAATTCGGGGACCCATTGTACTTAGTTTATGCAAATTCAACTTTTCACTATCAGGGACAAAATGAAAAAAATTATTAGAGGCAGAAAAATGTCTGCCGAGCCAGCTTGTTTTTTTTTATAAATTAGTAATTTTGCAAAGAGTTACTTATTCTTCTTAAATTCTAATGGAATTTCATTTTTTTTCCACCTCAAAATTCCTGATCTTCTAGTATTTTGCTAGATGTTTAAGCGTAACATTGTAAAAATTTAAAAAGCACGGGATTTAGTATGGCTAAAATTTTACAATTTATGGCAGCCCGTCATCTGTCTACACTGTGGTTATTTGTTCAGAAAGCTTTGATGACTTTCTTTTTCTGTATTTGCAAACATGATTTCTAATGCCATATTTCGTAAAATTTTCCACATATTTAGAATTTGCAATTGTTGTCTTTTCTACTTTCGTTTCGACAGTAATTGCGTTACGTAAAAATTGGATTTCGCATTATCGGTTTTCCGTGACCATGCACGTATTCTAATTATATCCCCAGAATAGATGAATACAGCACAAAGGTAATTTGAGTATCGACTGCTCCGAACAATGTATCAAAACAGCTATCAAATTGATTCGTCTAATGAGTTTGTACAGCTTCATTAATTTTAGACAATAGAGTTCGCAGGGGCCATTAATTAAAACTAAAACGCACGTGTAAGAAAAACTTTCGCCACGTTTCCTAAGCTCTGCTTATTTATTTCCAGTGCGCCTGCAACGCGTTCAGCCATTCCGTATGCTAATCAGATTTCGATATTAATCAAATTTCAGGAACTAAACCGTCTGCATATTCAATTAGAGAAGTGCAGGTGTCGCGGCAATAAAAGCAGACATTATAAAACGAAGACATTACAAATACTAAATTCACTTAGTCGGAGATGGCACTTAACTCAATATCCACGTGCAGGCGTTCCTGGACTTGGCTCCAGGACAAAAACTGACAATTTATGTCTTGCATTCGACTCGCCGAGTGCACTTCAATAAACCGCAATAATTCTACTTCTTTTCGCATTACGTTACCACTGTGGACTTTGGAAGTCGTCTTTGAAAATCAATTGCGGAGAATGGACCGGAATGTTTGCACTGCATAATCGGAGAATTACACGAAGGCTGGCAAAAGTCCTCCTGGTCCATACACATAACAATTTAATTTCGGTAAAGGGTGTCGGTAGGGAGAAGCGAAAAGGGTCCATTTGAATAAATGAAAATCGGATAGGCGCAGGATCTCGCCAAGTAAATTCTTGGTTTTACAATTGTAATATTGAAATTCGTTCAAGCCCCGCTGAGCTTTGATGAAATCTTAAATAACTGTGCACAGTTTTGGTCGGACTTTGTTTTCCTTTACAAATAGCGAGTTTGTATTCTGATTAGACGAGACAAAGGACAATAAACCACTCAGATCGTTCCTCCTTTCCAGTAAAGTCGGACGGACCAAAGGACGTTGACTAATCCGAGATCACAATCTCGCACTCGAACACTAAAAGGCGACACCTGATGTGGTCCAAAACAATCGATAAATCACACACAATAGCGTGACACGTCCTGTTCGACTATGTGCATAATTTAACCACTTAACAACCCCGTCATTAGGCAGTGGCCCGATTTCTGCTGTTGAACAGCTTCGGACATGATTGGAAATTCCGGACCTGTCTAAAACTTAGTTGAAAAAACTTGACTCGTTTTTCATATTCCGGATATCAGGCCAAAATAAAGCTGGTTAAATTCAACAGGTAGCTACTCGTGCGAGCAATTTGTAAATATTTCCCGGATTTTGTTGGTGTATTCTAGGCAGGCGGCTTGTTTTAATCTCTGCATGGAGTTGTAGCAACGTGAGTATCATTTATCACAAATGACTTAAGTCCCCATTTGCATAATTGGATTTGCCGGTGACCCGGCGCCTCCACCAAAAAGTGAACAAGTGATAATAACGCCGCGTCAATTATTTATGATTCAAATTTAATTAAAACGTATCCTTACGAGTTAAATTAAAATTAAAATTTTATAACGCGCACACAAACAACTAAAACGCTAGTTTCTGACTTGCTTATTATTTATTCTCATCCAAATAAAAGAATTTATTACAGCGTTTTCGTCCAACTTGCCTGAAAAGCTGCATTTGAGAATTTATACATTGGGGTGTAAGAATTCTTGTAATATTACAAATTGTTAAGCTGCGGGTTTTAATAAAATTTCATGAAACCTCCGTTGATGATTCTCACTGCCTCTTGGACGGATTTTACGACAAAGACCCTGACCTGAGTGTTGGCATCATCTGTTATGTAACTTGTGCCAAAATTTTGTAATATTTGGCTTTGCGCGCCTATTTGCATAATAAGTATAAGCGACGTCATGATTTATCACAGTAATGTATTTCCCACGGTGTTTGCTATCAAAACTTTCCCCGCCACAATGAATTTTCAACACAAAGACAATCTCCTCTCAGCGCCAAGAAAGGGTTAAAATGGAGCAGAAATATCAAGACCATTTTCAGACGACTTCGTAATATTTGCAAATAAACCAACAGATGCTTAACAGTTTATTATAAACGACGGGGAATTGCTTTGCATACATCGCACAAAAAGTGCCGTATTGATTCGATTTCACGGTCGGAAAATTACAAATCAAACACAAATCTTTGAGTTAAGCAGCCCCACAAGGGACAAAGCTTGACAAGCTTGCATGCGGAAATTTAGCAAAGAACGCATTTTGCATGCGGTTTAATCTATCCGGAAGTGCAAATTTACTCGCAGGTGACGATTCACATGAACGTAGTTCTGCGGTTCATCAAAGAGTAATCCACAGCAGAAATCTCATATTTCACACGCCTAATCTAATAATTGAGCAGTTTTGACGTTGCGTCGTTTGAAAACCCGACGAACAATTATTTGTGTTTGGCAAACATTTTCTGTCTAAACAAATTCGATAAATTAAATTTTATGTAGTTCTTTGAGGGCACGCAAACTTTGTTACGGAATTGGAAATTTATTAGCCCGCCCTCTCTTTGTAGAAAGCGTCGTCATCCAAGTCGTGCTTCCAACAAACAGACTGTTTGAACGAATTAATAAATGCATGATCTATTTTTAGACTTGTGAATGAAGAAATTTCATTTGTCCAGTTGCGTGTTGCGGAAATATCTTCACAGTTATGAAATCTCAGTCATTCAAGAGATTGTCGTTATTATTATGTCACGATGTGAGTAAGAAATTGGAAAGTCACGGAAGAAATTTACGAATGTAAAAGTAATTTTAATTACAACTAAGGCTGTGCTTTAATGAAAATAACATGGAAGCTCGAGGGCCGATATCGTGTCAAATTCCATTGTTTGTCTACCAAATTGGCTTGATACATCCTGCACAAGTTGTCCTTATTTGTCATCAAAATTGAATCTAATCCCAAGGCAACTGACACGCTCTTATCATCATTTCACGCATCCGACATCAGCCAGTTACCAATTTGCCTCATAACATTTGTGAACGTGGAAATCCACTTCTGTCGGTCCCACCTTATCGGAAGCTAGATTAGAAAATGTGACAATCACGACTTTGGCCCCCTTTTTATTTGGCGTTGGAGTTTTACGAGGGGTTCCGGCGTGAAAGTTGGGATTTAGTTCGTAATAAGTTTAGGGACTGGCGTTATCGGAGCCTATGTTCTCATTAAATATCTGTCGTTCAAGTGCGAACTTGGGAAGGCTATTAATCAAATACTGACTACGCGCTCAATATTGCGCAGATACCTATTATTACGCTGCCTAATAAGTGTGGGTGATTAACTAATTGTGGCATCAGAAATGAAAGTCAGACTCACAATTTTTGCAGCTGTAGTCATCACTTTTATGTAATGAAATGATAAACTTTTTTCAATGCTTAGTTGGGCAGGTTTATTTATCAGAGATAAATCATGATTTATGATCGTGCTGTCTTTTCAACTAATTTATTCTGCCGATTCCTTTCTATCGCCGCATTCGGCAGAAAAAGAGACGCCCACGCAAGAACTATAAATTTATAACTTTAGTGAGGAAGTGTATCGCAAATTTGTGCACTCAAATAAGAGTTGTGTAAAATTGGTGGATGCGCCGGGCTAACAAAATAAATATATTTTATCTATTTTTTTTTTTTTTTAATTGTATTTCGAATTCAAGCGCTTAACAAGGGATTATGAAAGCACTCTATAATTTTGCTCAGAAGCCCCACAATATGGTTGAATCTGGACTCTTCGTCGCCCACAACGGAAATCCGGCAACTTGTTTCTTTACATTTTTCTTACAACGTTACGCCTTGAAAAAGAAAAAGTTGTTTATAAATTTACTAAGAGGCAGTTTGACCGTCTAAACGCGTAATATGTTAAATAAGCGAAAAGATGAAACTTTTATCTCTAATAATTTATAATTTTTAGCATTAAAATTTGTTAAACGGCAATAATTTCATATTTTGTAATTTTCAAACATTTAACAATGTGTATTAGCAGTCATGTAAATATTTATGAAAACAGTGCGTAAACATTACGCTTTAATTGTCAATAAAAAACTTTGTGCAATTATGGTGAATTTATTTTTTTCTGTGTATGCATTGGCGCAGGATTATTTTTTTCGAAACGAAATGTTATTCGCGCCTGACTTATTTTAAACAACTCAATAAAAATGAGCAGAGGTGTTGGCTGTCACATTTATGATTCTTGGTGCAAATAAATTTTTGAATGTGAATTTATTTTGATCACTATTGCTACTAGATATTAAGTTTGATTCCAATTTTTTATTTTTCCTGGGATTGTCTGTGTTTAACTCATTGTCACAGCTTTTTGGGTTTCTTGTTGTTGTTTTGTTGGCATGTGTGTTTTTGATCAACGATTTTTTTGTTTCATGTTACATAAATTAAAATGAAATAGGCATTAACGCATTTGGTGGATGCGCCGGGTCATCGATTATATATTTCAATTTGTTCTATTTATTGTGTTTACCAACTAAAGCAAATAATGTTAGAATGTCAGTTTTGCCGTTGTTAATATATTACGCATGTTGTGTTGCGCCATAATAAGTTAGGTGGCAATGTGCTTAAATATCTTTCATTTTTTAATTTCCCGTCGAGAAGTTGCACGGAAATTGGTCCTAATGCCGACAGCTTTTAATAAGCGTAAAAACGATTACTTCCGAAAAAGGGGAGAACGAGACACACCTACACCTGACCCTCGCAAGTTATAATTTTGTTCCTTTTCCAAGTCTTATCCAGCAAAGCGTGAAGTTCCTGAAGTTGAGTTATGCAACCGGAACTTCCCTGTTTAGAGCAGACAATCCGGGTAGATGTTGTGTCAAATCTGCGACACAATTCGCGAGGGCAGTGTCAAAGCCTGACCCAAATACCTATTGTAGTTTAAAATGTCGCAACGGTTGCGGTATGCTTTTAATTATAACCGAAGATAAAATGAACAGCAAATGTAATTTTGTTTGTGTTTGAGTTTCGGCGAAATTGTAAATTGAAAGCATTGATAAAAACAAAGCACGACGCTTTAGAGAGGTGCGAAAATTGTCGTTTTATGTCCTCGCGGCAAAATTTCTCTTGAATCTCTTCATTTCAAAGTGGCGGCGCCCCGAACGTAAATATCGAAGCGATTCAAAGGAAGTTCGCGTTTCGGCAAGGTAAATACCGGAGTCTAAATTATCGCGACGAATTTGTGTACGTGTGTTTATAATAAAACTACAGTCGGCTTTATGTGTCGCATGAATGCGGCGTTTTAGTTGAAAACCCGCCTCAACCAAAGTTGGTGCAATTAACCGAAAGCGTTTCAAAGCGATTTGGTGGAATTGGCACTAGCTTACATTCTGTCAGTTTCAAATGGTACCGAAGCTCAGATTTACCATCGAATCGCTGCTGAAATTTTTTGTAATAACACTACGACGCCCACATCATTGCAACGCCGAGACTTGGAGCATGCGTTTTATTTGGTGCTCGCAAAAGCCATAATTTTATTTTTATGAGTTAGATCAGCTCACGAGACGAGATAGCGGCCGTATTTCGACTCATTTTTTGTTTTATCCGTGTACGGATTTTGCAAAACCAAGGTTCTGACCTACTCTTCAGGATTTATGGGCGGGCAAACCGCACCAAACCCTCATTTCTAAAGCTCGCGTCGCAATTAAGAATTGTGGACGCGTCCTGCACCTCCGTTATTTTTTATTGCCATAAAGATCACATTTTCTTGTACTTTTAGAACGGCACTTAATTGAAACGTCTAGTTTTAACTATCCGGCAATGAGTTAGTGCATTTCGAATCAGAACTGGCGACGTTTTAACGCTTCCACTTTGGAAATGGCCAATTTCAACAAATGACACATTAAAAAGTATTTATAACAACTACCATCAAACTGAAACTTTTTAAACTCAAGTACAGGTTTTTACTTCCTCTAGGAATGGTGCTGATAGAACGGGACGATTCTTAAAGTGTTTAAGTGTTTTACAATTTTTTAAACACCACTTTTATGATATTTATGATACAATACAGATATGCGTGGAGGAAATGTGTGTGATAAATTAAATAAAGAATCTTTGAACAAATATGTGCTCATATTACAAAAATATAAACAACACAAACGTTTGCAGCTCGAGCTAGGACACAACAGATGTTTAAATTTATATGACGCCGAAATTGAACACTACAAGATATCTTACCGGTTAAAACGAAGCTGGAGTATGTTTCAAATTTATATTCAATGGAGAATCGAAAGAAATGACAAGCCGGTGTTCATAAAATCAAGCCGTACATTTTAACCGAAAACGTGTCCTATCTAACTCTGTACAAAGTTTTAATGAGTTTATTAGCAAGATTCGAGTAGTAATGGTTAAAAAACTTTGAAAAGAAAATTTTAATTTAGTTAGGGTGCACATTTACCCTTTAATTAAATCACCATATCGGTTTTACCATCGCCTATATATAACATGATGAGAATTTTAATTGCAAATTAAAATGAGACGATAATTAGGTGAACAGAAGTTTACAGAATTGTTTAAATAACGGAGTCTGTACCTTGAAATCACATAGCATTAAGCGCGGTTAATGTTAGCTCTGTGTTGTAAATTTGGCGGATGCGCCGGGAAAAGTTTTAAACCTAAGTTAATTAAAATTAATTAATAACAAATTAGGTTTGACAACGTTGTGTGGCCACTAATGCTGCCATGTTCAACCTAAAAGACATTCTCTTTTATAATCTTGAATTTGCTGAAAATTGTTAACTTAAAAATCTCCATATGCTAATATCAATTTCTGGATGATGTTGCGCTATTACGAAAAAATTAAAACGATATATTAATTCACTAATCTATATAACAATAGAAGAGAAAATATTTCTCAAACACGCGAGATACACTACAAGGTGGAAAATTCCTAACATATGCATATATATTTACTAAAAAAGAATGTAACCATAATGTTTAATATTTATAAAAAATAAATGCGATGCCACTACTTCTTGTCGCACGATTCATTGGGAAATTTTTATAGTGACACTTGTAGTAAATACAACAAAGTTTCTTGCACATAAAGACTCTAAAAACTTTATAAATAAAAATACAAAATTACCAGTCTTTAATCTATTATATAAAATTCTCATGTCACGGTGTTTGTAATTAAACTCCTCCGAAATGGCTCGACCGATTTTTGTAAAATTTTGAGTGTATATCGGTTAGGTCTGCGAATCAGACAACATCTATTTTTCATCCCCCTAAATGTTAAGGGTGGTCCACCCCTAAATTTTTATTTTATTTTTTAGACAATAAAGACTATAAAAAGAAGGCAGATTAGTTTTAACTATAACCGGAAGGGGAAAGTTAAAGCCAAAGCAAAATCAGATTTCTAAAAATTTTCAAAAGAATGAGATCTTCTTCGATTGGACGACGAAACTGTTGTCATTTTTTAGATTTTTTAAAACTATCTTTTTAATCCGAAAACCTTTGTATATAAAATGTGATTAAAACATTTCGATTTTTTAGTGGACAAAAATCGAAATTTCTACGTTCTCTGTTGAGAACGTCACTAATAAAACCAGAACTTTTTGTTGTTATTGAAGTTGATCGAACTATGATTAGAAATTGGTTTTATTTTCTAAACATCAAATTTAGTAATGTGACTAAGTATACTTTCTATCTTCAGGAAGTTAGTGAAATTGCAGCTGAATCGCATTGATGATCATATTATTATGGTAAAAAATAATCAATCAGGCAATAAACCAAAGCTTACTGATCTGCTATAAGTTTACAGAGGTACATTTGCTTCTATTGTAGTGATCATAAAAAAAAATTTTTCAGATATGAATTATGCAAAGTTAGAAGATCTGAAGCAATTTTGTGGTACCACCTGTTTAATATTTATAACAATACGTGCCCTTTCTCGTTTTCGGTTTTTTTCTTTGCCACTATTGTTATATATGTCCAAAATTAAATTTTTATGAATTTTGTTTAAAACTAATATGGCACTGATAAAATATATTGTACGGAAATAAAATAAAGCATGCAACATAAAAGTTAAATAAAATCGTGTTTATCCCAGCACATGTTAAATTTGATATTTCTTATTTTTTCCCAGTACTCTTCAATGACTAGGTGTAAATAGAGTAACAAAGGTCGTACGGATATTAATTGACGCTACAATTATATAAATTTTAGATGCACGAATCGGTCTAAATTGGTCACATTCGAGCAGAACATGTTATTTCGGCTATATTTAGCACAGAATTTCGACTAAAATCACCAATGAGCATTTTGGCTTTAATTAATTTGAGTCATTAATGAATTCCCGGCAACAATATTCCAGCAAAAACTAAACATCGTTCCGCCAGCTTCCCAAATAGAAAAATGCAACCAACCAGCTTGCTGCTTGAACAAGCGCAGCCGTTAAATTTTATTGCGTCTTCAAATATTTTATGCAACTCACCATGCAATTTTGTCGTTTCCAACAAAATTATTTCTGTGTAAATCCACCGCAAAAACTGTTCGTTGAAAGAAGTGTTCCGGTATCTTCCACTTTGTTAAATCTATTATCCTCACAAGTTGTGAGGATTAATTGCCCAAATACCTGGAATTTTGTGTGCGGTGAAATAAAATTCCATTAAAGTGAAGGACAAAACCCATTTAATGCGTTTCCAGAAGGATAGTATTTAAACCGACGCTTAAAATCCGATGAATAGTCGGTTATAAATTTCCAGGCAAGTCGACGATTTACGGTTTTAAATTGCTGAAAGAATTATTGGGTGAAACCGCTGGAAGTGTACAGTGCGATTAATAAATAAAATGCGGAGATCAGGTTTTTTAATAGGCTTGTTAAAAATGTATTTGCGCGCATACGCCACACTCGAATGAGCGTACAAAATTCCATTTGTGCAATTACCAGTCGCGAAAATTCGTATGCGATAAAGAAGTCATTCCAAATCAAATTATCGAAGCGTCGACCTCTCTCCAGCTTCTAGCCAATTTTTATCGGTGGCAATTTAAATTTAGAGCGTTCAATGCGGCGGAAAATGATTGTTTTAACGAAATTTAGCGAAGGAAGGTCGATTACAATTACGCTTCACCACCGAAAGGCTTTATCGGGCCACATCGGGATCTAACTAACTGAATTCTCTTACCTCCGAAAGTCGCGGCTCCAGCACGCGTAAATGACCGGATTCATGCTGGAGTTGACCCAGCCCAACCATGTCACCACAGCCAGGACGATCTCTTCGTGCCAAATGCACTGAAGACAAAACCCGGACAGTAAGTTCACAACAAAAAACGGCAACCAACACACGATAAACACTCCCATCACTATTCCCAGCGTCTTAGCTGCTTTCTTCTCTTTCGCGAACTTTGCCAACTTCCTGCTCAGGGAAAAGTTCTTACTGTGCGGCCCCAAACGAGTCGATGCCATCCTCGACAGGCCGTTGTTCTGGAGCGCTGTTAAAGGTTCGTCTTCTTGAGTCGAGTACAAATGCCTAGTTTCGGGGTTGGGAATTTTGCACGTACCTCCACGATGTATTCGTAGGGTCAACTCCAGCTCCCCTGATCCCAAAAGAACTTGTTTTGTTCCTAGTCTTAGGGAGCGAGTTTGCGCCACTGCGGCCCGATAAATTCTATAGTACGTGAACACCATAACGAACAACGGCAAATAAAACGAAATGGTCGAGGAGAATATAAGATATCCTAAGTGTTCGGTGAAGGGACACTTGTAGGGTGGGATGGGTTCGGTACGCACTGCCCTCCACCATACAATTGCAGGAAACGAAATGGCACTCGAACAAACCCACACTGCCGCAATTAAAAGGGCGGAACGTATTCTTGTCATACGCATGGGATAGGTTATGGGGTCGGTAATAGCCCAGTAACGATCCAGAGAAATTACGCACAAGTTCAGTATGGAAGCCGTACTAAAAAGAACGTCCAAAGACCTCCAAATGTCGCACCAATCGGTGCCGAAGAACCACGTGTGTTCGAGCACTTCGTACAAAGCACTGAAAGGCATCACGACTAGTCCAACCAAACAATCGGCAACGGCCAAAGACGTTATAAAGTAGTTGGTGGCTGTGTGAAGATATCTCTCGCGAACGACAGCCAAAATGACTAGCATGTTTCCGAAGACCGTGGTCATGGAGAAAAGCAGCAGAAGAGAGACCACGACGGCTCGATCTTGCATTAGCGAACTCCATTCCTCCCACGCGTCTCGCTCCGGATTTGTGGAGTTCGTCCAGTTCACTTCCGGTAAAGTGAAGTTTAGTAGCTCCCAGCCCGGTAGAATTAAAAAGTCAGAACTGTTCATAGCGGCGACACTCCTGAAACAAGCCCCACTGTTAGAATTCATAGTTGTGAAATTTTTAAGCGTGCGAAGGCGAGGACATGTTATAAATCAACGGCGTTCTTGTTTTCGCTGAAACAAGTACCAAACCGCCCAAGTTTTTCGCGTTATTTATGACAGGAATTTCTCTTAAGTTTCGGCCTCTTGTGTGTAATTTAGTCGGCGATTTATTAGATATAAATGCACCGGTGGCCGCTTGTTAATTCAGCGGCTGTTAATTGATGGCCATTCACGTGATGTTTCAAATAGAATCTGATAAATGCAAAACCTACAAAACGATTAAATTAGTTGAATGCAAATGGCTCCATTAAAGCGTACTTGCTCGACGAGCGCTATTTGTTATCTATTGACTTATCATCGGCACACTTTAATAATTTATCGAGGCGCAGATTGTTGAAAAACGCATTGTTGGTGGATGGGTTTTCACGAGAGGAATAACTAGAAATCGGTTTTGTTACGCAACAGATCGTAAAACAGAAAAGACCAGCTCGGCTTTATCACATGTGGCGCTCTTTTAATATTATTTGGTAAATTGCGGAAGGAGAGCACCGCCAGTAATCAAATCGCGGGTAAAACGCAAAATATTTCTTTCCCCACGACACTTTAATCGATTAGACTGGAATTTAATCAGCGCTCGTAAAACCATCCATTGGAATCGGGAATTAACGCGATTGTGTGAAAATCGTAGGTGCGATTTGGATATAACCGTATTTTCGATTGTCTTCAGCAGTGCAGCGCTTGGACTGTATCGGATATTGCGTTTGTGCATGTGGGACAATATCCCGATCCAAATTTCCGACGTATTTAATGGGGAGAATGCAGGATAAAAATCATGGCGAAGATCTATTTGTGTCTCCTTTAAACCTCAATCGATGGTGTGTTTGCATGAAATTAAATATCCATATGATCACACAAGCTTTGACTGAACAGATACTTTCCACTTTGATAGACCCGAACCGCCTCCCTTTGCAGGGAAACAAACCGTTCAGGCCGCAAAATAACCCCTGAATTCGTCACAGGTGCCCTGATGAATGCCGAAACATTTATTTTAGACCCGGCGTAATGAATAAGTTTAACGCTATCCGAACGCCGTTATTTATCATCTGTCATAGTGCGAACACCTCAGAAAGAGACACTCATGAATGATTCAACCCGTCCCGAGACAACGGAGTTTTTTAAATTGCAAATACCTCCAGGATACTGACGCGAGTACGAATGATTAGTGACGGAGAAGAGTAACTCCACTTCACGGGAGTGCACAATTACGACTTGTACCAACACCGGAACGTCAAAATAAAATTCGCATTTGACGCCACTTACGACTACAATGCACCAGCTATTTTTGAAACAAAAGGCAAAATCGATCGCGTTTTATTTGGATTTTGGCCCGAGTTGGATATAAATCACTTCTTCGAGCGCCGGCACCGAGAACTCAATATCGACGAATAAATTTTTAAAATATAGTTTCGGTGCAATTTAATTAACCTGTCCATTTTACCAAATGCACTAATAACGCTCAAGCATTCCAAATTGAAATATTAAAAAGACACTGTTAAGATGTAATTAATTGCATTACTACAAAGTAAATATACCAATTAAATCAATAAATAAGTTGCAATTTTAGCCAAAGGAATTGTCACAAATGGTGGATGCGCCGGGAAATATTAATCTGTTTATTTTACTAAACGCGCTAATAATACTCAAGCCAAATCCACATTGGAATTTTAAGAAAGACACTGTTAAGATGTAATTTGTTCCATTTCCTGAACGAATAATTTACGTCTAGCATTAGTATTATCAACTATAGGAATTAAAACCGATAATTTTTTTGCAATTTTAACAAAATAAGAGAATGTCACAAATGGTGGATGCGCCGGGAAATCGTGCAGATGAATCATAAATCTATAATCATTCAATTGGTGGCGCACTATTAATTCAAAATCACTTTCAGACAAACGATATGAGCCATGGAATATGCCGGATGTGGCATTTAACTTGAAAAAGTAAAATATTACAGAGGAAATTGGCTAACGTGAAATATGTTTGAATTTATGGGGGATGAACGACAAGCATATTTATTCATATTTAGTTATAAAAATGCAACGAAACAATTTAAATAGAGGCATCTTAATCTGTTAAAACAAATCCTTCTTCTCTGAAACTTTTTTCTTTACCAATTATATAAATCTAGAATGTATTTAATTAACATCATTACCCGATCAATTTTGACAAAAAAGTATTTATTAACTATATTTTTGCAGGCATTTGGTATTTAATAAATATTTACTACTCACATGAACTTTCAAATTTTGCTCAGACTAAAAGTTTTGTCTTTAGAACATTGGTCACGATTTACTAAATATAGTAAAAATTGACCACATATATTTTTAACCAAATTAAATAATATTTATCCAAATTTTATTATTTAATGATTTTAAAATGTGTCAATCGTTATTACTTATAAATCTGCTTAGTAGGCCCAAGTAACATTGCAACAAATTAAATCGGAATTTAAAGACTTTTACCTATTTTAGGATTCACTTTTGTTACAGTTGAAACACATTTTTCATTGATAAATTTATTTAACTTGCAAAAATGTTTTTTAGTTTAATGTATATTCTTATTTTTTTTTAAAGTTTGGTTTTTATTCTAATGATTGGGAATTAAGGTCAATTATAAAGACATTTTCTCAATTTTATTGGCATTTAATTAAGAATTTTTACAGAACATTTTCAATATTATCTAGTTTATAGGGGTAATATGTGTGGTAGTCAAGGAAATTTTTGCATTATAATAATTTAATATTCAGGTGGTCCATAAACAAAAATTGTTAATTTAATGGAATTTATCAAATAGAACATTCTATATACACAGTGGAAACTTTAACTGTGATACTTGTAGTATTTTGAATAAAAATAATTTTGCAAAACATTCCTGAAACAAGACGACTTTTGTTTTTAAATTGCTACTTTTCAGCCTAATCAGTTTTATTTACTCAAAGGACTGAACGCACACTTAACTTTTTTTCAAATGGAAAGTTATATCAATTGACACAACATTGAAATGAGCAATTTTTTAAAATAGAGCTTTTTTATTTCAATGTAGAGACAGGTAAATTGTACTTTATGTCAAAAACCGGCATTTCGATATATTTTTCTTTTCTTTTTTTATTTGCAAGCTGGCCCTGTCAAGGATTTCTTCTAAAAATAAACAATCTACGATTACATGAACATTGTTGTCTTTCAAAACACTTTCTGAGATGTTTCAGAATCAGAAACTAATACGCGAGAGCTTATATAAAGGTCTTAACCAAGTGCAGGTGGTATTGCAATTTAATTATTTAAGCGAGTTGCAATTTTCTGACGAGCTTTATTAAAACTTTTACACAACACGAGGCAAAATACTTAATTACGGAATACATTATTTTTTGTTTGTTCAAATTTGGTCCGGGTTCACTCTTAATTTTTAACATTTCATTTTGTCAGATTTGCAGTACGTAATATTTGATGATTGCACATTATCAGAGAAAATTAGGCAAACAAACAAGCACATTTTCGTAATATTGAATTTGACTGCAAACATAATGTTGTAAACGTTACACCAAACCTTAAATTACGTTAAACTTAAAACTATAAGTACAAATGTGTTTGAAGTTGCACAAAATGACATAAGAACAATTAACAAGTTGCCCTGACCTGATCTAACCTGAAAATGTGCTATGAATAACCTTGTATTTCCTTTCTGTTCAAAATAAACAACTTATAAAGCAATTTACTCGGCCAAATGTCTTTCTGTATATTTAAGTTAAGTGCCGCCTGATATAAAAATTATATCTAAATATTAGAATATACTTGTGCAATTATTGTAAAAATATTAATACTTTAGTATGTGTAGGACGAGCTTTCGGGTCGGGATTATCAATAAAAACATGTTTACGCAAAATGATAAACTTTTATTTATATCTTAAGATAATACATACTACCGCAGATTGCATTAAATTGTAATTATCTTGCGTGGAACGGTTTTAGGCTTTTGACCACTTCCGGTCTTCTCTGGCTCAAAGACCGTGTTCTAATGGATCTTATTCTATCGGGGGATGTAACAAGGGTTCCGATGGGCTAACCCAATAAATGAGCCCAACAATTTTTTCTCAGACATTTTGTCCATACTGCGGCAGGTAACTTCAATGGAGGCGTGGACGACATTTTTATTAGTATTTTTTATTTGATTCCATTTAATTCAACGCGGTCTCTGAGCACGAGAAATGCTGCCGTTGTTGAACTAAATGGAATGAAACAGAGTGGAAAATAGTTAATAATAAGAGTTGTTAATTTCACATTTTGCAAATCATTTTTAATTTAACACACATATGAATTGAAAATTTATTTGTTACGTATTACAATATTTCACTTCAAGCGCAGGACTCGGAAACTGCCAATTACGTAAATATATTGTATTTGTCGTTAGTACATTACGCGTGAGTACAATGACGATGAGTCGATTTTAGTTCCTGATTAATTTCTGAAATAAATTTCGCTGCGCTGGACCATTTTCAGCGCGAACCTCTGTAGCAATTTGTAAAAACCGTTGCAGGAGTTGGCAAAGTTATTACCGAAAATAAGCGTTGAGTGCACCGGCTAAAATTAAAATATGTCGGTTTTCGTTGAAAGCTATCGAAGTAGAAAGGGTCTGTTTGTACTAGACTTTTGCAAATGTTCGGAGAATGCAAAACTGCTGCATTCAATCCGGATGATGATAAATGGCATGAAACACTTAAAATTAAATAAACAGTATCCGAAATAACCAAATTACCATGCAAATCGTGAATAATTCACAAGCCGCTTTTTAGATGTTAATTGATTCGCGATAGTAATGGCGATCGGACACAACTCGAACTCCGATATCTGATGGGGAAGAAGTTTTGGTAAGGGTGACGCGATTCAACCCTGGCCTGCGATAAGAGAGATACGTTTTATTGTACTACTAATACTAACCGACATAAAGCTTTGATCTAACACGGGATTTGCTTCGCTTGGGTCTTTTGTGGCAACTGAGCCGTGACTAAATACTACTGAAAAATGCCAACATAAACAGCACGACCGTGATATATACGTCTTTTTATCATAGGTGACGGCTATGATTAAGACAAACTTGACGAAACGAAACCCCGAGAGCTTAATCTTCATTTTTTTTGTGGTTGAGAGAAAGGTTTCCATTAAACGCGTCGCGGATTCCAGTCAAAATGTTTGCCTAATCAGATTTACCTGTCTTTATACCGATTCGGATTACTATTATGGGGAGCTTCGGAGTTTACGCCGCAACCGCACAATGGTTAAGGCTCATATTCAATTCCATAATTGAGTTTGTACCAGGATTAATTCGATAATCAGCGCAAATCCGCGTTTTCAACTTTTGTAAAAACGCTGCACCTCCTCGTGAACTTTCAAAACGTCCGCCATAGCCATAAAAATCATGTAAAAGCTTTACTGTGCAACTACTTCCTTTCAAGAATAATTTCCTGTCGACTTTTTTAATTAATGAAAATAGATCGTAATTTGTTGCACAAAATTTGTTTACACAAGCATTTATTAATTTCGTTTAAGTGTGTCGTTTTGGACAAACCAAATAGCCGAAGAAAGTTAATTTAAGTACTTAAGCTCGGTACAAAGTAAATCGCGTTAGACAGAAGCTTGTAACTTCCAAGCAGTGCAGCTTTTTAGTAGTGAAACCATGTAAAATCTCTCTATTGAAAATAACTCAATTACGCTACATAAAATAGCTCAATTGCTTTTAATTAAAAACTGCGAGTGAAATTAACGTAAACGAATTAAAATCTAAAATCAACATAAACCGATCTAATAAAACTTGTCCGATTATGTTAGTAGAAACCAACACGAACAATAATTATTGTCGCCGTTCTATTTCTGCTGGGGAATTATGGCGGCTAAACAATTAGCTGCAGATTCATGCGACCATAATTCACGCCAAAACTTATTACCTCTTTTTATTGCGCCGCATTTTACAGCTGTTGTTAATTATATTAACTGGGATTTTTCTATCTTTGTGAAGGCATGCACAACGTATTAAATGCCTTTCAGGAAATCGGAATAAAATTTCCAAAAAGCGTGTGTTTAAATTTAGCCGCTCGTGTCTGTCGGTTAACAGACGTTTAATTATTCGGAAACATTTTTTGACGCGGCTTGTCACAAACAGATACAGCGCTGCACGTTATCAAATTTCAGCAATAGATATAAGCATTTAATTAAATAGATTATAGTGCAAGTTATAATCGATCAGTTTCACATTTCACGCCAGCCGACGAGCGGGAATAAAATTTATTGTAACGGATTAATGCTCCATAAAACCACCATAACTATAATGTTATGGCGCAAATCTATAAAATATTAATATTAATTTGGCGTAATGACGGCCACGGCGCAATTAGACGTAAAATGCTTTCGGATGCATTATTTATTAACAAGCCCAAATATCGAAAATTCACACTTGGCTGCTTATTTTAATATTTTACACAAGCGTGATTGCAGCATTTATAATCTTAGAAGGAAGATAATATTGCATTTAACCAAATTACATATTTATTTATATTCTAATTTTTAATTAAGGAATGTACACAAACTGATGTAAAAAATAGTTGTTAACACAAGTCAGAAATTGTTTTTGCTGACATATGCAGCAAAATTACAACTACAAAGTATTTTCCGATTATTGTGGCTTTTTCACTAAAAATCCAATGTCAATCTACGAACGAGGGTGTGACAATATCTAACAGAATATTAATTTGGATTCGTAATTAAATTATGCAAAACGAATATTCATAAAAATATAATAATGGAGACTGGGACTGGTTGTCACAAAACTGAAACTTTTTAATTTTTATCGAATTGGATATCTGTTATTAAAAATCTATTACTGCAGTCGAAGCCAATACATTAAATGTACATTTTAGTTATGCAGATTCACAAATTTTTTGGCAGAAATTGACTTTTACAAATTTGATTGTCAAATTATACACCCAAATTAAAGTTTTCGCTGGGAGTTTGAATTTGAGGACAATTTGTTTCAAAAAACATAATATTGTAATGTGGATTTAACTATTTTTCGAAATAAATGCATGTCTCTTTGACTCTTCCCTTTTAGATTGTTCCTTTTCATTGCTTATTTGCACTTGTATGACTATTCGAAAACGTTTGTTGCATCATTAAAACATCTATCCTGACGAATTTTCGAGAAGATGCAGTTTATAGAGACCATGTACAAAAAGTAACTTTTTGAATAATTGTATTTTCAAAAAAAATTATCAGCTTTAGGTTCTTCTTAGCAGAAGCTTTTTCTTTTGTTTTTACTTAACTTTGCTGTGTTCATTTTTCAACTTGTTGTGCGTGAATCCAGATTTCTAGTTTTTTGTAATTTTATTGTAAGTTGTACAAAAAATTAGAGTTAGAGTACAACAATATGTTTGTCAACTGACGCAGTTTGAAAGTGGCTTAATTCGGCTACTTTCACATAAGGCGAACATTAAATTGCTTTCATAGTTTCCCAAAAATTCCAATATGTCACCGATAAAACGTATATGATGGGTTAGAGAATTAGCAATTTACTTCATCCTTCACAGACATTGGCTTGTTTGCGACAAAGTACAAATCGCTTGGGATACCTACTTTTCCTCAAGAGAAAATTGACCACCTCATTAGAAGAATGCCCAAGCGAATACAAAAGTGCATTATAGTTAAGAAAGTTCACACAATATTAACTTTTTTTACTATCTAATTATTTATTACTTATGCCAAAATACAGAACTCTCCAAGTTTTATTGATATACATATATCGATTTCTTCTTGATTTTGTTTGATACTACGATTCCCATGCATATAAATTATTACACAAGTCATTGTTATTTTTAATAAAATCATAATAAATAGTAAAATTTTATAATTGTAATTTTTCGCTTTCCATTGTCTTAAAATTATATTATATAATGATTTGGATGATTGAGCAAATAAAAGAGCACAATTAGCCTACATTTTTGAAGCGATGTGATATTTTTCACAATTAAGACTGCTTTGTTCGCTTTAAATTCTTGTAAATAACTTGATTCGAATCCACTTAAACGCTGCTCAAAGTTTATTCTTCCGCTCGACTTGTGTAGAAAAAATCTCCTGCTTGCGAATATAATATAAAAATTCCGGAATTTTTCTGCATGGATTAATAAATTCGTCGAGAAGCGAAAGCACCTAATCGAATTTAAATAGATCGAACATTTCTTTATAGCTCACAGAGCGACTCGTAAATCGCGTGTATTTCTCGAGAAAATCTTACATTTTTAACACTAATTCCGCTGCTTCAAGTGTTGATTCGGCTCCATTTGAATTTTAATTCGATAACGCGTGGAGCTACACGTATTATAAAATTTTAATCGCGCGCAGTTTGTATAATTCAACAACGCAAAACAAGAGACGTAACACCGCCTTGCTTGTTGGTAATTCGAAGAGAAAGCAATCCGTCGTTGCAGAATCCCGCTTTTAATAAATTACGACACTATTTGCATTCCCCACGAGACGATTGCCGATTTTCTACATTGTTCTCTAACGAAATAAGCCATGCAAAAAGCTATTAAAAATGACGGTTATGAAAAAAAGAGCTTACGCAGCTTTTTGCGTCAGAAGCGCCTTGAGAAGCAAAAATGGTGGATGCGCCGGGCTAGAATTTTTCCCAATTAATGCATGACTGGTCTTCTGGTGTCTTTGAGCGGGATTAATGACAGCTCTAATCCAACTAAAGTTTTCCATTTAATGAAACTACAGCGACTTGAATTTCTAATTTGAATACGGTACATGTCTGATTAAAATCGACGTTTTAATGATAAGCTCAAGTTGTAATATATTTGGCGCCCGATTCTGCAATTAACATCGCTTTCGTCTCGATTTTGAAATATGGCACACGACAATCTAACACACTCATTCATAAATAATTGTATTCGCAAATAAAAACGGGCTTTATTAAACGTAAAACGTAACGCACGAATGTTACATATTGATCACATTCGTGCATAATTTATCGCTCACTACTTTCAGTAAGGCAAACATACAGATCCGCAATAAGTTATGCTCAATTCCTTTAATTAATTTTTATTATTTCCTGCGCTTATCGACCAGAAATAAATAAATCACGTTCATAACAATGAATGGTTCGTTCAATAACAGTTCAATTACGTGACTTATTTTTATCTTGCATACCTGCGTCAGTAAATATTATTGAATAATTTAAAATCGTAACGAATTGATTTGATTTCAACGATATCTGGTGTTGATTGCACTGGCACAATTTTTAATTCATAAAATTGCAATTAAAAATCATCAAATTACACAAGCGAGACTCTCGTTAATCTGATGAAGTCATTATTTTTAACGAAGCTTTTTTCAGCAATTATTACGCAAGCCGACCCTCTAACCATCTGAAAACTTACTTCAAAACGATATGGTTGTCCGTTATTTGGCACCCAACACACACTCTCCAACTTTTTCAAACATAAATCCGTTACATGTCCAAACCACTAACTACAAAGTTTCGGTTTGATTTGAACGTCTTTTCTCAAATCCCACACTTTACGATTTTCATGATAACGACGCCCGCAAACTGTGAGATTATATTACAGCCCTAAACAGTATGAAGGGTGCAGAATACTGCCGCCTCCGAGCGCTAACCGCCAAAAGTTTCGCCGCCACCAACCCCAAGTTGAAACGCAAGCGCACCCTGGGTGCTTGCATCTCCTCCGTCGAAGATTTCATCGTAGATTAGATTTAACAGAATCCTTTTCGTTTTTACTTTTTCAGCGTCATGTTGGCAACCAAAAAAACGAGCTTTCAGTTTCATCCGGGTCTAGTAAGTAAATATGAAGAGGACAGCAAATAAAATTAATTCCACTGTGGAACAAAGTCGCACTTGGGGCTATCAAGCCAGCCAAAGTATTCAGTTTCAACTATTTGCAATTAGTACAAGTTCTAGTTGAATTTTAGAGAGACAAAGTCCTTTGTAAATATATTTGCGGACGGCACACGCACTTGTTCATTACAGATATACATGTACCTGGAAGTCCGGATTAACATACACAAACTGAGTTTTATGTAAATTAAAATAAATATTGTCACAGACCCGCGGTGGTTTCAATTAATCATGTTTTCATAACTAACAATCAATTCCAGCGATTCGTGCCGCTGTAACGTACTATTTGCGCGACAATGTTTCGCAATGATACATTTAAAACAAATTAAAACAAATAAAAAATGTAAAGGCAACAAATAACGTGCGTACAAATCAAAACAAAGCTTCAGGAAGCCATGGAGTTTAGCTCTTCTTTTAATTATATTTTGTTTTAATTTTTAACGTGTTTCACAGTAATTTCAAATTTCTCCAAGTCAAGATTAAAATTTTGCTACACTCTGTAGAACGTCAAGGTTCATTCATGGCCTATGCACGTTATTATACTTTAAATAATATTTGCGCCATAATTTAAATGCAATTTGCAAATTTTAATTGTACATTCAATTTACTTCAAGTTTTCTAATAATAACGCGTTTGAACTCTGTTATAAATAAGCTGTAAAATTCGATGTTTTGCTAAATCAAATTAAACAAATTTGAATTAGCCTCTATGAGATTGCAGTGCCATCTGCTAGCAGTCGCGGCTGCTAATATTACAGCTGCCTGTAGCTGCACGACTTTGCTTGTGTTATAAATTTAGAATACTCAGAAAATACATCAGTTTCAGTTTAAATGATATCGTTAAAAACAGTACGTATATCGCTGACAATTATTTAAAAATAAATTTATTATTTAAATTTCAAATGAACTCGTTCGTTGTGCGGCATCTGTTGAATGTTACTAACAATACCGCGATTGGTAAGGCAGTGAGCGAAATATTGATCAAACGTCACTGTGACATTTCTGTCACTCACATCTGTGTCATGTCAACAAATTGTCAGAGAAAAAATTGATTTCAGTGCGTGATGTTTGTGCAATTTCCATAAATTTATCGACAAAAATGCGATGCAGCGTAAGAACACCTCTCAGTGTTTGCAACAGATGAGGTTGTGTTACGGTCAAGGTTATTGAAGCAATGACACAATTCTGGGTTCAAAAAACGTGATTGCCTAAATTTTTCTAAAATACGCTATGGCAGTTAATTTACCGACGATGCCTGTACGAAAATATCGGCGAGAGTCGAGTGAAGTTAGCGGCTGCCTCAAGTATATGATTTTTGGATTCAATGTTTTGTTCTGGGTATATTTGTGATAAGAGTGTTGAAATTTCGTGTAATGGTGGTTTGTAGCTCATGGGTTTGGGTATTTTGACCGTGGGAGTGTGGGCTTGGAGCGAAAAAGATATTTTCAACAATTTGGGAAAAGTGGCAAATGTTGCGCTCGATCCAGCGTTTATTTTAATCTGCATTGGTAACAAGATTGTTTTTTTACATACATTATTCTTATTATAATGGTTTTAGGAACTGTTACATTTATTATTGGATTCACAGGATGTGTGGGCGCCTTACGCGAAAATACATGTCTTCTAGCAACAGTGTGTTGTAATTTTTTTATAAATTTGTTATTCTACTTTGTTGTTTCAGTATGCCATATTTTTGTCAGTGTTATTGTTGTTCGAAATGACAGCTGGAATTCTGGGTTTCGTATTTAAGGATTGGGTGAGTCAGTTGTTCCACAATTCAGGAATCAATACCCTTTCAAGAATTTTATTACATAAAATAGTTTGGAGAAAGCGTTATTGATTGGTGTTTATTCGTGAAAATTGTAATGAATCATGACTGTTGTTTGATTAAAATGTTTCCACACCAACGACTTTCAAGGGCGTGCTGTAATAGAGCTTAAAATTGAGTAAATTTCCGCATAAGTGATATGAAAGGTGTATAATGTTGTGGTCAAGCTATATTTATAGTTACTATATTTTTGTTTATATTATTATCAGTGTTTATGAATTAATAAGCGGAAATTTAATTCGTAAAATCATGCTTACTTAAAAACCAAAAAAAGTCAATTCTTATTTTTTTATTTATTGGAACCGAATTATGCGCAGATTTAATTGGTGAGTGGGCAACATTTATTTTGAACGAAAGCGGGGCTAGAAATGCGGTTATTTTTGCTATTTTTTATTCAGTGTGATCGATAAACTGAGCGAAATTTTAATTGGCATTTAACATACTTTTTAGAGCAAATCAAGTCCTCACTGATTAAAAGTTTTTGTCTAAAAACTACGAGAACAAATTAATTGCTAATATTTACGTTGTTATTTAAAAAGTTTTTTTTCCAAATTTAGTAAATGGCTGCAAATAACGAGTTTGTGTATTACAATATTTTTTTTTGTTCAATAGGAAACGCTTACTACGTATGTTTCTTAAATGGGACACCCAGTATATTTTTACATTTTCGGATGAAGAATAAAAACCACTGTCAGAACCATGTATTAACATTTTTTATTCCTAAGGAAGCTATACAAAAAATTTTTAAAATCCAAAATTAAAATATCTTTGAAAACCATTTTGAGACTACAAAAAAGTTTCAGATTGTGCTCCGTTTACAACTTGATGGTGATATAATCGATTAAACATTTTTTGTAGTCTAAAAATGATTTTTAAAGATATCCTAGTTTTGCGGCGTTCTAATAATTTTTAATTTTTTCTATGGCTTTCTTATGAATAAATAAAAATATATTAATAAGTCTTACAGTAGATTTTTATTCTGCATCCGAAATTTAAAAATATATCCCATTTAAAAAACATAAGCAGCAAGCATATCCTGTTAAACGGAAAGTGAAAAATAAATTAAAATATTTGAAATAAATCAGCCATAATAAATAATTTTAAAAAAATTTGAAAATAAAAACTCTTTATGTAATAACAAATAAGTTTTCGACCTTTCCGGAACTTTTACCTATATATAAACTTCTCGTCTAATTAAAAATATTGATGCATATTAATCAAAATTATCTCGCCAATTTGTGTCTAAACCTTTCCACTCATTATTTAATAAAAACAGCTGCCAAGTAACTCTTTGCTTTTGTTTTTCTAACAAAGAGGGTTATTCGGAATAAAAATAAATAATTTCAAACGACAGAATTATGAATGCTTCTCGTCTGTAAACATCAACTTAGCAATAATATTCAGAATCAGACAAAGGATTGACTAATTTTGTATCTTTATGCGATTGTATAAAATACGTTGTAAAAGCAAAAATAATTTCCAAAGGATTAATGGTATTCCAATTGCACATTACCCGAAACGGGCATCAAAAACCATTAATTGAGTCAATCCTAAAATTTGAAATTTTTTATTTTACAACATGAGCTGCGGTTTTGTTTGCCACGTTTACTTCACGAACACTTCACGAGTTTTTTAATCTTGGCTATATCCTGCCATTCTTTTAATAAATAGAAAATTCCTTCCTAATTAAGGGTACCCATTTCATTAATCGTTTCTCTTGTTCTTTGCATTTTATGGTTATTTGTTTTTTCATTTAAGAAAGGTATATGTATTAAATACAAATTGTGAAAATATACACAAGAGTTAGATTTTTAATCGGATAATTTTATTTTTTCCAAACTATTTAAAAGCATTATGAAATAAATCTTATGCTTTTAATCGAGTTTTTTTGTACTTGAGACAACTGAAAATAAAATTAGCCTGATGAAAAATCAAGCTCGAGTGCATTTTAGGGAGATTAATGCAAAACCAATTCCACAGAAATATTTTAATAGAACCGTATCCAAATCGACTTGAAGTCTTTACGACAAAAATTAATTTGACAGTTATAACGGAAACACTTTCCAAAAGCAGACTGCTATAAATGCTTTGTATAAAGATAGACGCAGTTATAAAAAAGCTAAGTTGCTTTTATCATTTATAAGATTATAAGCTTTTAATTACTTAACAAGTTATGTGATTGGTCAAAAATTGAAAAGATCATCCCCGTGATTGACCGAGTATTAATGGAGGGTATTAATCATGTTTAAACTTTTTTGTTAGCAATGTAAAAACCAAAAATAAGCACATTACATAGAACGTAATACTTTTACTCGTTTCGTCCCCATTGTGAGTGGTTTAATTTACGCGACGAAATATGTTTGAATATTTTGCTGATGTTCCGTGTCCTTATTTGCAAATATTTCAGATCAAATCCCAAGCCACTATCGGCTTCCAGACTTTTATAATTCACTACAGGGAAGACCCTGACCAACAGAATTTAATCGACTGGATCCAAGAGGATTGGGTAAGAAGTTGAGCATTTTCGTGTTTTTCCCTTCCCTAAATTTAATTTCGCAGCTCCAGTGTTGCGGAATTGAAGGACCAAAGGATTGGGACCGCAACAACTACTTTAATTGTTCGTCACGCGACGTTGGCAGCAGAGAAGCCTGCGGCGTTCCTTTTTCCTGCTGCAAACGCAAACCGAACGTAAAATTATAATAACTCGCTTATGTAAACGACCATTCATTGATCTGTCCTATTAGGAAATTATAAAGAACAAGCAGTGCGGTTACGACGTCCGAAAGCCGGGTTTCGTAAGTATTATTATATTTTTTCCATCGAGTTTGTCTCGTTTTCATCCCCAACCATGTGTGATAATCGATTTGTCGTTAACGCAGCCAGGGGAGCGTCACATCTTTGAAAGGGGTTGTTTAAGGGCGGGTGAAGAGTGGATTGAAGGGAATTTAGTACCTGTTGCCGCTGTTAAAGTCGGCATTATGGTGCTCCAGGTATTCAACCCCTCACCATCACTAGTCCACCCCTTGTTTTTTATTAGTCGCACATTTTTTTTATTTTTTTCTTTTTTTGATTTGCAGAATTTTGATGTGTCAAAGATTATTAATGAGAAGGGATGTCTGGAGGCGACTGAGGAGTGGATTGAGAGGAATATGATTTCTTTAGCCACATGTAGCTTTGTTGTTTTATTTTTGCAAGTAAGTAGCGTTCCCAGTTGTTCTCAGCACATTTTTGTTTCATAAGCCTAATGCGTCGGTTTTTATAGATTTTGGGCATCTGCTTCGCTCAGAACCTGAGAGCCGACATTTTTGCCCAAAAGGCAAAATGGCATTGACAATCAAGAACTCCCACAGCAGTTTAGTACAGCGCCGGCTGTCGTATTGCGTGGGAGCCTTCGTCGTTCCAATTCGATTTCGTTTAAGACGTTTTTGCACAAAAATCACGAGCAGTTTTTACAGTTGTGCTCCGTGAACCGACTAAACTTGTACTAATTTGGGAGATTGACGATTTGAGCCACTTTGGTGGACATTTGAACTAAACAATACTCGATTGTTGACAATTAATAATAATTCATGTGCCTGTTTCAACCACGCGAGGCCCACGAACTAATTTATTTATTGCATGCGGACAAACTGATATTAATTAATATTTGTGAGTATTTGTAATTGTGATATTTTTTTTATTACAAATGTTCTCTGGTGCTGCCAGTTATAGCGCTTTTATGCTTTAAACATTCCGATATTTATTTCCTCCTCACTTTGTATTTTGTATATTACAGATTGTATTGTCGTTGTATAAAATTGTTGAACAAATTGTAATCTTTATAAGGAGAATCTTAAAATAAAAATATTATAATTCTAAAAACAGGTTAATTATTACAGTTTTGTACAAATTTATAAAATTTCATTTTAACAATAATTTCATTTAAATAGTTTGGTTCTAACTCTAACACTTAGTGTAGTTTTTGGTATAAAAATACTTGTCGATCGTTTAAGAAACTATTTAAGAGTAGAAGGTAAGAACAGACTGCTGGTTTCCTCTTACTAGCAAGTAAGGGGGCAAATCTCGAGTCAGTGCTTCCAACCAAGCCATGTACAAAGGAGCAGAAAGTTTGCCTTTCCGTGGCATTGGTAGCGACCTAAATAAAAAACACTCACATGACTGAATTAAACAAATTTGCCTATTTAAAGAATTACTTCCAAACGTTTCGTCTACATCTTCACTAAACATCCACAATGAATTTTTAAAACTTCAAAAGCAGTTAACACTTATCAAAATACACTGATGATATTTGTCGAAGAATCGTTTGAAATAAACCATGTAAATACAACAAAAGTTTACATATTTTAAAACTCACATGACTATTAAATTGGCATCGCTTGAATTTTCCAAGAGCAATTCCCTAAGCCTCAGCTGTCTGTACGTCTTATCTTGAAGTGCCGCAATTTCAGCTTCGGTTACTCTGCAATCTGTACAAAAATTATTAAAAATAAACACCACCCGAAATGAGTACCGTTCTCTCCAACTTCCTCTTTACTTTTGAACTCACTGATCAAGTCGTTGAAGAATTTAATCGTCGATTCTTGCGGCTTGTCCGAAATCGATACGATTTTCAAGCTGGAGTAGTTCAGGCGGAACTTTGACAACAATATTGCCATGCTGCAAAAATTCACATAATGAGTGAACTCGGCCGAGTTGATAAATACTTCTTTTCGTCCTCTTCGGTTTCAGCTTTGTTGGTACCAAGAGCAAACACTCGTAGTTTGCAATTGGCCCAGTTCTGTCTGGTGGAAATAATATAGGGCAACAACATAGTCAAACCTCCGTCGTCGTAAAGCCACCAAACGTCAATGTTCCCTTTATTCCGTTTGTTGCGGAACTGGATTATATTTTCCGCTGCGAAATTGGGGATTTGGTCCAGTTTGCTTGTGGGACTTGTCGAATCGATTACTTTTGGCTGTTTTTTAGCAAACATGCTGTTCAACAAACTAGTACCGTTTTTGCCGTCTAAAAACGATGTACTTATTAGAACCAATTTTAAAGAAAATTTACCAAGCGAAGCAACAACCACCACGACAATGCAACAACACAACATCTCATTCTTACTTATCGCACTTTTAGACGCACTGGTCTCCGATTTTCCTAATTCAGCTAAACTCAAATTCGAGTCGGCATGCATCATATTACTTGTAGTTAGGCCTCGCAAGTCCGCCGAAGAAGGGTGCGAAACGCTAACGTCTGACGGAGTAGTTTGATCTTCATCTTCCATGATTTTACCATAGTCCAATCCGTCTTTGAGGCGCAGAATCGTCACTGCTAATCGGTGGTCAAAAGCCGTGCTGCAAGATAATGCTAATCGGGCGAAGTAAGAGTGTAGATACGAACTGTAACACGTTGAAGTAGGCTAAAAGCTCGTCCCGATTGCAAGTCCTCCAGTCGTTCTTATAGCCCATCATCAAAACGTTGGGGCTCAATTTGCCGATTCCTGCGGTTTGCAATAAGGCTTTCGCTCCGTTTTCAAACTGGACGTTGTCGAGGATCGAGTAGAATGCTTTGATTTTGTTGATGCGCAACCAAGAGTAAACATTTTGGATTCTGGCGGATCGCACGCGATGTTGTAGAGGCGCCTCGGTGATGTCTCCGATGATTAGAAGGGAGTTGTTTTTAGTGATTAAATTTGCAAAGTCTACAAGAGCCGGACGTGTCGAGGGTGGGCCGCACAAAGTCAATATTTGAGGCTTGTAGTTCTTGACATGTTCTCCGATGTTGATGAGGCGGTGTGCTGTTGTAAGCGCAGTTTTGTAAGTTTGGGCTTGCGTGGACGATCCCCAGTTCACATCTATCGACAAAACCCAAAGAGTTACGGCGTTCTTATGTAATTTGAGTATAGTACCTGGTTTCCTGTAAACTACTAGCAAATACAAAGCGATTATGACTCCGAACGTCATCAGCGACGATTGCCAGTTGATCAAAAACATGATTACCACACAAATTATAAACCCGGCAAGACTCAACCACGTGTTGTAATACTGAAAACGGACACATCAACACACGTATTTCGAAATTGTAACTTTGGTACCTTGAATGTTGGCCGCCATCCCAGAGGTTTGATGAGCGCCGCGTGAAACGTGCAGAAGTTAATTAAAGCATAACTCGCCAGATAGAAGTTGGAGATGAGAGGTGCGATAGCGTTCAACTCGCCTACAAGAAATGTTAGACGAACTTCAAGTCAAAACAATCAGATTACCGATTAGGAGGAAAGCTGCTGAAACTAGGAAAGTGAGGACGTAACCTCGATAGGGTTCGCCTGCTTTTCCGTATCCTTTAGAGAAGTAGATTAGTCCGGGATAAATGCGATCGATCCCCAGGGCTTGAATTAGTCGCGGAACAGATAACAAATTGGTCAGGGCCGTACTTAGAGTGGCCGCCCAGCAGCCGATGTAGATCAAAGGGCCCCAACTCGACATGTATTCCATCATCTAAATAAACGACCGTTAACATGTTTAGCTGTTTTGCGAGAGACACGCCATAAATTTGCTTGCTTTGTGAATGAAATAACAATGTGGCCAAACAATTATTGTTTGTGCTAATGGATTACGAAGCTCTAAGCAATCGATCTGTTTATTATTCCACGAATGTTTGGATAATTTTCTACTCAAATAAATTTGTAATCTCGTGTGGTTGTACTTGTAGCCGAAATGACCGTTTGAAGGTAAAGACACAAGTGTCAATGACAAAATTGTACGAATCTAGGTCATACAGATTTAAAAGATAAATGTAATTGTAGTATTTTCCAGGTTTTATGTCATTTCAATGTCAACCATGTGGGAAATATAATTATGAAATAATTAAGTATGCGATAGTTTTTTGAGTTTATCAGCGATATTTTTATGTGACCCAACATCATTGTTATCATGTCAAAATCACAATGAATTTGCAATACTGAAAAATGTGTCTATGGTGGTTGGTCAATTTTGGGAAAATGAGCAAAAGTTTTTTTATTATGTATTATCAAACGAAAATTTTTATTTAAATAAAAACACCTTTGTAAGTCGCTAAATTACTTCTTAAAATATAACGCACTAAACGAAATATTTTAGTGGCAAAATATTAAAACGCACTTTTCTCTGTTTGCGTAATTTTGATTTGTACTCGTTTACGTATCATGACGTGAGTTAAAAATAAAACAAGGCTGCGTAGGCCATGGAGTAGCTTTAACGTTCGAAAGAGTGTGGCAAAATTTCGACCTTGAATTGTAGAAATTTGAAATTCGGCTCTTTGATAATAATCGTCTCTGACACAATTCAGGTGATAAATTTAAAAGTTTTAACAAATTCCATTTCCAGGTCTCGATTTAAGCGTCGTTTGGTCAAATTTTTGTTCACAGATCCTGTCAAATGTTATGATTTGACAGTTTCAAAAATATACACTGTTAAAAAATAAAACAAAAGCTACGTACTTTCTTTTATTTGAATTATTGTCACATATTCTGCATTTTTATATTATTCTGTCATGTGAAAATCTTAAAATGAGTTTTTAACACTATATTTTTTATATATATTGTTGAAAGATTTTAAATCCATATTTCCTACTTTGTTATTTCAAATCAATTGAGAATTGTTCCTAAATTTTAAGAAGTCTCTAGATGTCGATAAATAAGAATGTGAATTAGCAGCTTTTGAGGCAAGTTATTAATAATGCTAGAAATATACAACTGCTGAAGTTGGAAGACTTTTTCTTCATATTATATAAAAAATAAAAAACTGCAGAAGTGCCTACGAAATAAATCTTAACGTAATTATTAAATTCGTAACAATTTTTACAGATCGTTTACTACATCATAATGCGTGTTTTTATAAAATACCTAATACAAATTTCAAATAAAAAATCCCAAAATAAATATGTCACGAAAAAGTATATTATTGTTTGGATAAATATTAATCAAATACGAATACGAGTATAATATGAATGAAATTATGGTTTTGTCTGTTTCAATTACAAAGAAGACATCATGAACTGGTGACTTGTAATAATTTTTTTATTACAAACCATAGTTACTTTGTTTTCCCCGTTGGACTGTACAACTGTAATTACTTTTATCTAAACTATTTTATTGTTATCAACATATTGGCGCATTTATGCAATTACCGATATGACTTTGACTCGAAATTTTCACTTATCAAAAATAAACACATTGTGTAAATGTTTGTATTTTGAAAATGATTTCGTATATCTTTCATTGAATTTGTAATTTTACCATTGTATTTCAGAAAACAACACCTGAAATATATTATGTAAATGTTCACCTAGAAAATTACAAATATTGAACTCCCAACATGGAAATTGTGATAACAAAAATTGATTCACAACAATTTCTTGCATTTCATTTGAATGCGCCACGTGGTGACTCCAACCGAATAGTTTTCACGTGTATGCATACGATAACAACATTTCATCTGAAAATATAATTTTCCGCATTCAGTGCCAGGAATCAATAATAGCACCCACGACCTCTTACTCAAACGTAAACAATTCCGAATCTCGTGGCTTGTTCCCTTATTCGTTCCGCAAATCTAAAGCAAGAAAAACAAGCGCACGCCCCAATTTTCTTAAATGAAATTGTCTATCGCACGCAAACGACTCATCGAAGAAAATTATCCTCGTCGTCCAATATTTGACGTCAATGAGGGTGTGTTGTTTGTCAACATACAATTTTAATAAATTGAAAATGCGCGCTACATCTCAACACATCATCGATACTCGATCTTTACGATCAATAGAAAATTGTCAAAAAAGCTCATTACCTGATAGTTGTTGTAGAGACCGAATTTGCAATTTGGGGCACAATCGGTCAGAGTTCCATTTACCAAATCGATTACATCTCCGCTTGCATCCCTAATGGCTGCAAATCCTGCAAACACCACGAAAACCGCATACGTCACCATCGAAATGATCAAAGCCAGGAAGGTTCCTTTGGGAATTGCAGATGCCGGGTCCTAAGATCAAAATTACAAACCACGAAGTACACACCAAGCGACATACTTTCAAGTCTCCGGAAATATTGGCTCCGGCTTGAATTCCAGTAACTGACGGGAAGAAAATTGCAAACACTTGGAAAAAATCATAGTCCAAACCTTCAGAAGGCCTGTAGTCTGGGCCCCAGTTTTTAACAAATGTCGAATCTAAATACAAGTTGAATAAAATCAAACTCTTTAAAATTAATTAACAATGACGTACAGCTGAATCCAGTAAAACCCTTGGCTCGTTGTTGGTTTGTAAGAGGACCCACAATGGCCCCTATCAGAAAATCCACAATCGCCACAACTATAGCAACAATCAGGAAATTCTGAGCTTTCGACTCCCATTCCATTCCCACCGCACATATTAAAATCATTACTAAAATAGCAACGACGCCCACAATTCGGGCGTCGTTGATTCCGGCGTCGATTATCTTCAAACCGTAGACTTTCAGCAATTCGCTCAGAGAATTGCAGAAGCCGATTGTGTTCATTGAGGCCGAAACGGCGTTGGCGAAGGCAAACACAATTCCCACGGACGCCCCAAATTCAGGACCCAGCGATCTGGATATTATGTAATAAATCCCGCCTACAAATTTCACTAAGATTGTTTCGAGGGTAATGTTATATTGTACCTCCTTTGACTTCTCCGTTGGTGCTGATTGCTGATAAGGAGAGCGTTGTTATAATGCACACCGCCGCTGAAATCGCTATTATCACCAACGATAGTCCTGAAAAGTACAACAATGACCGATACCTTCCCAATTTTCTACTTAATCTAATCAAATTTTGTAAAGCATTCTTAAATTATTTCAGACTGTTGTCCCAATTTTGCAAAATATTTTACATGAATTCTGATTACTTTTCAGCCCGATTGCTAAATTGAAATAGGAGACAAGAGTAAAATTTAATTATTTTTATAATTCAGACAAAAACTGTTAAATTTCATTCGTTTACGAAACGTACGTTATACGTTTTATTCGCCGTTGAAAAAGCTATCATCACCAACGATTGTCCTGAAAAGTGCAACAATGACCAATACTTTCCCAATTTTCTACTTAATCTAATCAAATTTTGTAAACCATTTATAAATTATTTCAAATACTGATGTTCCAATTTTGCATAATATTTTACATCATTTCTGGTTACTTTTCAGCCCGATTGCTCAAATGAAATGTAAGATAAGAAGTAAAATTTTATTATTTTGTAATTCAGTCAAAAACTGCACAATTTCTGCATTTTTGTATTATTCTTTCATGTGAAAATCATAAAATGAATATTTAACATTATATTTTTTAAATACATATTGATGAAAGATTTTAAATAGATACTTTGTTATTTCAAATCAATTGAGAATTGTTCCTAAATTTTAAGATGTCTCTAGATGTCGATAAATAAGAATGAGAATTAGCAGCTTATTAATAATGTTATAAATATACAACTGCTGAAGTTGGAAGACATTTTCTTCACATTATGTAAAAAATAAAAAAACTGAAGAAGTGCCTACGAAATAAATTTGGATGTAATTATTAAATTCGTAATAATTTGTTCAGATTGTTTACCACATTAGGATGTGCAGTCTTCGTGCGTGCTTTTATAAAATACCTAATACAAATTTTAAATAAAAAATCTGAAAATTAGTCTTAAATTCTTTCAAGGACTGTTGTTCCAATTTTGCAAAATATTTTACATTATTTCTGATTACTTTTCAGTCCGATTGCTAAATGGAAATATGAGACAAGAGTAAAATTTTTGATTTTTGTAATACAGTCAAAAACTGCTAAATTTCATTCGTTTACGAGACGTACGTTATACGTTTTATTCGCCGTTGAAAAATCTATTATCACCAACGATTGTCCTGAAAAGTGCAACAATGACCAATACTTTCCCAATTTTCTGCTTAATCTAATCAAATTTTGTAAAGCATTATTAAATTCTTTCAAGTACTGTTGCTCCAATTTTGCAAAATATTTTACATGATTACTGAATACTTTTCAGCCCGATTGCTCAATTGAAATGTAAGACAAGAAGTAAAATTGTATTATTTTGTAATTCAGTCAAAAACTGCAAAATTTCATTCGTTTACGAGACGTACGTTTTAGCACCACGATTGTCCTGAAAAGTGAAAAAATGACATTCTCAAATTCTTTCAAGGACTGTTCAAATTTTGCAAAATATTTTAGATAGTTTAAGATTACTTTTACAGCCTGATTGCAAAATTGGAATATAGAGACAATAGTAAAATGATTCGTTGATGAATTCCGGTTTGGTTATTATTTAAGAATGTAACTTACCAATTCCTGCTTCCGCAACGACCCAAGAAAGTCGCAGAAACAACATAACACCGAAGATATTGAGAAGGCATGGTATGAGAACTCCTTGAATCCATCCCAACTTTATGCCTTCGTGGCCTCCTGGCGCGGTCGAAGAATACTGTTGCTCTAAATTAGCGTTGGGATCGTTCTGTTCGATTAATAAAAAAACGATTTGTAGACAGCTTTTGCACAAATTTGTCGCAAATTGCGGTTTATAAAAACCAAACAAATCTGGATCAAGTCGGATGGAAGGAGTAATAAAGCAATCACCACGAAATCTTTAACGACGATTGTGTTTTTAACAAGAAGGAGCATATAAAAAAACTAGGCGACGGTTTGTTTTGATGCAAATGTCTGGAGTGGACTTATCAGCGATTCAAAGATAACGACCAGCAACGTCTTGAAAAGTGGAACAAATTTGTTGGAAAATTTGTAAAAACCGGCCAGCCTTGGGAAAGTACCATCAACAATAACAATACATTTATGGAATTCGTGTAAAACACGGTTATGGTGACATATCCGCGACAAGGCAGCGTGATAAGATATACAAAGCCATTTAACATCGCACATCTAAATAATTTAAAGTTTATGAACGTCAAATCATTGTTACCCACAAAGCGCTAATAGGTGTTGAAGACAGCAATCTTGTTAATTTTGAAGCGATTATTGTGCATTCGTCAACTCTCTCACACCGATTGTTTGAGTTAGTATATTCCAGCTCGAACTGCCTCGCGCGGCATTTATCGACAGGTAAACCAAGTAAACGACGAAAGAGTTATAAGCAACGTACTTTAACGATGTCTTCTCCACCGTGCAACTCCCCAAGCGAAGGCCTCTTAGCCGCTCTCCTGGAATTCCTGTAGTTCTCCAACCTGGGCAAAGCCTCTCTGGTGAGCTGCACCAGCGACTTCTTCCTCTTCTGGTATCCGTGGTTGTCGTAAAAACCCAATGCCGTCGTCGTTTTTAATTCACTCACAGTGTCTTCTTTACCACCGTTTGCATTTTCGTGTAACTGAAAAGCACTATTGTCTATGCCCACGCTCGTTTCCTTCTGACTGAAGCGTCCATCCATGATTTTTTTATCAGTGTCACCGGTTACAATTCGACCGCGAATGAGTGGGAATTTTAAGTGTCGTTGTATTTACTGAGTGGCGAACGCGAACTGATTCGGTTTCAGCGTTTCAGAGGATAAACTGAAATGTTTGAGCAGGGAGCTTTCTTTAAGTAGTCGATGGCGATTGATGGGCTACGCGCAGATTCATCCAAGTCGTATGGGAGAATTTGTAAATTTATTAGCGTGTAAATACGATTACTCATCCGCCTTTTGGTTGTTGAAAATTGCACCGGAAGAAACAAGATTCCAAGCGGTTCCAAATTTTTGATACATTTGACTTTAATGTGCTTATTATTTTGACGATCTATCGTTTATTCGGGCCTTAGTGAGGTCACAGGACCTACACGTGTTACCTTTAAATTATATTCAAAAAAGCATCATTAGCACTCTCGTTATTTTCAAGGTGATATTTATCTCGTCGATTATTTATTTTTAATTTTTTTATCCGCATTACTTTGTCACGAAATTTATGAAAATTCTCTGCACATGTTATTGTACTCCTTTGGTGATTTTAACAGTTCGTAATGTGTTAAATTATAATAGAACATTAATTAATTTACAATTGCTGTAAAATAAAAACAAACAAATCAGTAAATTTAATTAGATTTAAATGACTCGTTCGTTATTTAAAATGTAAATACAAATTGTAACAGTAAATTGTTGTCTCCCAAAGCCACTCATTACAAATTGCAATAAAACCCAGTGCTCAAATTTCCTAAATTCAGCTACAGTACAGTTAGTTGCTTGTTGCTTGTTGCTCTTTCCTGCTGGTTGTTACCTGCGAGTTCACTTTTTCTCGTCCAGTTTGATCGCACCTCTGGTAGTTAAATCCAGTTAAATCTGGGATAAACAAACCATACCTGTTTCTCGCGTCGTAATTTATTACAAATTCAGAATGGTTTTATTAGTTATTTAAAGCACTACTTTTTTGTTTCTTGGAAAATTAATGATTGGTGATTAAATTTGGTTGAGTGGCTCAGTACTCAAAATTTTCATTGCAGTGATAAAACGAACGATTAAAATTTGCTGGTAAGCTGCAACCACCAATTTCTGTATCTAGCCAAATTCCGGTTGCACGGTTCTTATACTCATACTCATGAGTATAAGAACCGTGTTCCGGTTGGACATTTTTTGCAACTCAATTTTGCGTGCGGATAATAGTATGAGGCGATGTGAATTATAACAGCGATTAAATAAATATTTATCAAATGAGGCAAGCGTATCCTGTAAGTAACCAAATACACACGGTTACTGTTTGGCCAATTAGCCATTTTAAAAAATTCGCAATTTCTCGATTTGAATTGAGCCTCAGCGATAAAGCGGTGTGAAACTGTTTCGTTCTGAAAGAACCAGATAAATCTGTATGGTAAAGCAATATTAAGTTTATTAAGAAGAACGTCGTAATTGATTTGAACTTCTTAATTTTCGAGCATGTGATGCCGCTTAATTGTCTAAGATCCGGATAAAAACGGTGAAACCTGACTATAATTGGCATGACAATTTCTAATTTTCTGTAACGAAGCTGAATCGAACAATTCTTCAGTTTTGTAAGTCCTTTTTCTGTTGTTCTTTTGCGTAATCTTAGTAATCCTTACAAATTTAAACGTGGCTATATGATATTTTTAGAATACGAAGAAACAGTTTCAATATTCGTATTCTTAGTTTAGAGAGGTGGTCATTGAAAGAAAAATCTCGTCATTATTTTTAGTCTTTGTTATAGTTTTTTTTTGTAATAGATCTCTAGTAAAATTAAGAATTCACTTCAATTAGTGTTACTAACTTACTCAAACACAGGGTTCAAATTTTCTTCTAATTTTTTTTTGTTCTAAATCAATTTAAACTTAAATTAAAACATTGTGATATTTTTATAGCTAGGTAGAAGTAGGTTTTGTTTTCAAACTCATTTTGTTGGGAAATTAAGGTTCCTGAACAACTCCTTTTTGGCTTAGTTTAATTTTTAATTAAGAGACCCCGAAGTAAAATCAGGAAATTAATTCAATCATACTTTGTTGTTTGAGTAAGTAGTTTTTTTCTACTTGTTTATTTTAAGAAACTGATTTCGCAATCTTGGTCTAAATCGAATCTTCTCTATTTAAAAAAGTTAATAGAACTGACATTTTTAAGAATTTCTTTGTTCTGAGTCACTTCTTCGTTCACTCGTTGCCACTTTTTGTAAAATTTAATTATCAATTGATTCATAACGAAAAAATTAGACGAAAATTTGCAAAATGGGTTTCAACTAAATAAGATCGAATTGAATTTAAAATTTTACTATGAGATCTATTAGATTGCGAAGATTGTTGATTTCATAGTAAAATTTGGGATTCAATTCAATCAATCTTACCTATATGAACCCGGCTTTTCAAGTTTCCATCAATTATTTTCTTGTTCTGAATCAATTACGAATAAAATTTAAACACGATAATATAATACTATTTTTACAATACTTAGAAGTACTTAGTTTCTTTTTCAGATTTATTTTGTTTGGAATGGAAAATGAGTAAGGTTAGTAAACAACTCTTTGTTCATTTTTGTTTTAGTTTAATTTTTATTTCTAAGAGACCTCGAAGGATAATATAAATGTGAATTCAGGCGTTGTTTGAATAATTTTTCCTCTACATTTTTATTTCCAGAAATCAATTGAAATCAATCAATCTTGCTCTCGAATCGAACCGTCTCGATTAATAAGTAAATTAAACTGAAAATTTAATAATTTTTATTCGTTTTTGGCTATTATTTCTAAAGTTGAATTCTCAATTGATTCAGAAAAGAAAATTTGAAAAAAAAATTCTAAGCGGCGGTTCCATTAAGTAAGATTGAATTGAATTCAAAATATTACTATGAGATCTATTACGAGTAGATTTCGATTTCGGTGCCTGTTGTTATAATTTGTAAGATGCTTCAGTTTCTAAGCATTGATAAGTGAAAATGTGAACTTGTGAATAAATACACAAATACTAAACCAATTGCATTGTTTAATTAAAGTGCACTGAAGAAGGTTGATGATATAAAAAGTACATTAAATACTGAAGCACTGACGGATTACGTTAGATTTCATTCTGTAGAAGTGCGTGTTTTATAGGTTTTTAGTGGAAACATCGAAGGCCAGTTCTTCACTGAGATAACTTTATTATCGAACACAATCGACATGAATTCAACAACATAAATCTTTAAACAATACAACAAAATACATATTTTTTGATGATTACATAACAATTCTATCTATACAAAAATACATGACCTACTCTACGTGGATAGAGAGCAAAACTAAACTATATACATGAAATTATTTACACAGACTTGTGCTTACATAACAAAAACATGGAATGTACACGTGTTGCAAGAACTAACTATCACAAATGAATTATAAAGAGTCGAAAGCACCTCCTGTAAGTTTGGTAGCGTACAGATTGACCACCTAAAAGCACACTCATTTAGCTAACAACTCATTTGTACTTAATCCTCACCTTGTAAATGAACGCATACTGTTCCTTTGTTTGTACCGCACTTGCTCTATCCCTTCTGATTTTGTACACTATCCTTGGTATGTCGACGAGACGAGTTTGTTCAAATTCTCTTATCGCAATATCACAAGCTATCACCACTCCTGTGCGTCCTGTCCCTGGACTGCAATGAACTACCACAGGATTCAGTTCGTTTTTAGTCGCCCCATTTGATAGATTTCCATTGGTAACCTCCTTCTGGACATAAATGCTAGTTAACATCAAAGTGTGCAAATTTAAGAAACGTATTACTCTGTCCAACGACGATGACTTCATGTAACTTCTAGCTTCAATGAGGAATGCTATAAGCGAGTTGGCTTCTGATGGAACACCTTTTTCTGGCCATCCCAAGTACCAGAAATGTGTGACTTCGCGCCAGCTGTTGGACACCATGTTCTTTAGCTGAAGAATGGAGATGATGTACTTGTCCTTGACTTCGCGCCGCTTCAGTGTGACTTGGAAGTCGCCAAACAGTCGATGGCAGTCGAGGACTTCAGACGGTGGAAGATAATCAACACACTTTTCCTAAAACCACATTAAAATGTTATTATGAGATTAGAAAGAGTTTTTTAGAAATTTTTTACTCACCACACCGTTCTCAAAGAGATGAGTAAGCATCAAAACGACTTTAGTTTCTTGCTCCCAAACCATTCTCCAGAAATCATCGACGGTGTTAGACATGGGAGCTTGACACGCAATATAGTACCCTTTCGTGTTTTTTGGGCCCTAAATTGCAAATCTCTTAGTCAGTGCGAGGACAATGTTAAACTCACCGTAACATAATTAGCGTTTATGTAATCACTATTCGGATAACCATCGATAACGTTCAAGAAAACACGTGTTTCCGGTAGAGGTATCACATTAGCATATCTATTTTTGGTGTCGCATCCTTCCGGCAATTCGTTTGTTCTTGCCGTGATCTGTGGAATCTCCTCGAACTCAGCTCTCATGTCTTCCGCATTATTCGCGAATTTTCCTAGTGCTGGAAAATTAAGCGGATGACTCAAAGATGTTGGATCTTCAAACGCGGGGTTTCCGTATGATCGTTTCGAGCCTCTCATCATTCCCTTTCTTCTGACACTGTTGTAGACCGAAACGTTATCCATGCTGTAGTCGTCCAAATTCACCGGCCTGCATCTTTGGCCGTAGTTGAAACGCTTCTGTCGCTTCCGCATTATAACCTACACAACAAATATTAGCAAATTTTCAAGAAAAGTGTAACATTTACCAAAAGTCCCACAAGAAGTACCAGACAAGCGGCACCGATCGACGATATTGTAATGGCTGCAATGGTACCGCTGTTGTCTTCAGGACCGTTCGTTGTCAATTCGTACGAGTCCGATGTTATGGTATTGTTTTCAGTCGTTTCAGTTTCAGCAGTTGTGTCGTTTTCTGCGCTTTTAAATTCAGGAACCACAGACCGGCTGATTGGAAAAACAAAAGCTGTAGTTTCTTGTTCTACTTTAGCTTGAACCGTTTCAGTTTCCGCAACGGTTGCTTCAGCTGTTACAGTAGTGACAGTTTCAGTAGTTTCAGCAATTGTGGTGGTGTCTTTGAGCGTCATTTTTTTGGAGGTTCGTACTGATTCTGTGGTCATGGTGGTGTTGTTGGAAGCTGATACGACTGGAGTTGTTGAAGCTTCTTCAGTGGCTGTTGAAGAATATGTGGACAATGCTTCTTGCGTTGTTGTTACGTCTAATGGTGTGGAGGTTACTGTACTATCAGACAAAAACGTGGACATTATTGTCGTTTCTTCTTGTTCTGTTGGTGTCGATGATGTTGAATCGGTTGTTGTATAAGACAGTGTCGTAGTTTCCAAATCTGAAGTTGTTGCTACCAATTTTGGAGTTGTTGTTATGGTCAGTTTTGGACTAATCGTTGTTGCCGTTGTTGTGTACAACTTCGGAGCCATTGTTGTTGTTGCTTCTAATTTCCCAAGAGTTGTTGCTATTGTCTCTAGTTTCCGAGCAATAGTTTCCAATGTCGAAGCACTCGTAGCTCTTGTTTCTACTTTTGGGATGGCAATTGTTGACTCTAGTTTTGGAGCCACTGTTGTTGTGACTTCTACTTTTGTACTAGTTGTTGTTGGATTCAAAGTTGTTGTTGTTTCAGGCCTCATGTTGGAGTTTGAAGATGACTGACTTTGAACGGAACTGTATTCAGTTCCGGTACTTTCCAGTTCGTTTGGCAAAGTTGTTAGTAGAGCCATCGATTCTGTGGTCGCAAATTTAGCTTCAGTTGTTGCACGAACTGTGGTTATCAGGCTAACCGTTGCTTCAGTAGTTTTTAGAGTTTTAGTCTGATTCGGAGGCGGTTCCACGCGAACTGGTATGATTTGGTTCTCTTGAAGAAGTTGTTCAGGTTTCTTGGTGATTCTGTTTGGGGAGAAAGTGGTGGTGATTGTGTGGCTGAACTTAACAGATCCGCGTTTCGTGATATCAATCGGGGCGGGTTTGGTGTACACTTCCACGACGCCCTCTTTCTCGCCTTTTGGTTTTTCGGTGGTTGTCGTTGGTGTGGGATTGACGGCTTTAACAGTTTCCGTTTCGATGTTGTTGCTGAGAATTGAGATGTGGCTGGAATTTTTAGTGGAGGGTGGTTTTGTAAAAACGATACTTTTCCGTGTTGTCAACGGCGGTGTCTTTACGGTTGAACTTTCCGTTTTCTCCGATTCTCCTTTGGCCGGTATGACATTAGATATCGTGGAAGTGTCGACTTTTTCCTCCGACTCCGGTTCCTTGACAATCGTGTTATTTCCACTATCATTTTCGTCTATTGTTGTCGTTTGATTGTACGACGACAAAAAAGCGAGATTGGATCCGGATTCGACCACAACGTCTTTGTGCAGAGAATTTTTGCCACCTGTGTCGTTGGCGATTATGCTTTTGTAATTGACGTAATTCAAATCGGACTCGGTGTCGTTTTTCTGGGTCTGTTCGTAAAGTTTCTCCACGTTAATGTTCTCTTTCGATTCGGATTCCGCCGACAATTCATGAGAATCATCGATGTGTTCCAGCTTCTGGTCGACACTTTCTACCGCCTCTTTGTACTTGTGGTCGAAAATGAGACTCTTCGGCGTTGTTAATTCCGCCTCGAAGTTGAACTCTTCGGAATGGTCGTGTTTGTGCGTGGTCGCGTGGAAATCAAAGTCCGGATGGATGTATTTCTGCGTATCTGGTGAGGTGGGAAGCGTGTAGACGTTGTTCTTGTTGTGGAAATCCTGCGAGAGGTACTTTTCAATATCCAGCAACCTTCCGACCTCTTCCTTCTTCTCGGCTCTGCTTGCTTCGCTACTATCTAACGTTTTGTTGCTTTCAGTACTAACATCAGTCTTTGGTTCGAGTTCGCTCTTGTCGGTGAGATTCCCTACTATCGATGTAACATTTTGCGCTTTGACTTGTTCGTTTTTCTCGTCTTCATCGCTTTGCGCTGTTTTAATGGCACACGACAAAACCAGGACCGCACCTGAAACGTACCAAATAACGGAAGAGTGTGTTAAATGCTTTAACTGTATCGGTGCGCCACGATTAGGACAATGACACTGCACCCGAGTTAATTATGCCATTCTTGAGTGATTTCATTGCTATTTCCAGCCTGCTAACACTGAACACAACCGCTCTCTTCTGAATTATGAGACGCTCATTGTTATGCCAACCCTGACCAGACGGTCCAACATTCACACGCAAGAATAGGCTTAAAAGGCGAGTGCAGCATTCACAATTGACTACAAGTGATGACTAATGCGATGGGTGGTTTCAGACGAACAATCCACGAAGGAAATTAACATTGCAAATTTCACTAATTCAGCATCTTGTTATTAAGCTAATGGTGGAATGTCAAATGTCACAAACAACCAACATACCTAGCAAGAACCGAAGCGTGAAGACCATAGTGCTGGCATTGTTACAAGTCACCAAACGTGGACTATCTGCAATCAAACGAAAATATTTAGCTGATAAGATTAGACAGTTCCCAGTTGATGGACGTCCGCGATTACTACGTGCTTGTCAGCTGATTATTTTTAATTGAGCTCAAATAAAGAAGCCGAAGGCTGCATTCAAATGCAAATTTTTCATACAACGAATAACGCTTTGAATTGAATAACGAGCTTTTTGCACTTATGTTACTATTGTGTGTTAACACTGTCAATTAATTAAACTAAACACCGTCAGAATTCAAGCGTCGTTCAGTCCGTGGTAAATACAATCAATAGTAGTCACACACCCATCACGTAATTCGCGTGCCCCACATCCCATATCGGTAATGTAGGTGACTTCAACTTTAGCAAACAGCGAAGATTGTCGTCTCTTCCATTCAATCTCGCGCAAATACAGTTAGTCCAAAAGGACGAGTCTTATCGATACGTTTTCCACTGACAGCTCCAAGCGAAATTTGTACCGTTATATTTGACATAAATATCTCGTGTTTACGTTTGCTGCAATTAGCCGGATTTAAAGCAACCATTGGTGTTTCATTGTATACTGACAAGCACGCGAAAAATGCCACAAGAGAAAGTTAATAAAGATATGTAGGAACTCGTCTATTTTTGACATTTGCAAGTGAACGGCTTGGGGTTACACTAATAATTATCCTTGAGGCACTCCTTCCAGTGAGAAATTCCTCGATTTCCTCTGTCTGATCTTCGTGGTGTTTAATGCGCACCGAGTTATATAACACCGGGTTTTTCCGATAATCAAATTGAACAACAATCTATAAAAATCTTCCGTTTGGTTGTTGAAAAAACGGCAATAACAACAAACAGCGTTCGCCTTGTTGAACACGTTCCTATATTTGCAGCGATATCTTCTTTTCTAAGATTCAGGAAGTTTGTGGCGAAACTTGTCTGTTGCGAATGATAGTGATGCTATCGGCAAGGTAAGTATGTTAATCGTTGTTTAACAATGGAAAGCTATACGAATTTTGTAACTTGCATTAATAATCAAAACATACGAGCGCGGACATTTAAATCGCTCTCTCGCTAATTGCATCCAATTAGTTATTAGTGTCTCAAAACGCTTCGCAGATGTTGCTTGAGGTTAAAGCTCCCTTTGGTTCCGGTAAATGATATAACTTTTTGGACGTTACGCAACTTCTAGTAACTGTATCACGAGAACATGAAAAGCTCGACCAATTTGGATGGTCACGGTGAATTTTCGTTTGGCGCGTTTTTTCCGCGAGCTCTTAAATTATCATCATTCCTTTCACGTTCAAATGCAGTATACCTTGAGCCTGTCACGATTGCGTTTAATATTCACCGAGAACAAGCTACATTTTTCAGCCTCGATGCCATGGGACACTCCTGTCGCATGGGTCTTATGGTACAGCACCGATTTGTTGTTTGGGTGTAATCCGTGACTCAGTTCACACCCATTACGATAAATCACAATTGCAAGTTCCCACGAAGAGTATAAAGGCAACGAAAGTGTTTGTTCAACTTTGTAATTCAATTATTGTTAGATAATAACGCCACATTTTCGGTCGTCGTTACATAAAAGTCGTGCGAAGCGCAAAAATGTTGCAGCTTCACTGAGTCGCGCTATTAAATTTACCGTTCCTTGAAGATGCTGATAAAATTCGATCCCGTAACAATTACAATGTTTGCTCGGCGAGATAACGCGCCACGTGAAATTGAGCTAGGAACTACTACGAAGGAGTGTCCCCAAATGGAATAATTAAAATTGCATAACCGGCGCCCAGACCACGCTTCGTTAAATTTCTTTAATAAACGACAAATTAACATTTCCCTACGAAGAGAAATCTCAGTTTTCAGAATGTTGTGTTCTTGTGTTCTAAAGCGTAACTGCTTCCGGACATCCCGGAAGATGAAGTGAAGCTCTTCTGGTTTTAAAAGCGAGAAATTAAACACCGTTTATAAATCTGACGACCATTGTAAATTAAATGACCTATATTGATTCAAAGGGTCAAATGCAAGAGTCTCATCACAAATAACTGTTGGGGACATTTCCGAAGTGCGAGCTTCTTGTTGGGCTTAGGAACATGGCCAAAATTACTATCAAGTGATGATAGTGAAATTCAAACTTGAAGATTCAGTTGATGTAAATTAAAACGGCAACTCATTGCCGCTTTTCAGTAATAAAAATTAATCGTGTGTGTGTGCAAGGTTCTGGTTCGGAAAAAGAGTTGTTAAGGTCAGTGGTCATCGGGAGAAGCCACAAAAAGAATTGAAGGCTGCTTTGTGTGTTGAGTAAGGTCTGCGGTCGTTTCCCAACACATTTTTTCATGAAATAATTAATAACGAATACGTGCTTTGCTTGGGAGGCTAAGTGGCACACGCAGGATGTTTCTGAATTCCAAAAATCGGGAAGATTCCGCTCTGAATCTCCGTTCACAAAAGCCGGTGAAAATGAGTTTTTTCCCAGGCAATAATAGATCGGATGCATCGTGAAAGTGCATCGATTTGTAGAATAATAGAAAAATTGTCACGCCAAACTAGAAAATGACTAAACCATTATGGCCGATGCCAACCGTGAAAATTTCTAATTGCACAACAGTAAAAATAAAAAAGTATTTTCGCCGCCGGCAAGAAAATGCACAAAGTGAAATTGTCTCCGGCGAATTTCTGCTCCAGTTCGCCAAAAAGCCGACTTGGCTAAGCATGAAATGCGATTTTTTTCTTTCCAAATAACTTCATATTTTTTATTAGATAACGCAACTGTTGGTCGGGTAAATGTTTGTGGACTCTTGGAATTATCGGTGATTGTTAAATTTGCGCATTAGATAGACAAACACACGGTTAAACTGACCCAATTGTGATTCAATCGTTTGTACTTTCTAGTACGGCTCCTTCGGTGATGAATAACAAAGGAAAGTTGAGCTAACGCGAGGACAATGATAACAGAAGCACAAAAATGCGCCGGACAATATTGCAATGTGCAAACGTTTCTCAACGCTAATGAAGCAAGAGTTTTTGTTTGTGTTTTGCAGCCACGTAATTGGACAGGTTTAGTTTGAACTTCATTTTGCTTCGGAATGACCTCAGACCATCAATATTGCTTAGAACCGGAGGAACAAGCGGCGATGATATTAGGAAATGAATTTCAAGGATTACCACGAACTAAGCGGTGTCATTGCTTGTTAATAAAAATATTAATGTATGTGTATTAGCAAAAAAACTTCCATCTGCACCAAAGCGTGAACAAACAATTTTTAAAACTGACAAACACATGTTTTCAAGCCTCGTGTCCACTGATTAGTTTTTTGACCACAAGGATAAAAATTATGGACAATTCAGTGTCCACCATGCGTCGTCCAATATCGAGGTGAATTACTGATGAAAGTATTGCAAATTTTGCAACACGCGGTACTCTAATGACGCAGTACTGGAACTAGGAAGTAAACTGATAACAGAAGAAGTAGTACAATGTTACAAGTTCGCTTATCACGTTCACCTGGCACTGAATCTCTTACCATAGTAGATATCCTCCAATGATAAAAACTAATAAAATTACACGCACTGCACACAGAAGAGGCAAACACACGAGTGAAGAACAAGAACACGAAGTCCGCGGTTAAGAACGACCCAGCACAAGTCTACCTGCTCGACTCCAGCGACCAACTGATTAACAATGAGTCAGGTTTATCATAGAGTTGTTGTGAACGTGGTTACTTGGTAACAGGCGAGGTAACAGCGCTGGATTCGTGCTGCTGGAACCAGCATTCCGCCGTGATTTCTCTAGTCTCTCCTCTACCTCTCTTCGTACCCCAAAATCAAAAATAAAATCTTCAACAATAAATTATATGGACTAAGATTGACGCAAGTGAATTGGTCATTTCCGAGTCTTGTCGCCGCTTAACTCGCCTAAATTTGTTGTAAACAATACTCACGACGCCACTGATAAGAGTTAGTGGTGTTGATTTAAAAACGCCCCCACGTGTACGAGTTTTATGTTTCATTGACGTTAATGAGCGAAAAGTATTCCTCGATAAAAAACGAGACGGAATGCTGATATTTTTAGTGTGAAACGCCGCTTTCTATTTATTGTAAAATGCAAATTAAATATAGGAGAATTTATAAAACTAGTATCATTGGTGCGCATACATTTTTAATGCCGACTAATAAGCAAAGGAATGTGAAAACTCATTTAACAGTTTGAAATGCGACGCGATTTAAATGTAAGCAACCAGTAAAAGCATTCAATCGTTAAATTGCTTATAAATATTGTTACAGTATGTATGAAATTTATGAAATAATAAAGTGTTTGTCAGTGACTATTCTTTAATTTAATTATCACCCCTTTGCTTCCACAGGACATGTAAATTGAATTCAAAACCGCAATCGAAATAATAATGATCATGTAATACATAGTCTAAAGTACTTCAAAAGCATATAAGTTAAAATTTTTGGCAAAAAATATATCTAAGCGCTTCTAACTATGATTTAAATAATGGATGTGCTGGTTTACATAATTGACATAATTCACTAATGGCAGCCTTTAAACGATTTACATAAACTGTTCCAAACAACCTAAAAGAGTTCAATATAGTCAGGATTCACAGTTGACCTGGAAAGGTAACCAGAATCTGGAAACGAAGCAAACAGATATGATCACCAATCCAATGTGATTATTTGGTTCTAGTATTGCTGGTTGCCGGTTAAATCGTTCACATTTATTTCCGCTGTCTTTTATAATTTTTTTCTTACACTTTTCGTTTTCGTTTAATTGTGAATGTTTCGGCGCATTTAATATTTAAATGCGTTATTCAAAATACTGCGATTTCACTTAACTTTCCACCTTGATTATATTGTTTACTGTTGCAAATTTATTATTTTTTCATATTTCATGTTGTTACAAACAAATTTAATTTGTTTGGAGAAGTCTTCTTCAGCTTCAGATCCTACCGATTATTATTTCAAGCGAATTCGAAGGGAAACGCCCGAAAGTGCTTTTTACAAATTTTTTGTGTGAAAAAATGAACCTCGCTCCGCTAATCACAGCGGAGGTATGGCTCCGATGTTGACTTTTTTGGGACAATTCCTACGTGATTGGGTACGTTCTTCGGAAGGTGTATAGGTTTCGGTGCCTGAAAAACCCTGGATCGGAGGAAGCACGCCTACCGTCTTAGAACCAATCAGAAGTCGAGTTTTGAAATTAGCACACATTATCTTCGTTTATTTGCGTCATTTTACAATAGACAAGCCATTCTCTTCCGGTTGGATCTTTAGTTAGATTTATATTAAAATTAAATTTACTCGGCTGTGTTGAGACCGATAAATTGTTTCCCATAAACCCTCTAGTCCCTCGTTCAGACTTTAGTCGATTTTTTGATGCATTAGGATAAATCACATCAATAATTTCTTAATTATTGTTACAAGAAATTTATATGGTTAACGAGTAGTTTAATTTCAAACAATTGTTGGTGTTGTTTTATTTTTGAATAGTACACTGAACATATTTAATTAAGGACGAAATTTTCCTCACAAATCGTGAGGATCATATTAGGCAACAAGTAAATTGTATGTTTAAACAAATAAAATATACTCCTAAATACATTATTAATTGTGTGCTGAAATATTTAACCAAAGACGAAATTTTGTTCTGTTAAACATTTTAATGACTTCAGCGCCTTAAAAAAGTTTAGATCATATTAGGCAACATGTAAATTGCATGTTTAAACAAATAAAATGATTAATTGGCACCTCAAGTGAAAATTTAATAAATATTTTTTAACTTGGTCTCAAAAAATAAGTAGTTGTATAAAAAGGTTCAAGTATCTATATTTTTAATTATTTCCTACACTAATTTAAACTTGGAGGAATTAGTGTTTTGGCGATTCGATGAGAGTAGAGAATCGTTGAACTTTAGACAATTAGTGTTATTGATGAGTACCTACAGGAAATTGTACCTTTTCGGGAACTTCCATAACAATTCTGAATGAACTACTAGATTCTATAGCTCACGTTATTGTAACTAAAAACATAAATTTGCAAAGCAATAGTTCAAATTTTGTACATGTTCCGACTTAATATTGATGATGCAATAGATATAAACTGTAGTTAACCACTTTCTGTAATTTTAAGACACATAAGACATATTCATGGTGTTTTATGAATTAGGGACGCACTTTGAAGAAACTGTTAGAATTATCAATGCAAACTGAATGTTTGGAAATTCGAATTGGAAAATAAAGTATTAGCACGAACTTATTACTGCATTAATTATGGTTGTGCATTTAACCGGTTGGTAAAATAAAATAATCGCTCCTCAAACTTATTTATTCATTTTACGCTTATTTGTTAAACATTAAACAATGCATTAATTCAATCGAGGAAGAAAGATTTATTGAATCGTATCATATTTTTCAAAACATTTTAGAAGTCAAGAAAAACATTTTGATTAAAAATTATTGGACGGGATACCATCGGACAAGTATAATAATACATAAGTGTATGGCAGTAATTTTAACTCAAAAGCAACTTATCAGAAAATTAAATCAAATTACAAAATATAAGGCTAATAATAATCAATAAAAAAACTCCCTGCTTCCCCTAACAAAATGATGATTACAAGACGCTACTGGTATTGAGTATTGAGCATAATAATTCAGGTCTTAAATAAACATTTTCGACAAATTTAACTAAAAAAATTGTAGTGCTTGAAATGCCAGCAATCGAAACTCTGAAGGACAAAAAAGATAACATTTCAGTTGACAAAATGATCAATTCCGCTCGTTTCTTGTATGAAACACAGTCTGAAACGTTCAAGCTGCCTGCTAATAAAATGCACCAATCACAGTCCAGTATTCTAGCGACGCGAGAGACTTTTAGCTTCCTCGCTAACAGGAGCGTATGAAAGGCGACAAATCTCTGGAACCAAACACGAATGTGGACGGAGTTTATTGTTTTCAATTGCACTATCGTGCAGCCGTGCAACATAAACAATGTTTGTTCGATTATACTGCTAAACTAATAATTTGGCTATTATTCTGCCATGTCAAATCACTGGGATGTTTGAGAGTTGTAACTTAAGCTTGTTACAAAGCGGGTTCAAGGTGGAAAAATTAGACAAAGAAACTCGAGCACAAAAGCGCCATTAAAAGTTCTAACAAGACAAGGCAATCACCTAAAAAAATATTGCAAGAAACACGGGGATATCCGAAAGAAATGTTTTCAACATTTTGCATGAAGACTTGGGAATAAATAAAGTGTCGCAAATTGATTCCCAAGCTTATCATTTCCGAATAAAAATTGTGCAGGATAGAAATTTGCAGGGATAATTTGGCTGGTTTGTCGAGAGATTACTTCTTTTTAAAAATTGTGATTGGATATGAGACTTTGGTGCATTACTGGGACTCAACAACGAAAAAAAGAAGTTTTTAATTTTGATTTATTTGGTTATAATTTTATGTTTTCAACTAACAATGAGCAATGGAATCCCGCAATTCATTTTGAATTGTTTTGGATGTCCCCGAAAAGGTATAATTTCTTGTCAATCATCAATCGACTCCTCCTCATTGGTTGTGAGACGGTGGGCGTGATTCCCCGTCCGGAAAAAAAGAGGAAAAAGTACCAAATCACGGACTAGTAGTCCTAAAAAGTCAATTATTAAAAATAATTATTTTTAAAATCTGAAGCTAAAATTTTAACAACTTGAAAAGTGATATTTTACAGAGTTACCAATAGTGTGTTATATTATATATTAGCATTCGCGGATCATAATAATGTAAAAAAATAATTTATTTTTCCCTCACTCTTTTTCGTCATGACTAGGGTAACTTTATAAACCCCGTAATATCATCATACACAGATACATTACGATTCAGAATGTTCTAGAAACGCTCTTTGTACTGAGCAAGACCATTATCGTCGATAATATAATTTAAATTTTGATAACTGCTCGTCAACGAACAATATTACAGAAATCGAATCGATATTATATCGATTTGAGAAATCGTACCGATATATAGTGATAAGAAATTTGTACAATGAGTTGGAGAATCAACTGAAATCAACCGATTAATTTTAACCGAACAAAACAAGTTGCTTTTTCACAGATATAATAGAAATTCTCAGAGTAATATCGATTTGAGAAATCGAACCGATATATAGTGATAAGAAATTTGTACAATGAGTTGGAGAATCAACTGAAATCAACTGATTAATTTTAACCGAACAAAACAAGTTGCTTTTTCACAGATATAATAGAAATTCTCAGAGTAAGATTATATGTATTATTGGTTCGTGAATTGAACGTAAGAAATCGTATCGTAATATAGACATAAGAAATTATATCTACATTGAGTTTGAGAATCAACTGGAATCAACTTTTCAATTTTAACGAAACGATTGAACGTGATAACATGTCTAAAGAAAGATATATTATAAAGAGATCGGAGAATAAAAATGAATTAATAAAAATACGACAACAAAAGCGCCATTTTTATGGGTGGCGCACTAAAAAAAATTACGTTCTAAACGGTATATCATGGATGTGCAATTTCCTAATCTCTAAGTGTCGATCTTAAACCAGTGACACCACGATATTATTATATTCATACGTTATCAATCATTTATGACACTTAACCGTTAAAAATATTGATATGCTTTATTTCAATTTTTTTTAATTAAAATATTTTTTATCAATGTATATATGAAGCGAAGTGATATAAAGAGTAATTCATTGTTAATCAACGCAGAGCCCAAATCGTGAGGGCTGGCGACTTGAAATTTTTAGATACCTACGGGTAAAAACTGAGAGGAAAATTTTCTAAATTCGACATTGCCACCCACAGCTGTGCTAGAGTGGCGCATACATACACACGATTCAATTTCTGTTCTTTTCTTCGAATATCAGTACCTTAAAACTGACAGGGATATAACAAGCGTACAAAAAAAGTCAGAAGAAGACAGGGAATCACTTAGGAATCCGTGTATAGAAACTGTTTGACCTTGAAATTGGGAAATTTGAAATTAACTTTTCGGACACCACATTTAAAATACATACATTTGTCTTTTTTTACAAATTCCATCTCCAACGGTTTAGACGCCGTTTGTTCAAAATTTTTATAGAAAATTTGGCAGGTTCATTTGGAAAATTCGAATGGGAAACTAAAGTATGAGCACAAACTTATGATGGCGTGCAGTTATGGTTTTGACTTTGACGTTAGAATGAGTGTGGAAAAATTTGGACCTCGAGTTGGAAAAATTTGAAATGAAGTTCTTTATTAATAACCATCTCGCAATGCAAAAAGGTTCCTTTTGAGTTTTCTTCGACAAATTTCATCTCTTGGTCTCGTTTTAGACATCATTTGTTCATCATTTTTAATGACAGCTGTTGTCAAATGTCATGATTTGACAGTTTTAAACGTCTACATTGGAAAAAATAAAACAAAAGCCAGATTCCATAGCGTCCGCTTTTTTAACGCTGCTATTGTGGATGTTTAAAAAGTGACACCACAAGTGAGACCGCGGTAGACTAATTCATTACTCAATCATTCTAATGACACCTAATCCTTAAAAATGCTATATATATTTTTTATATTTATGTGACTTCCACAATAATTCCACAATAATTCTAATAATTGACGGATATGGATCCCCTCCCTTCTACTCCCTTGATTTTGAATCTGCCAAACCGTGAAGCTGGTTGAATAATTGATAGCCGTAGGGAGTGAGCAGAAGGTGTTAGGGCTACGCCCCAGCATTTCAGCCAACCCCCAGGACCGCCTTTGCAAGCTCCGCAGTGAAAGGATCACATAATATTGCAGAAAGGCTCCGATTTACACCGGCCGAAGTCACTGTCGAGTTTTGAAACCTATGCACCGACGTCTCCTCGCTCTTCTACGATCCGGATGAGAGTTTCTGCGAAAGTTGATACGTTAGCGCGTGCATCGGCACTTGGTGGCAGCAAACAAAAACAAAACAAACGCAGTGGTTGTTGTTTTCAGAAGGATGACAACGAACGGACAGATATTTTTGTCGTTGGGAATTTCCACCAAGAGAGATTTCTGCAACATTAATAAAATTGCTGATTAAATTAATTCAACTACTGCTTGCTATTTTTATCAATCGGATGCCGAAATCATTTCTAATTATTTCTTCCTCCCTTCTGGACACACTTAACAATTTTATGCAAATGAAGAACACTTTATAACAGGAGGTTATGAAAGCGAGGCACGCCACACTCAACCACTAGAATTATGAGATGCGGTATTAATCAATTTTTCACTTCACGTGGATGCAGCTTCACTTGTTCAATCAAGGGAACTAGCCACCGGTTGAGTTTTTCAGGCTAACGCAAGAAAGGGCAAGTGACTCCAATAAATAATTTCTACTCTTGAATGACTGTTATTATTGTGTGTGCCATTAAAATAAAACATAGTTGATTTATACGTTTTTAATTGCGATCAATTCCCAGGGTCGGAACGGTTTTCACTATCGAAAACCTGGTTTAGTTGTAATTTTTCCATGAAATCCAAACAGTCCATGGGGATATTTCTCCTAGGAACGTCACAAATTCCTATAGTCAAGCGTCGACTTGCACTATACTCATGTGATCCTATTACGTTATATAAAAATTTTCTGGAAAAAGCCTGAAAACAGAATTTCGCTTTCGAGGAAACAGTACCCTAATATTAATAAAATAACTAATAAAATAATATCAGTGTTTTATTGGACGTGTGCTCTACAATGCGACTCGTATGTGGGATTTTTATTCGGTCAAATGTTGAAAGTGAGAGAAACGATTGTGCTTTAAGAAGTGCGAGCGAGATGCGCCGCCACAATTGAACACAGTTCACGTTTAGTATTCGGTGGTGCCATCTTTGGTCGGAATGGAAGCCCACAAAACGGTAACCTGCCTTACCGACAATGGTAAGCGCTTTCCTCAAACACTTCTTCGTGGTCATGTTTTCCTTATGGGAATGCTCGCTATTCAGCAACCATGTGTAACCATAAATGTTACGTCATATGTGGAAAATGTTGGCGATTCTGACGTGCGCCGTAACGAAGGAAATTTCCGATTTCGGGTGTGGAAAATGCACGAAATGGTTCAATTTCCTCAATTCTAACGACTGATGCAGTTTCATTAAAACAACTAGTTGCCATTGAGCGCAAGTACGATTGCCGAAATTGCAAATGTTTGTAAAATAATTTGGTTGGTTTGCCAGTGAACGTGTGTTGGGGAAATCATCCGGAGATCTATTCGCGTTCCTAATCTCCTGGTCCAAAACGGAGAATTGTGACGTCGCAGTGGCATGGATGATAGACGGCTGACAGCTGTCTTCCAAACCCCCTCCTCCTATTGGTCATTGTTGCTAATGTCTTCTTTGACCACCGAAAGGTGTTCGGGGAGGCAGAGAAGATATCTGAGGCTGCGTGAAGAAGTTGAGGAAACGAAATGCGCGGCACTTGCGCACCATCTTCGCCATTTCGATTCGGATCACAGCAATGCGAGGAGAGCGCGTGTTTTAAGAGAACTGGAGTTTTGTTGGTTGTCTAAGCACTCAGTCTAGAATGCTACATTTCGAAACCGACTTTCAAGTCTTGGTTTCAGATTAATTTTAGCATGATAAAAACGAGAAACCATGAGTTATAAATAATGACTGAATTATGCTATTGGTGCTAAAGAGTCTTATAATTTTTTTCTGCAAATAGGAGCGTATTGCGCAACTAACACGTGCTGACCTTTAATTAACTTATTTTATTTCTGGATAAGAAAGTTCTTGCGCTGTCATTTTACTCCAGTAGGTGCAATTAAAAAAAGTAACAAAGTTTAGTACTTTATCACATTTTCTACAAAAATACTTTTTGTAATAAATTTTATTATTATATAATTCGTAGGTAGGTAGGTAGTAGGTAGTTATTATTTTAGAATCTACTTTTAATATTCCGATATTCCAATTTATGGCTGTGAAAACCTATATTTCTTATTTTATAATTACGATTATAATGACATAAAAGACGAATAAGATAAGAATGTAAGAAATTCTCAGTAGTAAATAAAATATTTACTATTTTACTAAGGCTATCAATAACTTATTAATATAGAACTATATTTTTTTTAATATTTACAATGTTTTATTTTTAATCATGTTTATCAGTGGTAAAAAAATTATTTATATATTTATATCAAATAAAATTTGCAGTATGAATTGCCATTTTTTCCCCATTTTAATTAATTTTAAATTTTTTATTTAGTTGTAATGACATTGTTAATTGCCAATATTTACAAATCAGTCATAGATTATCACAAAACGTCCAAACAACAAAACTGATGCATCAAGCCCCACAGATTATGACCCAACTCGATTCTAATCTTAGTGGAATCATTTTTTCCAACAATTTATTATCTTCTCACTTCATGAACTTATCATAAACAAAAATATTATTAAATTAATATATTTTACACTAACTTGTAGGATTGGCTATGGACACATCGGCATTTTGCAAATTTGTCCTTTGTTTCTTACTCGATTTATGTGCGGTTTTCGAAGCTTTCAAGAATAATTTAGAATCATGGTGACTTTAAAATTAAATTTAAGAAAAAACCTTTTTATTCCCGAATTAAAAGAATTTGGAGTCAAATGATTCACCACGTCTTTATTTTTTGTAGATTGTTAAAATTGCACATTGCAATTCCTTTTCAACAAAAAGCTCTTTCTAAAAACAACTAAAGTTGTTTTTTTCTGGAAATCTAATGATTCACGGCTTATATCAAAGTAAAGAAATGTGTCAAGCTTCCTTGAAATACTAATATCGATTACTACTGGCTGTTGCACTTTCTATGAAATGTTGTAACGTACGTAAAATTAAAAATTAAGCTCAGGAGGCCATGGTATCTAGTTTTTGTTTTATTTTTTACAGTGTACCCTTTGAAACTGTGAATTCATGACATTTGACAAGAGCTGTTTGTTTAAAAATTGTGGCTTATGAGAGGTTATTAACACAGAACTTAATTTCAAATTTTTTCAACTCCCAAATTTTGCTACACACTTTGGATGTTAGAGTTATTCCATGTTCTATTCAGGCTCATTGTATTTTTTGTAGGTAAATACATACGTTATGTTTTGCACGTCGAAAATATTTAACAAAAATTTTTTCTTTATCCTTTTGTTTTGTCGGATTCAGAACAATTAAAATTTGAATAAAACAGCAGAAATAGTTAAGGCAAAATAATAATGAGGCAAGGAGACACCCAAAAAAGGAGGATTATAACAATGAAATAAATTGCCTAATTACCTAACAATTTATTTTTATAATTCGCTGAAAGTTTTTTATTTTTAGGAATACTGGTTATGGGTTATGGTATATGGGAATTGGCTAACAATCAGGCAACTTTATTAATGTTTGCCTAATTTTGAAAATAAAATGAATTTATTGATTAACCTTTTTACAGTATCGCATTCCGTTTTGGCGGTATACAATGGAAAAGATCAAAACCATAAAAATTAAACACACCCTATAATTTCACTTACTGGTATGTACTATTATTAATTATATCGATGAAAATACAACAAAAAATTTTCAAAAAAATCAAATAAAAAATTATTGGTACTGTGGAAATGAAATGGTTTTTAGGGGTTTGAGAGCAAGCAGGCCATTTTATAAGCAAAAACTTTTTCTGATAAATTAAAAATAGAAAAATTATTTTTGGAATCCCATGATTGGACATACACATACATTTTATTAAACAATTTTTTGTTTGTATTAAATATTTTTTATAAAACACCAAATCACAAATCATGCGAAAAGATAACTAGCACATAAAACCCAACGATATAATCCAACCCGACCCTAAACTTGGTCGAATAATATTCTGCATCCATTGTTTTTCTCATCCCGTATCCCGTGTTATAAACGAGAAACATCAACAAGAAACAATGTGCCAGCTTTGGGACACATTTAACTTAAAACCTGGAACAATAGGCTGGTGTAATATAATCTGCCAATGCGGGTTTGTTGGAATCTTCAATTCCACCAAATTTAAAGTTCAAGCAATCGTCAGTCAAAGCGATAAATCATAAATCTGCATTCTAAACGCATTGCCAGTATTGTGTGTATGTCTCATACAAATTTTTTGTTCAAAAATGATATATTGCCCTTTTTCAGCCCATTTCTACCCAATTCATCATCGTCTGCTGTTTTTGCAGCGGGGTTGAGATTTTGATATCGTAAATTGAAGGTTTGGGTGAATTCCGGTGATATCCCGGCGGCATTCCTTCAAACCCGCGATCAGCTGGCCCAATAAAACAGTGTGCAGACCGGAGCCAACCGGAAATCCGGAGAATGTAGATTGTATACGCGTGCGTGTTACCACCAGCTCAATACTTGCTAGACCATCCCCGCCTTTTACCATATTCCCCTCTTGGATTTTCTAAAGAATTTTTATTAATTGCAGCAAATGCTTCTCATGCATTAACCGTAATATTCATTCACTTGAAAATGTGTTGCATGTTGTAGAAAAAAAATCAGTCGTCGACTGGTCCCGGATGACGAGAGCTGATGCAGTTTGGTTAGAAAAACTTATGTAAATGTGGCGTCTCCTGTAATTACAAAGCTTAATGAATGAACCAATTAAGAACGAATTGGAATGTTAAACAGGCAGAAGCCAATGAACACACCCAACCAGTTATTTAGATTAATGGAGATGCAGCTATTTTACCATTACGCATATTTTGATGAAGCAAGCGTACACTGGGAGCAATCCGTTACAGTACGCCTGAAATACGAACACAAACTCCGCTTATATCAACCAATTTTTTTACCAAATTTATAGGGTAACATTTGATAGTACAACCGCTTAAGTGTGTAAACTTAAAAAGTGTAAATAATTCAACCGGGACACTTCCCAAGAGATCGCATGTAAATTACGACTTTGTGAGAAACATTTGTCCTATAATGTGATAACTCCAACTTCTATTGATTTCATTTGTCTGCAAATTTCAGCTGAAAATAAAATTGTTTCACACATAACGTTGCCAACTCGCTAATAAATTCATTCCACTGGAGCTGTGAAAAGTCGCAATATTTAAGACGAGGGCGTACAACGTTTAATTTTTTTCACTTCGATAATGGCGCAGTAATTCTGGCGAAATTATCCTATCGCGTCTGGAAATCAAACAATAAAGCGGAAGTTATTATTTTCGGAATATTAAACAGGCGATTTCTAGTCTCTAGATACAAACTGAGCGAAACTGATCAAAGGGCTGAAATGATACTGCAATAACGCTGCCGCTTTCAGCTGAAGAACATGTGCAAACACGGCTTTTTGTGCGAAGTGCTGTTGAAACACGAGTTTGTCATCTGAAAATAACCGGCTGAAAAACGAGGAAGTTTATGCAATTTATAAACGGTTTTTCATCATAGTGTGTTAATTTTTTGTATTTTAAAAGTTGTTAATTTGTTGAAACAATGTTCGGCTTGAGCAGGTGGCCTTGACACACAGGCAATGTCAATTTGCAACAACAAAGCGATTTTATTAAATTTGGCACATTAACGAAATGTTCAAAGCTTTATACATTCTTCGGAGCGGGCCAGAAATTCCAATAATAATGTTACCGAATAAAACAAAACATTTTTCATTATATGAACGGTCTTTGCAATCTGATTGAAATTCCGGGAATCTTGCTTTTCCAAACTTTATAAGTTAAGCGACTTTAAAGAAGCGATTGGGAACTAGTTAGTTTGTCGCAAATATTTCATTAAATTGTTATCTTTATTACAGGCACCAATAATGGACGCATTAAATGAAACTTATCTTATCTTTTCATAATATATTTTAACCTTTGAAATAATTTAATTTTAAATAAGCATATCAGGACTGTCCCTCATGTTGCTGATTACAGCACAGCAATTGAAATTTACTAATTTACATAATTTGTGAAATCTTGCTAAGAATGACATGTGTAGTGTAGACAAAAAAATTTAAAAGAATAATGAAGTGAGAATGATAAACATTCTCACCACAGAGGAAAGAAGAAACCATGACTAGTCCTGAGAATTATTAAATGAATTTAAAAAAATACAAAAATAAAAACAATGGAAAATACCGTGTAAATGTCACAAAATCAATATTGTTAAATTACCGTATTGTATAATAAAGCAAAAATAAAAAAAAATAATAATAGTGTTGGGCTTCATTGTTCTGAGATATTGTCGGTAAATATATATTATATATTCTCGAAAGAATGGATTACCGCCCACCTCCACCTCCTCTAAATCAGAAAAAATATACAAAAACAAAACCATAGAGAAAATACGGAGCAATAGATTATGTTAATTTATGAAAATAATTTGTGATGTGAAAAATGTGAGAATGTCAACTCTTTTTTTTCTTAGATTAATTAATCTAAATTTGATATTTACAAATAAAGAAAACCTGTGTTAATTTTTGCTTAGAAGATGTTTATAATTATTATTTTTTATGAATACTTTATTTTTGTATAAATATACTACTTCTTCATATACTTTGTGATACAAATTGAAATTTTGTTGATAGTTGAATTGTTATCAATTTATGTTATGTAAATTATTTATGAAATAAAAGATATTGAAGAACATGTTTTTTGTTTTTTCCATCGTTTTATCCTTTCCATTCTTAAATTGAAAACCGTCCACATTGTAAATTAATGACCTGAGGAAATATTTTAGTTTTAATTTCTGCCAGAGAACCTTTCTGATAAATGCTTGTTTCATGCGATGTATTTACATTTAATTTTACACCAATTAAAATTGACTATGCTAATTTAGTCTACAGCGCCATTAGACGTGCTCACAACCAAACTTTATTTACACAGAGTGAAACAAAAGTATCAAATAACTGCTGTAACTTTTTAATTTTAAAAGTTACGAAAAAATCTTTAAGATAAAACTTGTTTAGTGTATTAGCACGCATGCAAAATTTCCAAAATTTCCATGATATTCTTTATCAAAAATTATGCTGTGTGTTTTACTAAATAAATTTTTTCTATTTATTAAAAAAAAAATCCTATAATGGTAAAATTGCACTACGAAATAAAAAAACATAAGCTGGTTTCAAATTCATAAAAAAAAGAAGTACCGCTTAAAAAAACAAAGTTGGTTGCCAAAGCAGCAAAATAAAAAAAGATACGACCAAACTAGAAAGATTACATCGTTTGCCCATAAACCAATCAACTTTTGTAAACATTTTTTATCACTTTTCAAAGTAAAAAGCTACAACCCTTACCTGTTATTTTTGTTCCCTGTGTAAAATTGAACTTCTTGGACGTTGCAAAAATCAACCATGTTGCCACTTTTTTTAAATATAAATGTAGCAATCCAACAAAATGAATATTTCCACTACTCTTACGATGAATTACTACTCTTGAAATATTGTTGACAATTTAATTGCTATCAATTTATATTATGTAAATTATTTATGAAATTAAAGATATCGAAGAACATGTTTTTTCTTTTTCCCCTTATTTTAAATGAAAACCGTCCAAGTAGAAATTAATTAATTGAGGAATGATTAATGCTTCTTTGCTGAGATCTAAATACATTCAATTTTACCAATTAAAATTTACGGTGCTAATTTAGTCCACAGCGCCATCGGACGTGCTCCCAACCAAAGTTTAATTTTTACAGAGTGGAACAAAAGTATCAAATTAATTTTAAAAGTTACGAAAAAATTGTTTGGTGTATTCGCACGCATGCACAATTTCCAAAATGTCTATGGGACCATTACCAAAAATTATTTCAAAATAATTTTATTAAAAAAATTTAATGGTAAAATTGCTACAATTGATAAAAATCATCTGGCTTCAAAATTACGAAAAATATGTAGCGTTTAAAAAATCAAAGTTGGTTGCCAAAGTAGCAAAATGAAAGAAGATGCGACCAAACCATAAAGATCACATCGTTTGCCCATAAACAATATACTTTTGTATTTTTTCATCACTTTTCAAAATAAACAGCTGTTACTTTTGTTACCTGTATAATATTGAGCTTCATAGACGTTGCAAAAACGAACCATTTCATATATTTGTTTTACAACGTAATTGTACCAATTAAATTAAATAAAAATTTTCTTTATTCTTAGCAATACTTGATAAATATTACAGAGGCATAATATCGAAGGAATTGTTTGATTTCCCTCTTCACTTACCACACTTTTTGAGAGTTGGAAGTTGCGTGACTTGAAAGGATTCTTAGGAAAGTTGTTAATAATTTAATAACGAATACTCCCAGGAGTTAAATTGACTACAATAGATCGAGCGTACGGAGGAGGAAGTTGCAATAGTATAAAAAATAAAAAATGATTATTTTTGATCGCTTTTGCGCGGGTAGAGCTTGTGGAGTATAGCATCCGAGTCTAGTTGAAATGATGACATAAAATGGTCGCCTGCCACCCCAAGAAAAAAATAAGGGATCACTTAGCGGCGAGTGCCCTTTTTGGCCCGTCTACGTGCCTAAATTAGGCCATTTGAAGCTTTCGCCCCGCGCCTCCTGCAAAGCTCTCGCTGTCCCACATCGCACCCCGAGTCAGCTGAGTGGGGGTGTCCTCAACAAGGGTGGGGGCGCTCCTGCTACTGCATAGCGCATCGTAGACCGGCATTCGCGAGTCGTCAGCGTTCCGGAGCACAGTGTGACCTGACCCTAAGCGGTCGATTCAAAACTTGATAAACTATAAATTTGGGGCTGTGAGGAGTACAGGGTTTGGCGGATGGAGGCTGTGAATGGGGTCTCCGACGGGGACAAGGGGGCGCCGCCGCCCCCGAGTCCTCTCACCGGGTGCTATCTCCTCATCGTCATCGGCGAGCCGCACTGCAACGACCACAAGGACATCATCCTCCAAAGGGTGGCCAAAGGTGAGCGACTTGTTCCTGCAGGAATTGCGGCACCTAGTGACGTCTTTCCGGGCGTTCGGACCTTCCGGTCATCATCGACACACCTTGCGGCTCCGAAACGGTGCTAACTGTTCCAGATCGTCCAAACATGCAACTAAGCCGAAACCGTAAACGACCCACTCAGTGGAGCCGTGAAAATTCCAACACCCATGAATGAACCTGTTAACAACTTTTTTTACAACCAATTACTCATCGGCACACTCCGCCGGGTAATGGTGCTATCCCTAATTGGAAAATTTCAATAGACGAGTTCGATTTTTAGTCCAGGACATGCGCAAGTCCTGTGTAAACTGTCAAAAGGAATTTTGTAATGTCATGTTGCGCAAGACATTGACAGAAAGTCCTGGCAAAAAAAGGAAAAATCGATGCGGCGAGAATATGACTGTGGAAACTATTTATGGGGCAACGCTTTCACCCTTTAAATATAGCGCCGGGCACGTGCTCGGACACATTTCGATCATTTTCCAAAAACATCGATGCACTAGATCGTAAATTGTGCCTTATCTTAAGCAAGCAGACCCTATCAAGGTGAAAATGTTTGCAAGACGCCAATTTGCATTTTTTACGTCATTCAGATTTAGCGTCGCGGAAAATGTCAACAAGTCGCGCGGTGAATGGAGACATAAAACAGAAAACTCATAAATAGTTTCGTTTCCCTTCCGACCGTCACTCGGCTTACGAAAATAAATATTTTCGGTAATTAAACATCCTATATAAACGCTTGTCGGATTAAAGTGTCCCGAAATAATCATTTAGGATCCCGAAGCTCCCAGAAGACGTTATTGCCTTCATAAATTGCAGGTGAATAAATTTGGAGAATACGGCAGTACGGAACCGGCACAAGTACCCCACGATGTTTTATTGTTATTTCTTCCTGCCATACACATTTTTCAAATTTATTATGATGACGCCGCATTTGCTCACCTCCAAAAAATTTATTAAACGTAAATAGTCGTCTTATCGTCGCTGTAAATTCTCGGTGGAAAGTGTGCATGGATTTTGATATTTTTATTAAGCGCGCTATAAAAACTGGAATCCGTTTTAGTTCGGGAGCGAATCCTGCGGTACATTTCACAGGCAATCGATCGATAATCCCGCAAACAGTGATTTAAAAAGTTGTGTCGCTCGAGCACCTGGTGATTCAATTTATTAGTCGAAATATGTCGGAGATGCTTGGGGAATATTAATTATGTACGGCATTCCGGTGTGTGGTAAAATACAGACGATATCTAATATTCATGAGCTATTTTAGGGCTTCGGTTTGTGAGAGCGCAGACTGGGGGACGATTTGTGGGGCTTCGTCTGTTGTAATTAAAAAATTAAGTGCCGAATTTCCGTTAATACCTGACACACTTTTCAGTTTTCGCAGTGTAGGTCGATTAGTAATTAGGAAATGAGCGGAAAACGACAATAATTCTAATTATTTGCAGTTTAAGAATAATTAGCTAAATTGCATTATTTGTGGGTTCTTGGGCGATTGACGTCATCCATCATCACATTCGCCCGAAGAACGTCCATCAATTCGGATTACAACGCGTTTGATTTCAATGTGTCTTGCTTTCTATCCAAGCTTTCAACTGTGGTGAAATGAACGAACCCATTTCAGCGATATTATGTTACTGGAAATTTTCATCGCGCATTAGCACCTCCAACATCCATTTTTAATTAAAACTGTAATATTCAGGCGACAGCTGTCATAAATGAATTTTTCCAAGCACAGCACAATCAGCAAACGTGAGAGAACACATTTTTTCATTCAAATTCGTGTTGTTATGCTAATTCTTCATATTGCGTTTTACAAGAGAAGCTCTGGGCTGTAATGGCTTTATCGTGGTTTCCAAGCAAACAAGGGTCCAGGGTGCGATGCATGGGACTTATTGGAGTCTTACCCCGCCTAAATCAACACTCGAGTTGTCTTTATGTCTGAGTCGCGAGCAAAATACGTGAATTCGATTCCACTCTCACCTAATCAAGAATTTAGCAAGCTGAAAGACTATTTGTAAAGACTGAACGCTCACTTAGTCCCAGCTTCATCAAAACAAATTAAGCGATACTTCTTTTTCGGGCTTTATTCGTCGGCGTTTCAGCACGAGGCGTCGTAAGGTATTGATTAGTGTCAGGTTAAAATAGAATGGTTCAAAGTTTGATATATTATTTAGGCTTCCACCCATATTTATTCAGCTGCCAGCAAAAAGTGATAGCCTAACGAGCGACACTCGTTATTATCATTATCGTAACTATTATCAATAAATTTGTGCGGAAGTCGAATTAATCATGTTTGGCGATAGGTGCAAATGTGATCATTTGCATAAATCATTTAATCGGACGGACACATCTATCAAAATAGTTAAACAGCAACAATCCGCGCATAAATCACGCTTATTGTTATGACGGCTTAGTTTTCAGATTTTCTGAAAATTGTGTCGTTAATCATATTCGCGTAAAATTGATAACGTGAAATTGCAATAATTTATCAACTTGAATTATTATTATTTACAAATGAGTACTATTATTTGAATTTGTGTAGGTTTAGAGATTAGTGCGACTGTAATATTTATTTTTTGTTCTAAAATTACAAACTGATGCAGTGGATGATGCGAGCTTCGCGTCGCGTAATATTCTATTAATAAAATTGAAGCTTTGGGTTTATGACTCTAGCTGGTGAACTATTCTCGTGGGTCCTAAGAAGAGAGGGTTTGGGACTACCTCACCCACAACAATTCGAACAATTCAAGTTATAGTTGTAGTGGTGTTGTTTGAACAAAAACGCGAGTTGGAGCTTTCGAAGCTCTGCAGTGTCGAAAGAGTGAATCAATCGATCCCTGTCGCGTCGTTCAGCCGAATTTTCCATTTTCAATTGGACTCGCGTCCGCAAATGCCACTTCTCAGTTGGTCCTTCCGGTAATAAGTGAAAGCTCGCGAGCTCGCTTTATGTGAAATACTGCAACGTTACCAATTCTACTTTCGGACGCTAGATCTCTTAAAGCCGACCTTTTTCGGGAAATTTTCACGAGGATAAATCAAAACGTATTCGAAAAGTCGTGCGCACGATACCCTGACCTGGTGCGCGTAGACGAGGGTCACATCGACGGCGCACACGACTTTCTCGATCAATAGGACGCAATTCACCCTCGGTGCCCGAATTTGCAATTTTCCTCGGTTGCTGGGCAGAATTGCGCGTTTCTGAGACGAGTGAGGACGCTAATTGTCTGAAAACTTTGATGTCCTCCCGAATGATCCACCCTTCACGTGTTCGTGTGCTTTATTTGATTTGTACACTCCAGACTCATAAACTCCATTATCTAGAATCAGATATGGCACCGCTATGCTAATGCGTTTTGTTGTACACCGACTTCGGTTCCAAGTTTGGCCTGTAATTTCGAAACCTGAACTGTATCTCCTGAATTTTGATGATTGCGAATGGTTCACACTCAGCTTGCGTAATTAAGCGAAATGAAAACGAATCACAACCGCACCTCGTCTGAATGTCTGAATTGTTGTCTGGGTTCGCCCCAACGTCTGCCTTATATAATTCATTGAGCTTTCACTAATTAATTGCCGGTTGTTTCACCTCCACTCTTTCGACCGAGGAACGAACCGTTAAGGTTTCCCATGTCCTGAAAGGTGACGAGTGCTATAAAACAACGATCGATCTAAGCCGAAACCAGAACACCACTGCTTTTATCATTTTGTTTATTAAACAGTCAAGCTGGAGCTTTGGAACCAGTAATAAACGTTAGGTTCTTTCCGATTGAAATTTTTGCATTTTGTTGAGCTTTGAGTCGAGTAATTTGCATGGAAACCTGTGTGCCGATGAATATTTTAGTTTAATTTGAATTGGGGCCTTCGCAGCAAATGTCGGCTGATTTCGTACACATAATCTACGACGAAACCTCTCAAAAGCGGATTTGTAACGAGAGGTCGTAAACGTCATAGATTCACCGGAGTATCTGATTTGGCACCGGTTCCCTCCTCGTGTCATCTGCAGAACATAATTCTGGAAAATATAGCCGGACTGTGGCTCCATTACAGTCCAACTTTAACAGTTAGGTGCCAATTATTTAAAAAATTATACCTTCCGTTGTTCCCGACAATAAAAAAACTCTTCGCTTCAGCTGTCATTCGCATTAAAATACAAGACGCGTCTCGTGGAATAGTAAAATCGTTTGAAATCCTACAAAATTGAAAAGCTCATCGGCGAATGATTATTACGAGTATCAGTTTGAAGCTTTACGAGTTCGGGCATTAATAAATCTGGATTGAACTGTTCGGTGATTTCAATGCCTGTAATTATTTCGTCTGTTTGCACAACTAACGCAATGTCAAGTTCAGGTTGAACCATGAAAGGGTTGGATTATTTAATTCACCGGACATAATTACGCACTGAATGATGAATCATGTTGACAGTTAGGAACATTCCTCCACGTCTAAGCACGTCTTGTCTTCCAGCAGTTATAAATAAAATGTTATTTCCAGCAGACCACGGGTGTCAACCTAGCCTAACATTTTCAACGTTGGGTTCAAGTTAAATATAGACTTCAAGGTTCGTACTGAAAGACAACGAAATCGCCATTACGAACTAATTCGTTTGAAATTATTTGCGGTTGTTATTAACCGACAGCAATTAACTGCATTTTTTAACACAACCAAAGAGTGCATCAAGAGTTGATGACTCGCTTTATATTAAAGACTCGGCCTTCTTCTTAGATCAATACACTAATACACATTGCAGGACCGCTTCCTCCGGTTCCAAAGTTTTATTAAAGAGCGATTTATTTTGAAATCATGAATATTTGATGAGGTTTTTCTTAAAATAACATCTGCCACGATGAATTTCATTAAAGTACCGAATTTGTGTAGTGCCGCTCGAGCCAAGAAGAGGGTGAAGTTGGCCAATTAGCGACTTTTACACTTTGTAACTTTGTTTCCTCTTAATAACTGAATTAGTTTTCTTGTGGAAGTTGTGGGCTGAGCCGCGCCGATAGGAATTCGAAAATTTGAAGCTTTTTGCTGTCTTGTCGAGTTTAATGTGGTTTTGCCGCTCCAGTGAGCTACATGGAATTTATGGCAAATAATGTCATGTTCATTGCTGCGGACTAATAATTGATGGTAGGCCAGCTGGTCTTGTTAGGGCAACATTCGTGAATTGTTGGTTTTCAGTTTTAGTTTTCAGGGCAAGTTTTACAGAAAGTGTGTCAATATATTCAAATGTCAAAGTTGGTCACGAAAGCACATAGCACCTGTAATTACTAAAATAGTCCACCATTTTTAAGCAATCTGTTGGAGGCGGAAAAGTAATTGCAGCGGCTATAATGGCGCACTTACGGATTTACCTGAAAATTTCCAACTCGCCTCGTTTAATAACGTTCAATTAAAATCTTGTAGGGCTTCAATTAGCTAATTCCCGGCGTTGCAGCTAATTAATAAGCGTTATACAGCGCACTTGCCTCGGGGCCTGCAGAATATGTTTGTAACACAACTTTACTCCGAATCCCGACACTCAGTAATTAGTTTTACTCCACTTGTTTCTTTTTCTCACCGAAAGGAAATAATTACGGAAAAAATTTTAACGCTGCGCAAGCTCGCCGATGATTGATCAATACGCTTCTGGCATTAATCTTTTATTTGGTAAAGTGCTTTTACAGATGGTGTTAAAATTAAAGGATATTCACCACCAAATCACTGTTGAATCTCCACGGAGGCGCATTTAATAATAATTAAACACAACTGAATAAATCACAATTTTTTTCGTTAAATTTTGAAATATTCACCCGTCGAGAACCGCCGCTATTTTTCCTCATTTCAGCCCGAGCGATAAAATCGCCAATTATCCTTGACTGACAAAAGAAAATATTTTTGCGGCGGCCATATTGTTGGTGTAATCAATATCGTCGCCGTTTGCCAGAAATATTAAAACCGCTTGTAAATAAGGTCAAGAATATCAATTTCTGTGTTGCGATGACAGTCAGTAAACACGCCAAACGCGTTTTGGAGATGGATATGTAGAAATTTATTGGAATCGTGCGCGCCCCACGTGGAAAGAGAAGTGTAAATAAATGTTTTATGTGGACGCGTAATGGAGAATTTAATAATAAAGCAAATTTCCACTCCGAAGATCTAAAAATGTAACATGAATTGCCGGGAGTTCATAAAATATTTCTTTCGTCGTTCTTCGTATAATTTTCGTATACGGTTTACGATTTCTGGGTTATGGAGGATATGATTGCGGATTTGCATTCGGTTTGAATAATTATCACGTCTTAATATCGTTATATAGTCAATGAACACCCATTTATATTAAAATTTATTTCCAAGGCTGCTCAGTTCAAGGTGTCTCTACCCTCGGAGCTTTCTATAGATAGCTGCAAACGAATCGATCCAATCCCTTAAGTCTATTGAAACAAAATAAATATGAGTGGCAATCGTCACATTTCTCTCGGTTATTGTGAAAAATTGAAAGTTGTCGACTGAAACGCTAGTCATCGCTTTTGGGGCTTTGGGATGAAATCTAATTTTGACCCTCATATTATATGGAAGCTGTATCACGATTCAAGTGTCATCGGAGTGATGGAAAAGCTTTGTAAAATTTCATATTCAAAACAGTCTGAAAAGCTAGCGCAGCGCAAATTTAACTGACCGGAAGACGATAAAAGCAATGCCCAAAAAAAGCAAATACAACGTCTTCACTTGAGAGTTATGAGGCAAGTTAAGTTTTAATTGAAAATTTATGTTGCTATTAAAATCGGACTGTGATTAATAAAACGGGAGTTAAAACCACACCGAAATGATCAGAAAGGCCGACAAATAACAGTTTGTGGTTTTTAACGGAGAAGCAATTAAATACAATGCAACGCTCCATAAGGACGAATGTATGACTTTTACGAATAAAACCCAGTTCAGCGAAAATGTTTTTTTTGCCGAGAATCTAATATTATCGTTCATATCTTGAAAGCTATCACGATTCAAGTGTCATCGGAGTGATGGATTTACTCGGAATATCCAAATAACCCTCGAAGCTCTGTCAAAAATTGTAATACTTTTGTGAGCTTTATAATATTTCGACTTTGCTCGATTAAATTTAATGTAACAGCAGCAGAAGATGCGAGAATTCGTAATTTACGGTGCGGTATATTTTGGAGACGTCAGTTTAGCAGGATCATTTCTTATTGCAGGATTGCTGTCTTGGGACGTAAACGACTGCCTCGTCGACTTAGAAAAGGAGTTGGCCATAATAACCGAACAAGCGCTGGAAGGCGAGGAAGCCAGATATGGTAAGCAACAACCACTTCCCTAAATGATGCCATAAATACCCAACCAAATCCAATTATTTTTCAATACCGGAGTTTCTTTTCGAATTCATTCAAGCAAGAAATCTTTCCAACTTCGGAAACTGCGCCATGTGTGGTTTTGTTAAAAAACAACTCCAGTCGTGCTTTCATTTTGAAGCTTTAAAAATGTCGGATGTTATTGAAAATGCTAACAATTCGCGCAACAATTCAAACATGTGTCTGAAGATTAAGCTTTCAAAGCTTTCCCTGAATAGTTCATTTAACCACGTCTGCAGTAATTTGTATGATGCGCATTTCTTCAAGTGCTTCTTTCTTTTGCGCTTTTTTGTCATGAAGTGTCGAAAGCAGTCTTTGTAATACCGGGATAGGATACGAAGTCCGAGCTATGAATGCAAGTTCTGTCTTGTTTCCATAATATCTGGGTCAAAGTTGCCATTTTTGCACTCGCATCGATCTTGCAAATATAGAATGAAATCCGAGCTTTTTGGCTCACAGAAAACTAAGACTTGGTCAAAGTGGCGTTAAAAGCTCTGCTTAAATTGCAGGAGAGCGCCTCATCCAGTTCGCCTCCGAAAATTTGGTGACCGAAATTTTGATACATCCAGTGGTGAGCACTTTGGCGCAGTGCGTGAGAAATCTTCTCAGCAGCTTTACACGACATCGCCATTTTATTCACGCTGGATACACGTTCGCGAATAATGGTTCTTGGGTGCTGCAGGTACGATAATTTACCAATTATGCGGGGATTCAGTGAGGATTTCAGGATGGAACTTTTTCTTTGGCCGACTTTTCGGAGGCGTTCCAAGAAATTGAAGTACTCCGCGTGATCCGGGCTTATGAGAATGGGATATCCTTGGACATCCACTGTGCCCCAGAAGGCGACTGGACTGGTTTTCCTAAAGAGTCGTTCACTAAAAGCTGTAAAGTGCGAGTGAATCCTAATGACGTCCTCACGGCGGGATCACCATCCATCAGCAGCTTCATCAATTATTTAGAACCGTTCCTCATCCCGGCTGAGCTGGAAAACATCTTGGAAAGTTCAGACGTTGTTGGCAACATCCGATTTTCGAGACCCACTTTGTATGTGTTTCCTGGAGGACAAGGCGATGCCGCTTTATTTGGTATCAATGGATTTAACATGCTGCTGGATGGCGGTTTTTCGAGGAAAGCTTGTTTCTGGGATTTCGTTAGGCATCTGGACAGATTGGACGCAATTCTGCTTACGAGACTGAACAATAGCAACGTAAGCGGTATTAGTGCCGTCTTGAGAAGGAAAAATCAGAACGCTTTGTATCCGCAAATCGGCCACTTCTTTTGCAACATCCAGGTAAATGAGCTTTAGATTTAGTCGTGGTGTTGAGGTTTAATTTGTAGGAACGAAAAGCCATCCTTAGTCCAGACGGTGATAAAGACAAAGATCCCCTTCTGATCAATTTACTGGATGAAGGTCAAGATATAGTATCTAACCTGAGGCACTTGAGCCTCATCCCTCAGGTGTGCTATCGTGATTCCGAGCCCATCAATTTATACCATAAAGTAGGTCACGGTACTTTAGATATGTACGTTTTAAGTCCTGCCAAAGACTCAAAAGAAGTCAGAGAGTTCCTACACAAGTGGAACAATAATGACCAAAAACTGTTTGCCAACTCGAAAACTAACAAAGACTTCGTCTTTCCTCTTCAAAATCTCGTTTCGATTTGTGCACTCTTAGTTTGGCAACCGGCTAATCCAGAAGATACCATCACGCGAATCTTGTTCCCGGGGAGTAGTCCACAGAATAGAATCTTCGAAGGTCTTGACAGAATTCGAAGCTTAGACTGTATTAAGCATCCAGTGTGTTCAGAAAAATCTTTAGCGCCCGCCACTATCATTAAGACGAAACATTCGCTTCTAGACAAGATCATCCCAACCGAGAAAAAAATACCAATTGACAACAAGAAAGAGAAACCTACAAAACCACCACCGGATAATAATACAGAAGTTAAAAATGGGGAAGTAAATGGTGTTCAGCAACCTACAGTTAAAAAGTCTGACTCGACAGAAAGTGAGAAGAGCGTCTCCAAGCCTAAAAAAATCATAGAAAACGGTGATAGAACCGACAAGCCGAAACCTAAACCTAAAACCGAACCGAAACCCAAACTGCGCAGCGAATCCCAACAAAGAAAAATAAGAACTACCGACAAGAAACCATCACCGACGACTCCGAAGAAGCAAGTGGAGAAAATGAACGGCGAAGTGAAACCTAAATCTTCACCTAGCGCAACTCCCGCCAAAAGCACGAAAGAAGCCAACAACCGAAAAGTATTCGAATCCAAAATTAAAGCAGCTCCGAAGAAAGAGGCCACGAAGCCTCCGGTTGAGAAGAAAGAAGTTAAAACAGAACGAAAACCGATTTCACGCAGACCTAAAGACATTTCCAAACTGCAAGGAAGTCCGGCGAAGAAAGTCAACGGCGTCCAAAAACCAGACAGTATATCGAAGCGAGGCAAGCTAGACAAAGAAGGAACCACAGATTCAAGCACCGTTAGCACTCCATCCGCTGACCAAGACTCCATTCTTAAGAAAGACATATCAAAGCTGACGTCTGACGAAATCCAAAACTTGAAAGCCCAGGAACTCGCCGATTTGAAAGAAGAACAGGAAGCAGTCAAAGAAATCGAAGCTGTTTTCCGAAAGGGCGAGCTCCAAGAAGACAAACCATCGGATTTCCGCAAAATTAAAGACCTGTCAATTGACGATAAACTTGAAAGCGAGGAATACCTGATCATCGAGAAGACCGAAATCGAACCTGAGGCGAACAAAGAAGAAACTCAAAAAATTGCACGCGACAGTGAAGAATCTGAGAAGCAACGAAAATTAAGCGGGGAATTGGTAACGAAAACTGGGGAAGCCGAGGAAAAGCGTTCGGAGATTCAAGATGAAGTCCAAAAAATAATAACATCGGCCGCTGACATTGTCAAGGCAAAAGACGAAACAGTGGAGGTTTCCAAAGAAGTTTCCGCAACAAGCCCAGAGGATAGAATTGATATATCGACTGACAAGAAAGAAGTTGATAACGAAGCCAAAGAAAATGCCCTTGAGTCGCAACCAGATGAAAAAGGATCGACTAACATTGAATCGGGTGCTACGACAACTGCACCCACTTTACCGGAAGATGAACGAATGCCTCTTGATGAGATCAAAGAAGACAATGCCGATCAAGTTATAGAAGAAAAACATGTTAAGGAAGATACAAAAGAGAAGGAAATTCCTGTCATTCAGCTACCACCTAAAATATTTGAAAATGTTGCAAAATTACCACCCGTTGTTGGTATTCGCTTGGACAAGCAATCACACATGAGGGACATAGTAAAAACACCAGACGAAGTAGCAGACTTACCGGTTCATGAAGAAGTAGATATTGATCACTACCGGGAATACGCGACAGCGACAGAAACTAAGCAAGAACTACAAGAAGTTAAAAAGGAAGGAAAAGAAATCGGTAAAGAAAAAGTAGCAAAAACAGAAGAAGCAGCAAAAGATGAAGTAAACCATGATACGAATGAAAAAATGCAGGAAATCGCTACCGATAAACTGATAAAAGATGACAAGGCTGTATATGAAGAAAAGACTGAAGTAGATGTTAAGAAAGAGGAAACCAAAGATGCAATCAAAGAAGACCAGAAAGTTTCAGTAGCAGAAAAAACGTCGGATATTGCTAAGGAACAAGTCGCAACTGTGATATCAGAAGACTTAGAAAAACCAGAACTATCAAAGTCGCCAGAAATAAAATTAGAATCCGAAGAAAAGAAAGATGAATCTAAGGATATTATAAAACCTAGTCAAGTCGAAGCAATAATCCAAGATAAAGATGAAATTAAAGATAATGTACCAGCTGCTGAAGTAAAAAGTGACACTGAATTAGCTATCAAATCTGTGGAGAACATTTTTGAAGACACTAACAAATTTGTGACGGAACCGGTAAAAGAAAGCATTGTTCCAGTTCCAGGAAAGGAAAAAAATATTCATAATAAAGAAGAAGAAGTAAAAGCCGAGTTAACTGAACAAGCGAACATTGTGAGCCACGTAGAGAAGACGGAAGTAAAAGATCTTGCTGATTTTAAACCGAAGACTGAAACAAAAGATCCGGTGTTAAATAAAGAAGAAATTGAGGAGGTAGTGGAAAAGTCCGAGACTGAAATTAAAGAAAAAGATGTTCAGTTAAAAGAAACAAATGAAAATAAAGTTGATATTTTGCATGAACTACCTGAAGTTCCCAAAGACGCAATCGTTATAGAAAAAACCAAAGAGCAAATAATTGAAGCAACTGACGAAAAGGTGCAGATCGTCAAAGAAGATGTTTGTACAATTCATAAAATAGATGAAAAACTCCAACAACTCAAGGACGAGCCTCTTGAACTAGTCACATCCAACATCAAGGACATCAATACTGAAATAATTCAACCTCTTAAGGAAGACGTACAAGTTGTAAAAGAAGATGTGTGTATCATTAATGAAATTGACGAGAAACTACAGAAACTTAAGGACAAAGAGGAAGAAAAGCATATTAAAGCAATAAGTGAAGTCGTAACTCACAAAGTTGAAGAACCTCAGCATGCCGAATCAGTTATAATAATAACTGATTCCCTTCCGGAATCTCCGATGGTGGACGAAAAGAAATTTGAAGACAAATCCGAGCTTGGAAGAAAATCACCGAAAGAAAGGGAAGAAGATGTTGCTATGATTGTCGCTAGCGTCGCTGAGGTGTTAAAATCTGAAGCTCCTTTAGAGGAGTTTGAAGGAAAAATTCCATTTCAAATTCCTTACAAAAGCTATACGACTGAATTGAGGGAAACCCACATCACAACTGTTGAAAGTCCAGTGGCCGAAGAAAGCAAATCTATATCTACAGCTCACGACGTTGTATGTCCAAAAGTTAGCAGTATGGATATCATAGAAGAAGAACGAAAAATTGCACCAATTCATGAAGAACCAGTAATACCATCCAACATGATTGAAAAAATGATGGAAGCGGCAAGCGAGTGTATGGAAACAATGATCAATGACATCAACCAAGCGCAACCGCAGATAGAAACTGTTGATGATAAGGATGAACAAGAAGTCGAGATCTCAACTGTTCATAGAATGCTGGTGACGGCGTCAAGCGAAGACGGTGGAGAAGAAACTGAGATTTGTCCAGTCGGAACGATTATATTTTCGAAAAGCTCGGAGAGCTCAGGACGATCATCTCCAGAACAACAGTCTCAGAAAATATCTCAGAAATCGTCATTAGCTGATACTACGAGTATTTCTGATGCTACTGTTGTCACCAATATTGTGGCGGAGAAGGAACCTGTCAAAGGAACGGATGAAACCAATAAACCAGTTACGAAAGAAATAAAAGAAGACAAATCCTCCGAGTCTGTGATCGATAAATCCGTTTGTGATATTGGCAAAGATAACATTAGTCATGAAATCGTAGATAATGCTATTGTAAGTGCTGTTATAGATAATGAAACAATCGAATCTATAGGAACAGAATCAAAAATTAAAAAAATAGAGGAGGGGAAAATAGACGATTTAAAAAATAAAGAACTCGCAGATGCTGCAGAGGACTCTTTAAAACAGACCATACCACCAACGAAAGAAGATGTTATCAAAAAGCCATGCGAGGAAAGTATTTTAGAAAAATCCGAACAAAAAGATGTCCAAGTAATTTCAAGAAGTGATGATGCACATCCAAACGATTTAACAACTGATATTTCTGGTACAAATTTAGGAACTGTTAGAGACTTATCCAAAGACATTCATATTAATGAAATAGCTGAAAAAATGTCAGATGTTGCACCAAAAGACGAACAATTTAAAGCGGATGATAAAATCGTTGAAACTGTTAAGGGGGATAATATTGAGGACAAAAAGAAAAATCAGGAAGATAAGATAAAAACTGACAAAGCAACAGAAAATATTGATCAAAATAAGGGTATTCCTTCAGACATCGACGACAGTAAAAAAATTGAATCTACAAAAATAGCCGAAATGAAGAAAGATAATGAAGAAAAAATTGTTGAAGAACATATGGAAACAGAAAATAAATTTAAAGATAACACAGAACAAATAATTCCGGTAAAAGATACTTTGCAGGATGATGCTACGATTCTTAAAGAATCTTTCACAAAAGAAATTGATGAAGCTGTAAAAGATTCTAACGCAAGAATACAAAAACTCGAAGAAAATGCCGAGCACAAAATTGAAACACTCAGAGAAGACGTGGAGGATAAAAGCGCGTTTCTGGACGGAATTGTTAAGGACATTGGTTCGAGTCTTGTGAAAGACACGTCAGCAATTGTGGATGCAGCAAAAACAGAAATAAAAGACATTCAAGAAAGCACAAAGTCTGTCATAGAAGAGTTAAAAGACAACGTAATTTCTAAGAAAGAAGCTGTTGTTAGTTCCGTTGAAGAGCTTAAAGAATCGTTGGGAGCTGTTACAGCAAGTCCAGCAGAAGAAGTAGCAGAGAAAAAGGACAAAGTGCTTGATGCAACCGAGAAGCTTGAAGAAGCTCTTGTCAAAAATACGGAAAATGCTAAAACTGAACTGAAAGAAGCTAAAGCAGTCGTTGAATCGGCAATAGAAGATATAAAAGGAGTGTCGTTAGACCAGAAGGAAACCGTAACTGGTGTGGCACTGGATGTGAAGGAAGCTATCACAAAAGATGTTGAAACAACAATTGAAGTAATAAAGAAAGAAGTAACAGATGTTGAAAAAAAATTCAAAGCTGAAACCGAGAACGTTGTAAAACAAGTCGAAGAAACAATCAGCCATAAGAAAGATCTTTTTGAGGAAGGCCCACACGTTTTAGAGGAAATTAAAGATACAATAGTTGAGAAAACTTCTGCTGAGGTTCAACATTTAGAAGAGAAAAGTCAGTCGATAATTCAGGATCTAACGAAGAAAGAGGAAGATATTAAAAAAGGAATAATTGATGAAGTGCAAAGTGTTAAGAACTTATTTTCCGATATAGAAAAAGAGGTCATAAGTAAGGTTGATGATATCAGCACGAATCTAACCCAAATGAAACATGATTTGAAAGATACTACGAAGAGCGCTGCGGCTGAAACTCCAATTGTTAAGGAAGATGCAAAAGTAACAGAGTCGGAAAAAAATAATACAGACGATGAAAAAGAACACAAATACGATTTATTCAACGGATTAGAAAGTGTTGAGAAAATGGTAGTTGACGTCTTGACAGCTGATAGAGTCGACCCTGAGCAGAAATCCGATCATAAAAATTTATCAGAAATTGCAGATAAAGTTGAAAGCGAAGTTGAAGCAATAGTAAATAAAGGAGTTTCAGAAGTTCAAGAACTCGTCGAAGAAACGAAGGAAGTTATTTCGTCGCTTTTTAGAAGCAATTCCCCACAGAAAGAAGTTTTAGAAAAAACTGCTCAAGATATTGAGGAAAATTATGAAACGTTATCAGAGTTATCAAAATCTGTTATTTTTGAAAAACTTGACAAAACCACGGAAGAGGAACACAAGGAACAAGAGCAGGTACTTGAAAGAGCCGCCAAGAACATCGAAGAGGAATTTGAAGCAGTACAAGATATGACAAAGTCCATCTCTTTTGAAAAGTGCGACAAACCGTTGAAAGTCCAACAAAAGGAAAAAGTTTTGGAAGAATCTGCACGAGACATTGAAGAAGCGGAAAAGGCAGTAGAAGATATGTCAAAGTCCATAGTTTTCGAGAAGTGCGAAAAACCGCTCGATGAAGAACACAAGAAGGAAGACATTTTAGAAAAATCAGCTAAAGATATTGAAGAAACAGAAAAAGTAATTGAAGATATGGCAAAATCTATTGTTTTTGAAAAATGTGAAAAACCATTGACAGAAGAAGAAAAAAAAGAGCACGCATTCGAGGAAGCAGCGCGCGATATTGAAAAGGAAGAAAAAGTTGTTGAGGATAAAACAAAATCGGTTGTTTTTGGAAAATGTGAGAAACCATTGTCAGAAGAAGAAAAAAAAGAACGCGCTTTCGAGGAAGCAGCGCGCGATATTGAAAAAGAAGAAAAAGTTGTTGAGGATATAGCAAAATCAGTTGTGTTTGGAAAGCGTGAAAAATCATTTTCAGAAGATGAAAAGAAGGAACACGCTTTAGAAGAAACAGTTCGCGAGGTTGAAAAAAAGGAAAATGTGTTGGAGGACCTGGCAAAACCTGTTGCGTTGGAAAAGTGTGAAAACCCATTGAATGAAGAACTGAAGCAAGAAAAGGTTTTGGAAAAGTCTGCTCAAGACATTGAAGAAAATTATAAAGTTGTCTCAGATATGAGTAAGTCAATAGTATTTGAGCGATGTCTGCCACAGGAAACATCCAAAGATGACGTAAAGGACAAGCCACAAGATAAAGTTGAAGATCGGAAAGAGGAAAAATTGGAGGAGGATATAACAGATACTGCAACTCTTCAAAAAGATTTATTCGATAATTCTTTTGATAAGACGCGGCATGACAAAGACCAAGCGGAAAAAATTGAGAAATTGGACATTCAAACTGAAACTAAATTGCCACCCCAGAAGGAAGCCCTTGATGACAAGAAAGAAAGTCATCTAACTTCATTGAAGGCTTCAGATGCTCGCGAAGACAGTGGATCAAAACTTTCAGGTAAATCTTCGCCTGCCTTGTCAACAGATTCTGTGCTGAAATCAGAATCCGGAAAATCAACTCCTGACATTAAAGAACTTGATCATATTAAGACCGACCAAGATTCATTATTGTCAGGAAAATCCTCACCCGGATTATCGGGAAAATCATCACCGGTATTATCGGGTAGACTCACACCACACGAAAAAGCAGAAAGCAGAGATTCTTTACTTTCTGGGAAATCATCCCCCGACCCCACCAAACCTGAAAGCAAAGCGTCATCTGGAAAAGTGTCACCTACGCCATACGCTGAAGAGAAAGATAAATCTTTGAAGTCTACCCCAACAGTATCTGGCAAATCCACACCAAATTTAAATGAAGAAGAAAAATTAGAAACAACCAAACATGTCGAAAATATTACTGGAGGTGCTGTGACATTAGACAAGGAGCTAGCGGACGTTCAAAAGAAAACTGAAGAAATTAAAGAAAAAACAACTGCACCGCTTGGCGATAATAAAATACAAGAAAAGGAAAGTTTAGACGTGGAAATTAAGAACCAGAAGAAGGTTTCAGTGTCTGACGTAGAAGTTTCAATAAACGATTCGGAACAGAAAATTCCAAAATCGGACAGTTCTGAAGATAAACCAATTGATGACAAAACTGAAACCAAAGATTTGGACAGTATTGATTCGGGAATTGAAACAGAGGTGGACGCGAAATTGAAAAAATCAGAGGAACTAGAAAAAGTAGTAGCTCTTGACCAGGAAGTAGTCAAAGCAGACGACACATCCTCTAAAGTAAAAGCAGAACCATCTAAAGTGGAAGCTCTCGAGACACGAACTGAAAAACCACCAGAAGAAAGTACACCTGGACCTTCAAGCACTCTCCACCCATCTCCTACTCCATCTAAAACGTCCACGGAAGACTTACACCTCAGCGGAAAGTCAACGCCCGACATTGCAGACCTAGAAAAAAGTAAAATTGAAGACGCAACACATGCCAAACATATCCCCGGTAGTTCTACTCCACCCACAGTGCCTGTTAGTCCCAACACTAAAGAAATATTGGCGCAAGATGTGAAACTCTCATCGCCTACACCTCTCAAAACATCAGCCATCGCTTCTCTTAAAGGCGGCGAGCTCAGAAGTTACACTCCAGGAAGTGACGATTTCGAAGTCGCAGCTTCCACGCACAGCGACATTTCATCTGGCCAAGTTTCAAGAGCTCCCCACTTGCCAGAAAGTGATGAGGAGGATGACGTTCCGGGTTCACCCATGAGTGTTACTTCACAAGTTGCCCACTCAAGATCGTCGTCTCATTACGACTTCGACGATGAGAGAATAGGAACAAAAATGGATCCCATGAATACATCATTCTACGGAGCTCTGCCGGATGAAGCAGAAACCGAACTTGATTTTGAGAAAGCACTAGTGGAGCATCGCCAAACCAGAGGCGAAGATTTGGACTCGTCGAGCTATCTGTACGAAATTACGCAAGCAAAATTCAGCTCTGGAACACCAGAGCCGGATAATTTGCCAGAACAAACACAGCTGGATCAAATTAACAAGAACGAAGCGAGCAGTTTGATGACTGCCAGTTTTGTGGGGGAACTCCCGTCAAGCGGCAAAGATGTGAGTAAAGAAGGAAAAAAGGATGTGTTTGAGTCCTGGGGCAAACCATTGGGATTACCAAGCCCGGCACCGCCGAATGACAACAGAGGAACTCCCAAGAAAGAGAGGAAGCTTCCGTTGAACGTCTCTGCTAAGAACAAACTCAACGATGACAAAAAGCGATCAGAGTCGCCTTCTAAGTACAAAAACAAGAAATACAGTCCTGTTTATGTTGATTTAACTTATGTGCCGCATCACGGGAATGCGTATTATTCCTATGTTGACTTTTTTAAACGAGTGAGAGCTAGATATTACGTATTTTCGGGTATCGAGCCCAGTAGAGAAGTATACAACTCGCTCTTGGAAGCGAAGCAAACGTGGGAAGATAAAGATTTAGGTATGTGTTACAATTTTGTGATTAGGGTAAGTTGGGGTATTTTCTAATTTTCAGAGGTTACAATCATTCCCACTTATGATACGGACATTCTGGGATATTGGGTCGCCGAAAACGAGGAGTTGTTAACGAAGTACAAGATAGATCTTTCACCTTCAGCGAGTCGCTGTACGATAAACCTCCAGGACCACGAGACATCCTGCTCCGCCTATCGTTTGGAGTTCTAAATCATTTCAGTTTTTAAATCCCACTTCTTTAATTCCAGCAATAACGATTTGAAAATGATTTTAGTCACAACGAATGAGATTTCGAAGAAACGGAAAAGCCAAAATTTATCCTCAGTATAAAACAAACGTCCATATATTTGTAATTCGCCAAGAAAACGCTGTACCTACATCTTCCTTGTTATTACCTCTTGATTAAGAAAGAAGATATCTTATTGTTATTACACAGTCTTCATGAAATCCACTAATTCATCTAGGACTAGAGTTAGCTCTTGAACGATTTCCAAATTTTAGACGGGAACCACCAACAAATTTAGGATTTTAAAATTTCCAACAAGAAGAAGTGAATGTTCGCTTGTCGTCTGCATTCTGGCCCGCGCTTCCGCGGGCCATTCGACGTCACCGCGTCACTTTATGTGTAAAAATTTCAAGTTAGAGTAGATAATTTTAAATAATTTGTGAGCTATCAACATCAATAGCTATAGAATGCGAGAAATAATTAAATAGTTTGCATTAACTCAACAGGAACAACCCATAGACAATCTCTAAAGAGGAAAGCTCATTTGTACTTTAATAACAAGACCAGGACCTCCCCAAGTTTCGTTTCGTCAACGTTAATGCTTGCGCTATATAATTATTTCTTTTGCTTTATATGTATTAAGAAACCTATATATCTGATGTGATACCCATAGACTTTTCGTTAGTTTTGACAGAGATTAACGAACGATGGTGTTAAGAATCGAGGCCGTTTGTGCATTTTTTATACTCGTTTTGCTTGTCGTTTCGTTTGTATTGCCAAAGATAGATCACGCCGTAGAGATGTTAGTTGATCCCAAAATATTTTTCCACTTTCCGGAATACGGTTTTCTTTCGAGGCCTATACAGGATGTAAGCTTAGAGAATTAAGGTGTGATTGTAACGATTTAGTGCTTTCAATTACGTACACCTTTTTTGAGTTCAGTTTAGTGTCCACGACCGATTGTTCTCATACATAATCTTCGACATCTCTTACTTTACACCGAGTGTAGAGCAAAAGATTCGGTTCAATGCTGATTTGCGAACTGTATTATCTTAGTTTGGAAATAATATTTGTTCAGGTGGGCGACAGACGACAGAAGGGGGCCATTTCAACCACCCGATACCTGAGCTGAACTCAAAAAAACAACAATGTTCAACGTGTTCTTACAATTCGGTAATTTTGAGCTTGTACCTAGTACACAATAAAGATTTATTGTTAACTATATATGTAAGATGGTGCTAAATGAAGTATGCCTTTGGAGGATTTTCATAATTTTGCGAGTGTGCGACATCTGGTGTGTGATAACCAAATAGACTAAAGCATGAAAGATGTTTGAGATAGTTGAGTTTATATTTCCGTATTAAACCAAACTCTTAAAAAACCATTATTTAACACACCACTATTATTTATTCATCAACTTTATGAACGCACACTTTAGTGGTTTGGTTTATACCGAAATATATGCGTTAAAAAGGAAATCACTTTATTCTTACGTTGACTACATGAAAAGTATTGTAATTTTATGTGCAAGTTTCACTTTAAATTATATAATATATTTAAAACATAATATAGCTTCTAGTCAAAATCTGATCCTTTAGCTTAAAATGTTATAAAGTTAATATATTCAACGCATTAATGTATGGGATATGTATGAGAATTAAACAATAAAAAACAAAAAAAAACATTTTTTGTTTACACCTTCCTCGCAATTAAGATTTTTATTCGTTTGATTTTTTCTGCTCGTTTTGCTCTTCATTATGTGCATGATTTTCCACCGTTCCCGAAATTAACACTGTTTATTCGTTTTCCATTTTGCTTCTCATATGTGTTTTAGTTTTGCTCTTCATTCAATTTTCCAAATATTACTATAGTTCCCTTTTATCCAAAGCTTTTTATTATTATTAAATGAAGGCATCAGAAGCCAGATGGTTCAAGTGCAAAATTGTAAAAGTGGAGTAGTCTCTCCTTTTTTATAAAATGCGTGGCCCAAAATTAGAAAGGTTTGAAAAATATAAATGTGTGGTATCCAATAATTGTATATTTATTGAAAATTTCATTGAGTTACGTATTGTTGATATAAACTGCTCACACATTTATCCCAATTAAGATTTTTATCCGTTTGATTTTTTCTGCTCGTAAATGTTTAGGTTTTGCCCTTCTATTATGTGTATAATTTTCCACCGTTCGCGAAATTAAGGCTGATTATTCGTTTTCCATTTTGCTTGTCATAAATGTTTTAGTTTTGCTCTTCTTTTTTATAAAATCGGTGGCTCAAAATTGGAAAGATTTGAAAAATATAAATATGTGGTTTTCAATAACAGAATATTTATTGAAAATTTCATTAAGTTACGTATTGTTGATATAAAATGCTCACACATTTATCTCAATTAAGATTTTATCCGTTTGATTTTTTCTGCTCGTAAATATGTTTCGGTTTTGCCCTTCTAATATGTGTATAATTTTCCACCGTTCCCGAAATCAGCTCGTTTTCCATTTTGCTTGTCATAAGTGTTTTAGTTTTGCTCTTCATTTTTATAAAATCGGTGGCTCAAAATTGGAAAGGTTTGAAAAATATAAATGTGTGGTATCCAATATATATTTATTAAAACTTTATTAAATTAGGTTTTGTTAATATAAATTTCTCTCACCTTTCTCGCAATTAAGAAAAATATTAATTTTATTTAATTTTTTCTGGTCGTAAATGTTTCGGTTTTGGCCTTATATTATGTGTATGATTTTCCACCGTTCCCGAAATTAACACTGTTTATCCGTTTTACATTTTGCTTCTCATAAGTGTTTTAGTTTTGCTCTTCAATTCAGTTTTCCAAATAGTACTATAGTTGCTTTTTAGCCAAAGCTTTTTCTTATTATTAAATGAAGGCATCAGAAGCCAAATGGTTCAAGTGTAAAATTGTAAAAGTGGAGTAAATGGATCTTATAGTCTCTTCATTTTTATAAAATACGTTGTTCAAAATTGTAAAGGTTTGAGAAATATAAATGTGTGGTATCCAATAATAATTAGTTTTCAAAAATTTATTGAAAACTTTATTAAATTACGATTTGTTAATATAAAATTCTCACACCTTTCTCACAATTAAGATTTTTATCCGTTGGATTTTTTCTGCTCGTAAATGTTTCAGTTTTGCCCTTATATTATGTGTATGATTTTCCACCGTTCACGAAATTAACACTGTTTATTCGTTTTCCATTTGGCTTCTCATAAGTGTTTTAGTTTTGCTCTTAAATTCAATTTTTCAAATAGTACTATAGTTGCTTTTTAGCCAAAGCTCTTTCTTATTTAAATAAGAACATCAGATGCCAAATGGTTCAAGTACAAAATTGTAAAAGTGGAGTAAATGGATCTTATAGTCTCTTCTTTTTTATAAAATAAGTTGCTCAAAATTGGAAAGGTTTGAGAAATATAAATGTGTGGTGTATCCAATAACAGTATATTTATTGAAAACTTTATGAAATTTCGCTTTGTTAATATAAAATTTTCACACCTTTCTTGCAAATAAGATTTTTATCCGTTTAATTTTTTCTGCTCGTAAATGTTTTGGTTTTGCCCTTCTATTAGGTGCATAATTTTCCACCGTTCTCGAAATTAAGGCTGTTTATTCGTTTTCTATTTGGATTCTCCCAAGTATTTTAGTTTTGCTCTTCAATTAAATTCTCCCTTTTAGCGAAAGCTTTTTCTTATTATCTATTAATTAAGGCATCAGAAGCAAAATGTTTTAAATGCAAAATTGTGGAGTAAATGGATCTTAATTTTTAATTGTCTCCTATTTAATACAATATGCGTGGCTCAAAATTGAAAAGGTTGAAAAATATAAATATGTGGTAATAGTATATTTATTGAAAACTTCATTAAGTTACGCATTGTTGATATGAAATGCACTTAGATCCTTTTGCCGACAAAAACATCACATGCATAATTTTAAGTAATGTTTTATTAAAGTAGACCAAAGTACAAACTCATGAAAAAACAGAAAATATGAAAAACAATGTAAATTGTAATTCATCATAGTCAGAATCTAATTCAATCCATGAGAGTTATCCAAATTAAAATTTTCCTCACTTATAATATTATCATCCTTTGATTTTTTATCTCGTTTCTTTTGACTTCTTGAGATTTTTTATTAGCATTTTTTTTCGTGAGGCAAAGGTATACTGGAGGTGCGAAGAAGGTAAAAAGTTGATTTTAATTTTCCCACTGCGACTTTTTTCCACCAACAAATTCATATTTTTTGGTGTGAAAGTAGTCCTTAGCTTATTTTTTTTTATCATTTGGACCTCTTCAAATATTATATTATTATATTTTCTAATTTCTATTACTTGTTTTTTCTTCTCTATTGTTTGATTACTTAATCAACATTTTTATTTGTGTTAATAAACTTGGAGCAAATTAATATAAAACGATTCTTCGAACTTCTTCACTACTAAGCTGTTATCCAATTATTTAAATACATATTCCTAGGGTCAGCATCTGAAATAAAGTTGAAGGCAAAGTAGCAACCTCCAGAAAATTCAGCAAACGATGGTTCGTCCATGGTGTTAAAATAAAACACAAAAATTTATAGAAACGTTTATTTAGAAACGTACACATATAAATATAATACATAAAACATAATAAATATTAATTTAAAACCTAGTATCCGGTGGCATTCTTTCAAAATACGCCACTTGACTCTCTTCCACTTTATAGTCATGAATCCACCGATTCCCTTTCCTTAAACTACCATCAATCCCATCCTTCCACACCCCCGCCGGGAGATAAACCTCTCGTTCCCTGGCACCCGAATACAAAACAGGCGCCACTATCAAATCCTCACCAATCGAAAATTCATCAGCCACCACATGGCAGGCTGTATCGTTATAGTCCAACATCCAAAGCGGCCTAATCAGCGGCAACCCAGTGTTCAAAGCAGCTTTGGCGTATTTCTTCAGCAGCGGAGTCACTTTAACTTGCCTCAACGACGTTAGAATTTTTGCCAAGTCCATCACATTGTCGTCGCCGTAAGTGCTAGGAAGATGTGTGTAGCGAATTACTGGTAAAAATGTCGCCAGTTGCAACCATCTGACGTAGAGTTCTTTATCTGGAAGGAGTTCCGACGAAGAGTTTGCGTAAAATAGAGTTTCGGACGCTTCGAAATCACCGCCGACAGCTCCAGGAATCAGAAATGGGTAACCAAGCAAGCCGTATGTTAACATCGTGGGTATTACACGCCTCAAACCGTCCCAGGACGACTCGAACTGTGGTAAGGATACAAACGTTGGGGCTTTGGGTCGTTTTACAGCGCTGTTCACGCCGAACAGACTAACGCTGCTCTGGAGGCTGTTAATGAAGAACGTTTTGTATTGATCCGGGTTGATTAAAGGTTTTTCGCATTGGTAGTAGTGGGGCATGTTGTAGGCGGTGCCCATGTCCAAGTAGTAGGCATCAAACTTGTATTTTGCCATTACAGATTTAAGCTTGTTGATGAGCCAAGGGACCGTTTTGTTATTGGTCGCGTCCAAAACTCCAGCGCTTTGCGACGACTTGTATCTCGTCAACGCCGGAATTCTTCTGTCGCTAAATCTTTCCGACACCAACAGCCGCTTCCGGACGGCCTCCGCAAAGTTGAAGCTTTCAGTTGAGATGAACGGTTGAATGGTGAAGACGATCCGAAACCCTCTGCGATGCAGAATCGTAATGGACTCTTCCAGCGTGCTAAACCGCTCGGGGTCCACTTCAAAATCGCCAACGTGCTTCTGCCAGAACTCGTTGATGAGAACGTGGCCTTGCTTCAGGAACCCCAACCCGATCACGTTGAGCGTATAATTTGAAATTGCTTCTTCCGTCATGTCGTTTTTCGTCGCAGATGTTATTTCCCACAGCGGCTCCGTGAGGAGGGAGTTAACCACGTTCATGTCGTCCGGCTTGAGACCGTCCCACAAATCGTTCTCCACGAGATTCGAATGCAGCTTGGCCATATCAGAACTGGCGCAAACGCTGTAGTTGAGGTGTGGAGTCCTCACGAGCCGGTTCACATAAGCGAAGTCGTCGTATTTCGCCCTCAGACACAGCTCCTTCCCGTTTTCGGCCACAGACACGTATAAAGGAGTGGCATCGTCGACGATGATTGCGGCGCCTTTGGAGCTGAGGAAATACCGTTTTAAGACATTACCATACTCGTGTTTGTCCACGCGGCCGGTTATGAAAGGTGAAAAGTCGTGGTTGCCTTTGTCCAAGGGCCAAGCCGATTCAGCGGTTTGGCCACCACCGTACCAATGGTCGTTGGGTTGGGACAAGTCGAAGCAATCTGTTGGAGTCATGTCAGGATTGAGCGCGATCCACTGGAAGTTGTAACATTTAACTTCGGAATTGAGCTGTCTCATATTTAGGTAAAATCGCGCGTGACCCATCCACTCCAAACAAATACTACCATCGTGTTTCTCGTCGCTTGGTAGACATGGTAGTGCTTTATCGTACTTGATAGTGGTCCCAATGCGACCCTTCACAATATCCAAACCCTCGTTGTTGTGGATTTTCATGAGTCGTTTAATGGTGTTGAGCTTAATCTTGTCGAAGTACGCTTTTTGTAGGACTTTTTGATGGTACAGACCGTATGCCGTACAAATTAGAACCACAACAGTTATGAATAGAAGCAAAACGAAGAGGCGTGTTTTATAATCCGACGTTTTTTGCTTCCGTAACGTTGCCGGTAGCATCTACAAGTTACAATAGTCACAGTTAAATTTGCTTATTATTATTACAATTATGTTATTTACCTGCATTTTTTCTCTGAGCAGACTGGCGAGGGAGTTAACCGACGTGATTGAGTTGGCTGGGGAATTGCTTCCTGCTTCTTCATCCGGAGGTTTGAGCATCTTGGGAAACGGGCTTGAGACTGACTTCCGTCGTGCATTACGCAGAGGAGTTCTACAAGTGTTTCATTCTTTAAGATGGTCACAAAGACACTAACCAATTTGCTACAGCTACATCAGTTAAGTGGTTGTAATAAAAGATGGCAAGCCGTTTATCATTATCACTTTGACCTGAGTTCCTCGACTAAAGGGGAAAGAACTATTACGTTAAGTAAATCACGAGCTCCTAACTAAAATTACGCGACTATTTAACGCCGCAACTGTTGGAACCGGGCTGAATCGTAGAATGGAAACCTAAAAATCCAACAGCGCTTGGTTTGTTGTTTATTAGCGTTGTTTATTGTTATGAAGATTGACGCAAGTCATTATTCCATGGCACTGATCTAGACCCTTGTCTGTCGTGGTAATTACAATATCCGCATCACAGCTGCATTTGCACTCCTCAACTACGTAGGTGTAGTCGTTCGTTTAAATTTCTCGAACGAAGATGATTCACTTCTTTGCAAATATGCACAGTCAAAAACGACTCACTTTATCTCCTTGTCCCCATCATCGTCGATATATTTTATGTCCTCCAGAGTAGAATTAGTGAAACTCATGGCCAGGAGCTCTCACGAAAACACTTCCCCAACTAACTAGCATTAATTCTTTATCTAATATTTATCTTTTTTCAAGTGCTCGATCGCGGCAATGTGTCGTGGAGTAAAACAAACTGAATTTGTTTAAACAGCGCGGATAATGTTTACAGCATTTGTTATAATTTGTACGATTAATTAGTAATGTCAATTGAATTTCAAATGTCATGGAAATTTTTGCTCGGTGCAAATTCCTATAGTGCACAAATGCGCGATTTCAAAGTGTTGGGCTGAAACTTATCAAACGGAATGAGTCATTATTAAGAGGGATAAAAACAATGATTTTTTAAAATCGGCTTCATGTTGTAAAAAAACAAAAATATTTCTACTTCCTTTCTCTATTAGCTTGATAAAATCTGTGATAAATGTTCCCCTTAATTCGTCCATAATTAGTCATTAGTGTCCATTGTTTGAGTAATCGATTTTCCCTCAAATTATAATGTTTGTTTCTGTGGCGTCATCAATATTTATAAGCTGCATTGAGGGTAACTAGTTAAAAAATTTACAAGAAAGCCTGAAATGTAATCTGTAGTATATATTTTATATTAAGCGGCTTAGATAATCGGGCTAAAAACTATTAAATTGAAGCAACTTCAAATAATTAGAAAACGCATCATTATCTTCACAAGAATCGGGTACAACTTTTTTTAAAGTAATAGTAAAAGTTTATGATAATAGTAATGTAGTAATAGCCGTAAAGTCTTCATCTGCCTATTTATTCTTTTATAATAATTGTATAGATAGCTGCAGACCTTGGTTGTTTATAAAGTTGCCTACACTTTGCTTCATTTTATTGTTATTTTAATTTTTAATCATTAAAACAGTAGTTGTAAACACGTTGTAAGTCAACTTCAAGATTTTGCAATATTTACCTACAAGTCGAAGGAAATTCATCATCGCTGCTTTCCGACTCCTCTTCATCGTCTTTAACAATCTGCAACAATTAAAATTTACAATATATCACGTTCTTGTGCAAAATAATTATCTTATCACATATTTTAATTGCAGAATTAAATTTGATATGTTTACTACAACTGTACGTACCATATTCGTAGACACGTGTGCGTGGATCTGCTTGATTTCATAATTTGTATAAAATTACTCGAATTCCCAACGCAGTAGAATAAGATATCAAACATACAAAGCAAGGTCATGAGACCGATAGTTCTTAATTGGCGAAGGACGAAGCTTTACTGCCAAATTATACACCGCCTCCCACCACAAGATTTTTTTAAACTTTTTTTTGCACAAATCGCATGGTAGTGTATTTATTTATTAAATATTGTATTTTAGTACCTTTACTTGCTGTTTTAGCGCTTCCAAATCGTCTAAGTTTGGTAAAGAAATGCTGTTCCTCCTGAACGACGCTCTTCGTTCCTGTCCAGAGTGGCCCTCGGAGGTATCGGAATTGTCATTTTCAATATTTAAACTCGTTTCTTGTTGAGTGTTAGGTTTGGGTTCCATTGGCGGCGGCTCCACTACAATTATGGGAATCTCTTCAAAAAGTTTCGAATTGTAAAACCTCCGTCTATTCATCTTTCTAGCACTACTTTACAAGACTAATAAACACCTCACATTTTCTACTCTACGCTTTACACCTGACAATTAGCATTAAACGTATGCTTACGCGGCTTAATCTTGATGGTGTGATTGATATACTATCAGCTTCACCGCATTAATTCATTCCATGTTTTAGCAACAGTCACCACAACGATTCCTTGCTGCATATTTGAAAAAAATTGAAGCAAGAACGGGCTTATAAAGTTTCTTCACCTGCAAGAAAAAAGCGATAATTAGTGTATTTTGTGCTCAACACCAGACGTTTCTGAATTTCGCTCGCACATACTCAGCCGTACGTAAGAAAAGTCAAACAATGTCAAAATGCAAATATTTGATCATTAGTTTTATTGTGTTAATTGTTAAACAAGAACCAATGTTAAGTCAATTTAGGTCAGACGAATAAATAGAAATAGAAATAATGAACTCACAAGCGTGTTTGCGCTTTTCAAAAAAGGTTGAAGGCTTGTACCGAAAACACAAATATTTTTATTTGTTTATAAAAAAGTAAATAATAAAGTATCTAATGAACAAGCGCGTTCACATTAAGAAATTCTACAAAACAACAACGCAAACACCACAGAAGATAAAATTCATAAATATACAACAAGTGTAATGATACGAGAAACTATGATGGCCCAGAAAAATAAGAATATGATGATCTACACTGATTTAGATAAGTTCCAGGCCTAAGAAATGAAACTTTAACGACTGACCCTCACACTTGTGCAAAATTAATATTATCCTTAGAACGTGTAAGCGACGAACAGTTTCAGGATGTGAGATAATTGAAGAAGGAAGAATATGATGTTGAAAAATAAACAGTCGCAAAAGCTGTTACTTTTGATATTTCTAAACCGAATAAATTATTTTTGTTATTAATGCAAATCTCGTCCAAAAATTACGCAATTTAAATTCAGGGTTGACCATTACTGAAATTGTCATCACGAGACGTGAATGCTTATTAAATTTATTCGTTGGTGGTGCCAAGAACAATAAGCCAACCTATTTTCACACATAATCAAAAATAAACTCCAAAAATTAAATTGAAGATTTAAGTCGTCACACATTAACTGTCTTATAATTCATTCTTAAACCACTTATTTTCTTCTATAGGACGTACAAAAAAGGGATTTGAAGCAGGCCATGGAATCTAACTCTTGTTTTATTTTTACAGTGTAGGCGTTTGCCACTGACAGCAAGAATTTAACAGAAACTGTCAATCAAAAAATTACTTAAACGACGTGTAATGGAATTTGTTAAAAAATTTAATTTCAAATTGCTCCATCCCAAGGTAAATATTTTCTGCACTTAGACGAATTCCAAAGTAATCCATAGCCTATTCTGAATCCATTTATTTGTACGCCCGTTAGATTGGAACAGTTTATGCGTTATGTTTATTGGAATAAGTTTATGCGAGATTAAATATGTTTGGGTAAATGTTGGCGTACTAATGAATTATTTCAACTTGGATAATAAATTAATAAAGCAGATGCATCATGAAAACATCATTTTATCCTTCGATTTATTTCTGTTATACCCAGATTGTGCTATCTACAAAACCTACAGTAATTTTATAATCTTTATCGGTTTAGCTGCATTAAATTGTATGTTTGCCAGTCTAATAAAACAACGAAAGGTTAATATTTAGTCTACAGAATCTTTTGGTTGTATTTATTTAAAGCTTAGGCGAATCTGACCTATAATTTAAAAAAAGTTAGAAACTTACAACTATATGCCTAAAAAATGATCATTTAAAATTTGTTGCAAGAAATGGCAGCGTATTGATATTTGTAACAAGAAAAACTATTAAAGTATTAAACACAGGAAAACCTTTTTATGGGTAAATAAAGTATATGTGATCGAATAAACATCAATGTATTTCGAGCGTGGTGTTAAATTTTGCAATTATACTCAGTTTATCACTCGCAAAATTTTCAAATACGACGTTTAAAGATGAGTCCATTATACTGGATGTCCCAGGAATAATGGCATTAATTATAACTAGTAGTAGAAATCGTCAAGACAAACACCTTTTCTATTTAGCATTTTTTTCGAAATCGCAATTTTGTTTTAGCATTATACCCTCCCTGAAATTGACGAGCTGCCTATGGATTTGATAAATCAGTGACATTTTTCAATTTGAATTCCAGAATTTAACAATAATAGCAACGATCAAAAATAATGGGTTCCTGCGTCGAAAGGACCAAAAAGTAGGGAATGCTTTCTTTTAGTGGTTTTTTGTTCTGCGCTTATCCGTGTTTAATATGGGGCATTATTATCCATAAAAAGTTATTAATAAAAGTGGTTGCGTTTGACGGATTTACTACTGGTTAAAATTAATGCAATTTTTTCTGGGGCAGTCTGTATAAGGAGTCCTCAAGTATATACTTTCTCATGCTTCTAAATAATTCAACGACGAAACAAGATCAAGTTTTGCAGCAGGACCGACACAAAATCAAAACAAAAAAATGATCTCAGCTTCTTCCGATTATTCCATGAATAGATGGTTAAATAATTAAAAATCTTACATTTCGTCAAATCAAAGGTGCGATAACAACTGTCTTTTCCTTACAAAGAAACGAGGTTTTGTTTAACAATGAAACAGTCAAGCTGAGACGCTTTTGTCTATGCAGTAAAGTAAAACTTAAAGAACCACGTACAATTATAAATAAGTTGTTTTGTTTTTTGTAATTAATTTGGTTAATTATACTTAATTGCGTAATTACATTACAAAATGCTGTTAACTTAATTTTCTGTAAACAACAACACTGGAAACAGAAACCTTGATCAAGCGATTATGATACAATGACGCGAGAATGTGAAAATGTATTACTTACCTTTTCATCCGGTTTGATAAATTACTTAAGCTTTACTGTGTTGGCACATGAATTGAGTAAAGACTGCAATTTTCATCTGAATTAAATTCGTCAATTTTATCCAACCTAAACAACTTCCTACACGCTCTCGTTTAGTGCACGGCCACGTGAATAAAAACAACATTTCGATTTCATCAAAAACGTTTATTGGTACAAAATAACAAATAATTCAAATGTATTCTCTTATGTACATAAATACGCTACCATAAAAGTGAAATATAATAACAATATCACTTTTCAATTAAACAACACATACCGAATAAAAACCAACCACGATTAAGGAGCAGTCTGTGCTGGTTTACTAAACACAATGTTAAATACTTGGTCAAAAGTACTAACGAAATGCACCTCGAGTCCGTCTGTTATAAATTTGGGTAAGTCATTGAAGTCTTTTTTGTTTTCATCCGGAAGAATTATGCACTTAACACCGGAACGTTTGGCCTAAACGAACGAATTAATTAACAAGGAACTAGCACACAAATAACTTACAGCTATCGTTTTTTCTTTGATGCCTCCAACTGGTAACACTTTACCCATCAAAGAGATTTCACCAGTCATTGCCAGGTCCTGCCTTATTGGTTCGTTTTTAGCCAATGATAACAAAGCTGTGACTATTGTGCAACCAGCGCTGGGTCCGTCTTTAGGAGTTGCACCTTCCGGCACGTGTAAATGTAAATGACTACAAAACATCATGAGAACAGAGAACTAACACTTAAGCCATACCTTGTCTGTAAAAACCGATTGTCTCTATCGATTTTATTCAAATAATTTCGAGCTACTGTAAGCGCAATCTTTGCAGATTCCTTCATTACTTCACCTAAATGACCCGTTAGTTCTAAACTTCCTTCAGTATCTTTATCTTTCTCTTGAGGATTTTTGCGCGTCGTTGTTTCAATATAAAGAGTAGAACCACCTATTTTGTATCAACAGTAAATCACACCACCCAATTGTATTATTTTTACCCATAGCAGTCCATGCCAGACCCATGACCACGCCTGGTGGCGTGGTAGGATACATTCTGTCCTGCGAAAACACCGGTTTCCCCACGAAATCGCCCAAATTACTCGTCGTAACATCCACAAAATTCGTTTCCTCTTTCACGACTTTGTACGCGACCTTTCTCACGACTTTCTCTATGTGTTTCTGTAAATTACGCACACCTGACTCGCGACAATAACTTTTTATCAAAGTATTTAAAGCATCGTCGTGGATTTTGATGTGCTGATCGTTCAAACCGCTATCTTTCATCGCTTGCGGGAGCAAATATTTGGTGGCAATTGCTAGTTTTTCTTCAGCCACGTAACCTGACATGTCTATCATTTCCATTCGGTCTCTCAAAGGCTCCGGAATCGTATCTACGATGTTCGCTGTGCAAATGAAAAGAACTTTGGACAAGTCCACTGGAACGTCCAAATAATGGTCGAGGAAATTTGAATTTTGTTCGGGGTCCAACAACTCGAGAAGCGCGGAACTTGGATCTCCCGTATAGCCTCTAAAAAGTGTCGTATAATGTTTGGTTCAAAACATTAAACAATGCGACGTACTTGCCGATTTTATCGACTTCGTCTATAAGAACCAGGGGATTTTCAGTGCGTGTTTTTTTCAAGCATTGTATAATCTTCCCTGGCATTGCTCCCACGTAAGTGCGCCTGTGGCCTTTAATTTCGGCAACGTCAGTCATACCGCCCACCGAAAATCTGAAATACTCGCGATTGAGTGCCCTAGCTATCGATCTTGCTATAAAAACATAATTGTTATTTCACAACCTTTCAGGTAAAATAAAAAGTACCGATGCTAGTTTTTCCCACGCCTGGCGGTCCATGGAAACACAAAATCTTTCCTTGAGTCGACCCCTTTAATTGGCTGACCGCTATAAACTCCAAAATTCGCCGCTTTATGTCTTCCATTCCGTAATGGTCTTGTTCTAAAATTTCGGACGCTTGTTGCAGATTTAAATTCTCTTCGCTGTAAATGCCCCATGGTAGTGACGTCAACCAGTCTAAGTAGTTCCTCGTGACGCTAAATCGAATCCATTAGCCGCTAGATTGTAGTTTAATACCCAACATACTTAAACTCAGAACTATGACTTTCTAAGAAGTTCAGCTTGTTTAGCTCCTCTTCAATTACAGTGTTCACGGCTTCTGGAAGCACTTTATCTTTAATCCGTTCGCGGAACTTCTCGCCGACCGCATCCTTGTCCTCTTTCTCTAACCCCAACTCTTTTTTTATAACTTTTAACTGTTCCTGAAGAATGTACTTGCGGTGGTGTTGCTTGACTTTTTCCTCGACTTCCTTCCCGATTTTTTGTTGCAACTTAGACAGCTCGTACTCTTTTTTAAGTAGCGACAGCGACAACATTAGGCGTTTAGGAATCTAAGAGTGTACGTTTGAGTTAACATTCGCGCCAGTTATAAAAAACGACTCACATCCATTTCTTCGAGGACTTCTTGTAGTTCCTTGGCTTCCGCAGCTGTAAGAGCTGCACCTAAATCGCTCAAATACACCGGATTATCGACAACGCGTTGTCCTTGATGCATCATCTGTTGCAAACTGTCTCTGTAGAGCGGATTCAGGCTAATAATATCGCGGATCGTTTTAATAACTTCCTGAGTTAACGCTTTAACTTCTTCGGTTTGTTTGAACTTGTTGTGGACGATATTCTCGACTTCGGCCATCAAAAACTGCTCTTTAGATTGCTCTTTCGCGTCGGGTTTATCGTCGGGTTTGGCTTGAGCAGCCGGTTCGGATTTTTTAACGCGATTGTTTCTTGCTTTTCGGCGACGTTTTTCCGCGTCTGTCTCCTCTACAAACACGTTCATTGATGTTTTAAGAATGGGAAAGTTGAGTTTCATTTCTGTAGCAAAACGGGCTGCGTTATAGCCAAAAAAATGTAACAGGGAAACTAGTATATTTTTAAGATTTGAGAACGAAGTGGAAAACGCACTCTATCTAAGCACCTTAAATTCATATCATAATATACAGGTTGAGTACCGAAACTTTTTATTTAAAGTTATTTTTTCAAATGTTGTAAGCATAATAGAGTTGCAAATGACAATATTTTCACTTTTCGTTTACTAGGAAATGCTTCCCATTTATGTCATTTAAATAGGACATCCAGTATATTTTTACATTTTCGAATGCAGAATTAAAAACTTCTTTCACTTATGTTAACATACGTTTTTTATTCTTAAGTAAACCAATATAAAAAATTAAAAGCGCAAAATCAACTAATCATTGAAAACCACTTTGAGATCGCAAAAAATATTCAAATTGTGCTCCGTTTACTTGCCAGTGATATAACTGATCAATAAAATGTCTTAGTGAATTCTATACTATTTGTATTGTCTCAAAATGGTTTTAAAAAATATCTTTTAAATTGTTTGTAGGGACTCCTTGAGAATAAAAAAATATGTTAATATTATTATTTATTTTTATTATTATTAAAATATTATAAACAAAATCGTTATTTGCAACTAGGTATTTGAAAAAAAACTTTAAATAAAGCGTCAACCTGTATGTATTTAGAAGTCCCGGTTACAATATTCTCCACAATTTATTAATATCCTTTAGAAAATCGATGTCTGATTTATTATTTATTTTATTGACGAGAATTTAACATTGTTAAGGTACTTTTTGAAGGTGTTATATTATTTCTCCTTCTGCTCTTATTTTCGAGACTACCAATTTTGATGTAGTTGTGTTTTTGGTCCTGATAAAATTATTATTTTTTGGTTACGCATTTAAATCGATCCATCCATTTCTCGGTACAACAGCTAATATCGTTGTAATTTAATATTTTAAAAATAATTTTATAAGATGGTCTATATAAAAAATCACACATTTAGATCATAAATCGAAAAGATCACGGCATTTGACATAATCGTTGAAAAAAGTTAGAACAAAAAACAAAAATTAGAGGGTCAGAAGCAAAAGGATGCAAGTAACAAAAAAAGAAAAAATAAGGTAAGGTAACTATGAATTTATATATTATATAGTATATTAATATATTATTTATATTTGCACATGAGAACTATTTGTTGGTGGCAAAACAAATTAAGTGATTTTCGAACTTGTTAGGAAAAAACTCGCAGTGGGAAAATTTCATTCAAGTTTTTACCTTTTGTACGTCTAATTTACCATGAATATTTTGCCGCACGAAAATAAAACTGCTAACAAAAAATCTCAAGTAAGACAAAAAAATAAGATAAAAATCAAAAGTTGCTAACATTGTAAAAATTGTTGTAAAAATTTTGATTTGGATGACTCTGACTATGATGAATAATGGCATTATTGTTTTCCATATTTTGTGCTTTTTTATGAGTGTACTTTGTCCTACTTTAATGATATATTATTCTACTATCCTAAAATGATGCAAGTGATGTTTTTGGAGTACATTTTATATCAACAATGCATAACATAATGAACTTTTCAATAAATATATTATTATTGGATACCACACATTTATATTTTTCAAACTTTTCCAATATTAATTCACCGATTTTATAAGAAAGGAGAGACTATAAGATCCATTTACTCCACTTTTACAATTTTGTACTTGAACCATTTGGAATCTGATGTTCTTATTTAAATTAGAAAGAGCTTTGGCTAAAAAGCAACTATAGTACTATTTGAAAAATTGAATTTAAGAGCAAAACTAAAACACTTATGAGAAGCAAAATGGAAAACGAATAAACGTGTTAATTTCGGGAACGGTGGAAAATCCTCAATAATCCTAAATAAGGACATTATTCTTCTTCATAGGTTGTGCGTTGTTCTGAGTTTTTACTTTGTTCTACATACTTTAATAAAATATTATTCTACTATCCTTAGTGTTTTTTATTTTATTTTTTTGGAAGCAAAAGGGTATAATGCATTTTTTAAAAATGTGTAACTTAACGAAGTTTTCAATAAATATACTAAAATATGGAATACTACACGTCCTCTTATATCTTTCAAACAACTTTTCCAATTTTGAGGAACGAATTTTATAAAAAAAAGAAATCCGTTTAATCAACAATTTTGCACTTGAACCCTTTTGCTTCTGGCCTTTTCACATATTCATAAAAGACATGCAACCCTATTTAAAAACTGCAAAACAAATTTACAAAAAAACATTTCTTAAAGGAATAAAAATATTGGAATGCCGTTTGTGCCATTAAAGCAATGCAACAATTCTGAGCTAGTTTTTGGGTAATTGTGCTCACTCCTACACAAATAATACAAGCCTACCTTTAGGTCCTTCAACATCATTATCAAGAATCTGTCCCGTAATTTTAATCCTCCTGTGCGCCATCACTACCAACCGCAATCTGTCCCCCAAATCCTGCATTTCATGAATTTGTGCAAAAACCCCCACATTGTACACATCATCGATGTTATTGACAATTTCTGACTCGTTGTCCTCGCTTTTCTTCAGAAAAATGCCACAATACGGTTGGTTTAACTTAACTTTTCGTCGAATCAACTCAATTAACTGGGGCTGCGTAAGCTGAAGTGTTGCATCATGCAGAATGGTTTTATTGTCTTATAGTTTAACAAACCTCAATCAATTTGATAAATCGAGGAAATACAATGTTACGGCTAATCGCTATGACTGGGACGTGGGGCCACACTTCCGGAACGGCCACTGTGGCCGGCAACTGAGTATTGTAGGAATCATCGTCCGGAGGAGGACGATCCTCGCCATCGGAATCGTCCTTTGAGCTGAAAAAACGCACACCCGCGGCACTACTTCCACCAAAACTAGCAACAGGAATGCGGTTCAAAACATTGTTTTTATATAATTGTGGCTTCAATGGTTTAGATTTTGGATTGTAATTTAATTCAGTAAGTGAGGTTAAGTTGCTGGATAAAGACAAGTAATGAGATCGTCTTGTGGTCATGAAATGTAAACGGTGGGAAACAATACGTGAAGATGTAATAACACGCGACAAGTAATACATTTTTATAAAAGGACGATAAAGTAATTTTCGAAAAATTCAAATAAGTTGCAAGACGAAAGTTCGAGACGTCATTGCCAACCCTACTAAGAACTAAAATTAGAGCACAAAAAATCACTATATTTGTGTTTCAAAAATTACCTGTGAATTGTAAATAATATAATTGGAACAAATTATTTTATAATATTGATAAAAATCAGCAATTAACACAGAAATTAAAATTCTATCTACGAAACTCGCTTTAATTTGTTATGTAAAATTCGTTTGGTTAGTAACATTTTGTTTTTTTATTTTAGATGGCAATATTGCCACGTTATACGTTTGACAAATGACAGATGGTGTAAATTTATAGACGCTGTTTATGGTTATATGGATTTAAACTAATAATTTCGAAGTAACGCCCTAAACTGTTAAAAATGAGCCGTCGACGCCCTCACGAGGAAGAGGATGGCTACGGTAACGCTCCAGCATGTCCCTAAACCTCCATACACGACTCTCTTCTTCACAGATCGAGCCTACAGGAAACGACGCAGAGTCTCCGAAAACCAAGAAATCGAGGATCGCTTAGAATCCTTGATTTTGCGCGTCGGCGAGAAAAGCACCTCGTCCCTGGAGTCCAACTTGGAAGGCTTAGCCAGCGTCCTGGAAGCGGACTTGTCTACGTTTCGCATAAAAATTTTAAGGATTCTAACCGACTGCGCCATTAAAATGCCCGAGAAATGCACGATTTACACAACTCTTGTCGGTTTATTGAACGTGAAGAATTACAATTTCGGTGGCGACTTTGTTGAGTACATGGTGAAGAATTTTAAGGATTCTTTAAAGAATTGCAAGTGGAATGCTGCACGATATGCGTTGAGGTTTTTGGCGGATTTGGTGAACTGCCACGTCGTGTCGGCACCCTCGCTTTTACAGCTACTGGACAATATGATTGATTCAGCAAACGAGGACAATGTCCCGCAGGTAATTATTTGCAACAATTTTGTTAAAGTATTTATGTGGTTTGAGCACAGGTGCGCCGCGATTGGTACGTATTTGCCATTTTAAGCACTCTGCCGTGGGTTGGGCGCGAGTTGTATGAGAAGAAAGAACAGGCACTGGAGCATTTGTTGGTACAAATTGAAGTGTTTCTAAACAAGCGGACTAAGAAGCACCACAACGCACTTAGAGTGTGGGCAGTGGACACACCTCATCCACAAGAAGAATACTTAGATTGCCTGTGGTCTCAGATCAGGAAATTGAGACAGGACAATTGGGCTGAAAAACACATCCCCAGACCGTATTTGGCTTTTGATTCTATTTTATGCGAGGCGTTGCAGCACAGTTTACCGTCAATTCTGCCACCGCCTCATCACGATTCTTACCAGTATCCAATGCCCTGGGTCGTTTTCCGCTTGTTTGACTACACAGACTGTCCTGAGGGCCCCATCCTTCCGGGCACTCACTCAATCGAACGATTTTTAATTGAGGAACACTTGCATTCGATCATTGAAATGTATCATTTGGAACGCAAAGACTGCGCCGCCCACTTACTAAATTTCCCATACAAACTGAAAATACCGCTGGAATATTGCATTGTTGAGTGTATTTTCGCCGAATTATTTCACATGCCCGCTCCTCGCTATCTCGATATCGCGTACGGCGCCATTTTGATTGAACTGTGCAAGCTTCAGCCGTCCACAATGCCACAAGTGTTGGCCCAAGCGACTGAAATGTTGTTCATGCGGATCGATTCGATGAACGTTTCGTGTTTCGATCGTTTTGTGGCGTGGTTCTCGTACCATTTGAGCAATTTCCAGTTCAGGTGGTCCTGGGAGGATTGGGACAGTTGTTTGACGCTGGATCCCGAGCATCCTAAGCCTAAATTTATCAGGGAGACCATGTTGAAGTGTATGAGGTAATCGTTTAATTGGTGAAGTTGTACAGGAGATGATTTTGGGGTATTTCAGATTGTCATATCATCAACGGATTAGAGAGATTTTGCCAGAGTCGTTCAGCTGCTTCATTCCTGCAAAGCCAGAGCCGAACTACAAATACGCGAAGGAGGGCGCTGGTAAGTTTTTCCGTTTTGTTTTTGCAAGCGATTTTTTTGTGCATCTTTTTACATATTTATGTAATATACGCGGTAATTCACATTTAATGACTATAATTTCAAGAGCAGGTAGAACATAATAAATCTAACATAACGTGCGTTCAAAAAAAAAACGAGGCTGCGTTGGCCATGGAATTTATCGGCTTTCCAGTGTAGAAACCATAGAAAAACATAAAGATAGATTTGACAAATGTCAAGATCTGTCAGTTTAAAATTTACCATCGAAATAAAACGGCCCAAACGCTAGGACAGTTTAATTTTATTTTTAATGAACATTTTTAATAATCATTGGTTTTTAAACCTTCGAATCCAAACAAATCCGAACCTTTTTTTTCTAATGTATATTGTGTAATTTATAACTCACTAGTGGTCAACGTTCGTGTTTAATTATGTATACAACGATTGGTAGGTCACAAACATATTATTATTATTATAATTATGGGGAAAAAAATTTGGTACTTTAAATAAAATGTAAACATGTAAAAAAATTAATGTGAACTTTAATGAAAGACAATCCGTAATTAAACTCCAAAAACAAACAACATTTATCGCAATTGCTTTCGATTTTTTGCCGTAACTCGTTTAAATTTTTTGGCCTACTAAAATAATAAACCTTCGAATCCAAGCAAACTCGAACCTTTTTCTTCTAATGTATATTGTGTAATATAACTCCCTAGCGGTCGACGTCCGTGTTTAACTATATATACAACGATTTTTGAAATATTAATTGAGAATGCAGTTGCTCTTAAACTGAATTGGTAGGTCTCGAGTTGCGCATAGAGACTGATGACCCATGAAGGTTGACGGGACAAACTGAGTGGTGCCCAAATATTCTCAAGACATTTTTCGGTTTTGAGACTGATTCTTCTTCATCGATCTATTCACGACTTACAGTTATATCAAATTAATGACCGTCCTGGTCGTGCCGATATTCTCCTCAACAGAGGAGAAGCTCTAACAATGAATAGATTGATGTTTGGATTCACAACGATACCGGGAAATGTTTTGCACTTTTTTTTTATCCCATTGTCAACAAGGAAGCTAACCTAAACATGAACAGACTCGAACTGACACTTTGAAATTTGGCTACACTAAATTGATGCACAAAGTTTTTCCATGGCCAACGCAGCCTCGTTTTTTTTTAACGCACGTTATCTTAAGGTGGGAAATTTTTCATTTGTTACGATTCACGGCCGCTAGATGTCGCAATGATCGATTATTTATCCATCAATGGCAGGCGGCCAAATTTTAGCATTTTCCCTAGTTTTTTGCCTCAAAGATTACGATGAATCGTAGTATTCGTTGTAGAAAGTAGTTTTGGAAATACATTTTGCCGATATTTCATTTAGGAACGAAAATTTGATCGGCAGCGACATCTCATTTTCAAGTTGAGAACGTAGGTTTTACATGAAACACGTTAAAAATAATGCTTAATCTCAGTTATTAGGCAATTTAGGGCATTTATCTTTTGCTGAAATGTTTAATGTTTAATGCTAAAATGAGGCAGGTTCATCATAATCAAATTCCAAAATAATCTGCTTTGGTGTCGTCTTTTTCAGCATTATGTAAGGGCCGTTTAATTATTTAATTATTAAATAACTACTATTACGATGAATCTCATATGATCTTAATTTAAATTGCAATGTTCAGTGAACATATTCCTAAAAATCAGACGATTCTGTTGGAAAATAAGGAAGTTTAACCCTCATATGGAAAAATTGCATGTATTATTTTTTTCTTAAATAACTACTATTAGGATGAATCTCAAATCATGTTAATTTCAAGTACAATGTTCAACGAATGCTATACCAAAAAATCAGACGAATCTGTTGGAAAATTAGGAAATTAAACCATCAAAACCCTCTTATGGAAAATTTGCATGCTTTTTTCGCACCTTAACACAAGATTCTTACTTACAAATATTTTTGAGTATGTTAATAACATGTTTTTAAAACGGTTACAGCGCTGGTTTAAAAAAAATATTTAATGCTATTTGATAAATTTAGAAAAAGGGCGATGTAATGTTATTTCACAAAACATATTGATTTAAAAAAAGATCAACTATCATTAAAAATAAACACGCAATCTTGTAAAAATGTTTTAGTTGGTGAGCATACAGCCTTAATATACTTATTTCTAAAAGTAATATAAAACCAATTTTGTTTCTTACTTTTTTCGTATATCCAATTCGAACCACGATACCCAAAATAAAAAATATCAAAACAAACAATATCAGTTGACTACATTTTTGCTTTTTGGCAAAACAATTTTGTGGAACATAATGAGGAAATCGCTTATTGCTTAGTATAGTGAGGGTCAATAAAAAATTACATTTGCTTTGTATTTCTTTCATTAATCGTATAGATGACAAATGGGGTCAATTTTGAGAAAAAATACTATTGACACAATTATAAGGAACTTAGTTATACATTATATCACTCGCTTAAATTACTACAAACTTGTTTTGGTCTCCATAAATCAAGTGTTGTAGTTGCGTTCCGTCCGATTGTTGCTTTTGGTTCTCGCTTGTCCTCGTCTTCGCTTTATGGTGAAGTTCCGTCTTTTGTATTTCGCCTGCCTCGCTTCTTTTCTGTGCGAATAATCGATGCTTCGTGCGTGATTTATAAGCTGTAAAGCCGCATCGTCCAACGCTTTTTTCGTGTCATTTTCTGTATGTCCAACAGTTTGGGCGGTAGTTGCACTCTTCGCATTTTCCGTAGTTTTCAGTTCCGACTCCGACGTTCCAATCTTCAGATTTGTGCCATTTCGTTTGTTGACTTGAATACTAATCGAAGTGCTGAAGCTTTGGTCTGTTGACGGTCCAATTTCTCTTGTTAGAATCTGATCTGTTGTTTCTGTCGTTGAATATTCTGAAGCAGCAGTGGTGTCAAATGCAGTTTCAGTTGTGGAGTCGAGTGCAATCGTGGGCGAAGTCGAGGCGGCATAAAAACCCTCATAAATTACTTTTGCCGTGCTCGTAACGACAGGTTTTTGCGTAATTTTCGAACTCAGCTTTAATTGCTTTGATCGCCTGCTCCCGAATAAAGCGTTTTCTAAATCTGACTGAATGTATTGACGCTTGGTTGTTGTTTCATGTTGTAATTTTGTGGCAGTTTTTCCGAATATATCGTCTTCGTTGAAGTCGGTTCTCTCTGATAGTTTGTTGCGACCACGATCGACTGAACCGTTTATTAAAAAGTCGTTTGGGGTTGTCGATTTTGTTGAAGTTGTCCCAGTTGAACTGAACGTTCGAGTTGTTGTACTTGACGGTTGTGGTTGTTCAGAAAATTGCGTTGTTGTTTCTATTGGCGTTGTTGTAGTTTCGGTTGAGGGAGTTGTTTCTTGTCTTGAAGCTGCTGGTGAACTGCTTATTTCGACTGTATTTGTAGTTTCTTGTGCGGTATTCGTGGTCAGAGGTTCTGTTTGCGTAAAATACGTTTTAGCGGAAGATGTCATTATTGTTGTAGGATGTTCTTCGGTTGTTGGCGTTGTTGTGTCTTGAATTGGAGGTGTAGTGTAATAGAAGTGTGTTGTCGGAGTTGTTTGAGTTTGTGTTAATTTTTCAGTTGTAAAGTAAGTTGTTGATGGTATTGTTGTTTGGAGATTCGTTGTGGGTTTCTGTTGAGTTGTGGAATCGTAGGAATATTCAAAAATTGTAGTAGGTTTTTTGTAAGTTGTTGTTTCGGTTGATGGACTCGTTTCAGCAACAATCGTTGTTTGAATTGTTTGGAACTCTGGTGTTGTAAGCTCACTAAGTGACGTTTGATGTTCACTTGTGGGCACAAACGACTCTTTTGTCGTTGTATCATGTCTCATTGGAGCTGTAAATTTGCGATCTTCCGTTTTGGAAATTTGTTGCAAAGTTGTTGTTTTGGCCCCAGTTGCAGTTTCAGCTTGCGTTGTTTTTCTCATTCCTCCTGGTCTTGTTGGAATTGATGCTGTGTATTTCACACTTGTTGTTGATTTTCGTTCAGTCGCTCTCCCACTTGTTGTTTTTTTGGAAGCAGTTACTCGTGTAGTTTGCATTGTTGTTTTACTGAGCCTTGTAGTACTGGAAGCTTCATGGTCCTCCTCATAGGGAACTTGTTCCGTAATTGTTGATTTTGTTCTGCTTGTTATGATTGGTGGTATCGTTGTAGTCACATATGGAATAGTGGTTTCAACTTCTTCAGGTTGTGGAAGTTGCTCACCGATCGAATCGGGGCGTGTTCTTTTGGGAATTTCAGTCACTGGTGTCATGGGTTGCGTGGAAGTAATTTCGGGGAATGCAGGGAAATGTTTTTGTTCGACTGTTGTGCGCGCGGGTTTGGTTATTACAGCGAAAATGTCGAAGTCTTCGTCGAAACCAGTGGGTTTTGTTGATGGTCTCGTTGTTTTAACTGCTGTAGTTGTTGGTTTCGGTATTTCCATAGGCATGTAATAGTGAATGGTGGTGATGGGAGTTGTCGTTTGAATTTTTTTGAATTGCGTGGTTGATGGATAACGTATGGGTTGTGTTGTTCTTGGGCGATTTGTAGGAAGATGTTTGGCTTGTGTTGTTTTTGTAGGATGTTGTACAGCTTGTGTTGTGAGAAGTTGTACACCTTGTGTTGTGGGAAATTGTACAACTTGTGTTGTGGGAAGTTGTACACTTTGTGTTGTGGGAAGTTGTACACCTTGTGTTGTGGGAAGTTGTACGACTTGTGTTGTGAACTGGGGATACTGTACTTGAGTCGCCGTTGTAGGATATTGTATAGGTGTTGTTGGAAAGCGTACACTTTGTACAGTTGTTGGTGTCAGAGGGATTACTTTGGCTTCCGTGAGCTCGAACAGCGTCGTCAAAAACGTGGGTTTCGGTGTCGTTGTTGTTTTTTCTGTAGTGACCGTAAATCTGTGCGGCCCATTCGAGTGTGTCGTTTTCGACGCAAGCGATTCGATCAGCTTCTTATATAACTCGTACTCTTTGGGATCGATTGTTGTTTGGTCGGTTTGCGGTCGATAAGACGAATACAGTCCCGGAAAACTGTGCAGCACGTGTTTTTGTCCATCGGGAGTGACTCCGATGACAATCCCCGGCTTGAATTGCTCCCTGTACCATTCCTCTTGTCCCAAGTGATTGGAATTCAACCGCGGATCACTTCTCACCACGAAAATGTGTCCGGGGACGTTGTAGTTGAAAATACCGTGCCGCCTAACTAAGTCCTCGTTAATTGCGGCTGTAATGGGCGAGATGGTGTATTCGATCTCGAAGACGTGGCCGTAGTGCGGATCCCGGTGTCGTATTCTTTTAACGGTCCACAAAGCTAGCAGTCTGTGGTGTGGACCCAAATACGGCGTGTTGTCGACGTCGACGTCGTCGGAGTCTTGCAAGAACTTGAATCCTCCGGGTGTTAGGTAGAGTTGTCCACGTGCGAGGACGGCGATGTCGCCGAACGGACTTGCAGCATTTTGACGTCCGATTAAAGGGGCTTCCAAGAGCTGATCATGAAGACCGGGTTCGGTGTGATGGTCGCGTAAAAGAGCCTGATGAACGGCTTCACGGAGTCCCAACTCCCAGTCGGTTGGGGTTGAAGCGATGTGGCGCCTAAAGTCGGGATGGTGCCCTTTTTTCAATGTTATGCACGTTGATTTAAAAGTTGTCAGTATCTAGAATTGCATTTGAAGAAGAAATGTAACCTTAATAACCTTGATACATATAACTACAAACATAGTTCTTATGTAACAAGTGTCTGATGAGCTGCATTATTCATGTAATATATAAATAAACGTATTATGAATGCAGTACAAATTTAGACGTTTTTACGCTTGGCACACACGCACGGATGAGTTCTTACCAGGTACAAGACGAAATAATGTATTTTGTAAATTTTGATGTACTCCATATTAGTGGGGAATAATCAGATATTCGCACATGTCACAGCTTAGATGAGTACTGGCTCAGGTGCATCTCAACTCATTGCGGGGACTCTACAAAACCCCACCGATCGTTCTTGCAACACAAGTATCAACATTGTTCACTCTCCTGCGCACAGTAATTGTCTTCGTGGGTAGAAAACTGAAGATTTTATGTTACGCATACGTCGCGATTATCATAATTTTGTTAATTTTTCTCATCAGATGAAATTATGCCGTTTTGCAATGCGTTTTTAACAAAATTTTCGTCCTGATGACAATGACGGTTATTAAGACTCGCACAGTGGGAAACAAATAATTAGCGAAACAAACGAAACATTAAAAAATGTGTATTTGTTGTCAGTGTCACAAATCCCAATTATTTTCATATTTAAATTGTTATTGCTGGAATAAGTATAATAAGCGCAACGAATTTTGGCCGATTTTGAAAGCAAAAATCGCGCGATCGCTAATTGTATCGGCGTGAAGGCTGTTCGGGTCTTTATTTGCGTAAACTGCACCTGTAACACAGAATATTTTCATTTTTATTGCATCGTATTTCAGATGCTATCTCCGCTTGTGAAACTGATAAACCATTCAGATGATTTCGATATAAACAATGCAGCAACGAATTTTAGTGACCACGAATTGTCTAGTACCTTGAACTTAATTGCTCGTCTAGAAAAAAACAATCCCAACTCGGAGTTTCTGTGTCTTAATCGTATCGAACGTCCCATCTTTACGCTTCTAGGTTTCGAAACGAAAAACAATAATGAAAGTTAACGTTACGTGTTGAAGATCACAATGGATGAAAATAACAGTGAAGACTTCAAACTGTAACAATAAAATTTTACCATAATCGTCGCATGGTTTCTTTAATGAGAAGGAAAATTACGATCCAAATTGCTGAGTTTCATAACATATGAAAGAAAGCTAATGGGTATGATGCGCTTATGTTTCGGGTCCTATTTTATTACTTGCACTTAGGAAGTCATTTTTTACTGTTCAATGATTAAAAGATTAAATTTGCAACGTGTAGCATTGAAACGTCTGTTCTCTCGAAGCAGAACGCTTCATACTTCAGGCTCGGTAAAGTCATGAAAGTTGTGAAAAAACTAGGCAAGAGCAGTTTCCTGCGATACAGTGGTGAAATTTTCCCAATTATGAAATAGTTGTCATGCATAACCAATTAGCTTGATGTCGTTTAATGGTCCCATTGTTTGTCAGGTAATCTTCCTGGAACCGCGGCAGCCCATCAACTCGTCGTGTCCATACGACAAAAATGCACCCCCGAAGAAGTATTGGGAGTATTGAAGGATCTTCCGAATCCACGATCCGAAGAAGAGACTGATAGTCGTTTCAATCCGCTTAAAATAGATGTCTTCGTGCAGACGCTGCTAAATCTCGGCTCTAAGAGTTTTTCTCACAGTTTCGCAGCGATTTCCAAGTTTCTCTACGTTTTTAAGGTAGTGTCTCATGTTAATAAAGGCAGCGTTGTGTTAGCTTTATTTCCAGATTTTAGCGGAGTCGGAAGAAGCGCAGATATGCGTACTCCGCAACATGTTCGAGTTGTGGCACAACCATCAACAAATGATGGTAGTTCTCGTGGACAAGATGTTAAAAATTCAAATCGTCGAGTGTTCGGCCGTTGCCAATTGGATCTTTTCCAAAGAGATGATTGGGGAGTTCACTAAAATGTACTTGTGGGAGATATTGCATCTAACGATTAAAAAAATGAATCGACACGTTATTAAACTGGGGGGCGAATTGGTCGAAGCGAGGGAGAAGCTAGCAGGGGCGGAAAGTAGCGAAAGCGAAACTGAAGACGAGGAGGAGTCTAAAAAGAAGCAATCTGATGCAGAGAAACCCACAGAAGAGTACGTCGAACGCATGGAAGAGAAATTGGAGGCCGCTCAAGCGGATCAGAAGAATTTGTTCTTGATTATTTTCCAAAGATTTATCATGATCCTTACAGAGCATCTTGTTAGGTGTGACACTGATGGGAGGGACTATAACACTCATTGGTATAAATGGACGATTGGAAGGCTCCAACAAGTGTTCTTGGCGGTAGGAATTTGGAGTAAAGTGTTTTGGTGTATTGTCAATATTTCTTTTAGCATCATGAACAAGTGCAGAAGTACAGTTCAACGTTGGAGACGCTTCTCTTCACGCAAGATTTGGATCCACATATTTTGGAAGTTTTTCAACAGTTTGTAGCCTTAAGGGGATAATTATCTGCGAAGTGTAGCCGCGGATGTGGTATAAGCATAAATTTTATGTAAAGAAAGTTCAAAATAAAGTTTTTATGCAACAGTTCGCTTATTTAATACTGCAAATATTTTGTGGTCGTATTGTCACTGGTTCGAACGTAAGACGTAATATTAATGCGTCGAAGAAAATATAGAATATGAAGAAGTAATACAGGATTAACAAAATGAATGGTGGGTGAAAGGAATATGGGATGAAGGTGAGATCACGAAATTTTAAAAAGAAAAAGATTCGTCACATGGTTCCGCTGAATGATCGCAATTGTTTTTCCTTCTGATCAACTTTGTAGCCAAAGTTCTTTTTTTCGTTTAACTTTTTTGTGCATTATTTTAAATTGCCTGGGGATTTTTTGTTATGTTTGGTTTGACGCGGTGATAATATGGCGACCCTGGTTGTTGTTGACAAACTTCATCTAATGTCAAATCTGTCAAACTTTGAAATATGGCAATAAAAATTTAATTTTTTTTAATAAAAAATGTGGAATGACTATTTCCACAATTGCTGAATTAAAAGCAAACAAGTTAATGAACGAAATTCGGATCCTTCCTTAGTTATACGCACACAACTCAGTTCAACTTGAATTCCCATAAATAAAACTTTCACACTCTATTAGCTGAACTGGAAACTTGTTTCATTCTTGTGCAAAATTCTACTAACATGTCGTGCAATTACGCGGAAGGTCTGTCCCCATATGAAAACAAGGGTGTTGTTGGCCTTCCTGAGGTAAATCCAATTATATGTGACCACAGTCTCACAATTCTGTAACTTCCAGGCTTTTGATGATTTTCAAGATGTTGAAAAAAAGTGCGAATTACTTGCTAGTTGGATAAAAAGCGCTAAACACGTTGTTACCCACACAGGTGCCGGAATTAGTACAGCAGCAGGAATTCCTGATTTTCGTGGCCCTAAAGGTGTTTGGACCTTAGAGAAACAGGGCCGAAAGCCTGAGGTTGATATCTCATTCACTGATGCCATGCCCACCAAAACTCACATGGCTCTAAGGAAATTGGTTGATGAGAATTATGTGAAATACGTTGTCAGTCAGAACATTGATGGGCTGCATATGAAAAGTGGGATTTTGAGGAAGCAAATTTCTGAGTTGCATGGCAATATATTTATTGAGCAATGCAAATTATGTGGTACTAAATACGTGAGAAGCACTCCAACCCCAACAGTTGGGGTGAAGTGTCTTGAAACTGATTGTAAACGAATATACAAAGGGAGACCTTGTAGAGGGAAATTGTATGATACACTGTTGGATTGGGAGCATGATTTACCACAAGAAGATTTGGATATGTCAATACATCATTCCAGGTACTAATTACAAATTAATTATAATAGTGTGTAATGAAGATTTGTAGTATTGCTGACTTGAATATATGTTTGGGAACCTCACTGCAGATATTGCCCAGTGGTAAATTGCCTTTAAATGGCAAAAAATTTGGGGGCAAAATGGCCATTGTGACCCTACAACCAACTAAATTTGTGAGCATTTAAAATTGCAGCTGAGAAAAAAAACATACTTTTTTTTAGGATAAGAAGGCTGATCTCATCATACACGCATATGTTGACGATGTTTTTGAGAGAGTTTTCAAATATTTGTGTCTTGAAATTCCGGATTATAGTAAAATTGACGACCCTACCACAACAGATCAAGATTATATGGAATGGAACATTCTGCCACGCAACATAAAAGAAATAAAACAATTATATATGAAGCACTCTAAGGAGTTTAAGAAGAGGAAACTAGAGGATATGAATCAAAGGAGGTGCAAAATTGTAAAAACAGAATTAGATAATTAGTTTGTATTTATTTTTATGTGTAAGAAAAAATGTTTTGTTCATTTAACTCAATAATGTAACAAGTGTGAAGATGTTTTTATATTTTTTGATAAAAAATTAAGCATGCTGTCATTATTAAAATGTGTAGGCTTTCACGGTCGGTGTTATTTATAGTAACGTTTTGAATCGGTTTTATGCTTCTCTTATTAAATTACGAATATGATAAAAAATATTGATTGAACTGTTTAAAGACTCACACGTTCATTAGTATGTAGTTAGATAGATAAAGAGAGAATAAGAAAAGGAATTCCAGGTCATGGAATCTAGCTTTTGTTTTATTTTTTTACAGTGTAAACATTGACAAGAAATGTAAATAAATAAGTTGCTGAAACGACGTCTGGAAATACAATTTGTTAAATAAAGACATTTAATGTATATTATATGCCGTGTGCGAACCTGTAGTTAACTGATAACTTAATTTCAATTTCTACACTTAACTAAATTCCAAAATAATATATATTTTCAAAAAAAATTGACAAATGACATTCTACTCTAAATCATTTTCCAGGCTAATTTACATCACAATACTTAAATCATATCTTATTTAATATTTTTCTTAAAAACTGAATTCGGCGTGAATTTTTTTTATAAAAACAATACAATTTCAATATAATTTTTTAAGCGCCATCTGTAGTATTGTTTGCAAAGCTACAGATTTAGTAACTTTTCTTACAGTGTTTTCCCCTGAACAGTCATGGTGACAAACCTAAATTCCCGATCTTTTTATGCCAAATTTCATGGCGGTGGTAGATATTTGTATCTAAAATCAAATATCGCTTGAAACAAAGGTCATCTTTCCAGTTAGTCAATAAAAAAGAGTTCAGATTGATACTATCCAACCATGGCTGATAAGGTAAACACAAATTTATGGAATCTAAAACTTGTATCAATATTTTTCACTAATGTTTATACTCGACTGGCATGTTGTAAGTTCTTCGATTATTAATTGTATGTTTACATTTCCAGACCGACGAACAAGTCAAGAAGAAGAGGACTTTCAAGAAGTTCACTTACAGGGGTGTTGACTTGGATCAGCTCCTCGACTTACCAAAGTACGAACCCTAACCTCAAACTCCCAAAGTTATATTTTTACAATTTAATTTTACAGCGAGCAACTTATGGAACTCATGCATTGCCGTGCGAGGCGACGTTTCAGCCGCGGCCTCAAACGCAAACCCATGGCTTTAGTCAAGAAGTTGCGAAAGGCCAAGAAGGAAGCACCCCCACTTGAGAAACCAGAAATTGTTAAAACTCACCTGCGTAACATGATAATAGTCCCAGAAATGGTTGGCTCTATTGTGGGAGTGTACAACGGGAAGGCGTTCACTCAGGTTGAAATCAAACCCGAAATGATTGGACACTACCTTGGGGAGTTCTCATTGACTTACAAGCCTGTAAAGCACGGTAGACCTGGTATTGGTGCTACTCACAGCTCCAGATTCATTCCTCTCAAGTAATCATTTTGTTAAAATTTATTTTAAGTCCAATAAACAGATTTGAGAGAGTACTTGTTTTATTTTTATAACACAATAAAATCACAATTAGTCGATTGTACCATTGAAAACTAAATCAATGGCGGCTGCGACATCTCCAGAGGTGGCTTGCAACGCTCTGACGTTGACTGAGTCGTTTCGGAGACCCATTTCATGCATTTGTTGAAGCTGTGGCTGCAGTCTTCGCGTTATATTTTCAAGTGACTCGCTTTCGGTTGAATTAGGCGTAACAGGGCCAGCCGTAGACATACCCAACGCGTGTTGGATTGCGTTACTAAACATTTCGTTAGTAATGACATTAGTTGATGAGGTTGGGGTTGAGGGCATTCCAGCGCTGTTAGTGTTAAAAGTCGTATTAGTGGCATTAGCAATGGCTGCAGCTAATTGTGCCGCTGTGATTGCATTATAAGACGTGTTTCGAGTCAAGGGATGTGCCTCAGGAATGGAGGTGTCCATATCGTCGTCGTCAGACAGCGCTTCCAAAGAATATGAGTATCCAGTACTTGTGCTGGCTTGCGACGAGTCCGGGTTGGTTTGTTCTTCGTGAATGTGCGCAGCGATGTAGTTAGCGGCCTCAATGAGCGATGGATGTTTCTCAGCGACTCGTCTAACAGTGTCTGGATCTGCCAGGTGCACAATTAGTTCGGGATCTTGTATTATAGCAATGGCAGCGGGGTCTTCAGCTAAACCAGGTGTTGCTGCAATTATAGTTTCCAGCACTTCTGGGCGTGAAAGACGTTGCAAAGCTGCGCGGTATCCTGACGATAGGGTGAAAGCCCGAAAAGCTACCACAAGTTGTTGGACATCGATCTCACTGAGGGTTCTATTGCGGGGTGTATGCAAAGGTGGAGGTCTCTTTACTACGTGGATTGTGACACCGGATTTTACGCCGTAAGACGAGAGAGACTGGTCGTCATCCAGCACAAGGCCGCAATAAATTAAGTCTGCAAATTAAAATAAAAAAACAATGACATAACCTCACAATTTTGTGATGTGTCATTTTTTACCTATTGCCAATTTCGTTGTGTTGAGTTTTTTACCAGCTTCGTTTTTGAGAGACCCGACTTTGTCGTTTAGGTCGACGTTTTCTAATTGAATGCTCTCAAACTGGGAGGAATCCCAAATTCCGAGCAAAACAATAGAGCTCGCCATCACTGCCAATTTTGACACATTTGACATAAAAATAAAAAAATTCAAACAAAGTTGTGACTAGGAAGACGCTTATGGCTCTGTGTCTAAAGACACTTTACAAAGATAACATCTACACTGTAAAAATAAAACAAAAAAGCTATATTCCACTGTTTACTTTGAATCCTTTTTTTAATGTAAATTTGTGACAGGAGTTGTCAATCGACAATTGGCACAAACAATGTCTAAACCTCTATCTTGTCCCTTGTCGGTGATCCAAGCAGGTTTTTGTAGATGGAATAGGTAAAGAGGACACTAAAAAGCTTGTGTCCGAGTTGCAACCCAAAAATTTGTCTCAAATGCCTCTAGCACAAACAGAAAAATTTGCTACATTCTAATCACTTTCCAAATAATTCCATGCCCTACTCTGATTCCTTTTTTTTGTACGCTTGTTATTTACAACAGTAACAAAGTTCAACGTGCTTCCGTTGTCTACACACTGATTATTTTAAAACCCACTTTAGTTGTTCCCACACGTTTTGTTTCATCTTCTTCAGACATATTGATAGTATTTTGATTACTGTTTTAACGACTTAAACGTTTTATAGTTATAAATAATATTAAGGATTAATCTTTACGGAATCTATGCGATCTTTGAAATATATCAGGTTTTTAAAACTGAGGGATCTAAAGAACGTAGGGCATTTGATGTAATGGAGGTACAAAAAAACAGAATCAGACAGTAGCATTTCGTCATTATTTTGTTTGAGGGGCAAGTATTTTGTGACTTGCTTATTTTGTTAATTGTCGTAATATTTTGAATTAAATTTATGTAAAGCTTTTTCTCAGTTGAAAGAATTGCCATACGGCTATGTATATTATTCTTGTTCGATAATAATTCTTCTAATAATTTTTTTAACAAAATATTTATCTTGTTTACGATACGATAGAGAAGCTGTCAAATTATAAATAAATATCTCTTCCTTTATAGAATTCATGCATTGCTTAAAGTTTAACGAATGAGCGTAACAATGAATAAAGAGAGCTTGAGGATGGATTATTTTAATTTTAGAATGCTAACCATAAAATGAGGAGCATTAAAAAAAGTAATAAGTCTATTATTATTATTGAGCTAGATATGACGCTGCGTAGCTTTGAGTGAACTATAACAGATGGCAAAATCTTGCAAGCAAATATATTATAGTGATAAAATATTTGTTTACATTTTCACTTGACGTCCTGAACAAAATCAAATGTACATATTGTGATTTGGTTTGCTTAAACATCCAATTTACATCTATGATCCTGACTTTTTGTATGGCGCTCAAGCGATTTAAATTTTTAACAGATCAAAAAAAAATCTTAAATTTCTCCAACACTATCAAAAATAAAACACATGACCAGCAAATCAAAAGTTTATTGTACGAAATTAAACTACCCGATAAGCATTTGCTTCTCCTGTAACAAAAATTAAGATATTTTCGAAGTGGTTTATCATAATTAATAAAAAAATGATTGAAGTCTGGACGACTGAAGAATTTGTGACGAACAATCTATGTATCGTAAGAAAGACGTGTAAATTTAAATTAAATAAAATATACAACAATATCCGTGTGTGCTAGTTTGCTTGTTTTCCATTTGAAAATTGTAAAATATTAATTTTAAACGACATCTGACCAAAAAATGAAAAATGAATGGGAAAAGCAAGTAAACAAAGATGATGGACGCAAAATGCAAAATTCGACTCCTGATTGGTTATGAGGCGTGTTAGTTTCCGGTTCAATCACGCACTAACCGTTCTAAAAAAGACAGGGCCGGAGCCATGCTTGCGTTGTGATTGGAGTGACTGCATTTTTTCAAGTAAAAAATGCGCAAAAAGCGTCCGTCGGGCGGTTCCAATCAAATTCGGTTGAAATAATTATTATTGTTAAGATATGAAGCTGAAAATGATTTCTCCAACCAAATCAATTTTTTGTAAAATTTTACCAACGTGAAAGTTTGAAATAAACATGAATTTACAAATTCGAAAGCAAATTAATTCGTTACTTGATGCATTGTGGAATGGAATTAGTTAAAGAAGATTGATCGTATCTTAAAGAGTTGTCAACAGAGAACTCAATCTCAAATGTCTCCGGCATAAAGTGGAAAATTTGCTACACTCTATTATTACTATTATTTACGACACTAAAATCAAAGTTTTTACCTTCAGTTGCAGAACATGAGCCAATATTCAATTCGGTTCATTTCTAAAACGTGAAACGAGAAGTACTATAAAATTTTGATTCAAAATAAGAGAGAAACTTCGAAGAGGTGTATCATGCAAAACAATTATAATGTTTTTTAAAATATGCACGATAACTGGGCGTTTAAAGTATCAAACGCGATTTATTGATGTAAGATAAATTCTCGCCCAGTTTGCTAGTAAATATCAATTTTGGCGATGAATAAAGCGTTGTGAAAGCAATATCGATACTCTTTCACGTCTACTTTACTTATATATCACGACATGAAGTTTCAAAAATTAAATAAAACGTAAAATGTTTCATCGCCAACGAATCGATACTTGGTGGAGAAAAAGTTTAGCGCCCATCAAAAGCAGATCGTCGCTTTTATTACTTCATTCTAATAAAAAGAGCGAACCGAAAGAAAATCTTGTTTGGCAAATCTCCTCCACGATTTACTTATTTGTTGCAATAATTGCGTTTTATTTTCGCTATTAGCGCACCAATAAACACAAATGAGGTCAGACCTTGATGGGTTTGAATCGCTTCTAGTAACAGACAGCATAAAGGGTGTCCACAGTGGCAATAAAATTTTCATTGCTTTGGTGCAGAGCAGAGCTACGTATAATGTTACATTACACAATAGGGGTAAGTTATTTCACAATTCCCTCATGTAACATAAACCATACACATATACTTACGAATACATCCTCGCAGGCTTTCAGGTTAATGGCGATAAAACAAGCCAGATCATGAGGGCGAGTCTGGGATTTTTTGCTTTAATTAGCGTTCGGCAAGCGTAAACTTTGCAAAGTTACTTCTTTGAGATGATTCATATGCAAAGTCTGACTTGCACGTAGATTCCGTACAATTTAAACTCGAGACGCACCTGAATAATGGGATTAACGTATGAACACATTTGTTTAGTCCGCTCCTAGTTATAGAGCGTAAGTTATTCAAGAGCGAGAAAATGAAAAAGGAAAAACCGTCGACCCGAAAGTCTAATAAAACGTTCACTTAATTTGAAATATGAAAGTGGTAGAGTAAGTTGGATGTTCAACAATATGTCATCCAGTTCTTATTTTGGACCGGCGACGTTGTGACATATGAATATGGGCGTTAACCGTGACGTTTAGGGGTGCCAGGTCATTTTTATGAGCGCGTTGGGCTTGATAATGTCGGCGGGAATAAGAACACTTTGTCAATTCTCACACCTACTAAGCCGAACAACTAAAACTTTTATTATAAGTAAGGGAACTCAGATTTCCACAAACACGATCCGCTTTTGCAAGTTTTCGGTGACTTTTTATTGGATTTTTACCGGAAATACCGGCGCAAGTTATTGAAGAACTTGGATGGGCTGGATTTAGAGACGTCTACAGGAGGGTTCGTGGACAAAATGGTTTACAAATTGCTATTTATTTAATAACGCACAACGGCTAATTTTTTCGGTTTTATTACTATTTGAAGACAACTGTGTCGCATATTTTTAAAAAGCCACGGATATTGGGTGAGTTTGGTCTAAGCTCGATGGCAGGGCGCATCCACCAAATTTCATTCGGCGGACTCAAGATAAAGCATTCGTAAACATGTTTACTACTATATGGGCCTGTTTGGAAAAACAGTTAAATTTTAAAAATTCTGCCTTGTTTTTAAGGTACCTTTTTTAAAATGTCAAAGAATTCTGCCTTGTTTTTAAAAAATATGCCTAAAATTTGGTTTCGGTAAAAAAAATTACCTTTGGAAAAACATCTAAATTTTAAGGATTTGACTCTGTTTTTAAGGTATATTCGTATTGAAAAAGTTTAAATGTCAGGGCATTTCAAGGTATTAAAAAAGTTAAAATTTGCTTTTGGTTCATGAAGCTGTGCTGAATTTCAAGGCAGTGCAACGTTTTTGTATTAAGAAAATAACTAACTAAATCCAGAACACACAGTTGAAGTGTCCCAAAGAAATCTAAGACTCTGTATTCCAGAGTTGTTTCGTTACCTGCTAATAAATTAGATTAATTTCTTTTCGAAATAGAATTTAGAAGGAAATTATTTAATAATGCAACAACGACAAGACAAAGCAATGATTACCAAGAATCCAACAGAAAAAATTAACATTATTTATATCAGATAACAAATTACAATACGAGTAATCCATTATCAATTATCATAGTTCATTTTAGCCGCCTTCACAGTATTGGGATAGGTCGGGAGGCCATGAAGCAGAAGAAAATGAGACATAGATTACGTTCTGTTTTATTTTCAGCTGACATGAGTTGTGTTTTTTCATTCAGCTTTATAGGCAAATTAATTTGTTTGAGCTGAAAGAAAATTATGCTTTTTATTGTGAACACTTATATTCTACTTTACCTCTGAAATCTTAAAATATTTACTCACATATTTACCCTACATAGTGGGGTATTGACTTGACATTTAAAAATTCTATCGTGTCACAAGGCCATAGCAGAATAAATTTTGGAGCCTCACATTAAATATACAACAAAAGTTATTACATCAACTGTACGTGTTTATATATTAATATTTATGAACAAGCAATTTTCGACACAATTGTTTGATTATTTAGGTTTAATATATGTAGAAGTAGTATTGAAAGAAGCAGAAAAAATTTGTTAATTCTGTCATATTTCGTTTGAATAACAAAACTATCAAAGTTATATTAATAAATATCTTATGAATGGATATAATAATATCTGTACTTATAGTAAACCACTTATCGTTGTGGGAAAACTTTAATGTTAATGTAAGAGCTGTGATTAGCATCGAGACTGAGGCTAGAAACGTATCTTTTGTGGCAGCTGTTAAAACATCTAATTTTCATGTTAATTTAGGTGAGCATAATATATAAGTTTTAGATTATGTAGAATCAATTGCTGTCATCATTAATAAAGCATTACATTATGAAAGCTATATTCTTGCAAAATATAAGTGTGAAGAAAATTGTTATCGTAATGTTAAATTGCCTTTAATTTCAATAATACCGTTGTACGTATTACGATTTTTTAGACAATGCAGTGTTGTGGAGGAAATGCTGTTTTAGACTAAAATACATATATTACGTAAGTTCTTTTTACATTATATTTTTTAAGTTGTGTTGAATTAATTTAATAAACAAATATTTACAGAAATATTTCATTGTTTAAAAAATATATCCCACTCCTCACATGCTTAAAAACAATACCTATAATTTTTATGAGGTAAACTAAAAATGCTATTCAACAAATTTTTAATTTTTTTCTAAAATTCCTTTAGTAGGACAATGAATATCAAACATTCACCAGACCTAACAATTCTCATAGAATGCAACAAACACGGACAAAACAAATAAATGTCAATGTAAAAACAAAATTTAAAATCCCGGACACGTAAAACTCTGTAAATTCTATTCATTCAAGTCTTTGAGTCCATATGATTGTGCCAACTTATTTAACATCACAAGTTTTTAATCAATCTTAAATTTATCAAGCCTGATGAAGTCAGTTCAGAAACGATGTTAAAGCCAGTTTATTTAATTCATTTTTCAGTTTTTCCAATATATTTATATTCGGACAATTAATATTAAAAATATTAAAATCAAATGGACTAGCTTTTGTTAACATATTCGAAAATTCATCATTATTGTATGAAATCCATATTTGTTATTCTTGTTTTAAAAAAGTACAATATGTCATTTCTATATAGAAAAACACTTTTTACATCAGATGCAACACCAGGCAATAGTTGATTAATAATGCCGTGTTGTTTTGGTTTCATAGTACCAAATTCAATAATAATAATTATCATAAAATATAAAAGTACGTCCTGCGTACAAAGTAAAAATTGTTTGAATTGAAGCGCATAGACACACTACCTCTTTTCTAATTGGACACTAGCCCATTTTAGTAAAATGTGTGTTCTCCATTTAGTTAGTTATTTTTTTATACAAACAGACCGAAATGCTTTCAAATTTTAATTTTTTTCTTATATACATTACATACAGAGTCGAATCCTTAAAATTTAGCTGTTTTTTTAGGCTAAATAAAATTTTATATTATAAACTTTTCCTTGACTTTAAAAGGTACCCTAAAAACAGATCAGAATCCTTAAAGTTTTAACTGCTGTTCCAAACAGGCTCATATTGTAGTATGTTTTTCTTATTATGTCAGTTCGTCTCGCTTCTTATTTATCTCATGTCTGCGGTTTGCATCAAAGGAATGCGGTGAGTAAACGGTAACGCGATTGCTTTACATTCAATCGCTGAGATTGCTTTCTATTGGAATGTAAATAATTACATAATCTAAATCGGGTAAAGAGAGCGGTAAATCTTGCGATCCCTAGGCAAAATGCGTGTATCCAAGTAAAACTCGCGCTTTTTCTCATTTCTGATCCACGTCTTGTTGACTTTTTTTCATCGTTTCAGTTTCCCGCGTCACTTCAAAGCAAATTAACGGCAGCGCTTACTAATAATAACGAAACCCCGCGTTGCAATTAGCAATAAATTATTAGGGGTGAAGCGAACCGATGCTGAATATAAATAACCGCAGACATTGTTGAATGTTGAAAGACAACGTAATTAAATTCACTGTTCCATATTGAACAAGAACACAACTGCGGCTTATCCGACGGAATTGTTTTAAATGTTGAATTCCGCTTTAATCAGAATGCAATGACACAAAAATTATGGTTGAACGCGGTTAAGCGAAGTTTAACGTTCGGTGGTTGGGAGCAAACAAGAAGTGTCCGCTGATCGTTACTCGTGCTATATAAACGTCTTTTTGAGTGGATTTTTCGCTCTGCGGATTCAAGTGTTTATATAACAAATGAAGGACGACAAGAAAAACAATGGGGGTGTTGAAATAGGGGTGGCACGGGTCAAAAGTGGGCTTGTTTCGACTTGTTTCTCCCCCGAGGTGACTCCAGTAGTGTAACGCTAGGATTGAATACCAATGCAGGTCTCCGAGGTCGTTTATTTCATTTTTTGTTTGACTATTGACATTCCATTATACCGGGAACTGTCCCGACACATTCCCCTCACCGGAAACCCAATTACAATTAAAAACAAATCAAACACGAACGTACTTCGAGTGCGTTTTTCTGTTCCTGACAAGAAATCTCTGTAAAGTTTACACGCCTTAATTATATTTTCGTTCTATTACAGGCGCAGCGTATAAAAGTTATAACTCGGTTTCGGTAATGCGAACATCATTGTTTCAGGAGATAAAGCAAGTTGGTAAATGTTGAAGTTGAAAAAGCACAGAGACAAACTTTTTGAGTCGCTCAATCTAAAGTTTGACGTCGGAATGAAGTGTTCTGCGATGTTAGAACGATGACAGGCAATTTACCGCGAGATAGATAAAGATAACCGCCCCGGATGGACGGAACGAGTGAGCCATTTCACTGATTACCTCGCCTTCGAACACCGAATTATACAGGTCGCACCGGAATTAAAAACTTTACGTTCTCTCCGGTTAAACCACACGCAATGTGTATAATTCCGGGCACTAATGACGTCATCCATCTCGTATCGCTCCGGAGAGCCGGGTCCAGGTCGCAATTCCGGTCAGATCCGGAAATGCGATGAGGCACGTGATCATCTCAAAATACAACCAAGAAACGAGTCGAATATTATATCGGACGGCGACTTTTTTATTTCATTCGCATTTGTCGATAATCCGAAAGGGAACGCAAATCCTTGCGCCAGTTAGGTTTTTACACGCAAAAGGGATTAGGTTTTGCCGATATCGAACCCCGAGGACGAAATAATCGCGCTTTAAATCTGCAAAAAGCTTAATCGCCTTGTTATTAGAAAAGTTTATTGTGGCTCGAAGCGGCGCCGCTGTGCGAGTAAAAAATTGTTTCTTTAATTAAGATCCTGATGATGACTATTAATAAAGCGGCGCTTTATGAATTTGGGTTTGATTCGCATGTTGAAAAAAAGGAATTAGGTAGGAATTGCGAACCCTCTTTATGATGCAAATCTGAAAATGCTGTCCCCAGAATTTCCCAGGGCCTTGTTAAACTTCAGACACTACGTGTGAGTGCACTAACATGAATATTCAAGTGGGTATTTGAGGTCTGCCAAAACATATGCATGCATACATTGGAGAAGTATTACGAAATAAGTACTTCCGGCGCACTGAAAAATGCAAAGGCGGGCTGAAAATGGAAAAGTTGCTTTTTCGAGCGGTGTGTGGGGCTTTTATTTACGTCCTCGCTCTATTAAAACTTACAACGTGTAAAAATACAGGAAATTATTAGGCGGTTTTTAGGGCGCAACTTACGAACGGGGCGAGTTTGAAAGAGATTTGAGACTTCATAAAACTTCTTCATATATAGCAAGTTGCGGGACAAACTTGCTCAAACTTCACCCTAACATGCACTGTATCATTTATATTTTATACTTCGATTCATTTTTCTCGTGCTTGAATAAATCGCTTTACTTTGACGGAAACCACCTTCAACTCGTACTTATTACACCGGGGTCTCCCTTTCCTTTTCCTCTAACCGAACCCAATGCAATTTGGGATAAAATCTTAAGACAAAACCGACGCACTTCGTGCACTGTACAGGATGTCCCAAATTTGTCCCACTGTCCAATTTTTGAGGAGTTTCTTCTATTTTTCAAAGATATAGCTAAAAAGTAGCTAACATGTTTAAGGGGTTATACGCAGTTAGAAATTTAAAAAAAAATGTTTTTTTTATTGCATTTTCGGAATCTACATATATTTGAGTATATTCTCTGAAAATTTCAATTCGATCCGCGAGAAAATTAAAATGCAGGAAGAGATCTTAGTTCCCCGTGATTCCTCTATTGAATATCGCATTTTTAATTTTATAACAGTGTTTGCAGCCATAAGTGATTACGTAAATTGTGAATCGTGTGTCGGAGTAGTCAAATTTCAAAGAGCTTCATAACGAGGACTGGTTTTAAAATCGTTATACTGTGTGATAAGTGTGATGGTCGTATCATAAATTTAACCATGTGTAACGTTTTTTGAAACTTTGAATGCGTATTTCTCAAAACGGTGTTTTCAAAGTCGGTGAGCACGATTTCTCTAAAACGGCTCAACCGATCGGTCTGAAATTTTAAGACAACCGTCTCAGATATATTCTTCAGAGATTGATCGATGGAATAAGATTTACGATAATTATTTCTATTTTTTTTTTAAATTTAACGAACAAATTTTGGTCAAAATTCGGATTTTATTGTAGTAGCTGCCATTTTGTCAAAAATAAAAATTTCGTTTATTTCTTCGATCAATACCTAGATTTATCTATGCACTAATAGAGTGTTCTAGTTTTTTTTATTTCAAATAATCCAAACCGGACATATCTTGCTCACCGCCCGACACTTTTTTTTGGAGAACCTTCAGGAAACCGTCTCTAATAAAGTTAAAAGTAACAACTGCATTTATTAATGCTTCTTGTATTTGTCAAATAAAATCTCTTTTCATAAAAAAAAACATAAAATAAGAACTTTTTTTGTCTCTGCAACTGCGTATTCGATTTTTGAAAATGTTGAAAGACGCAAACTGCATTCTCATATCTTGATTTGTTTTAGATTTTGAGGACGTTTCTCGTGTTTTAACATTTTCTTTATTTATGAATATTCTTTAACTGTGTTTTAAATTATTTTTAAATAATTTCTTTACGCAGAATGATGGCTAAGTTATGTGAGTGAAATAGTTTATAACTGTACCATTTTGACTTATGTCACAAACTTAACACTAGCTAACGTAAGATAAATAGACATTCTCAGTATTACTAAGTAAGTAACAACAATATTCTATTTTATTTTTTTCTTAGCTTAAATTAGCAGTAAATTAAACTTTGGCAATATTTTTTTTTACTTGAGACAAGAAAAGCATTTCTTTATTTAAAGTACTTTTATTCTTTAAAATACTGCATAGCAGGTATGCAATAAGATATAAATGTCGTCTTCAACAGTTTATATCTCTTCGGATTCATCTTGTAAAGTTGACTCCCCAACAACGTACTGCACAATTGGTTCGCGCTTTTTGGGACACCTGTATATTTTTAAAATTAATTGTAAACAAATTATATTTGTATGTACTTATATAAGAAAATGTATATCTATTAAAACATGTAACAAAATATGGGTCCAAATTTAAAATAAGAAAGTTTAATATGACACAAAATATACCCTGGCACTTAGAAAACTTCATAAATTGTGGACTTGTAGTAATTTAGAAATCATATAATCTGGCTTTTTATATTTTAGTTAATCGAATCATAAATGAAAATGGCCGCTTTTTAAAATCACTCTGTATATATGTATTGTTCATTTTCTAAATTCCTAGTTTGATTTTAGATCAAGTTTATGTATGATACGGACTGCTTTCGAGTTATTCAACTTTTTTTATTGAAATGGACCTTTGCAGCGGTCTCAAAAGATGCGAATATCTTTGGAGCGAGCTAATCCAGAAAGTTCGCTTTCCACCGTTGAATTCAGCATAAATTGCTCTTTATTTTAATCGAAAAAAATTGATATTATTCTAAGAGAACGCTAAATACGTTTTATTGGATAAAATTTAAATGTACATAACTCTTATTTTCAAATAGACCCCCAAACTTTTTTTAATTGTTTTCGATTTTTTTAAATTGTTAATATCAAATGTATATTTCCTATATGTATCTTTAGAGATTATATTGTTATTACAAGGTTTAATATTTTTCAGATATTTTTGTACTGTGAAATAATAAGAATAAAAAATACATTTTATAATGGGTTTAATTTCTGGTGTTTTCCTTCCTCCTACAATATGATTTAGTTTCGGAATTTCGATGGAACGAATTTACAGTTTTCCTCCTTAAAATTATTGATGACGTAGCCTTCAACTCGTTAATTTTTTGTTGTATGTTGCGTGAAAAATCGCCTTCCCACGTTACTTTAAATAAAGTCAAAGTGAGAATTTTCCTTACGATAGAAAAATGTTCCCGTTCGAATTACTCGCTTGAAACAAGTTAGATTGGCGTTCAGTAAATCGATAACTTCATGAAAATTTATTTTGCAATTATAGTTAATTCTCTTGTAACCTTAAAGAATTTTAAAATATTTATCGTTTTTAATTCCGTTATGCAGGGCCGAGTTTTAAGATAGGAGAGTAATCTTTCCCCATTGAAAGTTAATCTCGTTTTTTGCGTCTTTCTTAATAAGGCTACATTTTAGAGTTTCCGTTCTTACGATGACAGCCAAAAGATAAACGAATTAAGTTGGGGAAAGTTATGCGAATATGGTTCAAGGTACGCGTTCTTCTCAAAAACTATATTATCTTTGTGCTGTAAATCAGCGAAATGGCCACGGGAACTTGTATGCATCTTGAACGGTGATAATGAAGGATAAACAAAAATAATGATTCAGTTTTTTATTGCTCTTATAATTGCAAAAAATTGTTCTTTTTCATTGTATTCTGGGTTCCCTAGAGGGTTGATTCCTCTGAGAAAATTTTACGAGTTCTCATTTTTAAACATGTGAGTTTACGGTCCATTCTCACTTGTTTAGTGGTCCCCTCGTTCGATCCCCGTTTGAACTTTATGATCCATCCAAAACAATATATTTGCATCCGGAAACCAGATTTGGGCCTCGTTAATGCGCAATCAAGATAAACCGAGTTTAAAGTTATTATTAATTAGGAAATAAAACTGTAACAATTCCGGACGTAAGATGGTCGGGCTTGATTAAAAAGTCGGCAAACAAAGTTAATAAAAGCGGGAGCACGAGTGAAATATAGCCGGCGAAATAAATTTCAAAAATGATTATGTAAATGCTCACAAGTTTGCCTCGTCTAGGGGTGTTGAAAGAGAAAACTAAAATAAAAAACCTCCACGTCCAATTATATTAGGCCGGATATTTTGTGTCAGTCTGTCATGGCTCAAGTGCAGCTTGCTTTTTATAAAACGTGAAGATCGCGGAATCGAGCTCAGATATACAAAGCTATAGATTTCTCCGTCTGGCGAGCTCTTACTTCAATCACCGGAGCCGACGTGGGTTCATTTTTACTACACTGTCGTAAAAGTAAAATTGTATCCAATAAATTCGGAGAAAATTGAAAATTCAGAAGTGCAGAACATCATACTTGAGCTGATTTCTCGTCTTTAGAATCCATAATTTTATATTATTTTGTTCTCAACGCCAGACCTCCTGTTTTCTGGCGGCATACGTTGTGTTTTCATATAAATGTGAAAACTCGTTTGGAAAGTTTTGCTCCCGCGTATGATTTACAAGCAACTTGCGACTGCCGCCTTTTTTTCCTACCGTTTGATTGGCAGTAAAGCTGGCAATAAATGGGAATTGTGTTCGGGCTCCAACTACTGTTCGAATGTAATCTGTGGACTATGAAAAGCTCGATTCAGCCCGACGTTATTCCAATGAATCTGCTTCTGTTTATTTCGCTTTAGAAATCCGGAGAGTAACATCGGGATTACCATGGCAGGATCGAGTCCGCCTTATGCGTGTATCGTTCGTGCTACAGTGCTTTTATGCTTATTTCATAAAGTTCAGAGCTTAAAGCTAGGTCAACTCTTCCGCTTGCACAAACTCCGCTTAATGCCGTGTAGACGTTCCCGGAACGGTATACGAAATTTATAAGTGAGTTCTTGTAAACGGGTCGTTTGGTCCCGATACTCGTAATTATTGGGCCCGGGTTGAGTTAAAGCCCTTATTATATCGCGGGCAGATGGGACAATTCCGGACAAACCTAGTTTTCGGAAGTAAAATCTGAAAGACGTGAGAAGTTTCTAGAGCAGTGCAGGCTCGAAATTGGCCGAGTTTAAGGCAACTCTTGCGTAATAATTAACTAAGGTCTCTTAACTTGTACAGATACCCAATTATACGAGACAAAGTCCACAAAAATATACCACCAATTATTTCTAATTAGTCGTCTTTGAGCCGAGTAAAAGCGACGAAATAATGTCGCTTTTATAGAAATTTCATAATCTTTTTGGCTTCGAAAAAATGCTAATTAATTAAATTTGCAGCCTGTTTTATATCACTTTTGATAAGCCCAAAGAGGATTGCACCTTTTACCGACGCGAATTTATTACAGCGTCTTAATTTGTTTAATAAGTTTGACCTGTGCGGGTGCATTTGATTATGCAAATTCTGACAAGACCAAGCTCTCTTCGTAATTATTAACTTTTGTTTGTTGCTGATGCAGAAACGTCTTCCGGACGTTTTTATCGAATATGCAAATTAACAGAGTGTTGGGAGTGAATTTATGCCTCCGGTTGTTTTCTTCGAAAGTTACGACGACTTGCAACGTTTTACTTAGTACGATTCAAATGCAATCTTAATATGAATTTCTTTATATGTGGCAATAAATATCTCACTTTGGTGTCGTAAAAGTTGACGACAATGCTTCGAGGGGAATTTTATAAGACAGAAGTTCGAGCTTTGGAAGCAAAACGAGAAATGAAAGAGGATAAGAAGCAGAACACGAACACGAGGTCGAACTGTAAATTCGGAGTGGAAAAGAAATTTTATTGGGGTTTGGTGTTATGCGATCGCCTCCCTCTCCGAGTTTGTTTTTCAAATCGAGTTATTTTTTTTTATGAAACATTCTACGTGACGCGTTTTATTAACACTTAATCGAATAGAGAACGGTAAAGCTTTTATTAGGTAATAAGCTTTATTTGTTCGCTTCTGTGACAATATTTGCAGACGTCTCTTACTCTTCGCAAAGCTTCTTCTCGGGTGTAATTAAGGGAGTCATGTATGCAGCTTTCCGTCGTAAATTGCCAAAGCTGTCGCTGAAAGGAGTGGAATGTCATCAACAATCCGCCGCAAGTGACTCTCCGACTTTAATTACACCTCCGACACTTGCGTTTTTATTAAACTAGCCGGCCTCATTGCATATTCAAGGAAGTATCGGAAAAACCGAGCAAATCGAAGCGCAGCATTTTCCGGACAGAAATTGTATATTGTTGTCGACGACCCGGATCTCTTTGAGGAATAAGCTGGCTTCTGTGTGAACTGATGTCTTTGCCCGAGCTCTCGAGTTAGAATTTATGTCGCAATATACATAACTCGTATTTACTTGAATTGTATCACAGCCAAGATCGCTAGATCGCTATTTCCAATGCCATCCGCTTCAAAGTCGTGTAAGTGGATGGTTATTAATTAATTCGGCTTTTGTTGAAGCTTCTTTGTTTCATTAAAACCTACCCATCTAATTACCCTCCCGATTCAGCTGGTGCGTGATTTGGCCATTCCCTTCATTACATTTGAGACGCGGCTTCATGAATTAATAATACTTTTATCTAGTTTAAATTGCCATCGTTTCCACATAATGAGATCAGAACTCCCCGTCTCCCAGCCGGCAAAAAAATAATCCCTCTAATAATTTCATTAAAACTAGAAACGAGTTCAGTGATAACTCTGCTCGGCGCCGATTTTTCAACGCGACCACTTCTGGAACGTAATTTATGTTATTCGCGTTATCTATCCAGCGGCATAGAAATAATTCAAGGAGTACAAATGTGGCCGCGAATCTTTTATGTTTGCATTAGCTATCTCAAATCGCTTTAATACGTGTACTGGCAGCCATTACGGTCTCCAGTTAGAATCATGTTTGTTTAAAATCTCAACATCACGAAAGAGCAATAATAATAATCGTTAGGTAAGTTCTGTAGACTCCGCGTTGCGAACTTCAACAACATTTACAACACCTGTTCCCCACGAATCGATTTATTGCTCATCCGAGATACAACTTCTATTTTATAAAATAGCGACGAATTTATGTCGCACGTTCGGGGTGAGACAAATAAATTGCATAATTCACAGTTGTGGCTCTTCAAAGCACAATTGATCATCGTCAAATGTCTAAGCAGGTAAGCGCATTCGCTTCTTACATTATAAATTCAAGGATAAAGCGCTTCCACTTGCTGGGCATAGTTTCTTGATTGAAATTCCTATCGATTAATGTCATGCTTGTGGTACGGTCCGGAATTTGGGCATGGTCATTATCTGCAAACTTCAATCGAAGCTTTTAAATAAATACGCCCCGATAATAACCGGAGCTTTCGAAACAGTACTGATTAGCAAGTAACTGAGGAGATTGTTGCAAGGATCCAGGTGCAACGTATTCTTGTAATCATTAAACGATCATAAGAATAACCATCGACTGGATGTTGGCACACCTGTTACAGTTCAATTAGAGAAAGGAACTGTAATTATTGTGAAGCGTTTTCGGTTCGGTCGTTACATAATTTAAGAAATTTCAATCTTGATACAAAACAATACAATGAAACCACTGGACAAAGTGAAACAGTAAGAACGTAGCAATGAAGAGGGAGTTATAAATTTACGTGAACAAATGGTTTCAGTATGTAAAATAGGCGTGAGATGAAATTCGGCGGTTGAATTTAGGCCCGAAGCTCAAAAAGTGGCGCAATTACCGCCATTTATGTCCGTCCAAATCGCTGAGAAATTCGCGTAATTTTTCTGGCTGCATTTCAGTGATTTAGGAGTTATTAAATGACACCACTTTATGGGAACCTGTTATAGAATTTATGTCTGCATCATCTGTTTCGAATGTCCACTCCAAAGCGTATAATAAATACGACGGGATCGTATAAAAAGTGAAAGATCACGTCCTCTATTTCGTTTAGTGATCGTTCTTTAAAAACTTTCCCATGTAATAATTTTCAGAAGGTGAAACGCGCAAGGAAAAAACAATCCATATATTTATATAAAAACGTGAGTGGATCGGGATCAAAACAAACAGGGATGTGATTTTCACCCCTCACGTAAAACGATTTAGGACTAAGTTGAATTCTTTATGCGGTTGTATTGTTTCAATAAAGCCCATACGACCGCACTTAAGCGTGGGCAATCGCAATGCTTCCCCCAAGAATTGCGAATAAAACAGACGTATAATATAAGATATCATAAACCCGATAAATATTTCCTGAGGGAGTCGCTGTGGGTCGTCCAAGTGTTTTGTGTGGGTGTCGGTTTGGAATGCTTTTTGGATAAATCCTCTGGACGTGTGCGTTGTATCACAAAATGCGCTACGAGAGAGGCAAAAGGTCACCCTCCAGACGCGCGAACCGAGACAAATAAGTTGAATGCGGATTAACGAATTGCTTTGGAAGGGGTGTCGTTTGTTTAAGCATGGAATGGCTTAAGACGAACGTCGTTACTCAAGCTCTAATTTATGATCATATTAGACGAGGGCTTAAAGCGATCCATTCTCATTTTCATTTAGTTATTGCAAAAAAGCTGCGCTTTCACAAAATGTTCTCGTGTGATTAACTCTGACATTGTGACCAAATCAAAAGGAAGCTGAGGCTCTTACAAAACAATCGACTCACTCCAATTTCCTGGAGGGAAATTGCTCGCTAAAAAAAGGAAGAAAATCAATTTATTTTTCACTTAGGCAGATGGATTGTTTATATAAGCAGGAAACTTAAATACACTAAATACAAGAAGGCGATAGAGAGTCCACAATTTGCTTGTGTGGCAAATTTAGTAGTAACTCGGTTTTAATGCAAAATTTAGTATCATGCTTTTGTCCACTTTATACTATTGATACATTATTACTACGGCGTTAGAGGAAAATTTATAAAGCAATGTATGTTGAATTTTGCTTCCAATTATTTGTAATTTAAAATACAATGCAAACATAGGTACTTTTAATTATGTAAATTTTGAAAAATTTAAGAAATTTTTGATAAGGTTGCTTTATAAACCGAAATATAATAGAAATAAAAAATTCCAAACACTGAAAGAAAATTTATGATAAACCTAAAACAAAAGTAACAAATTTTATTAAAATACTGCATTTTTGATGAGATTTTTAACGATATGATTGAATAGTTGAATATCGATAATTTAGAAAATAGTTTGTAAAGAAGTTTAAAAATGATAAGGATGTCATTAGAAAGCTTATCAAAAATGTAATCGATTGATACCAAAGTGTACAGGACAAAGGGTACAGGTACATTTGAAAAATTTGATTAAATTAAAAATTTGCGTTCACAAATAAACTAGACTATATTAATATAAAATGTCAAAATTTGAAGGCAATATTCTTAGGTACAAGGTTATATTAAATTATTTTTTGATAAGAAATACGAAAATGGCGTAATATTCTGGGTGTTTTATTTAAAAAAAATATAACATAGATGCGCCATTCTGTATGTGGACCTTCTCTATATACGCAGATACATATTTTGAAAAGCTCCTATTAAATGAATTGTACTTTTTGTCGAAAACCGCATATTGGATATATTTTTTTATATTAGTATTAAAAAAAATTGCTACATATTGCATTAAATCTAAACGGATACAAAGAAATTGAAACTAATCTAAAATAATTAATAAGCTGCTAAAAAAGTTGAGTAATCTTCAAGGGATAGAACGATATGAAGCATCATAGCAGTTTGAAAGCTTTGAAACATTCAAAGGATCTGAACGATTAAAAGAATCCGAAGCATCTAAGGAACTGAAATTAAGAAATAGACATTAAAAACAACACGATTTATTGTGTACTGAGTTATATTAAACAAATGTGCAATTTACTACAATTATTAATTAATTATGCTTTTGTGTGCTCTTTAACTTTGAACTGTTGTTGACATTAAATACTCATCGATATCAATTAAACATTTGCTAAATTGAGTTAAAAATGATTGGTAAATGTAATGTGTTTATAGGAAATAGTACAAATAAACCAATAAATTATTAATGATTTTACATTGTCGACTTTTTTGGAGAATTTTGACGGTTGTCTATTGATTTAGCATTAGGACCGGACATTGTTGTTTCAATTAAAATTATTTATTGAATTCAGCAGTCCCAACTGTTGTTTATGAGTTTTCCTATCGATTGACTCGTTTGCGTGTCTGCTCTGAAATTAATGAACTCGCAATTGTTGAGGCAGCGATAATCGAATGTGATTTTTCGATAATCCCAAGTGAAGGAAATCCCGGCTCTCCTCATTGTGTCCCAGAAGAGCGACATAAGCCCGTACTTTGGTAAACAGGAAAATCGATAGGGGCAAGTGGCGGATAAAGAGGGGCCATAACGAACACGGACCTGGCTCAGGACAGAATTCCTCCCGAGGAGCAATCGACGTAAATTGATTTGGATCCCAATTAAAAAAAATAAATCGTTCTGAGTGCTACGAGCGATTCGCGCTGAAATATCACTTTTACTAGCAGCACTCGGCAATTTTATTTTACATCGCCATAATTGGGTTACCACCCCATCAACTCGTGTCGCTTGATCTATGTCAACGACGTGTAGTTTATGCACAATTTCATCATGCTGAAATTTACGTGGCTGTACCATTTTGTGACGTCACATTTAACGGCGTTGTAAATTTTATCGTCCGATTTAAAAATTCTTCTATGGTAAATAATTTTACGATGCCGATTCGACGACCTCTGTCGGTTCAAACTCATCAACTAAACGGACTGTTTGCTTTTCTTATTGAATGGGGCTCAAAGATATAACATAACACTTGATAAGATTGAATAGCAGTTGGAGGAGTCTACCGTATTCCTGGCAAAGCAAATAGTTGTGTGTATTTCCGGGCAAGTATCTCGCTTCGCCGATGTATCCGGACACGGCAGAAAGCTCGATAAGACTCTGCAACAACTTTTATATGAAGCTCGCGCCATTGTCACCGAGAACAACAAAAATTTATTGTTCTCGCTCCTGTTTGTGTTCAGATTATTTCTGAAAATTTCGGCACACGAACTGCTTATTAGCGCGGTTCGTAAGAAGCCGCCCGGAAGATCACTACAATAAAGCATTTTAATGAAAACCATATTCCTGTGTGCTCGAAACTCTAACGATGCAAAATTAAATTATAAGCCATATAAAATTTTACGAGAGAATCTCCAGGCTCGGTTCGATCGGTTCTAAATATGTGCGCGGGAAAATAAATTTTCCCTCACACAGGTACACCTTTAAACAAATTGAATTACCGAATTTCCACGGCGTGTCTGGAGGAGCGTCGATGTCGAGTTTTATCGAGCAATTCGCGCGGTTTTCCTCAGCTGAATGTGATTTAGAGCTGTGTTTTGGTGATCTAAGCGGATTGGGGAAAATATAGAGAATTATTAACACACGCTGAAGTGAGTTCGGTTGCATTAGAGACGGATCGAGTTTTCGCACCGAATTAATTCAATTCTGCAGCGTTTGATTAAAATACGACTAGTTTCCAGGGTGGCGATGATATTTATCCAATTATAGAGGAGGTGCATTAAAAATGAGTTATGCACGTCTGGAGAACGGAACGAAACTCTCGTTTCGCAGCGGTTTTGAGAATAATGACGCAAACAATTATAGGAGGGAGCGAGCAAAGCGACTTCTTAAAATAATGCAAGAGAAATCTGCTTGGAAGGACAATGCACTCAAGCGCTCGTTGTAAACGAGGAAGTCGTAATGGCCTGCGAAAAAAGCATCGATATTCCTGCCTCTTCTATCACCTATTCATTTCTAGCTTAGCAATTTCCACTCAAAGGGAATAACTCTCTTACTGTCTAACAGTCTATTGCCGACAAATTTACATTTGACGCTGTAAATGTAGAACTAAGCCGCTTTTGTCTGAAGGAAATTGCAATAATAAATACATTATTACACTTTCATTAGGAATTAAACTCGGTTGTAGCGGTTAGATAGTAAGTTTAGTTGTTTGTTGTTTTCAAAGTAATTATCTTCATACGGGATAATGTGAAACCGGAACAAAGTTCCTCTACTTCTGATAGTTAATTTCCATTATTTAAACATCAATTCCCTTCTTTATGCTTTGAAAGCCACTTCGTTTCGTTCTAAACAAATATCAAATATTGATGCTCCAATTAATGATAGAAACGAAAACGGTCACCTCGACTTTTATTCAAAGGAATCAATAAAAGCTCCACTGTTTTAATGAAATCGTTATAGCAAATATAAATTTCTGAAAAGTTCAAAGCAACGTTCATGTGCACCGAGAATTGAATCGTCAATTATTCCTGCAATTTATAGAGTCTTTCGACTCACGTATTGAATGTTAGTTGGTACTGCCAATCCTTAAATTAATTACAACACCACCTGACTTTTGTATTCAGATATATGAGTGTCTATTCACTCAGGAAACATCAATCATCGCCTTTAATTAAATTTTTCTTCGATATAATTAGGGCGCCGGTCGATACACGAACCAGACGTAAACATTATTTAATTTTTCCATGTTGCGTATATTTAAAAACTTTATTTTACAATCCTTTTTGATGCAGTTACATTTCACAAATTACTCAACTAATAGTTTTAATGCAAGATTTGAAAATTAAAAAATGTGCAAAAATGGTGGAGGCGCCGGGATAATTTGTAATAAAACTAATGTCTGAAACACAATTTCAAAATACATTTGTAGGTTTTTATAAGTTTATAGTATCAATGAAAATATAACAAAACATGTCTGTTAGTGAAAAATGGTGGAAGCGCTGCGAAATATTTTATAAATTGTGTTCTCGACAATATTGAAACCATTTATAACACGATGTTTGTTTTTATAGGAAACTTTTTATTTAAGATGTTCACTCTGCTTTTACAAGAGCATAAAAATATGCAGATAAATTTATAATGTATTAAATACTACTTATCATGATGCGTGGAGGTCCGCGCTATAAAACCATAAAAATAGTTTAGAATCATTTCAAAAATTGGATTTGCGGGTAGCTAAGTAATTCGATTGGAATGGAGGAATATTGCGGTGACGCTTGTCAATAGAAATAAATCAACCGCGGCGTCCCGTGATGAGATGATAAACGGTCATGGAGGAGTTTGCATTAAATATTGGCTTTGGTGATGGCGCCTGTCGAAACGCCAGCATCTACCATAAATGTGAAACACGAGCAATTTGTCGTCGGAATCAATATGTCCAGTAGAAACTCCGCAATCTGCCTCCTGGTCCGTGCGGCCTCACAACCCAATCATTCTGAGAACACGTCACTTCCCTAACTCATAAAACAATAGTGTCGATTCGGGCACGTCCGAATCCGGGGCTCTGAGAGGGGCGGCTTCTGCCATCTTCTTCTTCCATCAGCCGGCTTCATCGAGCCTAATGGTCTATCGCATCGCCATCGCAAACTCAACTTAAGAGGTCGTTGCAGGCCTATGAGGAACCATTAAGGCCCTATTGGCCACACTGATCCGATCTCCTCGTCCACACACCCATTATTATTTACAACTCCTTCTCTCCAAAACTTCTAATTATCTCTCCGCGTCTTTAAATATTTCGTAAAGCGCAATTGCGGGAAACGTCCAAAGTTAATGTCGGGGTTAAAAAGGTAAGGCGGCGTCTGTTATTGGCAATTTGGTGGGGCGCAATATCGTTCGGCTCTTACACACTTTGCGGTTATGTTGCAGCTAACCTGAAACCTCACTTGATAACAAATACCAGACAAGAAATTACATTACCAAAATTGACATAAATTTCGGTTACTGCAGACACTGAGAACAACAATGTGTGGATTTGCATACTATGATGCGAATTTCGCAAATAGCTGCAATGTTGCTGTGCACTGCACAATTTCAGCCGAAATAAGTGCGTAATGTTTCGAAATTACAAAGAACACAAAATTAGGAAACTACGATTGGATAAATTAAATAACTTTGACAACTAATAGAATCATGAAAGAAAAACGCACCGGGATTAAATTAATCATAATTAAGCAAGTACAGCTTGGATGCTTTAAATCAATTAGTATCGCCACGCAGGACAATTAATAACCATACCATGACCCCCGGAGTGGCACATCAAAGACGAGGATGCGGGTTAGGTAAAGTTAATTGGACAATGACTTGGCCGCTTAGAGCTCTCTAAATTTACATTTAATAGACACATAAATTAGTAGTAAAAACCCAGCTGGAAGCTGCGCTGATTTAAAACCGTTTAAAGCACATTTAACTCTGTAATAATCAACTTTTTGTAAGCTGACGCGATCTAATATTGTCAAGTTTGGAAATCGAAATAGAGGGTTCGTGTCCCGGAGGGATTAATTATTGCCGCAGGATTTAGCGGCTTCTCCTTCTGATCCAGATGCATGCCAACGAGGGATAATGCAGGAGCACTTCGGTGGAATAAGGTATAGATTAATTAATTATACAGGGTGAAATAGCAATGCCTGTCACGTTTGGTCACTCCGTAATTCCTTAAAACAGTACTTAAAATAATGAGTTTCCGTTATCGTTCACTCCATGTATTGTTGGATGTAAACTTGAAAATTTCGATTTTCGGAGCCGTTCCTTAGAGCGAGTTATTTATCGGCGGACGGAGAATAGGAATTTACATCCAGAATTCCTGGATTCTAGGTTTGTGAGCTGACTAAGTGGGCCAGTCATTATGAGTCAAAGCTTTTGAAGGAAAATTACGAGCAGTATAATGACAGTTTACTAGTAAAACCTCCCAAGAGTTCAAGATTGAATACCCAAGGGTGCATAATTGAAAGAATAATGTTAGGGTTGATTTGATAAGGCGCGTTTAGGATTATCCGGCTGACCCACTTTCCCACCGCAGAAATTAGATTATCGATTCGAAAGACAAACGTTTTATATAGTTTATCGGAATCGTACAATTGAATTGGGAAAGTGGCCTAAGGTCGCGGCTGTAATTTTTTTCATTAAATTAGATTTAGGGCCGCACAGGGTCGGAATGATAAACAGCCCATTTTTGCATGTACAACACGTTCGGATGTGATGAAAATTTGATTAAGGAGATAACTGAATTATAAGGCAGTGAAAGCGTCCGTCTTTCTGCAAGCTGTTGTAATTTTCCCTTTCTTTTATTTGTGAACACATTATCTAGGAAATTACGGTCCGTAAAACGACCGCAAACCAAAATGCAAATTGTTGCGGAACATTACTGAAATGTCAGTGGGACCGCCGAAAAAACTTGTAAAACGCAGCGCTTTGTCGACGAATTAAAATATATTTGTTGGTCCAATTAAAATTCTCGGGCGATAAACGTGGAAAGGTGAAAGGAATCAATTGTGTGAGGTGCTCGATCCTCAATATTTGAGCTGGCGCAATTAGGATTGAATAAAATTCGTGGGTAATTTGCGGCGGAATTGCTTTTTTGCCGACTTTTCCATTGCCCGTTTTGTTATAATAGCTTGCAGTCTGTGTTAAATTGGTATTCGGCTAAATGCTTAATGACAATGGATAATTGAAAACTGCAGTCGAATTCAAATGCAAGCAAACACTTGTGGAATTTTCACTATCCTCCCGTTTTTCCACATGATCTTATTGGAATATTATGCATAGTGCGCTCGTTTTGACTTAATAAATGACAAGGCAGCGATAATTTTTTTTATCGCCGTGAAAATGTACGAGGCGAAAAGCGGACATTTATACATTTTTTCCCCAGATATTCCCGTCTGATTTTATGAAATACGTCCATTGTGTGGGCCGTAAATAATGGCAAAAAATTTTTAAAGTGTCGGAAAACGTAATAGCATCAACGAAGAATCAGAAAACACAACTCGCAAAAACCGCAGGGGACTATTGTGTGTATTGGGAGGACGAAAGTTACGCATGAACGGCGCAGGACGAGATTTAAATGAACACTCCTGAAAGACATTTTAGCATGAAATTGTCGCAAGAGTAGTGTGTAGTGAAGTAGAGAAAATCGCCCGGAGTGACAACGGACTTTCATGACGTCCATTTAACACCCCGATGCGATCTTATCGGATGAAATTTTACGAATTGCTCAAATGTAGGCAAATTACTCTCACACAATGGTCGCAATTTACGCTCTGATTTCTTCTTTAACGAACTAATCAGTTCGCAACGAGACTGAGCCACTAAACTAAAGTTTCATATACATTTTCAGGAAGTTACAAGCTCGCATGAATAACATTTAATGGAATTATTTCTAAACTCAACCCTTTATTCGATTATTTGATTCTTTTTAAAATCCCCGTATGAGCAAAATATATTTAAAGTTCTCATAACTCATAAGGTGCTTGAGTAGCAATTTACAAAAACTAAATCCGTCAAAGGTCACCCGTATCGAAATTTTAAAAGAACGCCGAATTATAACCATAAATATTCGTCTGCAATAATGTTTATTAATATTATTTTTTCATATTTCATATTAGTTTCTGTAGCTGTTTTGCAGTGTCTTGTCTATTTCATTATTATACAGATAACGTCAAAAGAAAAATAATTATTAGTTTTAGCTTTATTACAAAAAAATATCCTTTTTATTATCAATTGTAGGTATTGTAAGTAGTTTTATTGCGGAATATATGATTATCTATGCTACATTTATAAAAATAAATAAAAATATTTAATAGGTACACGACTCTCGATAAAATTATAAAATTATTTCAACTTAATTTAAAATTGTAAAATAAAACAAATAATACATTACGCAAAAAATCTTTATTTTTAATTAATTTTTGTGTTTTTTTTTAAATTTAAATGATTTTGTATATCAACAACGATAGAGTTTCTCTTGATTGTTGATAATGTTCTATGCGAAATCCCATGGGGTTAACTTAACAAGTGACCCTAATGAAATTCTCTGAGACGTTTCGTCCACGACTACGGTGGACATCTTCAGTGGCGGTGTGGACGTGGTCGAAATACTCTTCTTGCTGTACCAATCACGAACCTTTTTCATCCTGCCCTCTGTTTTTCTTTTACATATTCCAATGCACACCTCATTTAGAGAATATAAAAATTCCGTGCTCTTGGTTACGAGTTCTTCAGATTTTAGTTGTATATCGAACGCATCAGCAGCTGATCCATGATCACAATCAGCTTGACATCTGTCTACTGTCGTCATAAGCTAACGACGGTAGTGATTAAATTTGGAAAAGAAAAACTTATCAAAAGAAATGAGTGGATCTAGGTAATAACAACAATGATATACTAAGTGACATTAAAAGTGTTAGAAATAATCATTTCTTTTAGACAAATTTTGTGTACGTAGTTTATAAGTTGTGGTTTATTTTTGAAAAAATTTTGCTTGCTTGCAAGAAGAAATTACTGTTGCATGGAATCAATTACCGTGGGAGGATATGCATCACCTAATTTTATCAATACCCAGGCGTCTTAATGATAATACTAATACTAATAATAATAATGTAATAATACTGGAAGTCATGCAATCTCATTATTAATTTCTTCTCTCAGATGTATATTTTCAGCCTGAAACTGTAATAATTTGTGTCCTAAGACTCACTTATTGTGAAAAAATCAGTTCGTTTAAATTATTATTTCTAGGTGTTGGACTTTTAATGTCACATAGTATATTTGAAAAAAATATAGAAATTTCGCACAATAACTGATTTCTCCAGATTTTTAATTTTATTAGATTTGATAAAGTTAGGTTTATTTTTTCCTTTGCATTTGATGTTTTCAAATAAATCGAGAATTTTAGTTGTATTTTGCATCTTACAAAATTTGAAATTACTTCAACCAATAGTTTCCTTGTTCTGGTTAAAGATACATTTTCTAATATTAACTTGTTAATTTTTAGATTAGATTATGTATGTAATTGTAATGTATAACGTATAATTTTGATTGTGGTTGGCTAATTTTGTAAAGTTCGTTATAAGTAGCTTAAAAATGATTGCTCTTGTGTAAATATTAGGTGAAGATCTAATATGTTATAAATTAGAATAGATTAATTTTTCGAAAGCTTTTTTGGTTTATCGTTGTTACTGACTGTTTGAAAGTGTTGACAAATAAAATTTATAAAAAAGTTCAGTGTTATTAATTAAATCAACATCGATCCTGACAAAACAATATAGCACTAATTTTTATTTTTTCCTATTGTATCTAAAGTGAAAAGTATATTTTTTTATATTCTTAAAAAAAGTCCCAATCAAGCTTTAATAATAATTTGGCAACAAGGAGTCCTAAAATTTGATACCGAAAACCCATGACTACAATAAATTTTAAATTTATCAACATAAAGAATGTGGCTCTGAATTTTTACTTTTTGTCATTTATAGACACATTGTTATGAGCTTGGGTTTTCCGAAGACGACGTAACATTACTGGAGCACGTATTTCCCCAAGGTAAGTTTCACACGCGTAAATGGCGCCCCTAAAAACAGCAAAACAATCAGTTTTTAAGGGAGCAATGTTAAGAAAATTCGAGGAAAATCTGACTATAGGTTGTTGGAGAAATTTGTCATAAAAGAATGAAACAGGTATAAAAGTCTTTACAGTTCTCCCCAGTGGAGGATTTGAGGTCTTAGCGAATTCGTTTAGTGAAACGTCGGGAGTTTGGGGTGTTATAGTTACCCCATTCTGGGGGTCGTGCGTGGTGCAGATAGGACTAACGCGAATGGAAATCGATTCGAGATGTGTTCCGTAGTAAATATCAATATGAAAACATCATCAGGCACCCCTAATGTTTGTCCAACCGAATGAAAATAGCTCGGTAGTTTGATCAGGCTGAAATTTGTTTCGTGATATAATTGAAAATCCATTTCGGGGCGAAATCCGACATCCGATCCGTTTCCGCTTCAATTTCGCCTATGAATAAATTATCCGTTCAGAAATTGTATTGTTTTAGAACGACGGATCTAATTGTCTTATTTATTTTCGTTACTGGACCATCAAGCCCCGGTATCTCCCGATCACCGTTTTAATAACCTTAGAAAACGGATGAAGCCGTTTCGACGAAAAACTCTAAAAAGAAATGCCTTCCGTCTCGATGTCGATAAAGCCGAAATTGTAAGTCTATTAAACGACTTCTTAAGGCGTTTATGTTTCAACTCGCAATTTTTCAGCTATCGTTTCCTCATCTCCGCAGCTTCATGTCAATTTTCTCATTTCCAACGCCGGCAGGTCGGGCGGGGGTGGGGTTTAAGAGTGGAAACGGCTAAATCATATTAAAAGATAATTGCATTAAAGTCCCCTCTGATTTGAGAAATATACAGATACAACTCAGGTTCCTGCGGGACGCGCCGAATTGGAATTGTCAGTTTCAATATGAAAATCTCGCTTTTCTCAAATAAAAACCGAGTGATTAATTGGCACGTCGCGTCCTAAAACAATACGCTTTTTCCCAATGCCATTTTGTCGAAAACCCTTAGTTAATTCTATAGGTAAATAATTGAATTTTTTTTATTGTGTGAGTAATAGCCACTTGGCGCTTGCAATGAAGCGACTGGAGAAAACAAAATGTTGTGAAATAAAATTTGCTTGCATTGTTGGGATATTACGGATATGTAAGCGCTGTGTTCCTGGTCGGACCGCTGCTTCTAATTATATAACATTATTTATATTAAAACTACTGTCAAATATGGCAATGCAACGAAATGTGAATAATTCAGAGCGCTAAATATTCATACTTGCATATTTGCGGCGATTGTGAAAAAATAAGGAAAGTTTAAAAGTGGGACTTAATTTGAATCCGGCGCATAATTTCAGATTATTTCAGATTTAATCTTTAATCCGAGTCGAGAGCCGGGTGGAGCGGATTCAATCAGAAAGTTAAAATGGACGTTTCGATTTTCCGGAAACTTTTCAGCGGCAAAAACACGACTGCACTTGACTGAAACAATGCACACATGTCGAAATGAGGCGCTCCAGCGCCATATAAGTCTCGGGAAAAACGGAATCTTTGTCGGGGTAAAAACCGCCCTGTCACACAAACCCGAGCTCTTGTCAGCTATAGGGCGTTATTTTTTCTTGATTCGGTCGAGATTGAGTTACGTTGGAAACAGAAGCTGCTGACAGATACTTAATCTCGGACCGACAAAATGTAATTCCACAAGTGTTTTTAATATGAGAAGTCGTTGATTGAAGAAGCGGCGTCTTGTTTATGAATTGCTTCCGGGAATGTCAAGGTTAATTAATGGATGACGAGGCGTGAGCTTTAAGCTCGTCAATCGCTGGGCCTACACGGCTCGGGTCTAATCGGCGACATTGTAGCTTAACTGCCTCAAAGCTCCGGAGAAGCATAAAAATTCGCCGAATTCGGCTCCTTCGGGACGCCCAGATCCGTTCTTCTATCAGATCAGTTTACGCCGTTCGCGCCTCCATTAAAATTCAGTCGATTGCAGCATAAGCACGGTCTTTTAGACCGGTCGCTCTATTAGTTTTTGTCTCTTGATATTTCTGCTTTATCTGCTTCGAGATTGAGTTTCGGCGGGGACAACGCCTTTTGTCGGATAGTTAATCTTTATTCTCGTTCGGTGGAAGCTGCCCTGGGGCTTCACCGCGAACAAAAACCACGATAAAAGTCGGAGCAGTCATTAGTGGCTCTCAATATGTTATCCAACTTTATGGATTCACTTCCAACGAGTATTAGACAAAGTTGTGTCATTAACACAACTTCGGGCACGACTCGCTTTAATTTTTACACAACCACCAGTGTTTAGTAACACAAATTATTTGCCTATGACGCCCGACGACATCCAAATTTTAATTGGTTCGATATGAAAGCACATTTTGCACATATTCAGGAGACAATAAAATATTGTCCGGCTGCAAAAAATCGTCACCCCTCGAGACAATTTGGCGAAAATTTGTGCATCCCCATCTCAATTTCCGTTCGATTGCAGTGATGGAATCGATTCTTGGCAATTTCACGCTTTTTGAAGCTGTAATATTTAGCAGTGGCTCGGTTTCAGTCAGTCGTTTATCTTCGGTGAGGTCATCACAACGGGAAAGAAAACAGAAAAATCACTAGACTTCCATTATGGATAATCAGTTTATTGCCAGAGAAACGAGTTTCCGTCAACACGTACACCCTCGACTGTAATTATGTTATGGAGCAGGAACGACATACCCTCGCATCAAATCGTTAACAGGAAGAGTTCCAAAGGACTGCATAGCTAGCTGACGTTGCACGTATTTATCCTGTCTAGTGTAGGTAACGATTCGCCTCAGGTATCCTTTCCAAGCATTAATTACTTGAACAAATCTTATTTCGTCCCCGCAATTGAAGCACTCCAAGAAAAAGTGGTTTATCGGCGCAAACAACTATTAAAGTTTCCTTCGACCCACAAGTGTTTTAAATGATATAACGAGGACAATCCGGATTGGAAACAAATTGAAGATTTCAAAATAATCTATCACCAAATAGAATTTCAACGTAACGGGGCGCCGTTGGGATAATTAAGTCCTTAATGAAAATTATCCCGGAGCGGAAATGCGGCAAATTCGGGATTTATAGCCAAAAACCGCAAAATTACTAAATCACAAACAAATTTTTTCCGATTCGAGGTGTTTACTAATTTTCACGAGCACGTCCCGGTTTTGAAATTTTGCAGATTGCAGCAAATAAGGGCGCTTTTCGTGAATTCTTTTGAAAGCGGCCATACGTGTAGTCGTATTGAAAGGAATATGTAAAGAGCTTTCAGAGCTAACCCCACACGACCCCTGAATAAAATCTTTCATTACAACGAATGCTATTTTTGTTTATTCTATCCGTAATCTGCATTAAAACACTCTTCGCCCGGCTCCGTAGAAAGCATAGCAGATGTTTGTTTCAGTTTTTGCCTCATTTAAGATTATTGCATTCGACTGGATTATTCCGTTTCTGCCGGATTTTAAACGAGCCGAGCGAAATCCACCGTATGAATGGCGAACATTGAAGCCGCTCCAGCAGAACATTTTTTTTGCTGCCGGGAAAATTACGAAACAATTATTATCGAAATAGTTGGAGGGCGAGAGGCGCTTCAATTTAAATTTTATGGCGATGAATTTTTGTTGTTGTTTGTTTCTGCTACATCAATGCAATTAAAAAAGTTGGCCGCCTGGAAAAATCCGCACTAGATTATTTCAATTTCACGCCGTATTTTTCGACTTGCAAATTCGATTAGCTGTGCTTTAAACATGCCAGTAATTGGAATTTTCTTCTGGCTGCAGCCGAACCAAAACAGCTACTTGTTTACGCCATCCACGTTTCTTATTGGGAGAATATCCGTTATAGAAGAACAGAGTACCTGCAATCTTTCCCGGAAATCGTGAAATATGCGCCAGTGGGAGGCTCCATTATTGGGCTTTCGTTCAGATTCTACAATTTGTGTGTTTCGCAAAAATATATCAACTGCGGCTTCAAGTGTTTAAATAAGGCTGGCAGTCGGGAAATTTCCGAGTTTTAATTTCTCGTGATTGTTCATTACATGGAATTTCCATTTGGAGGGGTTTCCAGAGCGACGCTTATTAAAGAGCACAAAATTTAGGTCAATACGCGCCGAGAGAAGATCTCTTGTACATTTAGCTACTATCTGACAAAAACAAGCTTGATTCGTTTCGTACAACCGGAAACGATTTCAGCGGATTATTTTTATTGGCACTCGCCCGAAATGAAAGCAAACAAAATATATTAACGTTACCTTTTCGTTAAGGGGTTGCTGTTCGTTTAGGGAGTTGGAGGCGAAGGTTAATCTAGCTTTGGTAGTGCGCTTCGCTACGGTTTTGCTTGGGAAGATCGGCGGCTCCCGAGGGATTTTCCTTCTACTTGGCGGAAAAAAACAGTCTTTGGCAGACTTTGACTGAGGCGGTCACTCGACAAGACACAGAACGCTTTGATGTAGAAGCACTTTAAAAAGCCACGGGATTACGCGATTAGCATAAATAGGAAATTGGGTAAACGCGCGTGAAGGAAATTAGTGCGGCTAGGATCGATGGCAAAAACTTCCTCATTTCGGATGATTCATTAAAAAAGTCGGCAATGATGGATGGCGAGGCATGGTCCGGTTAGGTTCGGCCCGGAATTTGAACGAGTTCTCTCAAACAATTAACGGTTTAAATTTGTTTTCCGGACGTGTGGAAATTCGATGGAGTTAAGACAGCACAGGATTTGAAATAATAATATCTCCTAGGACGGGAAATGGAAAAAAGTTGCGAAATTATATGGTAATAAAATATAGCGTATCTGCGAGAGGGTGGATATAAGACGCATCAAATATGCTAAACCCTGCAGGTGCAGGAATATTTTTCCCTGCGGTTTGGCAGCCTGTAATGAAGTCAAGAAGTGTGGCTTTCGACATTGCCGCCGGTGTCGGTGCTGTTTTAGACACTATTTTACATAAAGACCCGTTCAATTTCGCCTCTTGCACTTTTATTGCCCTTCAAAGAGGGACACGTCCCGACCAATTTGATTTCTTTGACTCCTGTCTAGCACAAAGCGCTAAAGGATTTAATATTTTCACCGCAAAGAGGGCATAATTTACGCCGACGCATGCCGGTAAAAATAGAAAATTCACCGCGACTTTATTAATTTCCACGTTCGACGCGGCGGTAATTTATAAGTTTAGTTTTCTTCGAGAAATTGCTTCGTCATTAATCTCGGCTCAGCCATGGTAAACGTTTTTGTAAAAGCGTTTTCGTTCGGGTGTTTCTCAGACGTGGAGTTCCGATAAGATTGCACCGAATCGAAATGACAAATGAACCAAGAAAAGCTCAAACTACTCGGTCATTATGTACGGCCTTATCCTGTCCGAGCAGAATTTCATTTTCCCTGTTATTTTCGCATTTAATGCTCTTTGACCATTATCGCTTCGACAAGTAATTTCACGCGGGTGTTCTGTTTCAGACGCCTGCGTTCAATAAACAACTTTCTTACTTTACTTTCATTTCTTGAACGCCTTTGGTTCGGTTAAAGCTTACACGAATGGTTTCGTTCCAAAAGTAGTCTTATTAAATTTTTATAAAAATTGTGTTTGATACACCAATGAAATCTCTATCTAACGACTTTTGAATAGTATAGAACAGTTACACCAAAGTTACAAGACGTGTCTTATCACAAGTAAATTAAATAAGAAAGTTGAGCATTTATTCCAAAATTCGACTTCTATATGGACATCAGCGACCACTCGAAGTGGAAAAAAGATATTGCAAGACGTGGCAGGTAATGTTATATCCAAACGATTTCTTTAAACGAAATATCAAAAAATATTATTGTAAATATACCTACTTTAAAAAATTTACAAAATTTTCCAACTTGCAGGAAAATTAACAATAAATGTGAAAACTTGACCATGAGAGATAAACGATTTCACCAACATTTTTACTCGTCTTTCTTGTCTGCACCAGGTGCTTTCATTCTCAAATTTTGCCGAATTGAAAAGTCAAAAGTCCAAATGAAGTCAAAGCAAGGATCAGCAGGAAAAACAATTGCCGTAAAATATTTTGTTAAAGTGAATAATTGCCAATGAATGAGCTACTAGTATACCCAAATTAGTCTATTCGTATATTAAACATCGTTCAGCAATTTGTACGAAGTTACGGGTGAAATTTACCAAGGGAAAAAAGCTTTCGCAATAATACGAGAATGTTTTGTGGAAATAGGAAAGTTGGATCAAAAAATATTCCAAGACAGTTCGCAAACTGAACATAACTAAACTAACAAAATTATTGTTATTTTAGTTCACTTACATTATTATTATTAATCTCATTATATTATTTCTCAAAAGTGTTTTTTGTCGGTAGGCAAATCTCCTTTAATACTTTATCAAAACTGATGATTGAGCCCTCATTTTGAAGATTACCTTCACCAAACGACAAAACATGTTAAATGTTTTTTTAAAATTAGTAAAAGCCGTATTTTGGTTATCTGTTTAAATAAATATCTAAAAACCTTGACATTTCCCACTCCCCAAGCGCATTCAAAGCAATAAAATGGTAAAACCCACATATATAATTGCGATGCTAATTATTCGCACGGGGGCTAACTAGTATTATTTTAATTAACTATAGATAGGATTTTTTTGGATATACATATTTTATTACGTCAACTTTTGGGACTTTTTAAATAATTCTTTCATCAGCTCTTATAGTGTATAATAACATGACTTAACTTAAGCTAGTGTCTTTGATTATTATGGGGAACTGCGTGCAGTTTGGCAGACAGACATAACCATACTCTCACTAATGTATTGTAATGTAATGTAATACACTCAGACGGTTCTGTCAGAATTTGTATCCAAAAAGTTTAATCGGCTGTTAATGATAATAATAATAACTAACCCTTCTTTCACAAAATTTTTGAACTTGAATAAAACATTGGATTTGGAAGTCCTGATATAAATGTTTGTTCACAGTGCATAGAACAGAAGGAAAAGATAAAGTGGATACTGTAGAAAAAAAAGTACAAAAACTACAAAATTGAAAGTATGTTTACGATTTCATTTGATTGCCAAAGTTAATTTGGTCATTCCATAAATTCCCCACCAAGATGCATATTATTATAGACAGATAACGATATGTAGTCCCTTTCTACTAAATCTTGCTCATGCTACTGTTGAACAGATTGCATTGGTTTTTACACTACAACGGCATGCTTTTCTATACCCAAAAAAAGTATTTGAAATAACTGAAAGAATTTTGAAAAAGAAAACAACGATCAAAAACCCTCATCGCAATTTTGAAATATACAAAGATCACGGAACAATGGCTGAACTAAGATGAGGGTGCCGAGTTAAAGATTTCAAGACTCAACTCAAAGAATATTTTAAAACAGTAGGCTCATGACATTTCAAACTTTCAGAAGTCAAAAGATCTTTTATAACAAGAACAGCAAACAATATAAATATATATAAAAAATGTAAAAAATTTAAAGATGAATTTTCAACAATTTTTGGGTTTACAAGCCAATTTCGAAAAGAGGCAAAAGATTACAAATTTTGAACAAAAAAATACCATATCTGTAAGACCCACTAAATTATAGGATGTAGCTAATTTATTGGAAAATAACTAGCTGTTGAAGATAACTAGATGGAAATAAAGAAACAAGCATTTTACAAAGACTTTTTGAATGGAATGGATGATCAAAATGGCGTGAGGAACGAAGTGAGGTGTTTGAAGAACCAAGAGTGTGCGGTTCTTTTTGAAGTTATATTTACACAATTTCACTAAAATATTCACATAAACAAACTTAACATATTTCTCAAATTACTTGTACCATTGTTACCAAAAACATCTTTTACATTTCATAACTCACTTTATGCAAAATTTTATAACAACACTTGTCTTAAAAAACCTTATAACTTGTACAGTGTGGAACAAAATGATTTTCATCTAGTTATCTTTGGAATTTTTTCACAAGTAAATTTTTCTGCTCCGCTCTACTATTTTTAAAGTTCATAATACAGTCAATAAATGACATCAGTCAAATTGACAGTTATTATAATACAATTTATTGAAGTGAATTGAATTAACAAAGGTTAAAAATGTATACCGTGCAAGAGAACACTTTCATCATTGAGAGGTACTTTCTATCTGGACGCATAGTATTGAAATTTTAATATATATTTTGAAGTTAGGATACCGCCCTCCTTTTTTTGTAGAGCGGCACATCGTATTTTTACAAGGGTAATGCAAAGGTAACTAGATGAAAATAAATTTGTTCCACACTGTATTTAAACTAAAAGTACCAGTATATTTTATTATATTTTCTACAAATTTACAACAAGAAGTCGAAACACTTGCTGTAGTGATTAAGACAATGGACCTTCTTCTCAAAGTGGATAAAACGACACATGTCAAGCGACTCGCCAGTAGCGGGATATTTTAAACTCGTAAACTCACACTTTTACATAAACGAGCCGAGTGTATGATTGATTGGCCGTAATATTTGTTGGTTTTCAGGAGTCTTCAGTTGGGTTTCAGGGCACGTTCTCAGGTGTTAAGGGGCTCGTCATGTAGCGGTGTGGCGGTCGTCATTCGAAGGATATTGGAGCTAACGGTTGCTATGGAGACCACGTCTCCTAATCAGACTTGAGCACCTTCCGAGAAAAATGTCTGCAACTTCTTCAAAGTCGTCGTTTGTCAATTATTAGCGCCAGTTATGGCCGCGGTGCAATTAATTAGTCGGGCACGGAACAAAGAACATTGGGTGTGAAATTACAGTTGGGGAGGTTAGTAGGTCATAACGACGCTCCAACGAGACTGATAAGAAGAAACCTGTCGTTTCCAGACGCTCCAAGTAACGCATACCCGAACCCCGACATGGTGTGCTGCAGATAATTGCGGCTAATTAAATCAGAGAAGACGTAATTAGTTGACGATGTTAATGTCAGTCGATTCGGGATACACCTGCGAGGGTGCCATCAGTATCGCTCACCGGGGAATTTACCCCGCAACTTTGCACAGTGTAGTGTCTTGTTAGTGCCAGTTTGGAATGCACTCGGATCGATAAGGATAACTGCAGGTTTGTAATTGACGTTGTGACTTGTCTCAAAACTGGAAACGTTGAGCTTGCGTCAAACCATTTCGAATCCAATAATTTAAACGGAACGCAATTGTTGATTTCCGCTGCGGCGACAAATAAAATCTGATCAAAAATGCACCGTTCAGTCAGTTGTAAATTCGCGTGTTAATTCAGCGATTAAAATCCGGATATTTATTTGGGAACTTCCAGTCGCGGTGAATTAACATTAACAGTAGGATGTTGTTCGTGCTTTTGACACGACGGTATCAGCCCTTAACTCCCGCTACAATACTGTCATTAGCAATAAAGTTGAATGGGCGCGTACAAAAGTTAATTGGTTAAATCCATCATTATTACCTGACCAAAACTGTTGCAATTGTGCCGCTGAATGAGAAATTAATTCGCGAGTCACCCAAAGGTATTATGCAGTGTTTCCGAAACGAAGATAAATTTTTCGGTCGATCGATTATGGTTATTGGATCGGGGGTGGGTTTGTGCAATATTTAGAGTTATTCGGGCAACATCTGCGACAGTGGCTGTAATCGGGGATTTGGAGCGACAGCGATGAATACGAGTTTGGTTGCTGTTCACTTAATCATCTCCAGACTTATCGATCAGTGTTTGTCTCCCTTCGCTTATTAAACCAAAAATTATAATTTGAAACAAATTCAAGAGGCTTATGCGGTGAAAAGCGAACGTGCTCGTGCCGCCCCAATGTAGCTATAATTGCTGATTGGCTTTGTTTAGGAGCTGGGATAATTCTACGCGTGCCATAGACGTAGATTTTCAAGCCGCTGTAAAAAATCGCAGAGACAGTACGATGAAATTGGATAGAAGGCGTTTTTTGTTGATTGAAAGAGGTGCGTGCTTTCCTTTTCAGGGGAGTTAAAAATGGAAGGGCGGCTTCTGCATCTGAGTGACACGTATTGTTGTAATGGCTGTGTGTTTTGTCATGGTACAAAAGCTGACTGCACTTGAACGCACACACAGTGTTCCGGGTGTCAGGTTGGGCTGAGAGGATGCCGGCACATTATGTTCTTGAACACTCGCGGCTCCCGTCTCTTATACGCTGTTGACATAAGTTATTTGACTAGAAGCCCGCATTGTGGCGATGTCTTCGTGTCGAGATGACTTTCGATCAGGACGACTTTTTCCAAGCACCTCTAATTAAGAGTAATGTTTGCCTACGGCAACAAGTGGGACTGATTAGTGCCGGATTCCTGGATTAAGCCGATAAACGCTTCGGCAAGCTAATTATCTCCACACGACATAATACTAGTTGATGTATATAGTTTATTTGCCACAATGAAAAATAATTGAGGACACAACACAGCATAATGCTTTAAGTGGCTTGGATTGAGATAATACGGGGCCGAAACGATTAAGTGACCGATTATAGAACGAGTCAGAATCGTTTCAAACTTTTGAATAATTTAAAACAGAAATGTTATCCAACTGTCATCAAAATTGTACAAATTTCACTTATTTCCCAAATATATTCTCATTTTATTGTTTTAACAATTAATATTTGATGGCACATTACGATCTACTTCATGTATTTATATTTTAGCAACAATTTTTTCAGGAAAATGTATTCAATTCAAGTACTCAAAAATTCTTCTGGGCTTCATCTGGATGATACAGAATTGCTATTATGATGTTCCATAAATCTGATATGCAAATATTGTTTTATGGGGGTTAATTGAAAATTTCACAGAATGTCGGATTGGCGGCCATTTCCATTCCATATTTTTATGGCATACAAATTGTTTATTTAACTAATAGCCGACTAAAATTATGTCACTAGGGCAAAAAGTTTTGTCGTTATAGCCGTGTGAAAAAAAGGCGAAATATTATTTTTCAACATGGGTAAAATCGAATGTCACCCAGTTATCAAATAATTCGTTTCAAACTTTTGAACAATACAAAACAGAAATGTTATCCAACTGACGTCAAAATTAAACAAATTTCACTTATTTCCGAAAGATATTGTCATTTTATTGTTTTAAACAGAGCAGTTAATATTTGATGGAACTTACGATCTACTTTACGTATTTATATTTTAGCATCAATTTTTGCAGGAAAATGTATTTAGTTCAGGTACTCAAAAATTTTTCTGGGCTTCATCTGGATTATTTAGAATTGCTACTATGCTGTTCCATAATTGTGATAAGGAAATATTGTTTTATAGGGGTTATTTGAAAAGTTCACAGAATTCAAATTGTTGATTTATCTAATCGCCGTCTAATATTATGTCACTACGGAAAAAAGTTTTGTCGTTATTGCCGTGTGAATAAAAGACGAATGATTATTTTTGAACATGGGTAAAATCAAATGTCACCCAGTTATCAAATATATCGTTTCAAATATTTGAACAATATAAAACAGAAATGTTATCCAACTGACGTCAAAATTGAACAAATACCACTTATTTCCGAAATATATTCTCATTTTATTGTTTTAAATAGAGCAGTTAATATTTGATGGCACTTACGATCTACTTTATGTATTTATATTTTAGCAACAACTTTTTCAGGAAAATTTGTTCAACTCAGGTGCTTAAAAATTCTTCTGGACTTCATCTGGATAATACAGAATTGCTATTATGCTGTTCCAGAATTCTAATATGGAAAATTGTTTTATGGGGGTTATTTGAGAAGTTCTCAGAATATCAGATTGGCGGCCATTTCCATTCCATATTTTTATGGTATTCAAATTGTTGATTTATCTAATCGCCGTCTAATATTATGTCACTACGGAAAAAAGTTTTGTCGTTATTGCCGTGTGAATAAAAGACGAATGATTATTTTTGAACATGGGTAAAATCAAATGTCGCCCAGTTATCAAATAATTCTCAAAGGACTGACGGCAATGAAGATTCATGTTGATATTAAGGATATATTGAGAAATTTTTCATAATTATTTTCCATCATTTTGAAGTGGACCACAGAGTTCAAGCAAGGCCGAAAGTGACTAGAAGATTGTGATAGAAAAATTTCCAAATTGTAGCTTAATTCCATAAAAGGAAAAATATGTCTGATTTCTGTATTGAGTGGCATCCATATTAGAAATGGAAATGTCTTCAATTGCCGTATATGGTTATGCCGATTCACTTTTACAATTGTTTACTATTAGCTTAAGCGGTGTTTATTGTGGGTGTCGGGACTTAATAAATTGAGGCAATCTCAGATCAAGAGAAAGTTACTGTTAGACTAGCGACGAAGTCGACCTTGTACTATGTAGTGTGAATTTTGTGTATAAAATAAAGATGATAAAACAATCCTCGACTTTAAGTGGTTCTCCCCAATACCAAAATTACAAAAGACTCTCGCTTCGGAGGACCAAAAAGTGCAACATCCAGACAAATTATCGAAAGTTGGACAGAAATGTTCAAGAAAAAAAGACCACACCTGTGGAGTTCCCATGGCAAAATTAAACGAAATAATTTGTGAAATCCTGTCACATCCGTTTTATTCAGCTGATATAGCTCCTTCAGACTACCCATCAAAAAGATTTCTTATCATACGGATATTTTTCTAATCATAATAATAATAATCATAATAATCAACCGAATTTAAATGGAAACGCCCGACCCGCGCCTTTTACTCATTTTTTGCTTGAAAAAATGTACCTCAATCGGCAAATCAGAGCAAAGGTACGGCTTCAGTGCTATGACTTTTTTAGGGCTGTTGGTAAATACGTGATTGGGTACGTTTTTCGGATGGGGCATGGGCTTCGGTGCCTAAAAAACTCTGGACGGGAGACAAGGAATGGATGTTTGAATGTAGGGCTCATCATCTTTGTTTATTCCCGTATTTGTTTCCGTTATGAAGCAAAATGCATTTAAGACTGCGTTTTGAACTGTCAATAACAAACGCCACTGATTTGAATCAAATTGAGCTAAACCCAACAACATTTGGGGACATCCCTACAAAACACCAGCTTTTCTTCCTGCAAAAGGAAACGTACTACCTTATTTTCCCTTTAACGATAAAAATTTATTTTAGCATCTGGTGCAAGAAAATTTTTCGCATTCAATCGTGACGCCAACAGTTTGGAGCTTGTTTGGAAAGGTTCAAATCGTTTATGCCTCCCCTGCTTCAAGTTACGTATTAATTAGTTCCAGCATTTGTAAATTTATGATTTTTTCCACTTTCAAGTTGATAAAATTTTACAAAAAAATTTAATTTGGTTGGAGAAATAATTATTATTCTGCTTCAGATCTTAACAATAGTAATGTTATTATTAATTATTTATTAATATTATTCCCCTCTAATGGGACTTCAAATGGAACACGGTCTAAAAACTCTAATAAGATCGTTAATTGTTATTAACATCTAACGTGAAAGCCTACACAATATCATAATAATTATTTCAAGCGAATTTGAATGGAAACGCCCAACTCGCGCTTTTTTCCAATTTTTTGTCTGAAAAAATGTACCTCACTGTGCAAATCACAGCGGAGTCATGGCTGCCGTTATAACTTTTTTAGGATAGTTAGAATATGATTGGGTACGTTTCTCGGGTGGGGTATAGGTTTCGGTGCCTGAAAAACCTTGGACCGGAGGCATGTCCACCGTCGCAGAACCAATCAGAGGTCGCATTTTTGATTGACGCCCATCATCTTTCATTCATTGCTTAATTTCACAGTTGACACAGGATTTCTATTGAAATTAATTACATTTTTAGGATGGAAACAAAGCAACCGTTTAATAAAGTACATGAATATCGTAGTTTTTATTAAATTTAAATTTACTCGCCTGTGTTGAGATGAACAAATAGTTCGTCACAAATCCTGTGGTTCTTCGTCCAGACTCGAGTCGATTTTTGATACATTAAGATAATCCACCTCGAAAGTTTCTTAATTTTGTTACAGGAAACGGGTAGTTTAATTTTCTACAATTGTTTTGTTGGCCGTGTGTTTTACTTTTGAATAGTTTTGAAGATACTTAACCCAAGACCAAATTTTGCTCTGCTAAATGTTTAAATAATTTGTTTAAACTAAAAAAATATCATATATAATATATTTAATTGATTTTGCACGTCAGAGGGAAATTTAACAAATATTTTATAACTAGGTTAAAAAAATTACAAAAATGAGTATAAAAAGGTTTATATATATATATATTTTTTTTATTTTTTTGCAGTGGTATAAAATTAGCAGGAATTAGTGATTCGCCGATACGATAATAAAGAATTGTTGAACATAAAAAATTAGTGATATTGATGACTACAAGAAATGAGACCGTTACGGGAACTTCTATAGCAATAAAAAATGAACTGGCTCACGTTGAAATTCACAATTTTTTGTAATTTTAATACATAGAAAATATAATCATGGTGTTTTAAGAATTTGGGACGCACTTTTGAGCAATTTATTGAATTACTAATCAATGCAAACTGAATGTTTGGAAAATTTGAATTGGAATTTGAATAAAGTAATAACACGAACTTATTACTGCAATTATGTTAGGACTATAAACTGGTTGGCAATTTAAAATTAAAATAATCGCTCCTAACTCTATTTATTCATTTTTACGCCAATTTATACGCATTTAAACAATCCATTAATTCAATCGAAAAAAAATAGAAATACCTACAAATGAATATTTTTATTAAAAAAATTATCGGAACGAATTTCATCGGACAAGAGAAATATATGTGTATGGTAATTTCAACTCACGGAACTTGTCAGAATAATAAAACAAAATACAAAATTTAAAGCCATTAATAACCAATATACGCATCCCATGACAAAATTATCACAAACCGCCACTACTGTACAGATCAAAAAATTTAATCAACTGCCGTTATTTTAAAAATTCTCTAATACCTATAAATTTTCATTTATTTTATTTTTTGGAGAGGAGTTGTAAATTGTAAAAAATAATTGGTTTTTCAAAATGTTGTCACGAGCCGCCACAGCTGTACAGATAGCAAAATTGAATAAACTACGGCTATTTTTGTGACTCTCTAATTTAAATTTGCAATTTATTAATTTTTGGAGAGGTGTTGTAAATTTGTAATTTGTTCTTGAGAGTGTTGTCCTCTGCAGGTGCTTACTTAAATAATTTGTACTTCGCTTTGATGATATATGATTGCAATTTGGTAGAGACATAACACAAGTCTACTCTGTTAACTCAGTCTTGGGGTGGTTGAAAGTAATTTTTTGCTCGCCTAAGGATGCCCAACAATATCCAGAAGCGAGTGGCATTTGAAAAAAATAAAAAAACTGTTTCCGTCCAAGTTATTGATGAAGAAAAGGAATTATTATTGTTGACTAGCCAGTGGATTATTAAATAGAGGAGAACAAGTTAAAAAATAATAATATGGGTTTTGTAAAAAATGCAATTAATTTTTTAATTAGTTCAATTTATTTAAATAAAAATAACAGTTGATTTTGCGTACATAATTGAAATTAATTTTAGATTATTCAATAGAGACGGGACGAAGTTGAAAACCAATCGTACAATTATAGTTTCGTAGTTCAGCTACCAAGCTTTGCATTTGTGTCCAGGATTCATGTTTGTCCCAACGGGACAGGCGAAATCCCGAGCAAACTCGTCTAAATTCTGCAGAGCGGTGTTGACGCGGATCTCGCCAATCCTCTGCTGATAATTGGCGATGTGTCTTTGAAAAGTGTGATTGGAGTACTTGGCACAGTGATGAATCGCCGCCGATATCCAGAACAATTGGTTGGGCGAGTAGTTTAATCCTGAAAGTCGCGGTTCGGCTCCGTTTTCTTGAACCCAAGCGGCGTAGGCGTCGTAAGCAACTTTCATCCCGGCTAAATCGGCCATGTCCTCGTCGCGGATGTTGGAAGCGTTCACCTGGAAGTAGCACGTTGATGTATGGCTTCTCGTCGAAACGGGGAAACCACGACACGGCCGAATTAAATTAATAATAATAATTCGACACGAATTCGACGTCAAAGCCGCGCGACTGTGCCGACAAAATCCTTTCGGGACTGCACGAATCGGATTAATTAAGATTAATTAGCTCTAATTATTGGATTTGCATTTGCCTGTCTGGTAAATGGTACAAGTGTTTCGTGCTGCTATATCGCTTCTTTTGTGTGAACATGAGGTAATTAAACTCGGGTTTGCTATAATTCGCTTACAGCGACTATGTATTGGAACACAAATTGCTGCCGGCAAAACAGAACCCACGTCGTCTACTAGTATACTATCGACATGTGAAATTTTAATGCGTATTTTACATCCCGCCACGGCTACAAATGAATACTTGCCTTGAAAAGTCCGGGCCGAGACTCCACACTCCTGTCAATTAGCTTCTCGTGCTGCTTTGACAAGCATTGCATTTTAGTTTCGTAATTAAGCAAACTGTGTGTTGACCACCAACTCCTGAGCTCCCCTTGTAAGCCTCTGTATTCCGCCCGGGTAATTATGTGATACATTTCGTGGGCAATTACAGTACCCAGAGCCCCGTAGTTCATATATTCGGGGCGATCCTTTTGATAGAAAACTTCGCGAAACAGTCCCACCGGTACCCCTTTAACGCACACATAAATTCGGTTAAAGAACAATCCAAATCTCACTTAGCACGTTCTCCTTCGGCAAGTAAGTGATGTTCAATCCGGTGACGGAGTCGGCGTCTTGGTAGAAATTTGGTCGGAAGCTTTGCCGTAGTTTCCCGTACTGAATATTGCTAATCACAAAATCCAGGTTTAAGACCGACGTCAGGAGCTTATCTTCTGGCATTTCCACCTGCAAATACAATCGCTCTTTTAATTATTGAAACTCCAATTAATGCGCTTACAGAATCAAATATAAACACGCCACGATTACTAATTGTTTACCTCGCCGAAGAGTAGATTGTGTTGGATGAAAGTGTTATAGTCTGGAATTTCCTCGACACTCGACAGGAGTATTTCCGAAGCAATATCTTTGGTCTTTCCATCCAACCAATCTAATTTGTGAAGGTTTTCTTTGAATCGGTATTTGATATTTCGAATCATTGATATAGCGCGATGTCTTGTATCTTCGTCCAAGTATTTCTTGACGTAAGCCGCCGAAATAACTGAGGAAAAGCTGCAGACACGTTTTAGTTGAAATCCACGGAACTATTGGAAATTTACCGGCTTTCCACGGCATCCACGCACATATTCCACCGAGATACGTTCATTTTTTTTCCATTTACGTTTTCGATGTATTCGTAGGCGCGGTTTAATATTTTGGACGGCAGGTAATGGATCAGATGCTGGAAAATGTGCCAGCACATGTAATTTGCGACGATCCTGCAGGACGACGTATTAGAGTATTAGAGAATATTAAGCGAGATAGTGGTGTACTTCTTGTCAGTTTTCTTGAGCAGTTTGAGTAATCCTCGGAGATACAACGGTTCCGAAACGGAAATGTCATCGTCGTGAGTAATCCGAGCGGCAGGAGCGAGGACGCCGTTAATATATTCCAGCCAAAGAATATCTGGAAACTCATATTGTAGCTCCGACAGGGAAAGCGGGTTGTAAAGGTTAGTTCCATTAGCGGCTGAGGCGTCCTCCGAAATCTGGGGAAATTTTAAATAAAATCATTCCTAATGAAACATTCTGACCTTAGCGAGCGTCAGCAGCAAGTGGAGCACTTCTTGTTGTTCTTTTCGCGCTCGTTTCCTTTCAGCACCAAGAAGCACGGCCAAATCTACCATGTACTGTAAATACAAGGATTTTATCCCCGCGTTTATGTCAGACGATCCGAAAGATGGGTTTTTCAGCTGGAATTGTAATGAAAACGAGCCGGCGATCGATACGTTATTATTGTAATACTTACGGATAAAATGTACCTATCGAGTCGGCTTTTATCTCGTTCGACGGCCACGATTATAAAGAAGTCGAAATTAATTCCGATCTGTCTGAGTTTGTGCACCGCAGCTTTCCAATCGAACGCATTTCCTCGCCAATTATTCCCGCGAAGGGTGGGCCATCCGCCGATTTGTCTGAAAATTTGTTCCAGTTTGTCTAATCCTTCCGCTTCGAGAGCGCTCTCGTTTGTGCAGGCTCGGTACAACTTCTTCGCGGAAGTTAAAGCCGCCGGTTCGGTGACGTGTACGTTTTCCGACAGCATATTTTTTATTTGCGCGGGTATCTTCTCTTCTATAATGTCCCTCACCGAGCGCGATCCTCGATCTTCTAAATTTGTGTTCTTCAGGAAATTACCGCACGAAAACCGATAGAAATCGCGGCAAGGGTCGGCTTTAACGTCGATGTATTTCAGCAGAAGCTCCATCGAGGTTCTTGCGCATCCGGAAGACGTACACTCCCTAACGCCTCCTGGAGGAGTTTTGCTGTTGTAATAATTTAATAATCGGCACTCGTACTCACCGACACTTAGGAAAACAATTAGGAGGAGCAGCAAAGCAGCGATTATAACGCAAGTAGAGATTATTATCCGCCGTTCGGTCTTTGAACGCATTTTCCACCACTTCATGTGGGTGAATTTTCCTCCATCAGGTACCTCGCTACAACCCCATTAATTTCCAAAAAAATGTTACAGTCCGTCACTCACCCATTCATCATCATTTTCCCAAACTGTGTTACTTTACAAATGACACATTCACTCTGACAGGAAGAGTGGTTTAAAATTGTAGCGTAGGAGGTGCGACCTTTTGGGTCAACTGCATTAATTGTAATTAGCCGCTCGTATTTTTTCAACTCAAACCCAGCGCTCTTTCACTTGTAAACTGGTCGTGTTAAGCGTTTTATAATTTTTGTCCCATTTTAATGGTAATTTGAATTTAGTTGGACGCGGCTTGAGTATAAGCGCGGCAAGATTGCCGATTTATTACCAGACACAAATTTTCATTATTTACAAATTTTACTAGCGGGGATTATAAAAAGTAATGTTGGTTTCAAGACAGGGGTTGGGGCAGTAAATAAAATATTATTTGTAAGCCAGTTGACTGGTAATGATGTAAAAAGTGGAAGACAGGGAGCAAAAAAGAATGGAAAACGGAAATTGGTTCGTACGTGAATGGCCAGCGATACGAGTCGGAGGACATTAGCTAACTTTTTTAGCGTGTTCGACGGAGCCATCCCCATGTCTTAATTTTTCCGGGACGTTTTTTCAAAACGCAATTATCACGTCATTGTCATAGAGATTCTAATCTCCATATCATACATGTTCGCGACTAATTTATTTATGAAGCCAAGAATGACAGTTGCATTTTAAGACATCATAAAAATCCAACTCAATTTTGAATTTTTTCAGTTTCAGTTTTGAAAATTCGCTGCGGGGTGTGTAAAGTAAAATACCACACGAACTCATGCTAGGGTTAGGAAAGTGATTTCAAACGCTCTTACCAACTTATCCATAAATTCCCTGAGGGTTTCGAATAATGAAAATCCAATATCCCCGTATTTCAACGACCGGCGATAATAAAAAGAAAATCGCCCATAATGCACGAGATTTAACGCTGTAATACCACAAACAAATGGTCACTGCAGTACAATACAATATCGCCAATAATTGCAACGCATCGGGGGTGCAATATACACCCTTTACGTGCATGGAACTTATATTCAAATCATCAGCGGCTTCGTCGCTGGTCTCGATTTGTTCAGCGAATTTTTTCGATATCACTCGACGTGGATATGAATATTTTACCTCGGAACTATACAAACGTGACGTAATTTGATTTTTCGCGGTTGTGCTGGTTAATGTATGAGCGGAGCGGAACTCCAATAAATAGCGAGTAAGCCGTATAATGTTTAAAGTTGACTAAGAAGCGAGATAAGCAACGATCTGATAATTAAGTCGAGTGAAACCCTAAAATCCATTTAATTTGTTCTTTGCAACACAGATCCAGACATGTATTTACTATTGTCGGATAATTTGACCCAAGAGAAACGAGTAAGATAATGCGGCCGCTATCAACTACTGGGGACTAATTAAAGTGTGTTGATTAATAATAAATTTAGGGTAATGTGAATAGGTTGAAGCAGAAATACGACTTCCAGCGAGAGAACTGCTTCCAGTTATTGAGCACAAAACTGTCTACACATTAGCGATGGCGCGGAATACTCAGTGGGGGGTGTTTAATCTGTGTCTTCAACATATTTATGATTAAAATTTTGATAAATCACCACTAAGATGTGTTCCTTAATTCACTACAGTTTGCTTGTCCATTTCATCCACTTTTTCTAATCTCTTGGTTATGTAAAGCAAGAGAAAATTAAGATTTTTTCATATATACAAGACATAAAGCACGAAAATGTTAAGAAATCGTTTGAATTTTAATCTGGTTTGTATGAAAGATTTGATGTAAAAAGCTTAAAAGCTCGTGAGTTTGTTTGAGAAATAAAATTACTAACGCTTCTCTTACAATTTAGATGCTTTCATTAAAATGTAGCCGCTTTACAAATCCCAAAAACAAAACAAGATACGAGCATAATTTTGTATTAAAGTATTACACGAGGGTGAATTGTTAGCTTTTAATTTCGATGTTTTTTATATTGTACAGATTTGCGGCTTCAATGGGAATCCTTACTCAATGTACCTGTACATTTCAGTCCCGGTATTTGATATTTGATATTTTGATTCTGATATTACCCATGGAAAACGGAAAACCTGCAAGATTCACAAAAAGTAACTATTAATATTCTTGCAATCTGGCAGTTAGGGTTTTTATTCTTTTTTTACGTGTAACTGTCGTTAGCACTATTGTCGAATTCTTGATAATTATTTATTTTCAATTACTGGATTTGCTTTTCTTAGCAGGTGTACGATTTTAAATGGTCCACTTAATTTTATTTGAAATTAAATCATAAAAGTAGAAAAAGCTTAAAATGTTTCCTATTATTTTGCTTCATGCATTTACTAAACTGCGTTTTCTATTATATATTTTTATAATTTGTTGCATATAATACATGTAGAATTTTTTGTTTCTCTCTACTGGTACTTTTGCAGATTTTGGAAATAGTAAATAAGTTATGTTATTATCTAATTTCCATTTCAATTTTTCAGTTTTTGAGCATCTATTTTGGATTTGTCTGCGTATAGCATAGTATAAGTATAGGATTCTGAATTTTTCTGTTAACTTAAATTTCGAGTCATTCAGAAACATGTAAAGTGGTGTCGAAAACTTGTTTCTTTTTTCTTTAAATGTAAAATTTCTTACTTAAATTGCGATTTTTTTTACGATTTTTATTTAGCAACGATTAGTTAGCAAAGCAGTTCTTGAAATTCTAGTACAATAAATTTGAAGCGCTTTACTTTTTTATCAATTAACAAGCATAAATATTTCTTAGTTTTTTGAATTTGTGTGTAAAACACTTAGAAATTGGTTTACGATATCAATGAAAACGAACGGTAAAATTAGACCAATAATTAAGACCAGTTTAGATAGAAATGCCTCCAGTTTGCGGAAATAATTAAATTAACTTAGTTGTAATGTCGTAATTAATTTTTAATTAAAGAATTCTGCTACGAACCAGCTGAATTTGGAACAAAACGTCTTCAGCACGTTTTCGGTATCGATTTGGCGTTTTGCTTTGGAACTCTGTGATTATTTCTTGGTTAACTTTACCAATAAATCGAGTTTTGATTGGAGTACATTTGGGGAGAATTTTAAAATTGGTTATTTTGTTTCTGGGTTGTAAAGAAAAACGCAAACACATCTCAAATATTGTTTATTTACCTCACCCCTCCGCTACTAATAGGTATAACATATTTAACATAATAATTTTATTTAAAAAAATTTCCAACAAGTTTACAACGTGTTGCTTAATAAAATATACATTTAGATAAAGTTATGCAAAATCCATTTATCCATCCACATATTCGTGTTTGTTAATTTTTTACAAAAATTTACAAGCAATAAGCGTTCACCTCCAACAACATGTTTTTGTTTTCTTCCTAAATTCTGTTCATTTATTAGTCCTGATCTGAATTCTTATGGGTTTGTTTATTGCTTGTTTTATTACAAGTTGACGTGGGGTTCTCATTAAGGGTATGTTTGTCGCTTCTTGGAAGGAGTTACTAAGTAAGTTATTGCCCGTTTTTGAGTTGTTTCGGAAGCCGGACACGTATTTCTAGTCGTTGCATCGTGAAGATTGCATCTTACACGGTTATCCTCGATGTTGTCCTTCTAGTCCTTGCCCTGCGCCTGCCGCAGGAGTGGGGGCTTGTCCCGGGCGCAGCCGTTTGTCCCACAGTCTATAGCGCGCTCTCGCGGACCGAACTTCTTCTGAACTTCTTTGACGGATCGCGTATAACATCCATCGTGATTGATGATGATGGCCGGCAAGTCTGGTGAAGACACCAAGTCTGCCCTTGACTAACCAAGCCGTTGCGTGAAACACAACTACAACACAAAAGTTTGTTGTTTTGCTCTTCCTGACAGCGGTGTCGTGAGTGTCCTCCAAAGCGACTTTCAATAATTACGAATATGTGTCGCGAGTTTGAGGATATAGAAGACCTCCACATCGACACCTCTTAAGGAAACTCGAAGTAATTCCAAACCGCCCTGCATGCTTTGACAGTTTAGAAATTATCGGTTTGTGCAGAACTTGGAATGATTCCCAAAGTGCACACGGTTTCATTAAATTTGTGTCTGCGGCTTTCTGATTTATCGGCCACGTTCGACGACTTATAATCCATCAAGCACACAAAGACATTTCCGAATTGTTTGTGCGAAAAATAATTATTCCCCGCTGAATTTTTTCCGGTCGATACTTTGCACAACTCCGCCTGAAACTTTGCAGATTTATGGGCAATATATTAAAGGCTTGTTACGTTCAGCTTGTTTATTCCCGTTAACGTTAATTTGGACTGAGAAATCGCGTCCCGTTCCTTAACCACGTGTAACGGCTTCAGTTTGGAAATTTTGGAACGGAGCGATTTATTGAGTCACTCCAAAGAAAGTCCGTTGAGTGTTTCCGGATCTGGATGGCCATTCCGCCGCTTTTATTCCGTTCGAAGAACGAAATTTATAATGCGAAACGCCCATAAAGCACTCATGAATTAGCGATTAAACGTTTGTATTAGCACAAGTCGTACATGTTTGGATCTATGCTTTTACTCCCTGTCGAATATTTATTTTTCATTAATAAATATTTTATAAAATGTTGCTCTTGCTGTTTTATGTTGAACAAATAATCTGCTTGCGTTATGTGCGCGTTATTTATAGTACAAAAGCAGCCATTCAATTTATTTGATTTTTAGCTACCACGCTTTTATTGGACCAATCATTTTAATGGGCTCAAAATTTATAAAATGACAAGTATTGCAAAGAGATTATATTGCATTAGTTGGAGCCATAAATGGACATGGTTTTAAGTCAAATGAGATTATCGAGTTATTACAATTATAAAAACGAAGCTAAATAACTAATCCAAGACAATGATGTAAATTGAGTGATATTATAAATATGTAATTTGAAGAGAATTAATATTCAGCAATTTTATCGGTAGATGCATTTTAATCAGCTATTTAACCATTTTGACCCATGATAAGAGCCACCACATTTGCTTAGCTATTTGTTAAGTGACCAACCTCCGCTTATAAGTTATCGTGACTAACAATAATAACAGTAATTTAGCAAAAAACGGGCTACAGTCGAATTTATAATAATATATTCAATCTCTGTCACATTAGAATATAGTGACCGAACGGCATTAAATTGCAAATGTAAATAAATTGATTTTTTGATTAACGCAGACTCTTATTTCCTGTTCTTTAATTGAGAAGTCCCGCTGAAGAGCGGCAGAAGGGTTACGTGAGTGGTATGCACGATTTCTTTTTCCCCTTATTGAATATTTCATTACGCCGCGATAAGTCTCGTAGTATTTTCGTTACAGGCAATTAAAATGCAGATTTGAGCGAAGCAAGAAAAGTGTTGCGAGTCGTAAATAATTCAGGTTTGTTTATGAAAATTCCCGTCTGCTTTGGAGTTTGTTCCGTTTGTCTACGAAGTAGTTGTGCGGAAATAAACCGGGAGACTTTTTGATGCAAATCGATTTTGACAACCATCGATTTTTATTGTTATTCGGAAAGTTTGTCTTGAATTTCAATGAGCCCGGGAAGGCGACTACTCCGCCGAACTTCCCCTATTATATACTTCACGGGTTATTGCACAATTACAGTAACTCAAATAAGAATATAATAAATACATCGACACCGAAATGGCTTCTTGATAATAAATAGCTGGCGCGACCAACTTTTAATGGCCTATTATCGGGAGTAAGTTGTTTATTCAATCTGACCAAATTCAATTAGTTCGAGGCGAGTTTCCATAGATGAGGGAATTGCCGGTTTTTGCAGGTCATTATTATAATTAGGTCAGCCGTTTGCATGTTCTGCTACACCACACGCTTTTGTATAATATTTCATCGGCATACATCTTGTTCGATAAAAGCTCTCGAAAGCTCTAAATCATAATTCCGGTGTGTGAAGATGCGGTCTGCAATTTCCGCGATAAAATTTATGTCAACTTTGCAAAATGAAATGTGAACTGTTGCAATTTATTTTGATAATGTTCGTAAGTAAGTGTAACATACGATGTCCGCTTTATGGGATTGAGATTGAAAAGTTGGGCGCAGTTTGTCTTCATCCTGCTGTTGCGTCCTTGACGCGGATTTTCAGGCGTTTCTAGCAATTTTTTTCGCGATCATAACTCGCCAGATTAACGCTGAAATGGAGCTTAACGGTGTTGGGGATTTGAAGTAGACTTTGTTCGTTTTGAAGCGTAAATGCGAAGCTAACAAATCACAACGTTTAGATTATGATTAGTCCGCCTTTCACGCTGCAGCTGATATCCTATTTTATTGCAATGTTTGATATTCATTAAACTACCTATAATTCCGAAACGAGCAGTGCATAATAATCTGCACTTTATTGCACATAACTGCACGGCTGCAATCAGAGAATGTAATTTTTACGGCCCCGTAAATAATATTCAATAAAATAAAATCGCGGATCAAAGCTCGGGGGATTCTTTGTGTTAGTTCTTGCAATTTCCGGCTAAAGCCGCGCTGCGTGCTTAATTGAAAGTGCATTTCTGTCGACATGTATAAAGCGCAGTAAAGCTCCCTTATCGCGCGTTATTAAATTATCAAATTATGAAAGCTCACCTAGACACAAGTGTGCGCTACATAAATTATATCAGCGAGTGATAAAACTCGATAAAACTGAGAAAATATCGAACGCTTTATTTCCTATTCTGCCGTAAAAGCAGAGAAATAAAGTGCCCGCTATTCAGAACTTCCGGACTCGTGTACGTTGCACTGGCGGAACTACAAATGATCTGGAAATGGAAACTAATCATGAATTACAGGCGCTGCAAAAAGGGAACAAGACAAAACATCGCTTTGATAGGGTTTATAAAAATATTTCCGCCGTTCCCATTCCATGTTTTCGGTTCCGGGCGACTTCAATAAGGTTAAGTTGTGTATTTCGGTGGGGAAGAGAAAAATTGTTAATTCAGTCAGGGGAAAATAAGGGTCATAAACGTCGTACGCGGCGCATTGGAAGCTTTCAGAATAGATTGTTCCGGATCTTCGAAGCTCCACTGCGTTATTTTTGAAACGCCCATTAATGTGAAAGGGTGAAAAATTTCAACGATCAATCACAACACAAATGCGAATCAGGCTTACCCGCCCCATCGATTTTTCCTGAAATATGATTCGCATTTTACTGATTAATTCACGTCTGCATTCTAGATGCACGAAAGATGGCGGCGCACGAAAAGGTTGCGCTTTTCCGCAGGATTAAATGGCCGAGATCCTCGAGCTTTTCTCGTCGTTATCTTTTATTTATTGCGACTTAATTTCTGTCGACCTCGGCCATAAGAAATTTATGAACACTCGGAATTTGTATTTTTTTAAATTCTGAGTTATTATCCGTCGGGTCGGATTTGATGTAAATTAAACTAAGAGACAAAACGTTGATTAACTCCGCTGCTTCACGAACTAATTAAGTTTCTTTGCCGGTGAATCTCCGCAATTTTCACATTATTCCAACAAAACATCAAACGACCGCGGCTACGGTACAGAAAAACAAGTGTCAATTTGAGCATTTCAAAATTCGCAGCTTCTGCGTTTTTCTAGTTGATTGTTTGCCATTAATTGGGAGACTTTTATCCAATTATAGCAGCTGCGACTGTCACTCACACGCCACATATGCCCATCTAAATGGAAATTTTGTTTGTCGAGCTCGGGAAACCAATAAAGTGAAGCTAAAATTACTAACCGACGTTTGTTTATTTATCTGGGGCAATTTGTAAGCTTTCGCGATGAGATTTCACAAGAAATTTGACAGCGACAGAGTAAAAAGGAAACCGAAGCAGACTTATCGAACACTGCAAATTGCTTCTACTGTTCCTCAAACTTTGCAAGCAGATGAAACATACAAATTGGAATCACGCGCGAAATGTTATTTTTCTGCCAAAAATAAACACGTTTGTTTTAAAACAAACATTCATAAATGTCATGAAAGTGCACGCTTTTATTCCGGAAACGAACGCGAATGCAGCGGGCCCGATTTTACAAGAAATTGCAGAAAATGTCCATTAGCGTTTTTTAAAATGCTCTGTGATGTGTGCTTTTGCGGAAAAGAGATTTGGACCTATTTTTTCCATTAAATTTTTAATGTTTTCCCATTACAAATTTACGAGCATTTTTTTTAATTGTCCCCATCAAATATTCATTTGCTTGTTTCATTCATCTCTTCAAGAAGCTTCAAACTGGAAACGTTTTAAACCGTTTGAGCGCAGTGATGCTGTCCTTTTGGTGGTGACTTAATTTCGATCGTGATTAATATGGCAGAAATCTTAATTAACGAAATAAAGTCGGGGAATGTAATGAATAGAAGTAACACGCAAGGGTGCAGTTTATAACAGTTAATTTGTTCGTTTAACGGAGTTAATTCGCTCCATCAATTCCGGTTCGGATGTCTATTTCGTAGAATTGCTGCTGAATAGTTTCGACGGAAATCGCAAGAAAACCCTTCTGACATGAGAAGATGAGCGCAACTCTGGAAGAAAATTCTTCATTCTATTTAAGCTGGAATCTATAACAAAATATCTATTGATTGTGGCGCTGAAAGTAAATCACGCGCGTTACGTTTGTTATGGGATCAGGTGCAAGGTTTTGTTTATTTTCTTGTAAATTCTGGGTGCGGTGCCCTAGGGATTTTGGAGCGATCCTGAATGCGGTTTTGTTCCAACTCAATGACATAATTGTGTAACATTTATATTTGCGAGTTGTGGTCCGCTTAATTCATACGAATTGCAAGTTATAATGGCCCCAGTTAGTCAAATATATGGGACAAAATATCTCAGCTTGCTTTCATGGCCCAGCATAATGCCGGAAATGTATGCGAATATATCTGAAAAAAATGTAGGTCAAAAATAAACAGCAGACATTGTTCGCATGAGAGGAGTATTTAACTGGAATTTTTATGGCGCGTTTAAGCGCACGCCAAATTTGTAAACGTTTTTAAAAAGCGCCGGGCAAACAAGAAAATGCTAATGAGAAGATTCACTTTGTGTCAGCAATCGTAAAAGATAAAAATTGCAGCTGTTATTATATTCAAACGCTTATTGCGCTAAAGCGAAATTATCTTCTTTAATGAAAAATACACGGCGGCGAGATTTATTCTTTCTTCCACCGCAACACCACTTATCCCGGAATGAATCTTAACAGTTTTTCTTTTGCAGAGCGGGAAAATCGAGCATGATGACTAGAAAAGGCGGCGCGTGGGAGGCCCCTTTCGTTCTCCTGCTCTCCTCGTTCTTCAGCGTCTATGGTGAGTCGCGATTTTTGAATAAATTTTTACTAGTCCTGCTTCGGGTAATAAAAGCGGCCCCGCAACAAATTTGATTCCGTCTTGCGTTACTTCCATTGTTCTGTGAGCGTTTCCGCCTCGCACGAAATTTATTCTAAAGGGTAGTTTACAACATCCTGTTAATTGCGTTGTTGGTGCGGCTGACTTTATATCAGGACTTGAAACACAATGCATTTGGGGTTTTCGGTGCAAGAAGTGTAACCGAGCGACGACTTACGGCTTGCTTACTTGTTACATGTTAGATTGTGTCTTGAAATTAACACAACTTAAATTGCTTCGACCACGAGACGACTATAAACAGCAAAGTAACAGACCGACTAACAAGATTCTTCGGCGGATTTGAGCCGAAGCGACGCTTGAATAAAAAATGACGTTTTTATTCCGAAGGGATAATACCGCGTTCGAGAGGGTCCGGAACGCTCATCCTCCCGAGACCGGCGTCAACAGTAATTAAACTTTTTCGTCGCAAGACTCAAATTGGTAATCATCTCGCCAGTGCATTATTTCGAAATATACGACTGCAACTAAGCCGGATTTATTGCCTCGTTCCGAACTAGAGTCGCACGAATTATTCAGATAAGGAACTAAAATTTATTTTACGTGTCTTGCGCTGGCCTTATTTACTTAATCATGATTTGCCGATGGGTTTCGAGCTCCCTGAATAAACATCGCTTCTTTGACAAGATCATTTGTTGTTTGACAATCAGGTGCAAATGCGGTAATTAGCACCCGAACACAGTACCGAAATACATTTGATTATCACCAGTGGTTTGTGAAATTTCCCGGTTGAAATCTATGAGCGTCACGTCCAATTTTCCGGGCAAATTTCTTTAAATCCGGACACTTCTGACGGACGTCCGCCTTGACCGGTCAAGTGTGCATGTAATTGGAGAGCATTTCGATATTGCTTTGCCCATGTCGTCCCGGAAATGAATTTTGTTCCCCGCTTTATATTGGGGAGCTTTTTTGCCGCGTCGACTCCGGCTAACTCTCATTAAAATTACATGTCGAGATAATGCAGTTTTTGTTGTTTGTGTTGAAAAGGTTAACAACCGCCCCTGTGTTAGTGAAATTGCTAGAGAATTAGGTTTAACTTGGGTGTAATTTTAATTAGATTCTATGGTTATACGGTGGTTTCTCCTCGTTGTCCTATTTAGCTTCGAAATTATATATTAAATATAAACAAACCTTATCATGCGCTGCATAAATTTAGCTTGACTTGTTTTAATTCCGTAAGCCAAATTAAACATCGTTTTCGAAGCTGCAAGGTTTCGATTGGTTCGATGCTTCAGTTAAACGGCTTAATGTGCACATAATCATCTGTTGTAGTAAGTTCATATAAGCGCACAATTTACTGCAAAGGAACCGCAAATCATCTGACTAACTCAACTTTTTTAAAGCAATAATGAAAATTGGCGTCAAAAATGGTGGAGGCGCCGGGTCAAATTTCAACTTATGTTCATTTGATTATTTGTCGGTTTAATATGTTTGTATATGAAGAGTTGTGACTGTCTGTTGTATTAAAATAACATTTAAAAATCAACTTAGCAGAGATTTACTCCATAATACTTGTTAGATCGAAAATAACTACAAATTAGTTATAACATGAATTAGGTGATGTAAAAACTGTTATTTAGTTCCCCATTCAATTTGTAGAACCTAATTCATAATTGCGGTTGATAAAGCGCCTATATAATCAGTTAAACCTACACGTAATCCTGTTTTAATAAAAAATTGGAAAAGCATCGACTTTTGCTTTAACTTTTTAATAATAAATTTAATCAGTACCTCAGCTTGAAAAACAAAACGGTCTGCTTTCCAGATTGCCGTTGATGGAGCAAATAAATAATTTCAAAAGATTGAGTCATACTTTTGTTTTGATTCAAGATGTTTAGGCGCCGGCTTCGGCTTTTGTATTATGAAAGAAACCACAAACTTTTTGATCGTTTCGTGGCGCTTTGTTGTACTTAATTTGGAGATGATTACGGGTGGCTGATAAGAAAGTTGCCTAATCCAAAGATTTATCACAAAGAACGTATTTTATATTATTTATTGTAGCTTTATAAAAGCGATGAAGACACGGACACGGAGCAAAGATTTTAATTTGAATCTTGTTTACCGTTAAATCGTTAAAGCAAATGAAATGAATTAATAATTATATTAAAAACGTCATAGTTTGCTTTAGTATTTTAATTCAAATGAAATAATATGTACATTGGCTTCAAAGCTTTGGTTTTATTTAAAATTGATTACTTTTAATAAAATAAACCACCCAGTTACGATTTGATATAATTATAATTTGATTAAAATTTGCGAAAACGCTTTCATTTTGTAATCCATTCCGGAAACAACCAACTTATTGATCACTCTTGCAGCTAAATTTAGAGCCCATTTTAGTTGATAAGAAACTCATCTAACAGTATTTTTAATTAATTAATTTAACTTTTTTGCGCACGGTTCATCTTGCGCATATTTTACGATGAACTTGTGAGGTTTTCAATTTGTTAAACGTGATTCATGCAGCTTATTTTGAGCTCCATAATTTAGTTGTAATTAAAAGTGGTGGAGGCGCCGGTATATTCCAATCACGTACCGCATTTATTTAAAGATAAATAAGACTTGTTCAATTAATGCTTAAGTTTGACTTGGCAAAGTTTGTTTTATACAATGATATAAAATTTAAATATTTATCATTGTTGATAGATTCAATTAAATGTTGTTTAGGTTCGATAGTGGATGGCTGCTGTAATTACAACGTGGCAATTATCTCAAACAAAGCAAACAGATGCAAGGGGTGTGGGATTTGGCTTTTTAAATTAGAATTTTTACATTTTAATATTTTCAATGTTGGGTTGTGTTTTTGCTGGGAACCCTTTAGATACAGAATTTGTTTTTATCAGCGACGCATTGTCCGCACCCTATAAAGCGCCGGGTCTATTTGTGAAAGCTTTACGTCATTACACAAATTAAATAAACTAGCTCCTAAGAGATTAGAGCGGAGTAGTGAGCGTAATGAGGATTAGGGAGGAACGTTGTAGCAGAAATCTGCCATTTTGAGGGGGATGTAAAAATGTTATTGCATTAACAAAGACAAACCAGATCATACGAAGTGGATTTATTAAGTTTCCACGTCCTCACAAACTTCTAATATAAACTTTTCCTGCGGCGTCATCCAGCCAAAATTCTTGGAAATTGTGGAAAGAATAGAACTTTCCTCTCAAAACTTCCACCACTATCACTTCCACTAACTCTAATGCTTTCCACAATCACAAATTTTCCGTTCTAATTGATCGATTCGTGTCCGGAAAGCTGGGACAAAAAGCTTCGCACGTCACTCGCATAAACAACTTTTTCTCGATTAGATGGGAAAAAATCTATTACAGGGGAAAATCGTTTCCGGTGGAAGTTAAAGATAAATTGTGGCAGACAACAATCGGGGATGTGTTAAGTTCGATGTTTAAGCCATTTGTTTATCAGTGGGGGGCTAATATCAAGCGGTGCTCCGAATGAGTTCGGTCTCCAGCTGACAGCACATGCGAAGAACGGTTTCCAAAACTAAAGCTCTCACCTGATACTGTCTGAGCCTCAAAGCTCTCCAGCTAAACTTCGATCAGCATCTCGAAAGCGCGGGATTCGAACGGGAACATGCGGCGTTTGCAAATTCGCAACTTATTTTCGTGCCGTGAACATGAATAATAATAATATAAATTAATTGCGGATTTGAGCTTTCACAGTGCAATTTTTGCAACTTATCAATTACAAAATTAAGAAGTTGCCATTTTCCATAGATTTTTAGAAATTACGAAGAAATGTACCTACGTGGTTTTCGATAGAGAAGAAAGTATGATACCAAAGTTGAGAAACGGCATTAATTTTAATCTGTTTATAAAGTAGAATACCGGAGCTTTATCCAACAAACAAGTCCAGGATTTTTATGCAAATGGCGTCTGGGACTGAGCTTAGAGTTATCTTTTAAAAAATGACAAAGCTGGAGTCGTGTTCTCAAGCCACTTTTCTCAGGAACCGTCGCTAATTGGCGGCACACACATTATAAGTGCTTCGTTAAAATAATTAATTATTTACTTTAGCAGGCTGCATAAAATTTTAATTGAAACCAACGAGGGTTTCACTGGGGAGGCGAACGCCTAATTGTTTGAAACTTCACCCAAGTTTGGCCGCACAATAGTGGGAAAAAGCCCACGATTTATCAAGACTTGAACAAATTTTCGAACGTCTGAGGAGAATCTGTATTTCTGCAATATTTATCCAGTCCGCGGGCTGTGCTTTGAAAACGCTATTTTTGAATTGTCCTAAAATAAATAACGTATCAGTTCCACGAAACCAACTAAAGCTTGTCCAGTTTAGTCGACACGAAACGTATTTGCAAAATTGCGTGGTCATTGTTCAATTAATGTAGTTTGAGAGTATAAAATGCATTTCAGTAAACAAACCCGTGCTCTCGATGAATTGGTTTATTAATCAGTCAATTCATGAAACGCGCGACCAAGTAAATGCGAACCTAATTTATTTTTACCTGGATCGATTGCCTTGATGTTTTTCGGCAATTCCGACAAGTTGAAGTCGATAAAGAAGTATTTAAGTTTTATTATCGTTTCCGCTAAAGAAGCGGAATGAAGTTGTTTGTGCTTTTACAAGTTTGATTCCCAAATGATGCGTAATGCTTCCTTGCCTCGCCCATTTAAACTTTGTATATTGTTTTAAACAGTCGTGTTTAAGTCGAAATAAAAAGTATTAAAGCTAAAACCTTATCACGTAAAATAAAAAACTCAGGACATTCCGCCGGTAATAAATTCTTATTTTAGGAGGACCAAAGCACACATAAAATAACGATACGCGAAATGCGAAAAATATGAAAATATAGTTTGCGTTAATTTTTATTTAAGAATTAGTTGCTTCAGTGGGATTAAGCAGTTTCAACTCTATCACTGATTTTCAGTTATCAGTAATTGAGTCAAATGAGACTGAAAGAAGACTGATGAAGTTGGGATTGATAGATCGAGTCCGTAAGTGTTCAGACGTGGGTGATTCCAAAAGAAGTGATAATATTTTCAGAAGAGTGAACCAAATTATAAGTATAACTTTAATCAGACGTCGGAGAAGTTGCAGTTCCATTAAAAGTTTGAATTCAGCCGACAAGAGTGCTAAACATCAAAAAATATGTCTGTAGACGGAATTATGAAAAACATAAATTGTGAGGTTTGGGAGTCGTATGTGGCGTGAAAGTTTTGGAAGGCTCGAGAGGCAAAAAGTTGGTTCCGGTATCAGTTTCCGGAGATAGCGATTTATAATTTTTTGATTATTGGAACGGGGTAAAGTTTTATAAAGAAATGGAAGCGATTTATCACTGAATTCGTAAAGAAGTGTCTGAATTTATTGTTGTGTCACAAACACGAATAAAGTTAGTATTGGCTGCGAATTTTTGGATTTTTGATAAACGGTGCAATTTGGGGAAAATCGTTTGTAAATGAAACCGATAGTATTTGTCAGAATCACAGTACGCACGATGGTGATTTATGGAAAGTTTTAAAGGGCGAGGCTTGCATTAGCTGTCACGTCGGCTCCATAATTTCCACTAATTACAAATCACAACAGTCTGTCTAATTAAATCCTGAAAATAAATAAACTTGGCGCGGAGTCGGCAATTACGGATTGTTTTTTCTGCGTCGCGATTTCGGTGTAAATTGCCGTTAGAATCGGCCATCGTTCACATTAAGTCGGCCATAATTTAAGGGTGGCGGCGGCAAATTAAGAATAATAGAAACTAGACGGAAAGGGGTCGGAGTGAGAACGCTTGTAAAGAATCTAAATAGCTTCAAGGCAAGATGGATGGTGCGGAAAATCACTACACTGGTCGCTCTTACGAGATACAATAAATCCACGATCGGGATTTGATCAGAGACGTAAGTCGGTTGAAGTGTTTAGCGAGATGAAATGGGCTGGACGAGTCTGGGACGGGGGATGGATGTCTTTTCTTGCACATCAACCCTGAGATACTGTAATGGGAAGTAATGAGTCGTGCAGCCCAAACCCGGCCCAACGTTTACTCGCGGCGAATTTCGAGAATAAAATTAGTTTTGAAATTTCAAGCCGCAACCCTGCGCGCTGCTAATGTCTTTTTAGCGCCGAAATTGCACCATTACATGAAGGATGGGGATTTTCCGCTTCACAAAACCCTCTCCAATTTTTAATACCAATCGGTTCCATAAACTAAGATGCCCTCAAGAAATCCCCGCTTCATTTTAAGAAGATTAATTTCCACTAACAGAACGCACAATTAAGATAAACAACAAAACACAAACTGAAATTGGAGCGGCTTCTTGCATTTTTGTGTGCAATAAATTAGGCGTTGTTTGTGCGAATAATAAAACGATAAAATCGTGAAATATTTTCCCGGTTATTTCCAAGCAGCTCCCATAAAAAACTAAAACAATATAGTTTGAAAGCCTAACTTGTTCCGCATTTACCGAAACAAAGTTGCTGCTCGTTCCCCCGAGCCTTAATTACAAATTTAGAAGATAATATACATTTTGTGCAAGCAATAATTTAACGTCTCTATAATAAACAAGTTTTATTCGCGGCACATTGAATTTATAAGTACTCGTGCTTCCCAGTGAAGCGTTTGCGCGGATTTGTTTTGCAAAATGTGTCAAGTTGTAATTTTCGCATATTTTTATTCATGATTTATATGCTAAACAGACGCGTGTTCAAAACGTAATTAACTCGTGATGTTTAAAGTAAAAGCCCCAAAAGCCCAATGCTTTAATATTGCTGCTGTCTTCTTTTCTCATAAACTGCTGGGCATTGAAAAGTTTTACTCAAATTTCGGCGTTTTTTTAAAACAGCTGCACTAATCAGATTTGAAAACAGTGAAAACAATTTTCTTTCGATGAAAGCCCAATTATAGGTCTACCAGAAAGTGTAGATTGTATCAAAGCCATGTCACTATTAAAATGAGTGAAACATGTTAAAATCTCGAAATTTAAACCGTTTCCAATCTTCGATAAGGACCTCCAAATTTGCCATAATATTTCTATCGTAACAGCACAATTTGCTAAGGATGCTGCAGCTTTTAGTTTTCAATTTGAAACAATTTATCTACGGGCTTCTTTGAACTTGGAGTTGTAACGTTTTCTGGGGCTTCACACTTTCCAATTTTTTTAACAAAACGAACGTTACAAAACCAAAAAAGAAAAGTTGTGGAGTCATTTGAAAAAAGGTTCTTGGAATGACAGATAAGCGGCGATTTAAATTCAAATTTTTTTACTGCATTCAACTTGTTGGTTGAACTAGCAGCCATGACTCAATTATTATGTCACTTAGTCGAAGAGTTTTGTTCTTACAGCCGTTTGAAAAAAAGTGGTAAGGTTCGTTTTGAACAGAAATAAAATGGAGTATTAAACATTTCGTAAAGAAGGGATGGTTGGCAATAAAGATATATTTCAAAATGTACCACCAATAATTTTATTTATTTTATTTTAATAATTTCTTGAGTTTTTTATGTTTTGGTTTCGTATTCTGTCTCTAAATCCAATCATAATTTCAATTCTAAGATTTTCTGTTAAATAGCGCATTCTTATTAACAGTCACTGAGTCATTTAAATATTTGGCAAATAAAAGGTGAAAACTAACAAAGCTTTCAAAAACAATAAAATTTGTTGCAGAAAGTGGCGTTAAGGCAATAAACTGGCGTTTGCACGTGTGAAGAAAAATAAAAACATTGAAACATCTTAAAGACAGTTTTTAAGCAATTTTTTCTTATAAAGACGTGTAAAATCGATCAATGTTGAGTCAATTGACATATGTTTGCATTTAAAAAAACTTAAGGGTGGTTACAACTCTTTGTATTTAATATACTGAATTTATACCAGTTAAAGTTTCCACTCTTCATTTATGATTTTGTTTTTTGTTCTTTGTCTAATTGAATAAAAGTGTAATATTGCTTTATATTGTTTCTTATTTATTATTTATTTTATTTTTATAATTTCTTGAGTTTTTTATGTTTTGGTTTCGTATTCTTTCTTTAAAACCAATCATAATTAAAATTTCAATTCTAAGATTTTCTGTTAAATAGCGCATTCCTATTTACAGTCAGTAAGTCATTTAAGTATTTGGCAAAAGGTGAAAACTAACAACGCTTTCAAAAAGAATTACATTTGTTGCAATAAGTGATGTTAAGACAATAAACTGGCGTTTACACGTATGAAGAAAAAGAAAAACATTGAAACATCTTAAAAACAGTTTTTAAGCATTTAAGACATGAAAATGTGAAAAAAATTCATCGTTGTACTATCTTTTTTATGAACTTTGCAATGATGTGTCAATTGACATATCTTTACATTTAAAAAAAGTTAAGAGTGGTTACAGCCCCTTGAGTAAAAAAAGAAAACTTATTAGGTTTAAAAGTAGCAAGTTAAAAACAAAAATCGACGTGTTTCAGGAATTTGTATTCAATATACTGAATTTATACCAGTTAAAGTTTCCACTCTGCATTTATGATTTTGTTTTGTTCTTTGTCTAATTGAAAAAAGTGTAATATTGCTTTATATTGCTTCTTAAAACAAGTAGCTATATCTAAATGCTAAAAATAAACTATTCGTCAGTCGCATTGTGAAAGATTCAGTGAGAATTAGTTTGTTGAATTCGTAGGTAGAAGCAAAGAAAGAAAAAAACAATTTTTTTAAATTTATAAATTAACCATTATTTACAGGGGAATTAAAAATCATAAGGCAGAGAACAGAGAAGCCGACTCCAGTTTCAACAATGTACAATTTGGATGAATCTTTTTTTTAATGAGCATCATTTGCTTGATGCGTGTTACGGCACTTGTTTTGTAGCGAAAAATAATAACATCGTTGTTCAAACTGAAAATAATAATGCCGTGGTGAAAAGCCGCTCTGCAAAAACCGCCATTACCATAAACTAGACACCAAATCGTTTTGAATATAAATTCGGGATGAAGTAAGGGCGTTTGCGGCGACGGAAACAGGGACAGTGTCGGTTTTTCTGGGGGATTTCTGAGAAAAATGTTGGAGCGTGTGGAATTAGAGAAGATCTACATTGCACAGGACTGGCCCTGATAGATAGTGCGCAAAGCGCTCGATCCTGAATTATGGTCCATTTACACGCCCGCAACAAATACTCGCATTTTTCTGCAACACTCGTTCTATCTGCACTCAATAAAATTCATACAGGACATTGCACCGGCGATGGCGAGAACCAGATGAAGTGCCTTCAACGCCGCGTATACGTTTCTATTTTCCCGTCTCGAATTCGGTCCGAGAAAAATTGCGGCGATTTGTTAGGCACCGTCCTGGGACCTACAAAAATAATTTGCCGACGTTTTAAGACCGAAAGCGCGATCTCATCTCCAGACACCTGGTAAACAATCTTGAGCGACTCTTTGAACAAAGCCATATTTTCATTGCCTCGTAAATTATACATAATGAACTCCTGTTGCAGACACTAGTTTCGATTATGAAACATTAATTACAGCTCTCGTCGAGCACTAATTCCTCTCGAGCTGGAATCCTACATAAAGACTGCATTAAATTTGATACAGCCACTGTTTCGGAATATCCCAGCTGTAAACTGCTAAAATGCGCATACCACAGATCCACAACGCATCTCACGGCTGCGAGACGACCACGATTTTCCCAAACACCGCCGAAACAGAAAACGCCTTTGATAACGATAATAACGAAATTGTTGTGCGTCCCGACACGAAACGGCTCAATCAAATGTTTTGAAACATTATCAGTGTGGATGTCGTAATTTAAATAATATTTTTCAACATTTTAGGGTCTCGACAAGCTTAAATTAACTCGTCCATTTTACGATGTAGCCTCAAAAACAGATAGCTGCAAAAATACGCTAACGTTGTATCCGGAATCTGTGTTTAATTAACTCTTTCGGCGTGGGTGCAAAAATGCCAAGCTGAAATTAAGGTCTCATAGTTGACGATTACTGAATTCCTTAATTTGGGCGTTGGATAACGAAATTCAAAGCCTCCGAAATGTGTTGACACGGTTTCAATGTAAGAATTTTGAACTTCAGAGTTTCGAGTGAATGATGTGGATTCAGCATCCACTTTCCTGTGTCACGACGTGCGGAGAAATATTATCTTTGATCCCGTGTCGTTCGTGCAAAATTAAAAAAGGTAAAAAGCGACGAGAAATATTAAATCAATGCCTGGCTGAAAAACAAGTCTGTAAATATCGGATTTGAATTTTATATTAAAAAGCTAATATGTTTACTGTGGGGCGCGGCGCAAATTATAATTTTCCAAAACTCAAACACGCTCCCAGGCCTTTCATAACATTCTTCATTATATCGATTAATAGCACTCGCGTGGAAGCGACGAAATTGAAAAGGGTTGATTTTTAATTTTGTCTCGCCGCGCTGCAGCTTTCTAGAAATATTGTGTGCATAGGTATGGAAATAATTACACAACTTACGAACAAAGACACAAAAATGGTTTTCGGCATTTCGCTTCAAACAGATGCAGATTCGCGCCGTGACTTCTCTCTTTGGAAAACGCGACAGGAAGTTCTTTTTGCTTTAAACAAAGACGAACATTTTGAGTCGTGATGTCGGTAAAAGTATATTCATTCTGCCCTTTGTGCGGCAACGATGCGTTTTAAAATATAATTCGGCCTCGAGGCTGAAAATGAATAATGCATCGGGATATTGCCTGCAAAATCGCAGCGCATTTTAGAAGAAATTCCATCGGGCGACTCTTATTGTAATTAAAATTAGAAATTCGGCGCGAGTGTTTGTGGGGGACCTTAAAGAGAAAATATTGCCTCTCTGCCTTTGCTTTATTTTTATCCGCAGTGATGTTAACAATTCAATACGAGTCCCAAATAGGCCGAAACAGACTGAGCGAGCAAAATCAACTTTAATCAAGAAATACGGACGGCTCAATATACTTAAAAGCAATCAATACCCGGAGTCTGGAGAATTCGAAAAAAATCTCGTCTGTTAAACCCCATAAACTAAAAACGGCGGAACTTATTGTTGTCAAGTCGTAAAACAATAAAATTTCGTCCGTTTACCGTTGAAATAAGTTTAGAAAATACGCTGGAGAGTCTGCAAGTCTTGTAAACTAGTCGCTACGTTTATTCGGCCGACTTCCTCCGGGACGTGATGTAATTTTTATTATTCAATTCTCCCATTAGATTTATCATTTTAATTTTATTTTTTATTTGGCGGCGAACTGTGCGAGTTGAATTTAAACGCGGTTTATCCGCAAAAGCCGCAGGCAAAATTACAAAAGAATAGCTGAATATTATCGCGAAGCACAACGCACATAAAATAAAGGGTGTAGCAAGGGTTTCCTCGACTTTGTCACATTCACGCACCCCTGATAAGCGTTGTTTTGCACAAAGCACCCACTTACGATCTCTATAGATTGTCCGCATTTAACAAGTTCCAATCCGTTCCAGAAATGACAACGCAACCGAAATTATACACCATGCAAATATTAGCTCAGTTCTGCAAAGGGCTGTGGAAACATTCTTGAACGAAATGACGCCTGAAATTTCCCTTTTCAAACCTGAAAAATCATTTTATTTTTGTGTATTATTAAGCGGGTCAGAGTGGTCTAATTCCGGTTTGCATTTCGACCGCCATAAAGAATTTAGGCCGATAACAGTTCTGACGCCATGATAAAGCTTGTCAGCGTTTTGAGGGTCGGCAATTTGCAAATTTTCAAATCACAATCGAGCGCATCAAACAAGTGGAAAACTGTGGAAGCGTTTATTGGACCGATCGAACCGAACCGAAGAGCTTTGTTAAGCTCGTTGTTTATTCTAAAGGGATGGCCAAGCAGATGTTCCGATACGTTTCGTGGTCCCATTTTATTATAATTAATTGTCGTGGTGTATTGGCCATTACTTCGTTACGTACGTGTTTTCCGTGTAATTGGAGATTAGGCAGTCACCTCAAAAAGCTCGATTGTTTCGAGCGCGCAAGCTCGGCTTTTAAGAGTTGCACTAAATCACGCGGGCGAAATCGTGCCCGGCATAGAACGAAATAAAAAAGTAACCGCAATCAAACGTCAATTAAACTTAATTCCATTCCCGACAGATCTTTAAAGTATAAGAAAAATCCGGGCGGTGGAAGCCCGGAATTTGCTTATGCAAACCGAATACGAATTAGCTTCGTGGTGTTTAAAAATCGCCTCTTGAGGAAAGTTACACGGGCATTCCGGGCGAGATTGAAATATGCTAGCTGACCTGTTTTACGTAAAAGCACATTCATCACCCTGACAGCTTCAGTTTTAATTTTAAATTGAAAAGAACTTAAGGAGGGTTGCGGCAATTTCTCAGCTAGTAATTCGCTTACCTGGATTTCACACTTCTTCGACATTGCGGGAATTTTTTGAAGCGATTGATTGCGGGGGTAAGATTAAGAACCCTCGCTGCGACATTCACCATTCCCTTGGAGATAGAGAGATTAAACGACACGCTCCGTGTAAATTAATGGGAGTAGACGGACAAGAGGGCTTTCCTTGTACGAACTTAATGGAATATTAAGCTATATCAAAGTATCAAGCGCGGCCATGTTAAACAATTACAACTTCCATTATATTCTGATCTGGGACCGGCTTAGTACAATGGCCATCAACTCTAAGTGAAAGCAGTGTGGGCAATGCAAGTGCAAGCGCCCGGTAATGAAGACGTTTTTTTATTCACCCACGCTGCAGTTTATTATTTAATTAATTTCGCCTACGACTCGATCCGAGCACACACTTGAGATTTCAAAGCTTACCGCAGCTAAATTACGTCCCGAATATGTGACTCGGTGTTGGATTAATTGGTTTACAAATTACGCCGTGCGTGCTCACATATTGAATTGAGGTTTGGGTGTATGTGCCCCATGCGTTTGACTTATTAAAAAACTCTAACTTGGCGAGATTTGGGCGCACGCTATTTTGTAATCATGTCCGGAACGCTTTTACGCTCGTTCAAACCATCAGCGAAACAACCCATGTTGAAAGGAAAATATTCAGAAGTCTCTGGCTCAAAAAAACGTTTAATGTCGCTGGAATAATATTTGACTTACTGGTGCTTCTTTTATGTAAATGTATTTTTACGAATTGAAAGCGACTTGGTGGGAAACGTTGTCAACATGAAACGGAGATTAGTGTTTTTTTAGTATTTATAATATCGGAGTTCAGGCTTTTAAATTATCGCAAGCCATATATGCGTAAATTGTGCAGATGTGACGTAGGTTGATCTAGAAATAAAATTATACATCATTTTCTTGAAATAAGTGCAAATAATTTATCGGCTAGTAGAACTCAATAAATGAAACAACTTTTTTATGTATCAAATTTGCAAAATCCTGTTTTTTATTTTTTATGTTACATATCCTAATATTTATGAATTGTCTAGTAATTTAATTAAGCAACAATGAATGCTAAACCTGCCGATATACTTATAAATCACATGAGTTTAAAACGTTTTAAACATCAAAACTTGTCAGAATATTTTCAAACGACGAATGTGTGGACATTGTATTATTATTACAATATTGGGGGTCAGTTTGAACAAGTCCTGAAATGTTAGATCCACTTAATTATGCATCTACATTTTTACTGCTTCTGTTCTCAACAATACAAATTTCACTCGTATATTTCGTGATTTCGATGGCCTCAAATCCAATTTGACAGTTTTGAAAAAACTGTTTAATTTTGCTAGATTTATATTTCGTTATAAACACTGAAATAATATGGCAATTTAGCTTGATCGATATTTGTAAAAATAGTAAGATTACAATTATAATGGGTATACGAGATATTGCATGAAAAAAAGTACATTGCAAATTTGGGACTTACGAGGTATTCATTTGAGGTCATGGTTTTGTTTTTTTGACACATTGTTCCCATGATTAGCAATCGTTAGATAGTAATTTTTAATCCATAGGCGAGTATTGTAATTGAAATAAAATCTAAAAAAAAAACACGCTCGAAATCTAAAGGATCTATAAAAAAATGTTATCTTAATTTCATATTATTTTTGTTCAGAAAAAAATTTAGTACTTGTTTCAGAAACAATCTGTATAATGTTTACAATATAAAACACTAAAATGAGCTTTATAAATGTGAAGCAAATTAACGCACGCACAAATACCATATGTTCTATTATTTTTTTATATTTATAATTGCTTTAATCTGATTTAAAATAATAATATGATACGCTTTCAAAAGCTGCTCAACATAACAATGGCGCCAGCAATTACAAGAAAGCAACATTTTTGCTATTCAAATACCGCACGTTATTTGATATTGCACGGACGCAAAATAAATTCGTTGCTCCGAAAATATGCCTGAAGAGCTACGAAAACTTCGGTGCACAGATAGAGCATTGGACGGCAATATTTGCTACAAAAATGTTTAATGAAAATGTTGGCACAAAATGAGCTTTATAAATAAAAAAAATATGAAAAAATATTTTTTTTATATGAGCTTTGCAACATAATTTGTCGTTACAGAGGACTGCTTTTATCACAAATTTTCGTCATTAAAACTCGTTCATAGTAAATTATTTGATAAATTGTGATATTTTGCCATGCCCATTTATTTTAGTTTTGCTAATAAAATATGATTGACAGGAGTGGGAATTGAAACTGTTGCCAGTTGGTATTTTTTGTTTTCATCACAATTTAGCAGCTGCTTGCGGCTGAAAGAATGAGGCGAAAATAAAGTGAAACGTGTGTAATATGTTATGATTTTCTTTAAAATTTGTTATTTCTTCGGTCGGTGTTTGCAGAAATAATAAATTTTTTTAGTTCAAGTTTTCTTGTGTCAAATTGAAAAAAGTTTGAAAATATGATTTGGGCCGTTGGTATTGTTCAAGTAATTTAATACAATAGTGTCTATTTTAGAGTTTTATTCTTACGGCGCTATTACAACCTATACATCAGAAACTTTATCCAAAACATTAAGGTTTCTCCCCATAAATATTTGCTAAACTACACATCACGTAAAGATGACAGTATTGCCCGACTATTAAAAAAAATAATTTAAAGAATGTCGTTCTTAATTAGAATGAAAATGGAAATCAATTACCGAAAAAAACATGTGCAGAAGTTGGCTCCAGTTATGGCCATCAGTGTCGGAGGACGAAGACAACGAAGACTTTGCGCCTTTAGTTGAACTTAAATAAAACTTTAAAACTCCCTTAGTAACAGACCTGAGCGAAATGAAATAATCTCTTCTTATTATAGCTCCAGTTAATAATTTAACAAGTAATCAAATAAAAGAATGAGCCTCTGTGAAAATAAAGAAGTAAAATGTACACTTTACGAATGAAAAAATAATTCACGAAACTTTAAACAATAACCATGAGGATGATGAGAACGTATCTGAATGCGAAGAAGAAATATTTTGAGCAATTGAAGCTTTTAAATTGAATAAAAAATGGGCACAAGACTTGAAAGACATTCTAGTCGTAAGAAGACTTAAAGAAAAGCTGCATATTTTATAGTCCAAATTAAACAAAAGCACACAAAAATTGTTATCAACTCTTGATTTTTTCTTGACTCAAGTAGGCAAAAATTTGTATCTGTGCAGATTATCGAAGTTGTACTGTAGATTCAAAATAATTTCAAAATTTATAACTTGCCCACAACTAACTCATTCAAATTTCAATAAAAGCTATATGAAAATTGTCGATTCCACAATTTGTTGTTTACTCCGATAAATCGTATTTTGAAACTTGTTTACCGCAACATTTTCAATTTTGATTTCCTCACTTGTTTGGAATTTAAAACAATCCGCTTATTTGCATACGCGTTTGAAAATCTGTGCACAGTTTATCCGAGCGGTGAGTGCTCTTTATTTACTTTGAAAGATAAAAAAGTTCAATTTAAAAGTCCTGGAGTTATTGTCACATGTGGTTATTATTATTGTGCGCCGTAAAGCTCCACCCAACCTCCTCTTTAATTCAACACTGGCATTCCGCTAGTCCGGTTTAACAAAAGCTGTCAACAAAACTGAATGCTTAGAATACTGAAAATATACCCCTCATAAACGGGCCGCATCCTCATTTGTGTGTGGAATTGTTAGAGCCTGAATAATATCGGCAACGGGGCTGGAGTGCACGAGGTCATTTAGAAGGGGGTGGTTTTAACCCGCATGTGTTTTGCGTTTACTTAGGTTTGGGTAAATGATAATTAGGCATCGTGGCAGATAAATTTGCTTACTAAGATACGTATAATGCGCCGAAACTCTAGTGTTGTGCAAGTTTGTTTGAGTGTCGAGTTGTTGGTAGTTTGCTGAGGTGTTATTGATCATTTTGGGAGGTCATTTATTAACTTGATTATGCTGGAGAAGTCTTGACAGCGAACGTTCCCAGGAAAAAATATTTGGAGAAGTTTTCGCGTTAGCAACTTGGAGTTAGTTGCAGGAGAACGGTTCATTACGACGCATTGTGGACGACCGGATTTTCGCATATATAAACAATTTTTGCGCGAGATTTACCGATAATGTCATTATTTTGGCGATGGTGGCAAAATGGAACGGACGCGGCGTTTGGCACGTTTCATTTTAATTCGTTTTGCGTCTCAATTTACCCTCGCCGGCATAAAATCCGGGCAAAAGCTGACCGGTGCGCGTCCAATTAATTTTTCGATGAATAAGGGTTCTCCGGTGATTATTTATCCGTTGGAAGATATCGCAAGTGTAGATGTTTTATCGATTTCCGGTAGTGCACAAAATGCATAACGCCGCTCGTTTACAACTCATAAAATTTAATGTAGGTATAAATTCAGTTTTACACTGCGGTGACCTCCCGCATCTCCAGCGCATGTATGATCAAGTCGATTGGGGATAAACAATCCCCATAAAGAGAAACAATTGCTGCGAATCTCCATTAGCCGGGTTCGGGGTCTGATGATGTATGAAATATATGTGTAGATAATGGCGGCCCTCAATCCACCAGAATGCAATATGCATGACTGCCATGATTTACGAGCTTTCATTCGGCTGATGCTGATCACCACACACGGCCATTCTGAAAAGCTTATGTCGCTATTCGCCGCTGTTATTGGTGTGTTATAATTTTCTGCAGCGCTCTAACCAAATCCCGCGTACCTGGCCACTTTGACAAATTGAATTTGCAAATTGAATTTTTTTGATACATCAAAGCCCACCGCCAAAGCTCATTTTGCATTCCTTTCACTATTACTGATGCAATATTTGGAAGGATATTGTTCCCAAATAAAAACGCTCTAACCGTGATTAGGGTTTTTTCTTAATCAATTTTGATCAATAACAATAATAAATATCAAAAACCTAATGTAAAAAATATTCAGCAGCAAACAAACATTTGTCTAAATCTCTAAATCAAAGACATATCCGAAGGTGAATATTAGTTATAATACGTAACATCTGTATTTGCAAGGACTGGAAGATCTAGAAAAGAACATAAAATAAAACGTGTATCTGTGATTTCTTTTTTAGAGAAATAGGAGGTCAACATAAGGCCTTTCACGTTACATTCCAGAAATAAATATTAAAATGCTGGCAATCAACATTACAATAATAAGATTTGCATATTGCATCTAAAAAAGAAGCACTGTTGGCTGGTCATTGATTGATTGTAATTGATTGAAGAAGTATTTTTCAGCTTCAGATGCCAGCAATTATTATTTCAATCGAATTTGAATAGAAACGCCCGCCCCGTACTTTTTACTCATTTTTTGCTTGAAAAAATGCACCTAACCGCGCTAATCACAGCGAAGGAATGGCTACGGTACTAGAACTTTTTTGGGACTGTTCTAACGTGATTGGCTACGTTCTTGAATGGGGCATGGGCTTCGGTGCCTGAAAAACTCTGGAAAGACAAACCTGAAGAATCAATCAGGAGTCGAATTTTGAATTAAGCGCACATCATCTTCTGTTATTTGCGCCATTTTATAGTTGACAACCGTTCTGTGCGGGTTCGGTCTTTGGTCATTTCTAATTTATATTTTGAACTTGTTGCTTAAAACGCCTGACTTTTTGTAAGGCGTTCAAATTATTTTTGAGCTTTCTAACTAATTCAACTTTTGTTACGCAGCGCTGGCATTATTGATCTTTACAACAGTAAATTGTAAACCGTCGAAATAATGATTCATATCATTTGAAAATAATAAGAAAACTCAAACTAATTCTGATGGGAATGGTCTTTCCATCATCCTAGTCTGGTACATTTTTGTATTAAATTTTTTGTCCTTTTCTATATCTTCGAAATTCAAACAGTATATCTACTGCACTTCTCTATCGTAGAATTTTTTTAACTACTCTTATTTCAAAACCTTTCTTCTGACCTTTTAGTTTTATACAGGACTGAGCTTTTGTTAGCGCCATTTGCGTTTCATTTTGAGAACATATACGCTCAAATTACAAAAAACACTCTTATCTAATAGCCAATAGGGACATCTTGTAATTGATATTTAGAGTAAGTCCATCAGTTAAACTTATAGGAACCTTTTTCAAAATTTTTCAATAGGGGCTCCCGAGTTATGTCTAGTTTTTATTTACAAATTGATAGTATTATAAAAAAATTTATGTAAACAAGAACTAAAATCAATTACTGCAATAAATTCAGAAAAGCCTTGACCACAAATTGAATTAATGAATTCATAACATCTGTTTTAATCTAGGTCTTAATCATGAATGTATTTAGTGACAATTAAGTTAATAAACTGACTGCTTTACACAACGGTGTATTGGCAAAACCACGTAACGAAGGAAACATTAATTAAAATTTGCGATTTCAATTACAAGATTCCAATTGATGTATTGTGCATTTTAACAATTCGTAATCAACATATAACACCCACTTGTATAATAATTTAATTTATTATACATTAATTTATAAAAAATTGACCCAAAAAGTCTAAATCTGACGGATTAGAAACTTTTTTGTAGCTCCTGTAAAATTTTACTTTTCGCACATACATGGTTTTGTCATTTCACCGACGATAAACTATTTTTTTGAGATTTTCTATACTAGACTCACAAAGTTTCAAAATGTTTCTTCTAAATTTTTGTAATGTAATTGCATTATAACGTGCGTTCAAAAAAAAAACGAGGCTGCGTTGGCCATGGAAAAACTTTGTGCATCAATTTAGTGTAGCAAAATTTCGAACTGTCAGCTCGAATCTGTCAGATAATTTTTAGGTTGGGTTCTTTGTTGACAATGGTGTCGTATACGATTATTATGTTGGGACAAATTTTAATAAATAGACGCGAAGGAAGGTAGCATTATGTTTATGAGAGCGATGTACACATGTCCTGGCATTTATTATACACAATTTACATAAAATTTGTCCGTTTTATTTTGGTGGAAAATTTTAGACTGACAGTTCTTGTCATTTGTGGTTTCTACACTGGAAAGCCGATAAATTCCATGGCCAACGCAGCCTCGTTTTTTTTTTGAACGCACGTTAGTTATTTGCAGTTTAGGTATGTAAATTGTCTTTAATCTGAAAAATTTAATATTTTTTTGAAAAATTAAGGTCATGTTTAAATGAGCTCTACATTAAACTTAGACTCAGACTTCAACTTGCATGCATCAAACAAAAATACAGTCGGATCGATAAAATTTATCTTAATCAATAACGCAATGAAAGATAAATAAAATAGACTCATTTTTTGGAAATACTGAGATGAACATCTGCTAATTAAGCTTTAGAGTAAAACCCATCACCAAAATTCATCTGCAACTTATTAGCAATTTTTCAACAAAAAATATACCTCCTTACTACATAGCTTTTTAGAAAATATTGAAATGCTAATAACGAATTACTGCAAAAAGTGCAGAGAACTTTTGGCAACAATCGAATCTATAAAATATATCTTAGTCATGAGCGTATTTAGAGATAAATAAGCTTTATTAATTTTACAATAGTTGTTTTTTTACATTGCCTATAGTAGACTAAAACTGCGTTTAAAATCTCAATATTTCAAACTGCGTGTATTGTAAATTTTCATTTAACTGTAGGAAAAAGTTGAAGAGGACAGCTGTTAAATGAGCTCCACACTAAAATACAACCCACACCTTATCTTGCATGCATCAAACAGTCGGATCGATAAAATGTATTTTAATGAAAAACTTAATTAAAGATTAATATAATAGACTCGTTTTTTGGAAAAGGCTTTTGGGTTTCTCATTTTATTAAAAAGCTGATGGAGGCAGCTATTAATTAAGCTTTACATCAAAGCTCAGTTAAAAGTTCATCTTGCATCCCTTTCGTTGCAAGTGATACAATATGCTATGGTGTCTGACTTGACGATACATTTTTTCTGAAATATTATAATTTTGTATGGTGTGTTTGTAGAGAGTACATTGCATTTAAAAAAAATTATTGAGCCTCTCGTCTGTCTCCCCAACTCATGTATTATATTACTAATGCAATATTTAAGTATTGTCTCTATGCTAAACTTATTATCAGAATTATTCCCTAATGTATTAAAAAATTGTCAACAATAAATAGTAGTGGATTATGTTTCATAGTTGTACACTTTTCTGAGAACGTTTCTTTGATTCAAAACCGATTATTTGTATAAAAAATATTAAAATTGTTAATTGAGTTGTTTGAAAATTCCGGACGGTTTACGTTTATAGAATTCCATATTTCTGTTACCCATCCAATGATGCTAAGTTGTTTAAGTTCAACAAAGGTTCAGCCAATTAGTGAAAAAACTTCCGAGCCAGTCAGCTCCTCACCGTTCCAAATTCGCATCCAACTTTCACAATTCCAACACGAATCGGCGATTTATGTTTCCTGTTTTCCGACGTTTTGCTTTCGACTGTAATAATTTAATATGCGCCATCAAATTTTTCAAGTCGTTCAATACGAGATTTGTGAGTAGCGATTTTCGGGTTTGTTGTGAACGATCGTTCCCGCATTGTTATTTCATCTTGGCATAATTGCGTTAGTTGGAACGTAAATTTGCTGAATTATACTCACGGTTGAGGTTGAAACTGTTTACCACCGTTGCCTCGTTTTCCTAAAGAAATAACTAGTTTGAGTGTCTAATTGCTTATGGCAATTATAAGGACGTTTATTTGGCGGGAGCTGTACGGCAGAACAACTAATTTAGGCAGTTGGTAATTGAAATGCAAATTAAACAGGATATAAAGTCGACGTTAATAGTGTGTTAATTTTTCCCACTACGAAGACGATCTCTTTGTGTGCAGTAAAAAAACGTTGGAACGATCGGCCGGTATCTGACAATTTTATTATAATTATGAGGATTAGCGATCGGTGCCGTGCCTTATAAGTTATAAATAACAATGGGAAGATTAGGTGGAGTATTATACACCTTGAGACTTTGCAGGATTAGGAATGAGTCGCCGGCAGTGGATAATCCGGCGGCCTTTGTGCGAGGACAATGGAAACTCCTTTCAATCCCCGGGTCATGGTTAGAGGCGTCTCTTCGCATTCTTCGGATTCATATTCAGATCGGTACACACATATTGGCATCTCTCTATGCTAATAGCGACACTTTTATCGACTTTTCATAACCCTTGAGCACAACAAAATTCCATTTATAACTTGTCGTCAGGCCGAGGCATCTCAGAACCACTATAAAACTTATTTGTTTTGCGCAAATGTGCCCAATAAAAATTCCATTGGCGACACAAAGTCATTTTTATTGACCCTATATCGTATACAGCAATGTCATTAAACCGGTCTCAGTGGCCTAATGACGAAGAGACATTTTTAAGAGAACTTTCCATCAAAGCAAGCTTGCCAAACTTTCAACAACGAATTTGCACTTCAAATGCTAGTTTTGCATAACTTACGGATTAGAACTAGCGGAATCACGAACTATAGCAAATTTGCTCGCCTTTGGGACAACACTTAAAAGCACGCGCGCTTTCTAAAGTTAACAACAGAGCGGGGAGTGTAACTCAGTTCGGAACATTGTAACTAACACCATAATCCGAGATTAACACGTAAAAAGCTGCAACACAACTATCCGAATAAACCGAATGAGGCAAAAACATAAATAAACAAGCTTTCTGCTAAGTTAAGGTGTGGAGCAGGGGCAATAAATCGTAAACGGCGCTCGCCGGGCAATAAATCGCTTTTTTGTGTTTTCGTCCGGCGCCTCCGCCAAAATTATCTTCGCATTCATAAAACAATTTGTGCGAGAGGTGTATTGTGATCTGAGCGATTCACTGTGCTGGTTGATGTGAATACTCTTCTTAATCCGATGAAAGCATTTGCTCAAGAACCTTCGTGATTTATCGAATTAGGAAAGAGCACTTCATTTATTCCCAGGTGGCGAGCAGCATCTGCGTTAAACTTTCCAGACGCGAAATGGTAAAAGACGATTAGTTCGCGATTAATATACTTTTTTATGCGGCAAGAGACAAAAAATACTTTTGTGATAAATTAGGGGCTAGGTGTCATTAATATTCATCAGATCAAATCGTGATATAAGGCCGTTCTATGGCGGAAAGAAAATGAAAAAGCTGCCCTGTGATGTGGCGTCGAAGAACTTCAAACAATTTTTTTCCTTTGTCGTCTGGGTTGTTAACACTTTGAGCTTTTCACAGTATTGGAATTATTGCAGAAAAGCCCAGTGAAAGTGGCAACGAGTGGTAATAATAAAATTTTAGTAAAAAACTCGTTTAATTAGAAATTGTCCAAGGAAATAACAAATCGCTTACCGTGAAAAGCTCAGAACAATTATGAGAAAAATTACATTTATCAGGAAAGCTCATAGGTTTGCAAACTTTTTAATGCTGTTGTTGCTTGGATTTGTGTATGTTTGTTATTGCAAGGGTTTCTGCCTGAATATCGCGTATACATGGAATAATTTTATTCGGATGCCGGAGTCGTGTGTTGGGAGCTTATTTTAGTTAAATTCAATGATTGGGCGTTTTAAGCGATGAATCCATTGAAATTCACGATAAGCTTTAAATGCTTTAAGTTGAAAACGACGATCGCGAAATATATGGGGGTAATATTGGAACGATAACGTAATTCGGAACGAATATCGGTTTTGATTATTACCCGGTAAATTGCCTCGGAGTCATTACCGTTAAGCTGAGATATTTGGATAGAGGTGCAAGCTGCACGATTATTGTCGTCAAACACGAATAAATGATTTAATTTCCTGAAGATTGCCAATGGAATCGTTTGGAAACTTTTCGCTCACGCGCATTTGCGTAATGAGCAAAGTGGTCCATGATCGGCAGTGGATTGATTGATGTTTGATGTAGAAAGTGTGGGTAAATAGCGAAGCTGCCTGAATAATTGGCTTTCAGCTCGAAAGTCGAAGTATTATTAGAACGTCGAGGATTGAGAAATATTTCGCATAAATCTTTGGAGACGTCCACATTTCGACAGATCTCTTATATTTCTCTTACTTCTCAACCGTCTGTTATGCAGATAAAAATATAAATATGGCTTGTCTTAGAGCGGGGCGGGCGACTCAGTAAACTTATAAATCTCAGCGATCTTCTCGAATAAATCTTTCTTAGAATTGGTAGCTGAGGCTCGGTCTTTTCAAAACGCCTTTCATGTTTAATTCAGATTGGATATTTTCTTTACGAGGAAAGTTGGGCGCGTGACTTGAAAATGTATCCTTCGATTATTACCTTTATTGACACGAAGTACACAAACATGAATAAAATCAGACTGTTAGGAGACGAATCGTCCGATTTCCTGCTGAAGTAGTCGAGTTTATGAAGTCGGGCAATTAAGATTTATGCACCGACTCCGTGCCAAAGTGCCCCACATAAAAATCCACTGCTATGTTTTATATTAACACAAAATTACCGAACTGCTTTATTGCCGTGCTCGTTTGCGAAGGTAGAACAAACAACGTCGCATTTATATTGGGGAAACGTTTCCTGTGTGGTAAATATTAAATTTGATCATTGATTTTATGGAAAACAGTCGAATGCTCCATTCGTTATTGGAATACAGATGCTTAATCAATTATGATAAAACTTGCAAAGTTGCAGGGCTTCCAACCACTAATTCGCATAAATTAATGTCAACGTGATTGCCCAAATTTCATTTTTATTCAGCAAAATTACCACGTCATTGTTTTTACCAGTCCCGCTCTTTCAAATGGTAATTCCTCCTTCAACTTGTTCTTTTGCGCGCTTGATCCTTGAATAAATTTATATCCACCAACTGATCGTTGGTGTCTCTAGCGTGTTTTAATGGAAATCGTATTTGTTTTTGGCTAAAATCTATTTAAAGCACTTGTTTAAATATTGTGCCAGTGTTGGGGCGGTATAAACGCATGTTTTGCTGGCAAATATTTATAAAATCTGAACGAATAAACGACGAGAGGGCTTGCGAAAACAAACGTCCATTAATTCGCTCCAGTCTGTGAGCTTTTAAAAGCCCCGTTCAAGGTAACTTGCAAGTCAAGCTTTACAGCGCTGTGACGAGTAGAAAACAGGTCTGAAGCTTCAGTGGAAATGTGTGTTATCAGTGAGCAGAACGCGAGAAATCGATGAGCGGCAAAATCCTCCTCATCTAACGGCCGCTGCGGCTTAACAAAAACCTCCTCTCCAGGGTTGGGCAACCGCGACGCAATTAATTTGGTCTTAGGTCCATTCCAAAGCACCACATCGGTCGTCCAGTTTAGTTACTCCCGACGTTAGCTTTGGCCACGACTTTTTATGTTGGTGGACGTGGCGTGCAGATTTTTCCCGATTCATCCGAGTCGAGATGTTAATTTCCAAAATATAAAATCGGTTCGTTAGCGGACACGGAGGCGGCGCTAACTTTTTTACTTAATTACTCAAATCTACATTTTAAATAGAGTTATTAATTTTATTATCCGCTAATGCGATAAGACGCGGAATTCGGTGAGTTTTGTGTTTATTATAAATATTCGTGCGGAGGCGACAGTTTAAAGAAAAAGCAAAGGGGTAAGCCACAGACTCATTAATATTCATATTGTGGGCCAGTCTAATGAATCATTCAAGCGGCCGTCAAGTACACAATATAAATTTCAATTTAGTGACTCCACGACAAAATTTATTGTGAGTCTTTTGATATTGGTTTTATATTGGGTTTATGTTGATGAGCACCGGGAGGGCGAGAATTTATGGGGAGGGCTAAGGTAACATGGCTTTTTGCCCTGCTCCCGCCGAATAACTTTCTCAATATATTTCTTCGGCTCTTACATATACAATATCCTCCAAATTTCGGCTTTAAGCAACGACACGACGGGAAATAAACTCACAATCGCCGAACGATTTCTTTGTTCGCCCAAAAGATCCGCCGCTTTGTTACTATGAGTGTGTAGGCCACATGTCACATTTCAATAATTTGCTCAAAATATACTTTTTCTACTTGGCGTCATAACAAAGCTGTTAAAGCACTCAATAGAGTGCTTTAATAGCTCTTTGTGTTTCGTAATTAAACTAGTGTAATTTTGTTTTTCTAGGGTGGTATGTAAAAACGTCAAAATAAACACCAATACGAAATGTTACAATATTTTTCATTTAAATTAGCTTTCTCTAATTATTATAACCATTAATCGTTACGTTGGATGTGTCTTGAGCATTTAAATTAATCCCAGGTAGGTTGCTTGCCACAATATTTTGCTAAAAATTATTTTCACCGCTAATTCTTCTGCGAAAATCGAAATTTTAATTTTGACAATTGTCAACCAACCCATGCAAAATTTCCCAAATTATAAAATTGCACATTTTTTATTAAAAGTTGCATGATAGATGCGAAGTAGAAAAAATAGTGTAAAAAACTAGGTTATTATGGCACTCGTCCTTTAAAAACTCTCGGCTTCGCCGGTCGTGCAATAACGTATCGCTTATGGGACTCGTTCTTTAATATACTGTTTTATATTTGTGTGTCGTAATGAGGCCAGAACGACACGCATTTGGAGTTTGTAATGAGCCTATACCGCGAGGGTTTTTTTACAATTAGGTCGTAGCAAATGATTATTATCATCATTATATTTAGCTTTATTAAAACTTAGAAATAAACAAAAATATACAACAGTCATCGTTTTGGATTTAGTGACATGACGCTGCCACCTTTCGACAAAGTCCCTAGACCACATTCCCCATTCTAATTACAATAATTATCCCACATTTCTCACAAATAGAAGAAATTGTAAATGGAACTCGTTTCATAAGACTTTTCTGCATTCTTCCTTTTACAAAAAAAACTAGAACTTCTGCGAGAAAAGAGTGTCTTATAAAACTAATCCTTTAATATACTGTATTTTATTTTCTTGTCGAACGACACGTATTGAGCCCAATATAGTGAGGGTTTTTTTTGTTTTACGGTTGGCAACACAAAATATCAAATGTGAAATGTCAGTGTCACTCATTCTTTGTTAAAATGGTTAACCTAATCAAAGCCTGCAACACAACATTTTGAAACGTAGCGAATGAATTTTATCATTATTATTTCTAGTTTGATGGAAACTTAGGAAGGCGGCCATGTTGGATTTAGTGACATGACTCTGCCAACTTCGACAAAGTCTCTAGACTACGTTGCTTAGTCTAATTTCAATAGTTTTCTCAAGATTCGTGCAACTAGAAAAAATAGTGTAACTACCTCTTTTCATAAGACATTTCTGCACTTGTTCTTTTACTAAACTCGTACGAAAAAACATTGTATTATGAAACTAGTCCGTGAATATACTGTAATAAAGTACATGTGATTTCGTTAATAAAGTGGCACAATAATAAGAATTACAGGTATGATTTTTATTTGTACCCAAATACTTTCACATCCCATTGGGTTCAAACCCAAAATTATTTTCGTGTTTTGTTTCAGCGAAGGATTTGATCTTGTAAACACTGTAAATTTAAACTTGCTACTACTATTAACTGAAACTGTTCACTTGATGACATGCTTAAAACAAAACCGCCAGCTTTAGGTACAAGCTACAAAGCCCCGTGAAGCATTTGCTCTTTTGTTTTAAATAATTTCATAACAACACGACCGCAAACTTATTGTTTATTGAAGGGCTTTAGATTTTAATTATTAGTGAAACAAACTTTGGTATTTCTAGCAAATGAAGTTTCCATTCGAATCTATTTTTGTTTGTTTTAGCCGAAGTGCTTCAATGATAACTACAATTTTAGTGTTATCTAAACCGTAATAATAAACTTCAGCCAGTTCAGTTCATTGTAAGAAAAACACCAAAATTCAACTTCAAATGTTTTCTTTGATAATTAATTTTTAAAACAAACCGCGTTCATGCATTGTGTTTGTGCAGTTCCGCGTCGATATTACGGATTTTTCCGGCTCTTGGACGGGACACGATATTTCCCATGTCGCCGGGCTAATTTCCCCCGAAGCGGCGTCACCGGAACGAAGCACACCTGAAAACGAAGATAGGGCTTTCAGCCGGGGTCAGTGCAACAGGAAAATGGATTTTCTTGCATAGTTAACATTGTCGGAGGGATGGAAATGAGGCAATCAGCGTTCAGTGCACATCTCGATGAACCGTTAGCCGTTCGACCAACTTAAATTAAATTTACATCGCCCACCACACATCAATAATAATAATTCCCGTTCGGTAGTTGGTGAAACGTAAGGTCCCTATTGACATTCAATCGAAGCGATCTACAATCACAGGGCAATTTGGCGCATACATCTAAATAATGGTGGCGTTCGAATCTTATTAAACGCTTCGATTAACCCAAGTTCAACGAGCCAGCAGTGCACCCTTATTACGATTTGCAAATCAAACAGCGACTACGTGCCCATAACTAACACCCCAGCTATTACCCTCCTCTGGCAGCATCTGCTTTCGCACCCCGATAAGCAAAGACGGTTTGCGTCTTGGGTTTTTTTAAACTTTTTTCGATGGATAAGACGGCGTGACGGATGCCATTAAAATCCTTGGCCGGTTTTTTTCTTTCTAAGTGGCGTTTCTGCATGATTGCGCCGATTGTCGGACTAGGACATGGTTAAGTAAATGTTCGCTTTGCTCCAAAGAATTAACTTAACGAGGATATTTATAAAGCCTTATCGCTACTACACTTTAAACTGAATTTAGTACGTGGATGCCCTGTTGGGGGAGCAATCAGAGCCCGTTATCGCGTCTGACACCGAATTTACAAAAGTCGCTCTTCCATTAGATTAAGCTCGGCTTAATGCGGTCTTGTTTAATGCACTTTTATAACTCATTATCCGCTTCCTAAGTTGTAAGCTGATTTGCAACGATAATAGCTGTCGATGTTCATAATCCACAAAGAGCCACTGAAACGGTCAACGTAAAATGCACTTTGCTTATATTAGTTGCGTGATTTTATTTGTTTGGTTCAAATTTTTGTGATAACCCGCTGTTTCAATACAAATATCTGGGCTAATTTTTTATATGTCATCGTATAAAGAGCAAATGAAAGTAATAACTATTTAGAGCTAGTTTATGGTCAGGTTTATGCGATATTTATGTACACATAAAACTGTGTTAATAATAGGTTTTTGAAAAACATGTTCTCACTCAATATAAGGTGCATAAAATTTATGAAATCAAAATACTCGACGGATTTAATAAATTTAATTTGAGATTTTTTTGTACGTTCAAAACGGTATTTTGTGCGAAAAGTTCGAGCTTGCATAATAAAAAATTTTTTTTTATGTTAAATTACCCTACTATTTTATTATAATAATATTGCTATATTGCTGAAGTACATAAACTGGCTCCACTGAGACTGTTTATTGAAGTAGTTTAGAAAATGGATTAAGTAAAAATGTTAAGAGCACATATTTTCATAGACAACCCATTTGCAGTTTAGAGCGCTCCGGAGCACGTGTATATTATTGTCGAATTGTACACAATTCCATCTAAAATAAGTACAGATGTACAAAAATACAAAAATTCATCTTACATAATCAATTAATTAATAATACTGTACTATCGATTGACAAAAAAACACTCTACGCATTTTAAGCGAATTATGAATATACATTCTCTCCAGACTTATTTATTTAAAATTAACAACAAATCATGTAATTATATCTATAATTTGTATATAAATCACGTTTGCTCAAATTGTTGCGCCTGATTTTTTTGGAAAAAAAAATATTAATTTTGAAATTTTAAACGATAATTTCAGTTTTTTTTACCGGTAAGAGCGGGATTTCGAAAACAATCACAAATCGTACAGTGGAAACCTTTTTTTATTCCGATAGTTAGGAGTTAGGAGTAATTAGGTAGTGGTCGGGTGCGCTCTTAATAACTGTTACCTAAATACAATGAAATGAAATTGTTTCTCTGTTGACTATTATTTTATACCCCAATTAAAAAAGAAAAATTTCCAAATTTTGGAACAATTAAATCTCTGATTTCACGAATTCAATTTTCGCTTTATGAATACTAAAGCGGTTGTGTACAATTTGTTATTATTTGTTGTTATTGTTCATTGAGTTGTTGCGATTTATTGATAACTGTAGATGTTGAAGTTAACCGGGAAAAGAAATAATATCGGTACATTATTATTATTTTTGACGATTTCTGTTTATAGACTACAACATAAATAAAAATTAAAACAGGGTGGTAATATTTGTAATCCACTCTCGTGCAGATTTCTTTAAAAGAGGAAGTAATGAACAGATCTAGTGAAAATTTATTTTGGGTTGTGAATTCTAGTTTTACGACGAAATTTAAAACTTCTGTAGAACTTGTCATGAAATTAAATTAATACGACATAACTTTTATTGCAGCGAATAAAATTGAGGTTAGCATTAACAACATTGTGAAATTTATTGTTGTGCAGAATCAACTAAACGAATTGGTTTGAGGATTAAACGCATATTTTCAAAACTTCATAAAATTTATTGCACCATGTTACTCACCATTCACTTTTACGGTGTTTTTACCGGATCCAAACGGGATTTGTTCGAAAACAATTGATTTAAACTGAATTCAGAAGAATCATTTCATTTATGAATTTTTACCAGCACCAACTTTGGTGTCAGTTAATATTTACATATTTGACAGTTTAAAGTTGGCAGACAGCTAGTTTAACATTAGGTATTGTCTTGAGGTTTGTACCATACATATTTTGGAGTTGCAAAATGCAGAATTGGGTTTGCTACTTAGGGTGGGAATCGCGCTCGATGATTTCCCACCAAATGACAATTGATTAAATCGAGTAGAGTTTGCGAGGTGGTGAGGAAGTTGTGCCCAATTTGCACACAACCCAACTCCTCGGAGATGAATTAATCCGGCAATTCCGAGATCACCTGTCACGTTCTTCAGCATCCATCATTTTTAATTGTCACATGAAGTGCAGTGTGCATTAACCGAATCATGCAGTGAGGCAGTGCGTGTCCGATAGCCGTTTTGGCTAACGGTGATTGGCAGTTAACCCACATTGTCGTCAATAAACGAGTCTCTGCATTGTCAACAGGCACCATCACGATTGATTGCACTATTCCGACGCCGGAATATATCATTAAAAATGTAATTAACTACTTCGGTCCGGTTCCATTGTGTTCTGTTTGGAAATAAGCTATTTGTTCGGCCGGGACGGGCTTTTTGTCAATTCCAATAATTATTTAAACCGATATCGAGGCGCTTTCATAAAATGCACAAAGCAAAACATCTAATTATGTTTGGATTACGTTCGATCGGCGCTGTTTGGCCAGCTAATTGCCGATTCGACTATCGGATAAATAAATCGATGCTTGATGTTGAGGACATTTTAGTAGTATGTTTTGCATAAAACCGAATCAACTAGGATTATAATAAAATTTAAAAAAAACAAATTTCTTATCGATCCAGCGTAAATTCCTAACATTTCAAACAACTGTACAGTTTATAATGATATCAACATAACAATCGTAATAAAGACGTTAAAATTTGACTTTTTTACTTGCCCGGCGCATCCACCAAAGTGTATTTGTTTAGTAAAAGCTAAAAATGTATGAAGATAAAAGACTATAAGATAAATAAATAGATGCCTTATGTTGAACAGCTTTTAGTAATCTGCTTAGCATGAGTCCGAATCAACTAGGATTATAATAAAATATAAAGAATTCGAATTTTTTATCGATCCAGCGGAAATTTCTAACACGTCAAACAACTATGCCGTTTATAATGATGACAACATAGAAGACGTAATATAAATGTTAAAATTTGACAATGTTTTTTCTTGCCCGGCGCATCAAAAAACTAAGGTAATTGGTTTAGTAGAAGCAAAATAATTTTTTAATATATAAGACTATTTGATAAATAAATTGATGCTTGACGTGGAGGACATTTTAGTAGTTTGCCTTGCATAAAATCTAATTAACTAGGATCATAATAAAATTTTAAAAAATCGATGTTTTAATGTTCCAGCGGAAATTCCAAACATTTCAAAAGACTGTACAGTTTATAATTATGACAACATAGCAAACATAATAAAAATTTTAAAATTGGACTATTTCATTTTATTTTTTATTCCCTGCGCATCCACCAAACTGTCTTGATTTAATATAATTTATAAAGATATAAAACTATCGGATATATAAATCGTTGCTTGATGTTGAGAACATTTTAGTTAGTCTGCTTTGCATAAAACCGAATTAACTAGGATCATAATAAAATTTTAAAACATCGATGTTTTATTGATCCAGCGGAATTTCCAAACATTTCAATCAACTGTACAATTTATAATAATGACAACATAGCAAACATTAATAAAATTCTAAAAATTGGACTATTTTATTTTATTTTTTATTCCCTGCGCATCCACCAACCAACAACTAAGTGTATTGGTTTAATAGAAGAAATATAATTTATGAAGATATAAAACTATCGTATATGTAAATCGATGCTTAATGTTGATAACATGTTAGTAGTCTGCTATGCATAAAACCGAATCAAATAGGATCATAATAAAATTAGCAAATTAAAATGTTAAAATTTAACATTTTTTTTCCTGCGCATTCACCAAACTAAATGTATTGGTTTAGTAGAAACAAAATAATTTATGAATATATAAGACTATCAGATAAACAAACCAATGCTTGATGTTGAGGACATTTTAGTAGTCTGCTTTGCAAAAACCGGATCAACTAGGATTACAATAAAATTTTAAAAATACGGAAATTTCGAGTTCAGCGGAAATTCTGAACGTTTGAAACACCTGTGCAGTTTATAATGATGACAACATAGCAAACGTAATAAAAATATTAAAATTTGACTAAAATTTGTTTTCTTGCCCGGCGCATCCACCAAACTAAGAGTATTGGTTTTATAGAAGCAAAATAATTTATGAAGATATAAAACCATCGGATGAGTAAATATGTTGATGCGTAATGTTGAGGCCATTTTAATAGTCTGTTTTACTTAAAACCCAAATAATTACGATTCTAATAAAACTTAAAAAATTTTACAATTGTTACTGATCTAGCGAAAATTCTAAACATTTCAATCAACTGTCCAGTTTATACATAATAATGACAACATAGCAATTAGCAATAAAATTATTAAAACTTGACAAAAATTTGTTTTTCTTGCCCGGCGCCTCCGCCAAACTAAGAGTGTTGGTTTAGTTGAAGCAAAATAATTTATGAAGACGCGTTTGGCCGTCAAATCATTCTGTGAAAATTTAAAAAATATTGGTTGAGTGCTGTAGGACGGTTTGTGTTTTATGTAAATCGGTATAGTTGCATAAATTTCGCGGGTATTGCATAACTCGTTTTCGCGCCCAACAATAGCAGACAACTCCATTTTCGCCGCTTCCATCGGGGAAGAATGCGCGAATTGTTTTCAATATTTGCTCTTAAAATATTCGCCGTATTTGCATTTGCACGAAGCAATAACGGCGATTTGTGCAAACAACCGCAAGGAAATGAAAAATGGATTTCCGTGTGTGCTCCAGTTTATTTTTATCAAGGCGATTCTACAACTAATATTAAAATGAAATTTGCTTTATCACATTTGCCTTTATTGCCGGCCGTTATCTCGCGCTGGCTTTTACTGCAGCCAAAGTATCGGTTGGGGAAAAGTGTTTTGAATGTAAATTCGGCTACAAAAATGCGACATAATTTTCCCCAATTATCTCGGTGTTCCCGGCATTTTCCCCGCGGAAATAATTATACTGATTACAAAAATGACGTAACGCCAAATTGATATACGAAACGCGAAATCGATTCGAACTGTTGCTTGGTTTCTGCCGCATCGCGAGATGAAAATTCGCTTCTGTCGTGCGTGCCAGACTTTTTGTTATGACGCAAGTGAAAGCTATCAGATTAAGGCCGAATCGGGGGTAGTTTAGTATTCCATTCGTGCAGATAAATAGGAAGAGAAACTCATAATGGAGGGCTTGGTGGCAATTAATGGGCCGTCCATGATTAAAGCAGATTCAAACACATGGTGCGGAGTTCCCATATTGTAGCTTAAAAGCTTCCAAGTCCAAGTCTTGGGGTCAACTAATGGATCTACAACCGCACGATTTAAACAGATAGTCACCCCTACGTGCTTTCCGCTGGATTTCTGCATTTGATTCCGCTAATTGGTTGCGGCAGACCAAAAAAGCCCCCATAAATAAGCACAGATTCGCGCAAATCGCATTTGAATACATTACGTTCGCAGTAATTTCAAATTCGCAACATCCTGATTGCATTCGCCAAACTGACTTCCTGCCGCAAACTTTTAAGAATATTTTATAATTAATGCCGAGCGGCGTGCAGGTTATTGAAGTTCTGCTGATATTTTTCGAGCTTTGCTACGTCAGTTGTTGCTTCCGGCCTTACAAGTAATACAGCTAACTTTAGAAATATAAAGTTGGTGGAGTTTTCGCTTTGCTTCAAGGTGTCGTCTATATATGGAGCAAATATAAACTTCTTGCTAACTAAATTTCGAATTCTATTCACTTGCCACGACACTGTATTTCGGGGGATCGCGGTCGGAAAGATAATTCGGCACAACTTTTACCGCACGAAACAACTCTTTATCAAGCAGCAGCACTCCCTAAAACGGGAATTTTAAAAACGTTTGGGCAGATTCTCGTGGCCCACGCAACCGAAACGCAATTTACTAATTACACGTTAATCCGTATTGAAATTTCATTATTCTAAGGCAATTACGAGGCACACACAGCTCACCCCGCTCTGTTGATATTCAGATTTGGCTCATTATATAATTACTCGTGGTGTTTGTTAAGGATTTGACACGTCACGACTCTAAATCCATTTTACATGGTTTGCTCTCACGAATCTTTAATCCCATGTGACGTACAACGCAAATCCGACAAAAATTAGATGTTTAACTTGAGCGGAATGTAATTCATGAACCTGTTTACCTAACACTGACAACTTTGCTTGTTCCAAGAGGAAAAGTTACGAAATAACCACAAACCTGGTTGTACTAAAGTGCGAACTCCAGTCGAGAGATTTTGAGCTTCGTTTGCATAAACTAACATTCTTTCTTTCAGAACTGTTAGATCATTCTCTTTCGGAGTGCAAACTGTAAGTGAAACACGGCAAGGAAGTCATGAAAGTCACGCACTTGCTTGTAAACCGGAAACAAACCGATCCTTGTCTTTTCCGGTTGCTGGTTAGGTCCTAAACACTATTTCTTAAGCGCCGCATTTTAATTAAACCGAACGGAGGCAACCGGCGTTCTAATGGCTAATCAGTTTCCGATCTGGTCCTGACATTCCGTGCATTTGGCTAATGACGAAAAGGTTGGCGTCACTATCAAGATAAAAGGACAAACGAGTAAAAAATAGAGGACGTTTTTTAAACTCGGCGCAGCCTCATTAATCAAACGGAGCTTATGAATATCTTCGTTTGAGCAGAGTTTTTTCGTTAGAGCGGATTTTTTAGTCGTATTTGTCAACTTGTTTTTAGTTGGCAATTAAAATGGTGTCTGGCGTAAAAGCGGCGTCTGAAAGAATCAACAAAAATTTCGCGTAAAAATTGTCGAGCGATCATACATCAAAGAGAAGCGCGCGCTATTCTTTGTACCGAAACAACGTTTCAAGTATTAAGTTACGTGTCCGCGAGTTTCCATAACGAACCAACTAAAATGTAATTAGAAATAATTAATATTCACAACCTACCTGTTCGATGCTCGTATATCTTCGCGGAATACAAGGAGGCGGCAGTTATTTTATTATCATCGAGGACGTGGAGCGGAAGTTATAATTTTCCTGCGTCTGCCGCCTATTGTGTATCGCAGGAATCACATTTAATTTAATTTCTTGGGGCTTAAAACGCAGATTTAGTGCCGAATCAAATTTAATTAACATACACTTTGCCGGCAAAAGAATGTTTTACGAGTGCCGGTGGTGAGGTCGCGATCCAACATTTTGTTTTGGAGTAAACTGGTCATAATAAATTTAGTAACCATCGCGCTCCACCTATTCGCATTGAATATTTCATCCGCGGCTTTTCTCCAACCGTAAATTTATCCCTTTGCAAATTTGATGCAGTTTCGAACATTGCAGAGGCACAAAGTTCAGCGACTAAAAACAAACACCGTTAACTAGTCGTCGTACTTACAACGCGCTAATTACGACATAATACACGTACAAACATACAGTCTACCGGATAATTCCCCAGACGTGATGAAAAAATTTCACAATAAACACGGATTCGGGTTTTGCAGCTTGACAATCCTAACAACGGAAAAGAAGCAAAGAGACGCGGGTTTAGCGAGTAAAATGAGCGACTTTGTTTCAGGTTGAGGAATTTTATGCACCTTTCCTAAACACATACGACTTACGTGACTTTCCTGATACTCGTATTAGGTTTGTTTGATAAGGAAGCTTCATTTCGCCTTTATATGAGCGGTATGAATTACTAAATCTGGATTTTATACTAAAGGTTACGTTTCCTAGCAGGAATGTGGAAAATTCGTCGTTTTCCTTGCGGATTGCTACACTAAGCTCACCTATATCTATACGTTATAAGTAAACGGCGACTTTACACAGGTATATCTGCATTAGGTAATCGTTTGAGCAAATTCCTAGAATTCTGGAATTGCGCTCCGAGGTGCCGTATTAATACATTTTACGATGCGGAAACCTTATTCGTAATTATTAAACGGTATAATTCTAATTTAACAGTGTGTTGGATATTACAATTATGAAAGTTCCGGATTATGAGGCGCGTAAACAAGTTTATCTACGACCACTAATGAAAATTCAACTTAACATACGGAGTGTAGACCATGAATGGACCTCATTACGTAACACGTTACGTAATGGGAAACAAGACGTTTGTCTTTTAAAATGGCGAATTATGTGAATACCTATTTCATGTTAGCTATAATATATTTGTATTTAACATCGTGTTCTTTTGAGCGTTCCGTTTTTCCATGTAAACAATTAATCACTACTATTGCTAAATAATTCAATCAACAATCGTCATAATTAAATCTATAGCAGTTAGTCCCCGGGCTAATAATTCGCATCACAATCATGTATATTTTTCCGCTTTACAGCTTGGAATGCGCATGGTGAGATGTTAGTTAAACATATTGTCAATAGATGGCGCTATGCCTAAAATACGTTTTTTAGTTAAGCAAATTGTCAATAGATGAAAGTATGACTGTTTTAATAATTTTAAAAGAAACATTAAGACTGGAAATTTTTTGTTTATTTTCTTTATAAGCGATAAAGGTAATCTTTAAAATGATGCCTCAAGTATGGGTTTTGATGAAGTATTAAGGGAGATATGGCGTAAAGTATGTACCGACAAAAACAAATTGGAAAAATAGTATGTGGAGATAAATAAAAATGGGTCTGTTCCGTACAGGCTCCCTACACCGTTTATCCGATTGCCATTTTAAAAGTTGTGAAATTTTGGAAGTTGTTGTATACGTGCCTGGGAGTTTTTGTATGAAATAATTATGTTTTAATTTTTTTTAATTGTCAATGAAACTTTTAAAACAATATTAGTTGCAACCACAAAATAGCATGATTCAAATTTATATATTTTATCAAAATTAGATATACTCTCGAACATTATCATTAGTTGAAAAATTTTAAACCACCACTTATTCACGCGATTGTTCATAATATTGTCAATCTTTATTTAAACATGATTTAATTACAAGTAGATACACCTCTATTTTGATGAAAATTCTATTCGGTCGGATATCACTTGAAGCTCTTTAAAACACAATTTATGCCTTATAAAGGTATTAAAAAAATATTTAATATTAAGCAATATTTAAAAAAAATTGTAATTTACATAAAACTATTCGAAATATTTTGATAAAATAAATAAATTTGAATAATGCTATATTTTGTTGGCAACTACAAGTAATAATTTTTTGTAAAATTTTGGTGACACCCATTTGAAAGTATTCTAAATTCCATGAGTGGTCAGATTGAAGAAAAAAACTTGTAAAATTTTTTATTTTTGGCTATTATTAAAAAAATCATGATTTTGACATTTGTCTGTCATTAATGTTATTTTATGTTTAGCGCTAGCCTATAAATAATTATCCAACTATGTTCCAAACCTTGTAACGTGGATACCTAATAAGAAAGGATTTGAAAGAATAAAACAATTAAGAAGGTGCAAGGGTGTACATTTTTTATGGAAAAAATTGATAACTTTGGAAAAATTTGAAACTTGGGACAAATTATATACAAAAGAACGTCATTACGCAATAATTCAAATTTTTTAATGACAGGTGCACAAATGTATCAGTAGTATTTGGTTTTTATTTTTGAAAAAAAATTATTTTAGCGTAGAATAGTAAATAAAATTATTCGGATTGATTATACTTATTTTTATGCAAATTCAACTTTTAACTAACGGGGTCGTTAGTTAAAGTCGCGGCAAATCAGCAAAATGAAAAAATAAATTAAAGGCAGAGCAAAGTCTGCGGGGCCAGCTAGTAGAGAATAAAATAGAATTAATTAAACACGTGAGTATCTATCAATTATTGGCCTAACAGTTAGCAATTATGATAAAAATTTACGTATTTGTTAATAACAACTGCCAAAAAAATTGACAAATGTCAAACAAATATTTTTTCTTTCAGGATTTTTTTATGTTTCACATTGTGGTCGTAGATAAAGTGTATTACGTATCGTGTGTTGCAAGGAAATTACACATTCATCGCGTTACTTTAAGTAAATTTCGCGATTCGTGTGTAATTGGCTTATTACAACACGTGATACGTAATACACTTTTACCGCTATGGTGGAGCTATTACAGGTGTTCAGCGCTGAAAATCAGCGGAAGTTGTGATTGGATCTCTCAAATAATTCTCGTAAATTTTTCGTGTCTTAATAAAGCAAAGTCGTGGAACGACTTGTATTCATTAGAGCGGGTTTATTTTGTTGTTCTCCACCTGACTGACTCTTTCATTTATCCCGTGTGCCAACGCGGCTTGGAAATTTTATCTGTGTAGGTTTCCAAGGGTCGTTGAAGCTATCACAATATATAATACCTGGATGCGTTGGTCTTAAGTCTGTGTGCTTGTGTAAAATCATCCAACAAAGGGTGCATTACCCTTGAACATCCCAACAGATCGAAGACGCTCAAGTCGCAAGCTTCAAGATTAGCACGCGTCACTTTGATGTTGTTTCCGCACTCGACATTATAACAATCGATCGAGACCACAGTCCTCTTGGTTAGTAACGATCAAGTTGGAAAGTCCTCAGATAATTTGGCATATGTTAAATATTCGCAAATATTTCACAACGGAAAAATTTCATTCCTTGGGGTAATATGTTTAATGGAATTTCCTTTAATGCATAACGTCACGCACGGCTTAGACGTGAAACAATTTGCTTTAAAGTTAAGTTATGGGGGTTGCGGTGACCGAAGCGAAGGCCACAAGGGTGCGTGTACGCACTTTATGTATTATGCGCCTAATCGCAAAAGAAAGCGACAAAAAATTTCTTTTTCCACGTATAAATTCCATGCTAAGCTCGACCGCTTTATATGTTTGTTATGTCGTGGCGAAAACCAAACCTAAATTTCCACAATCAATTCCAAGTCGAATTGCACTTTTTCCGCTCCCGAAACTGGGAATTTATGTGACTTTTTGTCGTATGTTGTTAGCGTCGAACTAGACGAATCAAATAAAATGCAACGACAAGTTAAAACAGCGGGCCATAAAATAGCGAGGATGGGATGTGAAAAGCGTTTACACTTTGGGTACGTAGATGCGGATAGGGGTGGATTTTATAAGATAAATCATTTTCTCGGCGGCGACAGAGCGTAGCGAGGATACCGTCTCTAAAAACTAATGCCTCATCTTCTAGACAGCGCCATCTATCTAGTGCCACTGCTAGATATGTTTGTAATGGAAAGCGGATTCCCCAAGCCCCATATTGATTATTTTCAAAATTTGACCCACATTTTTCAAACCCAACATCCGACAGTGTTGGACCGCCCACGTCACAACCTTCAATCGAGTTACTTGACCGTTAACCCGACATCCAGAAATTAAGCTCGATTTAATTACGCCGCTCTAAAACCTTCAATCTTCTAAGCGCATTTGTTCGCGTTTTGGAACAAATTCCGAAATTGAGATGTGAACTCAATGTGAGAGAAACTGTACATAGTATTTCATATTTACATTAGAAATGAAACTGAATATTTTGTTCCTCATAACCACTCTAATTAATGGACTAGCTAAGAGGTCAAACTCAACTTGTGCGAAATAATTATGTGTATTTAGTTTGATAATTGCGGACGCAACACTAACAAAATATATCTAATAAAAATGATGGGAATTGTACACGTTTTAATGCTTTTTAATTAAATGGCAGTTTTAATTAAATAAATGTATTCATCAAGTAAATGTTGCTGCATAGGTGAAGACAAATTAATTTTGTAATCTTTGTACTGAAAGCGTTTCCATTTCTTGAGCTGGAAAATTAAGCAAAGCTTTAGAATCTCAGAGAGGAACTACACAATAGACCAAAACTAAAATTAAATTTCATGATGCAATTCATACATAGAGAGCATAATTAGAAGATGTGCCGTCGAAAACAATATTTCTTAATAAAGCAAAGTCCTTATCTAAGCTGCAGGGCCTTCGACCTTAAAGTGCATGATACAGTGCTTTTAAGCGTGAATGCAACCTCCGTCTGCAGATTTTCTATTAAAACCTGGTTTGGCACCCTCTACTCTTGCTTGTTTTTCTTTGCTCTTCGACATTTTACGGATGTGCGAGTTCGGAATTGTTAAACGTCACGTAGATCCCTGCGGTTTCGAAAATCTATAAATTGGTCCACTTGATTCGGCTTGACATCTGAGTAAATTTCCAACGAATGTCCTTCGGTGAATAAAATATAAGGCCACTTTAAGTCCTGCAGTTCAATCACTGTCCGCCAGGCTACGAGAAATCTAGCTATAAGGACGTGACTGGATTATCCAGGCTGACACAAAGGACACCTCGTGAAGACGCCAAAACTCTCCGGGATTTCAATTCAACATTCACGGAGCCAAAGCGATACAAATCCCGCCAGCAAAAAAGCAATTGTTCTTCGAGGTTGCATGTCCGCGGAATATTGATGCGTTTCGTTCCGAATTCAGAAAGTCAAGTAATGAAAGGTCAGGTGAATTATTTAGAAGAGGACGCGATCGAAATGGCGCGGATTGTTTCTGTTGCGACTTTTTCGCTTAAAGGCTGCTTTAATAAAACATGGCTCCAGCCGGCAATTTCCGCCGAATTTTGGGATTATGTATGCCCGCGTGCGTCAATCCCGACCAAATAAAAGACTACATGCATGCAATCATATCAAAATCGGTCTTGTGTTTGCGTCGAGTCTCCCTGGACGCTGCAAAAATATATAATCTTGTTTCTACCCAGAATCAGCGCCGACGGAAAAGGATTTGCGCTTCCATAAAGCGCTGTTTTTGTCCTTTAGACAAACTGCTTTATTTCAGTTTTAAATCACCAAACAAATCGCAGGTTGAAAATAATGAAATAAACCTAACACAAGTCGAACAAAACGTTCACTAATAATTTTTATATCTCTATTTAGGTTTATATTTTTAAAATGAAATTTATCACAAGCTGTCGTGGAAAGAGCAATTAGGAGTTAATTCACTCGACTCCTTTTGTTTGATAACGCCCGGAAAGGCGAACCGCTTGAATAGTGGAGATATAAGAAACGTTTTATACTTTTTCGACCACAATGAATGGATTTATTCCGGCAGAGTAGAAAATAGCTTAGACCCAAGTTGACTGTATAGGACGGTCGTCCCTTCGGGTAAGTTTTATACTTATGGGCCTAGAAGGTAACTCCTGTGGGTGTATTTGAGACGGCTCGTGAAATCGAGAGGCTGACAAATTGAAATGGGCATGTGACATCCCTTCCGTCGAAACTGCGGCCATACACACCTTTATCCGAGCCCTTTATATATCTAAAACTCAGTTTGAATGTACAAGCGTCCTCTATAAAATTTCCGATAAAAGTCGTCAGGATTGAGGAAAATTTTAATGCGGCAATAAAAATTCGCATACATTTAAAAACTTAAGCACGTTGCTTATGTCACCCGTAAAATTTTCCAGCTTCCCGAATTCATCTAGTTATAGGTGCATTAAAGCCGCAAATGAAATCCTCAGTCATCTGCGTAATAAACACGAGTTAAGCTCCAGGAGGTCACGACGTGAATGGCCATACTTTTATCCGACTCATGGAATTCTGAAATTACAACATCTTTCATTCCTGACCGTCGTTTTATGTGCCCTTTATAGTCGACAATTATTATACCCCGAGAGGCGGTGCTCCGTTTGAAAATAGCAGTCCACAAAGAAAGATGAAACCGGAGGATATTGTGATTCAACTTTAATGAGTTTGAATTGTTTATAAATATAATAGAATGCAAAATGTATCTTGGGTGTGATGTGTTTTCAACGCCCACCCCTGTCAGATCACCATGCGTTGAATTATATGTTAAATTGAGATTTTATGAATAACTCCTCTGGAAAAAATTCATGTAAATCACCACGTAATTAAGGAGAAACGGTCGACTGTTATGAGGAAAAATGGGAACGCTATTCGGCGAAAAAAAGTTTTATGGGCCAATTTGCTACGTGGTACGGCTTGATTGGAAATTTCTTGCCTCTTATCAATAGACCGATGCTATCTTGAAACTGACACGCACAGACGCGTTATCGACTCCCCACACTAACTCAATTTTAGAAATTTAATATATATTAGCTTCCTTAAAGTTAGACTTGAGTTGCATGTCACACCGACATTTATTAAAACTGAAAAACACAAAAAGCAAACAGCTGCTTGTATTTTACGGCAGAACGACAACAAGTGTACGTTTATTTCTTTTATGGCACTCCAACAATGAGGATATAATTATAAAATGCGGTACAAAGGATATTAAACAATCTTTGAGTTTAAATATTGTCACGCTATATTTCGTTTTTTTCTTCTTACAATGTATAATGTACTGGGACACTTTATCTTTGATTTAGTGCAGTTTTAGCGCCAACTCCTCCATAAATTTATAACGGTCATACTTTATTTATAATTTAAAGTTTGGAGCCAAAGAATGGAGGCGGGATTATTGTTGCAAGTTAATAAATTTAAGGCCAATGTCATTTTGGTCGCATAAAAGCGAACAAAAACAGTAAGTTGTTAGTATTTTGAAAACTCTGTCTCTTAAAGAGACTGTAAACAAGCGAGTTGATTAAACAAACTTCACACTTCTTATTCCGTAACGACAGATAATAATTACAATAATTATAAATAAATACAAATTATTATGAAATAATTATGCGGATGTTTTTGTTACCTAGTTTTACCCCTATTATGATTCCAACATTATTTCATTAAAAATATTAATAAGCATAATAAAGAGAATTTAAAATAATAAAACCAACTTGCCCGGCGCATCCACCAATTTTGATTTTGTATAAAATTTGTTGGATGCGACGATTAAATTTATAACTGAAACTAGTTTATTATTCAGACGTGTTTCAGTTTTAGTAAAGATATCATTTGATAATTTAAGCACTAAATTCTCATACATGCATGAAAATGTTAAAAAGGAATATCCATAATTTAAGCACTTCAATAGGCTTTTGAATAGACGTCTGTGATACAATATTTCTGGTACATTTACCTTAGTTGGGTGCATGAAACAGTTGGCTTTACATCTTTGTTTTCTGTAAATTGCAGGCTATTGTGATATTCGAATTAATTTAAATGCCTTGTGTTGGGTAATATTAAGCTCAAACGCAGTTTTGTGCAACAACTAAACTTCTTACTCGAAGTTTTCAGCTTTTAAGTAATAAGATTTAGCTGAAGCACTCTCAACCGTCATATTAACAGCTTGGAAAACTTTTACAGCGTGCACTAATATAGTTGTTTTTAAGTTTAGGGTGCTGTATTTCTGGCAACTATTTAATTGCATGTTGACTGTTTGAGAACAACTTAACACGTGTGTGTGTTGGAATTGGAAGAGAAAAGGATTTAGGAGGAACTTTGCATGGCAGTTCATAAATAAGTAATCAGAGCTTAAGCATGTGGGCTTGCATAATTAAAAGCTGTAGATGTTGAACGTTGCAGGAGTAGTCTAGTGCAGTATTCAACAATGGAACATTTTCCTGGTTCCATCTCGCAAGTCTTGATATACGAATTTGCGCGTTGCTGTAGCATCGACCCACTTTTGCAACGATATTAACCGCATTGTCTTACTAATGGAAGACGAACAACAAAAACGCATTTGAAGCACCAGAAATTACGTAAGCGGCAATGTTAACTTATTAAACAGGATTAAAATTTAGTGTTTTAATTGCCATAAGTCGTCTAAATGAACATGCGCTGAGAGAGCTGCAATAAAATATTGTTTCGTAATAACTTTGCGTATTGATATTTATACATATTGTTAGAAGGCCCAAATTGATAGTTCAATGTTGAATTAACGTTTTTGCAAGTAATTACAAAATTATCGCTTTTCGATTCAGCAACTTCGTCGTTTTATAGCCGGTATCAGATCGGATGAAAAATAGTAGTTCCAGTATATCTGAGAAAGAATCAGAAAATAAAACAAACGATCCGATCTGATAAACACGCGAGCACCGGAGTCAAAAAATAAAAAAGCTTGAAAATAATTACATTAAACGAGCTCTCCCAGCTTCAAAACTAAACAAAAATTTAATTATCGTTTGAGATTTAAAAAACTTTTATCTTTTAGTATTGTCGAGTGGGATTCGTTTCAGGCAATTTCATCAAAATTGTGTTTCATGGAACAATTCAAGTATTAATAACCTGCTTCAGCGACGTTTGTAATTCACTCATTTTACTTTAATGGCATTCGTGATTTTGGCTGTTATAATTCGACGAATATGTAAATTTATATCCGTGTGTGGTTTTATCCCGTTCCTGCTGATCCTGATTTACATCGGTCTTACATGCGTTCGTACGAGACATCTAGACACGTGTAGGGAACGATTCCAAACAAAGTGGGAGTATTAGAAGATTGTGGTAGATTTGATGAGAGAAAACATACGTCTCTAGCTGAACATGTTGGAAGCTCGTACATGGGAAATTAGCAAATAAATTACGCCGCACGTAACGTGCAAACTTGCTATGTTGCACATGTCTCTGTTAAACATGTGAGCAACCCTTGCTAGACATGTTTGTTGCAAATTTGTATACTTCAGTTAACAATAAACCGCGCTTCTGGTGAGAGTTAATTACGAACGCATCGACGTTTTTGCCCTGTTGGCACTTCTAATTAATATCTATTAAAAGACGAGACCGATATCGAACCGCAAACTCACGGATACATATTTGAATAGTTGCAAAGTTTGCTTTATTTGCATCTAATTAGTGGTTTGTGTTTAGTTACAGCGGCTCTTGCGGGAGTCTCCGAAAGCTCCAAGTCGAGGTTTGTGGAGTCGGTGAAGCCGATCGTTCAGAGGCCCTATTTTGATGATGTGGGCCCCAGGAACGTCACCGCCGTCGTGGGTCAGTCTGCTTTACTCAACTGCCGAGTCAAACACCCAGGCGACAGAACGGTGAGTGAGGGCTTCTTTGTTGGAAGAAAACCGCCACGGAACAGTTGTCTTAGAATGTGACGACGTCTTGAACACAAAGAACTTCGGTTCAGCTCAAATCGAGCCGGGTTTATGACGGCCTTAAAATGCACACAATGCCAAATGACGCCACTTTTTTCAGTTCTACTTGGACATTTAATTCCAAAATCACCGGAAACTAGGAACCATGCAGTTTTTGTTGAATACGGCTTAGAAGAATTAGTAATGTAAAAATATTTTATTAGTCAGAAAGTTTCCATCTTTATGGATTGAGTTGAATTTGTATTTGAGTAATGTAAAACCTTTCTTAACTTCGAATGCATTTAACAATTAAACTATTCTATTAAATTTGTTCATAAATACAAGTGTAAATGACAAAAAATCTTCTCTGCGAGAATTGGTTATGTATATTCGTTAATAGCTTTGGTCGTTGTTGTTATTACTTCCGCATTTTTGTATGTTTCAAAAGACGGTAATTATCTTAGAACTTCAGTTTTACGGGTCCACACGCAAATTTTTTCGTCTTAAATAATGTTTCAAGTGAATCCTTAACAAAGCAAAAGAAACATTTTATTTCTTTATTTATTGGTTTTTATTGGCGTTTATCCTGTATAATTTTTCATCGTTTCTGATTGGTTGTATATCATTATTTTATTATTATATATTTTATTATTTTTATTATATTATATTCTCTATTGTACAAAAAAATAAATTATTTTTTTAAGTGTAAGTAGTAATTTTTTCTCTACTTCCCTTTATCAAAAATATTCCTATATTCCGTATGCATTTATTAAAAAATGTTTGTGTGTAGCGATTACGCCAACTGTGCCCTAAATTCCCCACGATATTTTTGAATGTTTTGCGTTTCTAATTAATTGTATTGTCTCTTAGTCTCGGATATAAACGGTTTTTTAACACGTTTAGTTACATTTTTATTATTATATAAGTTTAATATTGAGCAATAATTGAAAATAATTATAAATAATTACAAATTATGACAAAGTAATTCAAATCGGAAGGACCAGTTTTTTTCACCTTATTTTATATAATATTGTTAAAAAGTAAGCCGTTTAAAGTTATAATAAAAAATTCGGAACTGAATAATACATTAATCTATCCCGGCGCATCCACCAAATTTGTCGACAAATATTTATTCTACAAGTAGCTTTTCACCTCTTTTTTTTAACTTAATTTTTTTAACTGGCGTAAGACAGTAAAGGCTTTTATAAATATCTAAGCCTAAAATTTTGTAGTTTACAAATAACACTAAGTTGACATTGGTTAAATAAATTTATACATCGGCGCTATTTATATAAAATAATTATAAATAACTAAAAATCAGGACAAAGCAATCACGAGGATTAGCTTTTAACATCTTATTTTGTATTTAATTATAATAAAGAAAGTCGATTAAAGTAATTTAATAAAATTCAGAATAAATGCAACGTGATCAAGAATTACTGAATCTGTTGACAAAAATAAAAATTTGCAAAAAAATGGTATTTGGCACAATAAGATGACATTTAATGATCGCCTTTATTGTAAGAATACATTAAAATACTTATAATTAACTTCAAATCATAAAAAAGTAAAAGGATTAGTTTTTATCATCTTATTTTATATAATATTGTTTTAAAATAAGTTGTTTAAAATTATTAAGGAAAATTCGGAGCCGTATAATCTATAATATAATCTATATAATATATAATCTATCCCGGCGCATTCACCAAATCTGTACAAATATTTATTTTTTATGTTTGTCTCGTTTTTGAAATTTAATTTTTCAACTGGCGTACGACAATAAACGTTTTTATTAAAATGTAAACCTGAAATTGCGCAATTCACACTAAAGAACACGCTATTTGAATCTGTACGCAACAATAAAAAAAGTTAAAAAAACAATTCGCAATCTTTATATTTCCGGTTGTTAATTTTGACATTTCACAGTGACAACCTGTGATATTTACAGATAAATTTAAACTACAAGAGTTTATTTTTTGTCAATTTTTATTTTATGAAAATATTGTTTTATTTTGAACATGGCATTTTTATTGCAATGGCCTATTTGTGAACATTCTAAATATGTTCTAGTTTTAGCATATTGACGCCTGAATCAGGTTGCCAATCACAACATAAAACAATTCAATAAACTACCAACAGACTTAACCCTTCTTGATACCATTCTGTACATTACCTAATCTATCCCGGCGCATCCGCCAAAACTGTCGACAAATATTTATTTTACTTAATAGTTGGTTTCATGTTTTTAGTATTATTTAAATTAATTATTTGTTTATTAAAGCGTTTCTATCTGATACGTAGTATTTTCAATTTATAAATTCCACTCTTTCAACATGAAGATGTTAAACATAAGTTTTATCATTTCGCCTTGGAACAAAGCCAACTTTGTTTTATATTGGTTAATTATTCACTTTTATTTGGTCTCTTTGAGTTTATTTATTTTTCCATCATTTACTTAAGAAAGTCATAATTAGCTGAAATTGTAGAATTAACACTACAATTTACTAAAACATTTATTTAATTATTAACTTGTTTATCTTTAGAACTAGGTTTAAACTTTGGTGTAAAATCCTTTTTTAAAACAGTTTTTCGCTCATTCATTATCTCTCATCTTATCCTAGATTTTCTCTTAGTATTTTAAAAAATTGTTTGGTCTGCATGATGTGTGGTATTTTTCCACCCTGTTAAGGCATAATTTTCTTGGAGGTTACTGGCAGACGAGTGGATTAATCTGCTCCATGGCATGGAGTTAATTAAACGGGTCAAGTGGCACGATACACTAACAGGTAAAGAGGTTGTCAGAAAATTATCGGGACGTCGTAGTCTGGAGATGCCACCCTAAACTTCTGTGCCGAATCGCTTTTTTAATTTAAAATATCGCGTTACCGCTATATGAGAATTTTAATTTTGAAGGCGCGCTTATTAAGCTCGCGAGCTGTAGGCGGCTCGGAGCTTTGGGTATGATTCCGTGTTATTAACATGCTTGGCAGAGATTTGTTGAGGGTGTAGAGTGGGTTTTTGTGGATTCCATTAACACATCGTTTTCGCCGGCGCGCACCTGTAATATTTTTCAAAGTGAGAACAGGGTATTGAGAACGTCGGAAATATATAATACATTTTCCGGGGTATTTGCAGATAACATATTTCCCCCGAGTGTCGTTTGCCTTTGAACACAATGAGTACGGCGATGCACCGGCTGCAATTGGCATCTCAACATGGATGTATATTTTATCTGGAAATGTTCGGACTATAGCTCTCAAAGAGAACGCGTAGTTAAACTCGATCATTCTGTCCGAGGATGTAGCGCATATATAATTCAAACGGCAATGCCAAAAAGAAAAGCCACCTAAACAGCTCTCGTTTCGGCTTAAAATACATAAAGTGAAGTTCGTTCCATTAGCTCTTATTGCTGCTATAGTTGCTGCAGTTCGGGCATCTGGTTCTCTTGTGACGGATGGCTTGACCCACTTACAAATTCACTTGCATAAACTAAGAAACGTGCTTGCTACGCTCTTCCCCAATTTGGACAGGAGCGGATTAGTTAAAGGTCAATATAACTTTGTGGGATTATCGAGATTTAGTTCTCTCTCTCCCGTGGTCCTGAATCCTAATTTATCGCATGCTATCTGATTCCTTTATTGGGGTGTGAGGCGGATTGATGTTTGGTATATACCGGATTATATTGTCTAATTATGGCCATAACTGACACCGCATTCCGTAAACAACATCACAAGATAAACAGATGCAGCAATTTCCTACATGATTTGATAATTCAATTGTTTGTTTAAATACTAAAACCCTAGAATTTTTTGTACGAATTACTTGCTTATTATCTTATTATCTGCTTCGTTTTAGCAAAATTCATTTTTAAACAATCTGTCCTCTCAACTATTAAAAATGTTATTCATTAGTATAAAAGCGCAAATGATATATGCGCCGGGAATTATGCATAGTAATATTATGTGGCCCCAGTACCAATTTGCGTTTTAAAACAAACATTACACAAATGATTTTCACTATAAATCATTCATATTTTGGTTAATGATTCAGAACGCAGTGATGACATCAAAACTAAATAAAATTCGTCTCGTTTTGTTATGAACCATAAAAAATTGAAAAACATACTTTTAAATGGAGTTTAATAAAAAATATATTAAGCAAAAGCGGTTGAAAAGTTACTCTGGCATAATTTTTTGCAAAAGCCGAGGCTCGACTCATGGAATTATTTGCAAAGCTCAAAATTGAATCTGTCTAACTCCTGCAATAAAAAACAAATAGAAGCGTGTCCGCGACAGCTCCTCAATTGTTTTAGTAAAAGTCCTTCACGTTAATGAGTTGAAACCTCAGCGGGACCTAGGGGACATGTTTAAATTTGCACGTCTTAGTGAAAAAGCACGAACGACGATGGCATTTTATCGGAAGCAATTTACTGTAAGTATCATGCGCTAAGTTAAAACCACTCCAGAGCATAATCCGGATCAAGATCACGCAAAGACCTTGCAACCAAAATATCAGAAGCCAGTTTGGGCACAAGAAAAACACAAAAATATTTAGATTAGATCGGTATGGAAGCGCGAACCGAATCTCGTCTGCGGAAGCGTTTTAAGTCTAATTGAGTCAGTGGATTGGATTTCATGATTCGGCGGTTTCGTTAACGCTGAATTTCACAATAAGTAAACGTATGATGGAGTATTTTAATTAAAACGAGTACGGGTCTCGTAATTATGATTGGGTGTAATGGAATCGGGACAACTTAGATTAAGATTGAGGTTCTTGAAGTAAAAGTGCCTCTCGATGGTGCTTCATTTCCTGGATGGAAATATATATAATATTATGTCACAGCGTAGGCCGCAAACACATTCCCACAACCCCAAGTTTTCCCCAGTGCTGCTTTTTATACTTCACGGAGCATCCCTTGAATTAGCCCATCCTTTTTCCTATTAAAATATTCATGACCTATAACTTGTTGGCTGTTAGACATTACGTCGCAAACGCTTAGTATCGTAAATTCTGAAATGTTGCACGGACATTATCAACGGAAATCGTTGAGTCAAGGTGCAAATGATACAAAACTTTAATTAAGAAAACTTTAAGAGCTGAAATCTAGTCTTTGACGTTATTCAAAAGGTGCAAGACGAGACCAGTATTAAACCTTATTTAATTTCGCCCCGAGGCCAGATTTGTTAGAAATAACTTTGAAACCGAAACGAAGTCTTGCTGAAAGCGGATTGCACCAATATTAAGATGTAAAATATCGTTTTGCTCCATTTGAAAAGTGGTGTAGTAGAGGGAGAGATGCAAAAACAAATAGGTTGCAAATCGGGCATCAAGCATTATTAAAGCGAAAGATTGATGAAACATAAACCAATTTCAGACGGACGCCGCACATACACCCTGAAATATGAACTGAAACAGTATTAATGCAACTGCTGGAAAAATATTTGCCACAGCAGCACGGCTTGATTTATTACAGCCCGATTTAATAACTTCTAGGCTTTTGAGCAGGTTATAAATTCAGGTATTATTTGGGCTCGCAGCAAACCGGTTAAATTAGCATCTGATTTAAACATTTCGTTCCAATTAATTATGAAACGAGGAAAACGCTGTTTGGAGATGTTACGAAAGAATAATCTTTGTTAATGTATGAAATTCCACCGGAGGATTAGTGTTTTATGCAGCTGCTGCCGCAGGATAAGCTAAACAAGCGGAAAAATCGGATGCACGTGTGTCTTGTTGCAAGAAGAATGCAAGTTTGGAGTTTTATTTGATTAATCCAATTAAACCATTTCCAAGCACAAACTTTGTACTAGTTTATTTATTCGGGGAGTTCAACTGCGATGGTGCCCAGAGGCAGATACAGTTTTTTTTGCAATCCACCTTTCTACCTTGCATATAAACCATTCTGACAAAACAAAGGGCGAAATAACAAAAATTCCAATTATTCACCCCTAATGATAAAAATGCAAGAACTTCAGTAGTGGAATTCGACATTTAAAAAACCTAATCAGCATTTTGCATGGCTGCGATCGATCGGGGGTTTCTGATAAAATCGCATAATTCTTGATACCGTAACATATTCAACTAACACAAATAATATCTGAAAAATTACGAATATTTTGGAAAAAATTGCGTTATTGTGAAAATGCGGTTTCTTAGTATCCTTCCAGTGATTTGTTACAAAATTGACTTGTTCTGGTTGTTTTGAGCGGAACGTAATGACTTGTCATTATCGTTAGCAAATCAGGACTTTATTTTCGTTAATGACGACACGCTACACTTGTTTGAACAATAAGCTTTAATAAATAATGTAAAAATAATGAAGTGTTATTTAGTTTGGAAAGTCACAACCAAATGTCGCCATGTGTTTAATTTACATTGTTTGTTGTGTACACATTTAAAAAATATATTAAGGACTAGTTTCATCTTGTTTTCTCGTAGTGCAGAAATGTCTTATGAAACGAGTTCTTCATACAATGTTTTCTGTTTGCAAGAAATATGGAATAATAATTAAATTTATAACGCTAGAAGTAGAACTAGAAATAATGATGATAATATTTATTTGCTAGGTAGTTTACTGCTACTCTCTACTAGAAAAACTAAATTACGTTGTTAACGCATTCAATTGAGTACTTTAACAGCTTCGTTATAGACACGAGGTGAAAAAAATATAATAAGAGACGCGCTTATTTCAAACTTAGCTTTTCATTTTTGTTGCTCACAAAATGTACTCGTTTGCGATGTAATGACTCTGTGACTTTATTGCTAGTTATCTCAATATATTATTATTGCTGGAACGCTAGAATTGTTTAAATAAATTGTAAAATTAATGGAGCGTTACATAGATTGATGTTGAAGTCACAACTGGTTAGAGTCGTAACATCAGCAAAGTCGTTACTTGTTTCATTTACTTTGTGAGTTGTGAAATAATTTCGTTATGGGAAAACTAGGTCGACTACACCTGAATTTGGAGAAAATCCTATTTTCCGGGGCTCGACACTTAACTCGTGTATCCAGTTGTATCGCTGGAGGTCGTTGCTTGTTAGTCGTTCTCGGTGTGTTTGCGTTGTACAATTATCCCGATAGAAATTCCAGAGGAGATGCAGTAAAAAAATAACAAATGCTTGTAGTTGCCGAATTCAACATGCCCCACGTAATTAGATAAGAAAGTCATCAAGGCGACGTCGACAAGTCGCGAGATAATAAGCAAATTTTAAAGAGTTTTATGAGTTTTTTTTCAATCAAAGGACGAGCAGCTTATTATCAAGAACTAAAAATATACTCTTTCAGCACCGCCGAATCTGGGGAATTGTTTCAGCAATGAACCGGGAAATTCTTCTACGCGTTCGCTGCAAATTTCATTAATGCATTGTAACTGCATTTTCCATGAGATTTCCGGTCCCGGATTAGCGTCGGTTTTTTGGGCCGGAGCGTATGGGCGTTTGTTCGTGTGACAGTCCAAATATGGTTGTTTTTATGTGGTTTTAGCATACAAACACGATCAATCTGGCCAAAGCTCGGACATGTGCGGCTATTTGCATTGTCGACTTGATGTGGGTGTTTGTCGGTCGCTTGTTAGTTGCGGTTTCATTTGCATTCTGCAACTTCTCTTCTTGGCCTTTGTTGAAAGCTCGCTGCTTTTACTTTTAATCATGCCTCCGCCCTCAGCGCCACCTGCTAATTACCTCCGCCGCTTCCAAGTGTTTAATCTTGGCTTTATACGTACAACTCAATCATGTAAACGTGCAAACGCAGCCGCCGACAAAAACCGCAACTCTAAATGAAAAATAAACAGTCATGGCCGCTGATGCATTTACTTTTTCGTAATTACGTTTAAAACGTAACGAGGCGGTGCGCTAGTCTTTGTTTCGCAAAAATTATTTGTGTTGCGAAAATGTATTTAAAAATTTAATCTGTGCGCTTCGTAAATGCTAGATTTAATTATAAGATAACAACTTTATGATACTTTTGCTACATTTACTACGCTTACGACCGACTAAGACCAAATTGAAATATTAAATCAACCCTTTTGTTATTTGTTCCTTGTAGATTTGGTTTGCACTATACATTTGTGTGTCTTTCTGCAATAAAACGTAGTTATATTATACCGTCACGGAATTAAAACACTATTTAGTTAGTTAAAAGCGGTGGGGTTCAAACTTTTTCTTTTTTCGGTTCCACTCCGAAAAGTTGGCTATTGCATTTAAAATTGTGTCGTTATATTCAAAGTTTTAATGGACTTTCGAATTATTTATAATAGGTTTCCTGCTGTAATCACTTACCAAACCTATAATTTCACAATGCCGGAACTTTGCACAAAAATGTAATTGTATTCGTGTTAAGGCGATTTTTTCAAACCGCCAACAAGCTCATATGAGCTCATAGAAGTTGGCGAGTTTCGACATCGATTAGAATTGTTTCCCTAATGAACCTATAATACCACCGCAGGGTCAAAGAACATCTTCATCAAACTTGGTCCATTTTAGAGAGTTAAATTGATCAGGGATGCCCTACTTGCATTTGTGCAACTGACGCGCGTTGGCCGCCCTCAATCCATTCCCTCATGTTTTCATATTAATACCACGATTCGTGTTTTATGTTTTACTAGCGACAGATGCGAAATATTCCTAAATTCAGTAAATAAAATGTGACATTTCAAGTTTTTGCCGGCAAGACGAGGGAATAATCTCCTTAGACGGTATAAAAGTATTGGGATATTTGCGCAGATGTTTCGAAAGTGTGAAAAACTTTGCCCAGATCTACGAATGGAGGTTTGACTTCTTGCGTTCGATTTATCATTTTTTATAGAAAATGCGGGCGGATCGCCCGAGCACACGTCCTCCAATCGCTTTGCTCAAAAATGCGCTGAATAAAATTGTTCAAAACTCGTTTTTTAATAAAATTGCAACACATGTTTAACATCGCCAGCGCCGAAGTGCAAAAATTGATAAATTGTTATTTTGTTTAATTTCAGAATATGTAGATATATACACACAGGATTTTTGTTAAAACAATTTAATACAAAATTGAAGGAGTTTAATAATACAATTAATGTACATATACAATTTAAAATATAATAAAATTATTAAATAAGAAATGTCGGAAATGGTGGATGCGCCGGGATATCATTGAATTTGTGAAATCTGCAACTCATTATTTTTTACGAGTGTATTTACAATAAATATACCTACTTTCATCTGCTAATTAAGCAAGATGTTAAGAGCTCCTTTTCCAAATTAATTGGAAACTCCCAAAGGCCGGACGTGAAATATAATAAATTATATTCTTTAAAATTATAATTTAGTCCGATACCGGCAGACGATTTAAGTTTTGTATTATATTAGAAAATTGTGATAAAGAAGCTTATGCGATAATTTTGGAATAAAAAAGTTCCATGAGTACTTATACGCGAACAACTTTACATTGCTTACAGACCTTCGTTCACTTACACAATTTTTATTAAATACAAAAGGACTACAAGTTGCATTATTTCTACAAGGTTTCAATTACGATGTAAAATACAGAAATACAGAATTACACGTTAATGCACATTGTCTTTCAAGATTACCGGTTACATACATTTCTAACAAAGATTGATTTACAAGAGGTATTATTGATATTTTTAACGTACATACAGTAGACATTTTACCGATTACAGCCACGAAAATTGAAGATTAACGTACAAAAACCGACACTAAATTGTGTAAAATTGTTACAGTCCTACATTCTGGAAAACCAATAAAGAAACCAGATTCATTCAATATTGATGTGCAAGAATTTACATTATACGGTTAATTTTTGCTATGAGAAAGTCGTGGAGTCATTCCTAAAACACAACAGAAATACATTTTAACTGAATTACACTAAAAATAAAGGATTTAGCCATAAATATATGTTGGTGGTCCGGTAGACGAAGACTTTGAGAATCTGTGAAAACTTTAGTTTTTTCCAAAACAATTATAAAAAGTAAGGAAATTATGTTTGGGAACATAGTTCATATCCATTCCAAAGAGTGCATTTAGATTATGCAAGATCATTTAAAGGTTCCAATTTCTTTATTTTAGTCGATGCATTTTCTATGTGGCCAGAAATGCACATGATAATAACATCACAGCAGAATCAACAATTAAAAAGTGCAGGGAAATTTTTGCAACGCTTGGATTACCAAATTTTCTTAAATTAATCGGCATTACTTTTAAGAGTACAGCGAGTACAGCTTACAAACTTTAAAACACAAACTAAAATCACTTCTTAACAATAATGAAAACATTCAATTTTTTTTACAAAAAATACTATTTCAGTACCGAATCATGACACATCAAGGAACTGGTAAATCTCTTTCCATGAAAATGTTTGGCAAAAATATTAGGTCTGGTAGATTTGATGTATGTTCTATCAGAAAAACAACGCCAGTATTAACGAAAATATTAAAATTAGAGAATTTAGCGTTGGAGAGAGGGTTTCAGCTAGAGAATATTTTGACAATGTAATGTGGCAATTTGGTACAGTTACAAGAAAGTTAGGGAGAATACACTACGAGTATAAGCTAGATCATGGCAGTATAGAAAAAACATTTAAGCCAAATTAGGGCAAATAATGTTAAGTACAAAAAAGCCTGAATTGGATTACTGGAAAACAGAACCTAGCACCAACCAAAGCAATACATCTGCTGCAACTGTTCCCCAACCTGATACAAATATACATGAAGCAAGATTCGATTCAACGATAAGTGCTATATAGGATTTAGGTTGAAATTGCTTTCGAGAGGAAGTGTTATATAATCAGGGTAGCTAGTGCGAGGTATCCTGAGAGATGGCTGACAAACAGTTGATATGTAAAATATAATAAAAATAAATAAATATTGTAATTTTGGAACTGTCGTTTTGATACACATATAATAAATAACACACACAACAAACAAAATATAATAAAATAATAAAATAAGGAATGTCGGAAATGGCGGATGCGCCGGGACATCTATGAATTTGTAAAATCATTATCTTTTTATGAGTATATTTACAATAAATATACTTACTGTCATCTACTTATTAAGCAAGAGGTGGAGAGCTCTTACTGCAAATTAATTCAAAATTCCCAAATGCTTTTTTTTTAAGTAAAATATAATAAATTTTATTCCCTAAGTTGTAATTTAATCCGATACCGGCAGACGATTGCGGTCTTGTATTATATTTTTAAATTTCTGACAGCGTTCGTGCTCGACTGAAGCAATATTTCGTCAACAAACAATACAAGAACGATGTGAGCAAACGTTGATCCAACTTTGACAGTCCATTTCAAAACATCACGATCCTTCTATCCGTTCTGTCAGTATTCCAAACCGCAACGTTATCGGCAAACAACCGCAATTACACTTCAAGAAAAAAAAAGTGCGTTCCGTGACCTGTAAAAAATCGGATCGACCCGCGTTGCGGAATTCGCGGCGCGACTTAAAGCGTCTGTTAATTTCGCATCTCGCGTATAAATTGTCGTCGGTTTCATCTCCCTCGGCATTACTTTGTTGCAGGTATCCTGGATGCGTAAACGCGACCTCCACATCCTGACCTCCAGCATCCACACTTACACCGGAGACGCTCGTTTCAGCGTCCGTCATCCGGAACACAGCGATGACTGGGATCTGCGCATCGCTTACGTGCAGAAGAGAGACGCCGGCGTCTACGAGTGTCAGGTGAACACCGAGCCCAAGATTAATCTCGCCATCATGCTGAACGTCGAGGGTAAGAACATTCACTCGCCGTATTATGCACCACATCCCAGGAATAAATGACGAGATAACGCCTCATTCTACCCAACTAAGCAGAAGTATTCACCTAGTAAACGTTTGATAATATTTTATCGGGGCGAGGGCAAAAAAATATTTTCTGCGAAATTGGGGCTTAATTGTGTGGAAAGAGTCGATTAGTTTCATCAGACACATTCTTTCGCCCTAACATTACCAATCAAGGTTTTGCGATTGGTTCAAATCTCGCTTCGTTCGCCTGCTTTTTGTGTTCCCCACGCTTTCCTCTCTTCATAGTCCAAATCGGAACAAACGTGTCACCCACTTTTCTGTTTAGATTTTCGGATCCTTTCAAATTCTATTCGGAATAAATGAAGCCTATTGAGTGACACTGCTGACAGTGCGAGCTTGCAGCTTAACGCGATTCACTCGAATTGACATTTTCAGATATTTCAACGTTTTCATCCAAATCAACACAATTATGCAACCACCGCCATTATCCGCCATCAAAGCAATTTTCCATTATGCGGCAGCCTTGACGTTAGAAAAATTGCTTAAATTTTGTTAACATGTGACACAAAGCGATCCTTAATGGCGGGGCACGTTTTAAAAACTTTACAAAATAATCATGGCGCCTACATTTATATACGAGGGCAAAACGTGAGTAATTACTTTGAGATAAGCCAGCATAATTTAGTCGCACAAAATGAAGTTTCTAAGGACAAGATTGGATCTGGAATAAATGAAAAGTAAAAGGAATTGCAGATGGCGTACATCCGGGTAAGGCTGGAATGATGGGAATCGCTGTGTCACGATTTCTAAAGGGGCCGAGGAATTTAAATATAATTATTGCAAAAGTGGCGGAGGTGCCGGGATTAAAAACTATACCAAAATCACTAGTTAGTTTAAGGCCAAACGTTGTTAATCTACGCAATCAATAACGTCCGTTCCGTAACCTTCAGCCACTTGTAAGGGTTGAATGAGAAAATCTAGACAAAGCACACATGGGCATATCCGCCATACATTAAGTGCTCCACGAGCAGCGCTCCAAATTGACCCTTCCGTTAATTATTAAACAGAATCATTTAATGGGTTTGTAATTCCATCTGCAGCCCTCGCCCGTGCAATGAATAATGTATACATTTCCTAATCCCCAAACTATTATTTCTGTGCTAATTTCCATCAAAAATTAAACCGTTTAATTAGTTAGAACGCTGTAAATTTGCTGCGAAATGGTGGCGCTTACGCGCAAAAGCTAAACATCTAAGCAATTTTTTTGCAAGTGTCGCATGCATGCCGCTGTGCCTACTAATAGCAATCAGTGGGAACCAGGACATATTAGTGTTTTTGTTCCTTTGTTCCAGACGCGTCCTCTCTTGCAGCAACACATCCGGACCCTCGCTCCAAAGGTACCTTCTTCATCCCTGTCACGCATCTCACTATCTCACATGATTTATTATACACGGTCTCACTTTTCATCCATCTCGAGCTCTCTTTCTCTCTCTCAGCTCGCGTCTAGTTCCTCTTTTGGTTGTTGGCCGTACTGCATGTAATTTATTACTGTTTACCCATTATCTTCAAGGTAATACGATCCACTCTCTTGTTTCATTAATTATATTTCGGTAAAGGCACAGTCTTAATTAGATGACTGATTTAGTACGCGGCTTTAAACTTTCGTTCTCATACTTTAAATAGTTTATCTAATAATTGTAGTAGCAGCACTAGTTTTCCAAACAATTATTGTTCGGTTGGTTCCGGTTCCAAGAGACGCGCACCTGTGCACCTCCATCTAATCAGCACAATAATATTATCATATCTTAACAACAACAACAAGTATCAACTAATTAATTAGAAGCGTATAACACAACATTTAGCTAGAAGTGCGACAAGACGTAATTAAATGTTGCTGTACAAATGGTGGATGCGCCGGGCCAATTTTTTTATTTTATTTAATTGCACGTTGTGGGTGTTAATTACTAAACGAGTGTTAATTAAAACAAACTAAAATAATTTGTACCTCGTATTTGTGACGTTTTTATTGGTGTTTGACCATTTTTTTCAACTCCAAATTATAGCTTTCACCGAGCTGTCACGGGCAAAGCGACTGAATTATTTTAAAGCTATGTAATTTCAGTGCTTGTGCTGAATTTTGTTGAATCCTTTAAAACCGAAAGTGGAGAAACATGCGAGATGTTTATGAAGATAAATAATGCAATCCATCACTTCGTCACGATAAACAATTTCGTTCGTTTTCTGAACAAGTGATAGATGACGGCTAGTGTTATTGGGCGAAAACGTGTAAATGGTAGCTTTTTGACTTTAGACCCAGCAATCGATGATTTAATGTCCAATTAACATGAAAGCTTGATTGTGGCAGAGCTATATTTGAAGTGTATCTTGTTGGCCATAAACTTACTATATTGTACCATTCGATTCCACGCGGTTTATGTTCCACCATAAAAGGCATTATAAGTATAAGGATCGATGACTCTAGTTTCGTTTGATTAACAACATCGCGTTTCCGCTAATAATATGAGAGCTTTGTTATATGAAACCGCATAGTATTCGAACGTTATAATAGTCACGAAATCGATACTTCTACACGCTTAATGACTTTGATTTTTTTTTCTTTTAGATGCTCAAGCTACGATATCCGGTCCACCGGAGGTTTACGTCAAGAAAGGGAGTACGATATCGTTGACGTGTTCGGTGAATGTTCACTCGACGCCGCCCTCATCAGTGTTGTGGTATCATGGCCATTCGGTGGTGGATTTTGACTCGCCGAGGGGAGGAATCAGTTTGGAAACGGAGAAGACGGAGGCAGGCACCACCAGCAAATTACTGGTCACCAAGGCTCTCCTTTCCGACTCCGGAAATTATACTTGCATGCCGTCCAACGCTAGTCCCGCATCGGCCGTCGTCCACGTCCTCAACGGTAATCACTCTTTGTAATAATCCGCTTTCGGGTCAGGTCACGCTTAATTTAACGGCCCAAAAAACGCCCCACGAGTGCTCTGTAGACTGTAAACAATTCGCTTCCAGAAGGACCAGACTGCACTGCGTTTAAATGAAATCTCAATTAATGGGGACGGCTAATTAGACAAAACGAAAAATGAGCCATTTTGGAATTGCGAAATTAACATAGACTAACACAATACGCCTTGCGAATACAAATACCTGCTTTTCATAATTTAAAGACACAATGCGCTAGTATTCACTGTATCTGTTGCCTTACATTTTTTTGTCGTTGTTGATAAATTTTTTGACGCTGATTTGAAAAGTGCCAACATATTTTTTCTATCAGCTCTAGTTTTGGACATAGGTAAATCATGTTTATAGAAGAAAAAACAGGTTTAATTTAAGGAAAAACCATTTATTTCTAAAAAGTGCACATCTTTTCATTTGCTTCTAAGAAACTTCGAGTTAAAACTTTTCTTTAATGTTTAGTCTTAGAAAAATTTCGCATTAAAGACTAGCACTAGTCAGACATCATATGCGGGTCCCAAAAACATCTATAAAATTTCTATATGACACGTAAATCTCGATGAATCCGTGGTGCGCCCTTTTCTTCAATTAGATCTAGATTTTCAGGGTCAATCATCGATCAAGATGATTGAGTAGAAAGTGGATTTTGACACTCATATTACATCCTAAATTTTAAAATTTTAAACAGTTCTTCCACCAGTTCAATATAAATTTTCTGATTGTCGATTTCCTAGAAAATTTTGCATCATTGCGACAAAAACGTACAATTCAAATACGGTCATCCAAGCTGCATAGTTGTTATCCTTGGTAAGCTGTCTGATTTTGGTGTCAACAGAAATACCTTGTTTTTATCTTTTCCATAATTAGCTGTGGAAATTGACGGCAGATATAAACAAATAATTACAATTTTTATCATGTGATTTAACGAACTTATTAATTTAATGTGTAGTGGCGACAAAATAATTTTGCTAGCCCTGCAGTCACAGAGATATATAAAACAAGGAACTTTGGAGACCCAGCGGATAATTTGCCATTTTTAAATCAACACAAATAACCCACTTGTACGAATTAAATAGTTCCAGATTTTGTGAAAAATCCACTTTCAAGTTAATAAAATTTTACAAAAAAATTTAATGTGGTTGAAGAAATAATTATTATTCTGCTTCAGATCTTAACAATAATTATGTTATTAATATTTATTTATTAATATTATTCCCCCTTATGGGGACTTCAAATGGAACACGGTCCAAAAACCATAATAAGATTGTTAATTATTATTAATACCTACCCTGAAATCCTACACACTATCATAATAATTATTTCAACCGAATTTGAATGGAAACGCCCGATTCGAGCTTTTTACGAATTTTTTGTCCGAAAAAATGCTCCTCACCGTGCAAATCGCGGCGGAGTCATGGCTGCCGTTATGACTTTTTTAGGAATGTTAGAATGTGATTGGGTACGTTTTTTGGGTGGGGTATGGGCTTAGATGCCTGAAAAACCTTGCACCGGAGGCATGCCCACCGTCCCAGGACCAATCAGAGTTCGAATTTTGAGCGCCCGTCATATTTCTTTAATTGCTTCATTTCGCAGTTGACAAACCGTTCCGTGTCAAACTTTCTATTAAAATTAATATTTTTAAATTTTAAGATGGAAAAATAAGCAACCAGTGTCGGTGTGTTAGGCGACAATGATATGAGTTTAATGAATTATTCGGATGTCGTATTTTTTATTAAATTTAAATTTACCCGGCTTTGTTGTGATGGGTAAATTGTTCGTCACAAATACTCTAGTTCCGGGTCCAGACTTTAGCGTTTTTTGATTATTTGGGATAAACTACCTCCAGAATTTCTTAATTTTGTTACAGGAAATGTAAATGGTTAACAGGTAGTTTAATATCAAACAATTGTTTGGTTGGCCAGGTGTTTTATTTATTAATAGTACCGAAGATATGTAGTCAAAGACGAAATTTTGCTACAACTACAAATTTAAATTGCTTAAACGCCTTACTTAACAAAACTTAAACTTAAATTAACTTAGCTTAAACAAAAAATATAATACATCATTTAATTCATCACATTAAGTGGAAATTTAACAAATATTTTATAACGCAGTCACAAAATATAATTAATACATAATTTAAATATTTTACATGTACCTAAAAATGACGAGACCATAGATATAAGGTGTCATTCACTTTTTGTAATTTTAAGACACACATATTCATGGTGTTTTATAAATTAGGGACTCACTTTGAAGGAATTATTGCACACATGATTTTCAAATGGAATAAGGGTGCTTGTTATTTTTGTCCAAAAATATGTCGAACTATAACAAGTTTTTCACAAACACTGAAATGTTTTTTTTGCATTCTTCAAACGTATATTCGCCACATATAAAGCTAAATTGCTGCTGAATGTTTAAACAACATCTCTTAAATATCTACTCAGAGCGATAAGCTTTCTTCAGTAGTCAGCACACTGACAATTAGCGAAAAAGTACAGCACAATGATAAAAAAGGTGAGGAAACTCGAGCTCATGGCGAAATTTTGGCGGCAGCTTTAAAAACTATATTAGATCAGTATATACAGTATGCGGCAACAGACGAAAAATGAAATTTGATAAACTAGTAAATGCTAAAAATATGAAAATTAATCCAATTATAAAAATACGTTTTAGACGCGAATCAAAACGTTTCAAAAACAATAATTTACAACGCTTGATAATTCGTGAAAATGCAATTATCAAGAAGCAATAGAGATGAAAATAAAAAGAATTGCAGTGGATAAAATGGATTCAAATTTTTTTTTGCCAAATTTACATGTAAATAGGTAAATACTATAGGTGAATTATTAGTACGAAGGAGAAAGTTAAGAAAGCATGGTAAACTGGTAAATTGATTTGAAGTAAACAGAAACAGGAACCGTAAACAAAAACAGAAACAAGGAAATGAGATACGACTGAAATCAGATAAATGAAACGGCGACATAAAATAAACTTCACTTGAAATGATGCAAGCGAGTCGAGATCACAAAGAGCTGAGGTGAAACGATTTGGTTTTTTAAATCCAGGTAAGAATGGAACTTAGTTTGAGATAAGACGACGGGGCGGAAAACGCTAAGATGAGATGAATATGAGGCAATATGTGTGAAGTAATGGGATTTGGAGAATAATCGGAGGCGCCACTGAGAGTGAAAAGATATTTAACTCTCGCGTCGCCGTTAATTGATGATTCCAATTTTGAGCTAAAGTAGTTAAAGTAGTTACTCCGAGCTTCTGACATTTCCGTTTTCAATTAGGTCGGAGCTGTCCAAATGCAGCTAAGAGATGACGTCTGGAAGACAGCCAGCTCAAATTCATATTTTTATTAGCGCATCGATTGGTGGAGTTGCCGGCGCGTCTTCGTGACGAAACTGCGAATGTTTCACAGAGAGACATATTTTTTGGTGTGGGGTGTAAAAATTGTCGTTGGCTTCTGACGACGCCAAATCCGAGGTCAGTGAAACACCCAATAAAAAAGTCGTGGAGGTCGGCGTCGCCTTTTCGACATAATTTATTTATTATAGGGTAATAAATGAGAGCAATTTGTTCCAGGGGAGCACCCGGCGGCGATGCAGACGAGTCGGGCGGGGGTGCAACGTCAGATGGCGCTTCTGGCGACGTTCTCCCTGCTGGTGGCCACCGCAGTAAGATGATTACGCTGTTCTTAATAAGTATCAATCAACGATTCGCTCATATAACGAACTCGTGCGTGTAAATAAATTTCAGTGACTCAGGTGGTGATTGAGGGCGGTTTTTGTTCGGGTTCTGGTGCTAGTGGACTGAAAAGTCGACAAAGGTTGTGAGTGACGAGGGATTCGGAGGACGTCCATTTTTTGTATATAGTGTAATTGATTTGATATTTAATAGACTAAAAGCACTTTAGATGATTCTAGCATTCATTGTAACAATTATAATTCCATGTTGACATTATGTAGGTTATTGTTATGATTATCAGAATTTTAATGGATTTTGTGTTGGATCATCCACGCGGTTTGTCTTTGCTCTCACCATCGGTGTTATAACTTCTCGTACTGTCAAGATTTGCTTTCTTCAAGCCACGACAAACTTGGCGGAACTACGATGCAAATCTTCAACACTTCAAAATCAAACCTTGGCAATATTACTTCATACAAAAATTGTTAACTATTCTAACATTTATGATATTTTTTATAAAGTCGTTCTACAGTGGTGTATTGACGAGAACTCAACTTGTAATTATCATCTTGTAAATACAGAATAAAAATCCGACTGGCGTTTGGTTTCTCTTTACTACTTTCAGGAATCGCATCAAGAACCCGACAGTGGATCGAGGTTGTAGTGTCTTTGCGGCAAGCAAAAGATCCCATCAAATCGTACAAGATAAAAGCGGGTATCGAAGCGCGAGTTCTTTGACAAAAACTAATCCCTTGTCAAAAAGATGAAAATGAGGACGCCATTGTCATCCAGCACGATTCATTTTCATTTAAACTTTAACTCTTGCAGTTGCAATTATATTTTGTAGAGTGTTGCGAAGTTTGCACGAAACTTTCACGCCGTCTACATGTTTTGCAAGCGAACTAAATCTTTTCAGGCAATAAAAGCTATTACGCCCGAACATGTTCAGAAAGATTCCAATCAAATTCGTCGTGATGGAGTCAAATTGTCTATCGTGTGTGTTCACCAGACAATGCCGCCATTATGCATTCGACAAATCAACTTTTTAGAAAACTGCCACAAACATACCGTGCGTTGTAAAGCTTCGTGTTCGGTATCAGCACGCAAAGCTCCATGCATAATGTGTCATTATGCAATACTGAACAGATTTGCTCTTAACAAAAAGGCGACAGCTAATAATTTATTCAAAATTAGGTGTGCACATTGATTTCGCGATTTGCTGACAACGCGCACGCCGCCGCTGCCCATAAAATAACCGGACCGAAGCCAGGCCTGAATATTTATAATTCCGACAAAATCCAATCAAAGTGTGACCGAAGGCCGGATGATTGGAGCTTTTGTGAGTCGCTTGAAACCCGCGAAAGGTGACAGCAACAATGGAATTTGATTGAGGTTGTTAGTCGATAAAACGATCTAATATGACGTAATGGTGCATGCGAAAAGAAAGACCATTTACTTTCGCTACATTTTCGGTTTAACGCCGAACCCCCGACCCGAGCATTGTTATCGAATTCATTTCCAGCCAATTAGACACTTTAAATTTCAGTAAATTCGAGGGCAATTAGTTCTGGTACGTGCAACATCAGCAAACAACAAAAGCCATTAGAGCGATTCATTAAAATGGAATATTATTTTGAATAATAAGTTCGCGGCGGCCATCATTTATATTAATTATTAATTTCTCCGTAATAATTAATTTGATTAGTCGGCGTTGTAGAGAGGTTCTCCTAATAAGCTTCATTGGGACCTGACACTCTGCCTTGAACAAGAAATTTTACGGAGCAATTGCAAGATAAAAAAATAGCGAGCACCATTGTTTTTGATATAAAAGCTGCGGTTGTCCTTTTGCGCCCTGAAAAGGAAATTATTCAGCGAATTTGATGTATTCAAATTACGCAAGTTCCACTTTGATGGATCAGACGTATCGCTTTTACCACAGGACCAAAGTCGGAAAAATTCGTCTGGCGCGTAAACATCGATATATCAGGGAGGACTTGTTTTTCACTCTGTTTTCGTAAAGTGATCGATTATCCGACCTGCGACCTGACTTTACCACAACAGGTGCCCCGAACAATAATTGCCAATGTCCCAATGAAGAACATAAATCAGCAACGGTTACTTTGTATGCAACGGGATTAAATCTGTCAAGACTTGAAACAGATATTTTCCGAACAAAGAGGTGATGCGATCTTTTGTTCCCAACCACTTTGGGTTCAGCGCAAGACTCGGCCACGATATAAAACGGGAATTGATCAACTGTTAGGGGTGCTTGCGGGGAAAAATCCGATTTGCTCATAATTCCCGCTTATCGCAAAACGAAATCGCATACATCCCGTTTTATCATTTGGAAACACTCATATTACGCCCAAATTTATATCGATGGGAGGGATGAAGTCGTGGATCGGTTAAAAGTGCAGAAATGCAACACGGGTAAATCGTAATATAAAACCTTTTCTAAATAGCTTCAGGTGCAAATAACGTCGCTTCCAAACTACTGCAATGCTCTCATTTATTCTTGGTGGAGAAAATTGCGCATTTAAAGCGTCCAATAAATAAATTCAGTTTCAAATTTAACCAAGAAACTAGTTAGAGGTCAGGGCGGGCCCTAATACAAAATTTACTCTTATTCGCCTCATTCCGGAGATCCAAAGATAAACGACACGACTCCATAATGAATTTATACCATACGTTTGAAATAATAATAAAATGCTCGAAATGCACTTTTATTGCGTGACGTTATATCACACCACGCAGTTTACTCAAAATGATATAATTTTACCCCTGCTTATTAATTATCACGCGGTTAAAGCATTGTTTTCCCGTTCAATTAAGTCCAAATAAAAAATTTCCGAATTGTAATGGCCGTAAATTGACCAAGAAGGAGGGTCTAAATGAAAAAGGTTTACAAAACGGAAACAAAACAAAAGGCGTTTTCAAAAGAAAATCCCGGTTATTGTGGTGACAAGTACAAACGCGCCTTCCATTGTACCAACTCTGAAAAAATATACAAATTAATCTGCGGCTCCATGTAGAAAGCATTCACAAGCAGCCATCTATAAGTTGTATTAATGCGTGAATTTTATTCTTCAGCACATTTGGAGTTCGTCTCTTTGTGAAATTTTATTTTCGCACTTAGTAGATTTCTATGGAAATTTTTGCAATTTAACCAATCAAAATGATGCATTTTTAACTAGAGGTTTAACTTTAACCAACGATTGAAAAACCGGCCCATTTTTAAAACTCTACTGTCAGTACTAGGATTTTGGTACAATTTCAACTCAAAGATCTAGTACAAGTTATTTTACTGGAGGGCCAAGTGATCACGGCGAAATTCTTCCAAACGTTTTGTCAACGACTGCAGTAGACATCTTCAGAGACGGTATGAACGTGGGCGACTTACTTTTCTCGTCGTCTTTAACACGAATACAACGGTCTTTTAGCCACTGTTTATTATACCAACCGTGAAATCTTTCTAATAGAATTTTACCATTTTTGGCAAAAGAAGAAAAATATCAAATTTTGGCTGTATAATAAAAGATATAAAGCGTCAGGTGCGATTTTGATGCTCTGGCTTTCACACATTAATCAATAAAAACAATGCAAAGTACATATTGTCTCGTGTTTAGTAAAAGATTGAACCCTTTATTAGTGTGATAAAAACAAATACTTTTTTTATTAATTTTAGCTGTTTTTAAAATTTTCCGTATTTTTGTAGAGAATGCAAACAAACCAATTTAAGAATTAAGCTACCTTTGTAACTACAAAAAAATACTGAAGATGCTAAATGTGTTTCTTTATGCACTAAAATACCACAATCAAGAGAAGAACAATAGATCTTTTTGAAAAGAAGTACCGGTTTCTGTTGTAAAATATTTAAGAAAGTAAAGCTTTATACAAGAAACATGCTTCAGATTTTTTAATACCATAAGAAATTTGACTAAGATTTTGCCTTAAGATCATTTAAAATTTTTTAATACTTTATATTTTCCGAGTTTCTAAATTGCTTAGAACTTAAAACTGGATTTTTTTTATTCTTTTTTTGATCGTTTTTTTTTACAATCTGTGAGTTTTTAGTTATAGAGTAAATGAAAGAAAAAAATGGTATAAAGAGTGAGAATGAACATGAAAAAAATTATTAAAAAATGTTGGCAACGAAAATTACAACCATAGAATTTGCATTACCGAGGAGGGTTGCTATTCCACCATCCTTATCTTATTCATATTTTCTGTTATTTTCTCGATTCTCCCGTTTCTTTAAACTCTGTATACAGGTTGTCCCATGTCATTTTTTCTTGGATATTCTGTATGTTGTTTCAGTTGAATTGATTTATGTTTCATAACAATTTTCAGTTTTGTGTCGAGTATAAACCGAAGGGTGATTATAGCTAATTAAAATCTCCTTCAACATTCGATAAATCTGCAATTTCCAATTACTCGAAGCTTTCTTCTGGGTTGGGCGACTTCGGCAATTTAGCGGCGAATTTACGGAGTGGAAGTTTGATAGGATAGGGGTTGCGCACTGTAATAAAGAACAATATGCATCAGTTTGAGTTGATATTAATAGTCTGTTCGCTTAACCCTGCCTGTCTTTAATTAACAATAACACTAACTTGCAAAATGGATATCCCAAAACTTCATTACCAACTCTAAGTCTCAGCTGCCACACTGTCAACTACCAAATCCGAAACTTTATTTAATATCGTTACACTTATAAAATGTTTGTTCTTGTAATGACATGATACCGGCCGTGTTATCATAACCAACAGCCCTAAGGGCCACACATAAACTGTAACTCCAGGTGCAGGAGGAACGGCACGTTTCTCCACCTAATTTAAGTTTAACCATTCCTGCAAACCAGCTCGTATTTTTGCCGCAGGTCCAGCATAAATCATTCATTTAAAACATGAAGGTGTTTGATATATTCCGACCAGATTAACAGCCATTCAATAGAGACATCCAGCTCTTTGAAGGGACTCGCTCAGCGGTGCAATCCACTTTTAACAATTTCAATTATCATTTAAACTAGTTGATCTGAATAACGCACTATTGACCTTGCAGCAGAGGAACTTTTCCAAAGTACGAGTAGTAGGTAGTGTATCGATCCCGCGCCAGAATTTACGGTTATATTTTTTTGGTTAACCGTTGAATTAATAAATTAGGATTAAATGCGAAATAAAACGGTATGTGAAACCGGCGCTTTCTTTATCGGTTCCATAAAACGGATTAACGGATAAGATCTGTTCTCCCTAAGTATTTTCCTATAACCGTTTTACGACAGCTTAAATCTATTTCATTCTAACTCATTAACTTTAAGTGCACATAAAGAAAGAAGAGATATGATGGGGGCCGTGTTGTACTTGATCACGACAATCAGTCAAATTTAGATTAGGGGCACCGGGCCACAAAAACGAGCCCGCTTTGTTCAATTTCGCAACAGGCGCCTAAATTCGGATTACTGTTTAATCATTTTTATTCCTCGAGTTTGTGGCTTTAATATTGTATTTCATTAAGGTGGTGCGGTGAGCCCGGATTAAAACTGCAGTCAGAACTCTTTGATTTCCCTAAAGTTTTATGCTTGGTATCATTCCAAATTTTCTAAATTGCACATTAATAATTCGAGGCTTTAAATTGTATCTGACGCAGCTTGTCGCTCAAGATCTGCAAAATGTTTCCAACTGGCTTAGCCTATTTGCCTTATCTTTCCTTTGTGCAGATTGTATGCGTATTTATTTTTAATATTTTTACAAACACTATTTGAACTACCCAATTTTATTGATTTTTCAGTTGATTTACTAGTGCCTGTTTACTGATGATAGCGCGTATTTATTAAATTTATTCCGTTAGTCTATCATTCAAATTTTAAATTAATTACAACAAGCAATCATTAATTTATTTTATTGTGAGTTTTCATTCGCATTTTAGCAAACACAAATGCACGTATTTTACAATATTATATTTCGTCTTGCTTGTCAAATCCAAGTCCAAACCGTAACGTAATTTTAAATTGAATTATTCGTTATATTTTTCTTCCTCTCTTCTAATGTAATTTTTATAATGTATTACCGGTCATTTATTTTCATTCTGTAGGTTTTTACTTTCGTTCATCCATTTATACTGATGCTGAGAATAAAACTTTTTTGTTGTAAAATTGGCGGATGCGCCGGGTTAGTATTTTTATTTTGTTTTTTCTAAATGTTGAATACGCTTTTATAATTATTAATAATTTTTTTTATTATCATTAGCATTTGCTTGAAATAATTACGATACAAATATTCCGTTTGAAGTTTGATTTATATAATTATACTTACTTCGCTCTAATTTGTTTCTTGCCGAAAACGCCCCAACCCAGTCTTAGTGTAAAAAAATACGGAAATTCAAGAAAACTGAGTACACTACATCCGAGAAACAAACCAAACAAGCCCCCTATTTGTACTGAAAAAAAGTCGACATATCAGAAAGTAATGATCGGTGTGGACTTACTAAAAATATCGGTTTTTGTGAATATCAGCGAACGTTTGTAGCGTAAAAGCGCCGATGATTTATACACCAAATCCACGTTAGTCGATAGAAACCAAAGATTAGTCGATTGAATTTCGGCCGTAATTTTTTGAAAATTGCAGTTTTGAAAGCACGGACACAAGTTCGTCTCGTTCGCCGTATCCATCAAATTAATAATTTCTGAAAAAGCTCGTGAATGAAAGATTTGATTCAAACATCGTCTACCTGGAAACTGCGACAAACAATACATCCCAGTCATATTACACACGGGTTCGTCTACTGAAATAGGAAATTAAATACTTCGAACAATTTCGAATTAATGTGACTACTTCGTTTGTAATAATACGGAATGCACTTGCAGTGTTTCAAAGCCAGTCGAATTCTGCATTCAATTCTGCACAATTTATATGTGTAAAATAGACCGTGTACAAGTTCATGAAAATCGTCGGTAAATTTACAGTTTCTTTGCTTCGGAGTTAAATCTTTAATATCGTCATCGCTTATGGTGTCAAACACTTCAAAATCGATTTTTGTTGCAAAAGACTGGTTGAGGAGGAAATGCGGCGTGGAAATGTCTATCATTTCATGAGAGTCTTCAATGAACACCTGAAATGAAACACAGTTACGTTAAATTTTCTCCAGATTGCCTTGTGTACAAAGTAATCACTGAACAACTGTGCTTGATTAAAGTTAAGCAACGTATCTCTGTGGTTTGACGTTATGATCTGATATTTCGGCACAAAACTTTCCCGATTCGTAAAGTTTCTGTAAAATGTGGTGAGTTTTTGTATGAAGAGTTATACTCGAGCATACATACTCCAGGCTAAAATACGAGGCTAGTTCCAAATGAAAACTGTGACAAACACCGAATTCGGTCAGGATTAAAATGTATTCGCCATCAACGTCCTTCGGCCAAATAGTCGACTTGGTTTTCTTATTCTCGGGAATAATTCGTTCGGATACTAAGTTTACAAGCTCCAAGTACAAATCTGTAGGAACTAAATCGATTTTTGTGCCATTTGCATATGCCTTCAGCTTGTCGTATGTATAGTAATTGGTGAAGAGTAAATCGTCGATGTAAGCTTCCAAATCAGTTAAGTTTGCTGTCAAATTATGACGGCTGAAACGCAAAATAAAGAACTAATAATATACTAGGTGCAATATTCGTACATTTGAAAATCTGTCACGACTTTGTATGTAAGCGGTGATTTTTTTCTCATACACAGTAAAATACTGGGGTAGTCACTAATCCAGTTAAAATAATCTTTTTCGATGGTAACCACTACAGGACTAATTTCATACCGCTTCCAGGCTTTTAAAGCCTGTTGGGTTGCAATACCGAATGCAGCGACCACCAATCCAATCCATAACAATCTGTCTTCAAAAATCGGGTTGTGAGATCGAAAAGCGTGCTCAATCAATCACTTGCCTTTCGAAAATGTGTCGTCTGCTTCGAACAATATGTATTAATCCATGCATTGTGGCAATGCTGAGTGCGAAAACCACATGGTCACGGAAGGAATTTCCCAATTGCTTTGGCGGTGGTTTTTTCATTTTCTTCCTCATTTTGTGGTCGAGCGCGTATGAGCGCTTTGTAAACTGACATGAATAAGTTACGAACATGTTTGGCGTGATTTCGAAATTACACGGAATTAGAATAAGTGATACATGGTGATTGTTGATTTGTTATTCAATCGTGATTACGTTTGTAGTGAAAATTGTTTTTCCTCGTTGCGTGAAAACGGCTGCACATACTGAAATGCCAGTTTTACTGTTTCCTTCCGCTTTCCAATGCTCGTTTCATTTGAAACAGCGTAATCACTGAAATAATATTTCTCAATAAAAAGCGTCATTGGAATGGTATATAAATTGCAGAATGTATGCGAATTTTCAGAAATGATTTTTGCACAATTTATGCCCGTATTATTGTTTGCAAAAAGCACACACCGTGTCTAACAATTGAACGAAATTCAAATAAGTAAAAGCATTTTCGTATTTCTATGGTGGGTGATCAGACAAGTACAATAAACATTTTCCGTAAATGAGTAATTTTTGTAGATATTTTAGGATTAGAAATCACCGAATAAACCGTAAATATCTTTAAAATAATATTTTATTTGATGTTAAAGGAGTTTAACAATGGTTAAGTTGCAGAGCCTCGTAAATCGATTTTTTTCCATTTTTGGTAGAAATAGTTTGAATAGCGAATTTCTTTAAACTGACTGTCTCGTGAGTCAATTTACAAAGCTGTTCATGGTTTTTAAAACCTTGTAATTAAACTGTGTAAACATTTTGCCTTTTTCATTCAATTTCAATAAATGCACTTAACATCGATATTTGAATATCATACTAATTTGAAAATCCTCCTCCTATTCTTCCTATTTAAAAAATGAAGTAATTCTATAATGAAAAAACACCTTCGTAAGTTTTTCAATTACATCCCAAACAAAAACGCCGAAGTTGTTTTTTTTTTTCATTTTTGCTCTTTTCATATTTATATGGTGGATGGCCAAACAAGTACAACACTAATTTTTCGAAATTGAATCATTTTTGTAGATATTTTATGATTCCACATCGACTGGTATAACACGTATAACTAAATTTCTTGAAAATAATATTTTAATGGAATTCATAAGTTAAAAAAGTAAAACGATGGTTAAACTGCAAAGTATCGTAGTCGATTTTTTGTCATTGACAAGTTCTTGGTAGGAAATGCTTGCATAGCGGATTTCCATAAACTGCAAAATCTCATTACAAATCAATTTACAAATATTATATAATATATTATTTAATATATAATATTAAACTGTATAAACATTTTGTCTTCGTCATTCAATTTAATAACTGGACTTACGAGCTATTGCAGCTTAACCATCGATATTTGAATATTATTATCAAACAAAAATTTTCCTAGTTAAAAATGAAGTAACTTTATATTGAAAAAACACCTTAGTAAGTTTATAAATTACTTAAAAAAGCAAATATTTTAGTGCATTAGTAACAAAATATTGATCAGTTTTGTATATATGATCTTGGATGAGCCGAGTTAGTTAATATTCTTTCTTGCCTATTTTCTGATTTTTTTTGCAAAAGTTGAGACGACCACGTTAGACCATCGATCTATAAAGCTAAAGGTCTTCGTCTAAGGTAAACATCTGCGATGAAACTTGACTTCTCAAAATAGTTTGAAAATAAATTCGCAAGTGGCACGTGACGTGTCTGTCTGCAAAGTTTGAGAGCATTTAAAAAACTAAGTTATAAAATCAATATTTACGATAAGTATTAACAAAATTACATGTTTACAAAATTTTACACGTTGTATTGTTACGCTACTAGTGCAGTAGAATTGCGTGAATCTGCGAACATTAATTGTGCTCATTGCTTTTGCAGAAATGAAATATGAGATTTTATTTTTGTTCCAGCAATTTATTATTAATTTTTAACTGCTCCAAAGTACTGGAATGCAGAAATATGGAAATAGCTGTGTACGAAAAGCAGGCTATTTTAAAATGCAGAAAGCCCGGCGGCTGTTGATTGTTAAACTTTTCCCAAGAAAATGCAGTGCCTAATCAAATTTTACCTGCAATCCAAACAAATTCGATTAAAGCAAGTACGTAGTATGTAAATTGTGTGAGAATTTATTGCAGTCGAATTCAGGATGTTTGTATTGTTGGTATAAATAAAACGATGAGCAATAATAAAATACGATTGTTTATTTACACAGTGTACAAAATTACGTAGAAAAAATAAGTGATGATAATACTATTGCGGGTTGGATTTGACGATGAAATCGCTGGAAAATCGCGCTGCATGGCTTCTGAGTGTTCAGCTAAAAGTCACAGTCATTTGCTTTGATAAAATATTTGAATGTATACCTTCAACCACGAAGAGAATGGTAGAATCTGGCTGAACGGACAATTGGAAGCACGTGTACTGTCCGCTATCCTTCCAAGACGCTTTGGATATCTTCAAAACTCCAACCACTTTCTGACTTCGCTGGCTGTAGAAGTTTTCCATGAAAAAGTTGGAATTTGACTGTAACGTTTCAAGATAAAAATGAGAATGTAGTGATAGTTTTCGATCGCATTTGCGGCGAACCTGGATTACTTAGCGCGCTGTCATTGAAACTCTTTAAGTAAGTAGCAATTTCTGGAATGTATTGTTCGGTGCAGCGGCAAATTGTATACGTATTGAATTCCGAAGTTGTTTCGGGAGGCGGGAAACGCCCGCAATCGGTGTAGTAAATCCAGGTCCGTGTCTCGAAATAAAATAAAAGAATGCTAACTTCAAAGAGTAGTTCTTTGTTGTCGTGCAACCACCGCACTTTCGGTTTGGCGCTCATGAAAACTCCAGATTGGAGAGATGCCACAGATAAGGACGATATTTCACATGTGAAGGTCACAGGGGACCCATCACGAACGTAAACTTCGTCTGGGCCCTTTATTAGTGCTTTACCCACCCATTTTGAATTACTACCCTCAAGACTGCGCGCCGCTGAAACTGTACGATACAATCATTACAAATCGTCCAGACGCTTTTTTTCGTAGTACCTAAGAGGTTGAAGGTTAGACTAATCTTGGGATCTGTGTTGACCTGACATTCGTAGCGTCCACTATCTGATAAGTGAACTCCTCGGATTCGAAGCCCCCAAAACTCGCCGGCTTGAGAAGGAACGGGTTCGAACCTATTATCACTGGAGAACGTTAAAGGACCCGATGTCAGGATGTGCAAGTCCCGGCTTCTAATCCAGGACACCTGCAGCACGTGAATACACAAACGCTTTAAGAGATTAGTTCTGCAACCGGAATTTATGGGTCTTCAAAGACTTTTTGATAAATGCCTCTTAGTCGACTTGAGAATGTACCATACAAAACACTACTCTTACAATCTGAATTTTTAAATCACAACTTCGTGACTGGTTTGTGAAATTTTCAAGCGAACGAAGTTCGCAGTGATAACACTTCTGTACAGCAATGTCCTTAATTAATTTCTTGGAGTTAACAAAGTGTGATGAACGCTTGGTGTATTTTTAATTATAAATTAATTGAAATTTAATTGTTGCCCTGGGCTTAATAAAGGACCCAATATGATTGCATCGATTCCTTCCAGGAAATTTCATATCGCCGTATAACTTTGGGGGTTGGAATTATCATTCAAGTTTTAATCCGATAGGACTTGGAATAGTTTTAGTAAATCTGAAACAAGAAAGACACCGCGAGAAATTGTTGATAAAATTAGCAAATTGAGGAAAAACCAAAAATTCGTGTGTTCTGAAGCGAAATTAATAATTAGGACAGTCGTATAATTTCCCTGTTCGTTTTAAAACTCATTACGAAGATATTTCCGAAGGCTGAAAGGATTCATATTTTATTCCTTTAGTGCTGTAACAATTTGGTACTTTAGCTTTGATATTTCAGACGAACATAACCATTATTATGACAAAAGCAGAGCACTAAACGGCGAAACTTTATAACAGAATTTGAAATGATTTTTTGAGTTAGGATCGTCGCGTTTCAGTTTCAGACGGGCGCTGATTATAAAAGTGGAAATCCTGGCAGAATCGTCTGTTTTTACAGCGCCTCGGTGTGTCGAAAGGGAGCGACATTAAATTATAAATTATAAGTTTGTGTTCGATTTAGTGAAAATTGGGACTTGACGTAAGTGGAAAACAACTTCTCGGCTCATAAAACTCACGACTTTATCGCCGAGATTTCTGACGGTGCAAGGTAAAAGAAGAGTCTGACCCTCGCTGGCTTCCACATTTCTTATCGTGAAATCATCGAAGACTGGCGACGAACCCAAATTGCGGTCTGGAACGCTTTTTGCACTCGGAGACCAAGTGTATCCTGAAACAAGACGATTTATCCGTGAGCTTATTTAATGTCAACAGATTCGGACTGAAAAGGAAGAAGGATCGGATTCACCGGTTTAAACGTTTGGCGCTACGCCAGCTATTGTATTATCTGACGACTGTTTATTGTGTGTGTGTTCTCGAAAAAATAAATAAGAAAATATAGGACAGCCGAATATTTTCAACACAGACCGGGATTTAAACGATTTAAGTATAATGAATGTGCGAAACATGCCAAAGTACAAATTTTAAATCCCTGCTATAAATTTGCACTAGGAATTTAATTCGAAATGGACGTAATCAATTAAGCGCAGTTTAGTAGCGATGTGTCAGTTAAAATTTAAGCGAGTCTGCTAACGACCAATTTGGAAAACCTAATTATTTATTCCCAGGCCCCAAACTTGGCATTGTTGCCCCAAAACAAAAAACATGTCTGTTTCTACACAATTTCGTGACACTTAGATTTCCGCACAAAACCCTGCCCCTTGTTTCCTACCAGCTCACGAGTCCCGGGTAGTAAATAAAAAACGAAAAAATTAAATCCGTTGAAATATAACAAAACAATTTGCGGCAAATACATTTTATATGTTTCGCTCCTAATCATTCAAATTTTATATTTTATCATCACCTGGCAACAGAAAATGGGATTATTAAATTTTTGAATTCAATTTGAAATTAACGAACTAATTTCATTCGAACCGGCGTCCTCACTTTTATTATTCTGATCTTGTAATTGAAACATTTGTGATAAATTCGGTCAAAGCAGCAGTTAATTAGAGCGCACATTTTCCCGTTGCCTTTGTCGGGGCAAAAATTAGTGTGAATTAAGTGGAAATAGATTATTGGCGATAAAACAGGCTCACGTAGAGCCCGCATTGTGATTTTCGCAGTGCGGCTAATGCACAATGCCAATTTACATAGAAATCACCGGATTTGGTCTGGATTTGACCACAAGCACAAGTAATTATTATCAGGTAAGCAACTGCGGTTGAACCACTCCGGGCAATTTGAACGCAAACATTTCTAGATTTGTTTCGTTAACGTGTGGTTAGGTGGGTTCTTATTATGTGACAAGTTAATCCTGGAAATTAATGCTAAAGTTGGTGTACCCGCCACAAATTGAAACAACAAGGAAAGCGGCGACGTTATGAAGAAAAATTAGTTTGGGGTTGCGTAAGCAAACCTAATAAATATTAATTTCCTTTTTAATCAAAATGTAGTTTTAAGATTACAGGACTATGCTTTCAGTGTCATGTTTCATCCTCTTTCCGTCTATTTCCGAAATGGCGAAATGTTTGACGAATCGATGAATTATGTTATGAACTCGTTCAGCTTCCCGTGCATTTACAGCAACCAATTAATTTCCATTCAAAATGAATTTTCTTTCAAATCGATCCAGAATAAACGCTGCCACCGGTAAAGTGTGTATTCAATGACTTGATTGTTTTGTGATTAACCTGCTCGTAATGTTGACTTTACTGAACATCACACAAGTTATGCCCGAATTATAACAATGAACGTATCCAGCAGACAGAGTATCTGTTTATATTGTCACAATTTTCGGAGCGCTGTAAAATCAGCGCTGCTTGTTTTGGACGAACAAAATTAGAAAGGATTCGTTTGTTACGTCTGGCCGCGAAATCGTCAACTTGATTGTAAGGAATTCTAATTATGAGGCCCAGAATAGATGTCACATAATGCAAGCCAGCCACAATAAGAGCAATTAAGAACGGTTTGGTTCTGCGGGGACAAAATTTGTGTGATTCCATTCGAGTCTTTCAAATTTTACAGTAATGGCGTTCAATTAAGTCGATGCCTTTGACGAGCTCCCCATTGTTGATCGAAGATAAACTAAAGTTTGTTGTAGTTTGGCGAAACTTTAATAAGTTTTCCAGAAATTACAGTCATTTACGCCTAAATGTTTTACAAGGGCCGGGGATAAGTATCAATCTTCAATCGCTCTTAAACTACGTAGACTCTTAGAACAAGTAGCTTATATTCCCGGGCACAAAAGAAGCAAATTACTGAATGTTGAAAGTTGGTCAACTTGATAGGAAGTACAAAGACAGGCAAAAAATTCTTTATTAGGATAAAATAGAATTTTGCTAAAATCGTCAGAGTGGTTCGTTTTAACGGAGTTGGGTGATAAAAAATTGTTTTGTTTCACGACATGTGACAGGAAATCAATGTCTTCCAATGCTATTTCTAACAAATCTTTGGCTTGTCGACCAGACTACCAGAATCGACGTCTGAGCTAAAACAAAAAACACTTACCGAATTTATCATTTATGTTTGCAATATACTTCAAAGGCTTGATGATTTTATTTAACATCTTCTGCTAATAATTTACAAGTCAGATATGGAGATTAGCATCAAAAGAGAGTCAAATCTTTCAGTGCTCGATAACGAAGAGGATGTCGGCTGGTTTGAGCAAGCCGTACATCAAAGAAATGTCAAAATAATAAATGTTTCTTTAGCTTCGTCCAAACCCATCGTTCTTATTTATTAAAATAAAAAGGTGATTTGAATTTGTCAAAATTGTTTCATCGTAGATTTTGTATTGATAAACAAATATTTAAAATGCAACGGAGCACTTGAAACGCCAGCAAAATATTTTTCCAGTTTTCAGGCTTCCGCAATACCAAAATACGTCTCGTTAGGCAAATCTCTTGATGATTGAAATCATCACGCTGGATTTATCCACATTTTCGTTCAGCCGAACATCAACAACGCGTATGATTTTTTTTGAACTATTGGGAATAAACTCAAGTGAAAATCCACAACCCCGTTCAAACAACAGTAATGTAACGGTTACAAAACGTCCCATAATCCAACTCTCGGGTTAGTATTTATAAATTAATTAGACAAACGTAGTGTTTATGCGTCACACAAACAAACAAACCGCATTTAATTTTCTTCAAGTTCCGCCCGGATCTTTTTTTAGCCACCCGGAAGCCAATCATGCAGCAATATCGAAAACAAACAGATCCTCTGACTGGCCGCGTCTCCTGTGACGTGTCCCTTGGCATTGTTCGCTTTTCCCCTGGCGCCCTTTCAACTATTCCAAACGTGTTATAAGTCATTTTATTTTTCAATACTTCTTGCGCGTTTTAATGGCGACAGGACGTCGTTTCTAAATATTTGGACAACCCGCAGCAGCTTTGACTGTCAACGGTATCGTTTACATCCTGAAGCAATCGTTGTGGTAAAACAAATAATTGTTGCGGTTTTATTGGTTAGTTAGTAACTGTGACATATTTTTAAACCTACACGTGTTTTGGAATATTTCTTAAAACAATCGGCGCCACATTTAGACCACATGTTCCTGATTAAATACAAATTGTCTTAATTTCGGACACATGTGAGTAACGGGCGAAAGAACAAGTGCGGTAAAGCGGGGCTGTCGTAGAATATTCCAATTTCATGTCGATTTGCATTCAAGTGCGATTTTAATTGAAAACAAATATTTGCTGCGAACGGGTTTTAACAAATATCTGTAGAATCATTGAGAGTTAAATGGAAACGAGTCAACGACTGGAAATTGCATTTTTTCCATTATTCAAATTTCGAAATGGTTAAGTAATTGTGCACGTCACACATACTCGTGGCTTGCGGCTAAATATAAATTTTCTAAATGTAATCAAGCTATTGTAAATATAAATAGAACCGTGCCGGCAACACGTCCAACAAAAGAATTTTACTCGTGTGAGAACAGGTATCCGACGACTTTATTATTGCGCTTTGATTCATGAGCTAATAATAATTTCCAATAGGCACCGCGGGGCTAATTGCCGCCAAGAACGACGCCTTCGCTAATTGATTTTTTACGAAATTAATAAAAAGGTGTCGCTTTGAACTCCGCGCGTGACTTTTCCAGCGCATTAATCCCGCCAAGCGGAAAATAATTGAAACGGTCCTCTGTCCTTATAGATGAAAGACCGATATGCATTGTAGGATGCCAACGACAATAAAGCGCCGTTGGAGCTTTCAACGGAAAAATTTAAATAAACCTACGGTTATGATTTACATTTTCAGTCCATTACGAGCGGGTTACTTTGTACAGTTAAAAGCATCTAACTGTTATAAATGTCAAACATATTTCGGCCACTTTGTCACATGTACGAGCATTTCAGACTGATTTAAATTTCAGGAACGCGCTTGCAACAAAACGTTGCCCATTATTCGTAAAAATGTGAATTGTGCGCTGTTTGCACGATCTCTATTACATGAAAGCCTCGCTCGAATTAGGCTGCACAAACATCTTGAAAAATAACGAAATGAACTGAAAACATGAACGTTTTCATTGTCCGTCTAATTCTAAAATCTATAACCTGACATCGGTTATGGATTAACCGCTTTAGGACCGCGAAAAATTGTACAAATTTGCTGAAATTATGCCTCGTGTTTTTTTGTATAAATCTGAAATAAAGTGAAAACGTGGAAACGTGTTCATGGTCCATCTAAACTTAAAACGTATTATGACAATTTGGTGGTTGGGGAGTTGGGTTTTTTCGAATGCAAACAACAATAATATTTCCTGGTTTGGTGTTGGGTGTTTAGGCTGCACAAACATCTTGAAAAATAACGAAATGAACTGAAAACATGAACGTTTTCATTGTCCGTCTAATTCTAAAATCTATAACCTGACATCGGTTATGGATTAACCGCTTTAGGACCGCGAAAAATTGTACAAATTTGCTGAAATTATGCCTCGTGTTTTTTTGTATAAATCTGAAATAAAGTGAAAACGTGGAAACGTGTTCATGGTCCATCTAAATTTAAAACGTATTATGACAATTTGGTGGTTGGGGAGTTGGGTTTTTTCGAATGCAAACAACTCAAACAACAATAATATTTACCGGTTTGGTGTTGGGTGTGGGTTTCTCAGAACGGGGGACCAATAATTGCCCATTAAGCGTATTTTTACAATGCTTTGAAATTGAAGTTTTGGTGAAACCGATAAAATTTAATGATTGTTTAAATGTGTAAAAATAACAACATATTGTGTTTCCACCGGGAACTAATTTAACGACAAAACTTCGGAGTATTGTGGAGCTTTCTTGGCTTGGGGTGTTTTTTGCTCCCGCGCTCAACTTCCGGCGCTTAACGAATAACGATGCTAATTTTAACGAAAATTAATTTTTAACAGTTTCACTTCCGACGCGATTAAGTTTATTGTTTGGGATATAAGGGATCGGTTAATATTCGTTTTAAGGGTTGCGGTGGGGCCGATAAAGCCGCACTTTATAACCCCAATATTAAAAACCATAAACTGGGACAATCGTATCAAATTCCCAGTATAAAAATGAAAAATTCTGACAACACGCGCTCCATTTGTCTCCGAGTGCCATTTAGCACCAAAACCACGCGCAGATCCAAAATTTTATTAATTCGTTCTGGCGATGCTATGTCAGAAACGTCGCTATCTTATCGACGAAAAATAGTCGTTTTCAGAATTAGATGGGAATTCTTCGGCACAATAATTTCAGATGGAATGTGGGAGAGTATGCCGAAGGTATGTTACCAATTTGGGCTCTTATAAGCATCTGATTAGCTGCAATGGCTTTTTTCTTGTTGAGTTGAATTAAAACGGGCAGCAAATAACTAACCTGACATAGTCGGGCTGAACGCTAGCAAAACCATCCACACTTGCAAAAGTTTCAGAACATTGAAAGGCACTTCACTGCAAACACCACTCATATTTAAACCGCGTTCAGACTCGTTCCGCCGTAATGAAACTCCATTTTAACGTCCAAGTGCATGGAAGTCGACGACGACGACGAAGACGTCGGATAATCCGCGACGCTAATTAAAAAGACCAAACACGAGAATGCAGAAAAACGATTATGAATTTGAGTTGAACGCACGTGCGTTTGGAGCAAGAAAGCAACCACCACTGGCTTCTATTCTCTCAACTGGCTTCCAAAGATGAGAATAGCACTCGAAGACTACTTGCTCGTCGCATTTAATGCCGCTATTCGTCTTTTCCACCCGCCGATTTATTACAACTAACGCCACGTTTAAGCCCCGCATTACATCTGAGAGGCTCTTAGGGCTATTATTTTTTTAAAGCGAGGGCCGGCTTTAAATAGGACACCGACGTCGAGATGGGCGAGTTATGGAGGCGCTTTTAATCTTCTTCGACTATCAGCACGACGTCGGGGCGCTATAAACACCTTCAGCGGTTGTCCGTCACGAGCTTTACGGCCGAAAGTTTCCGTGTTACGCTCGACAATAAATCATCGCAAATTCTGACCCGACTAACGTAATCAGTTTGTAGTTTATGTGATTTAGCGCCAGTTTGCCAATCGCCTGCACAAGATAAATGCAAATTTTGGTTGGAGTTGCCGCCACAAAACCGTTTTACGAGCAAAAATCCCGGCTGAAATATATAAATACTTAAACGCATTTGACACATTTTAGCCGCAATAATACTATTTTACGCGACCTGGCAAAGAGAAACCTGGTACAACCACCAACTCCTTTGCGATAAATCTGCGTCTTTCAAAGCTTTCCTTTAAAGCGTTCTCCTGTTTAGCGAATAAGTCAAAACACACTTTCCAATTTCTTTTTACAAAGTAAGCGGTTATAATATTGTAAAAAAATTACCGAAATATTTTTGTAGTCATGGATTTTTACAAAATGCTTTATTATTTTCACTCAATTAAATTAAAGATAAATTATTGTTTTAATTTCGTAACCTCATAATTGTTTCTTAGCCTAATTAGGCTAACAATTTATGTTAGCTTGAAAAAGTAGAAAAGCACTGTAATTATTTACAAATATATTAATGACTAAAAAATAAACAACTAAAATTTCATAGATCATAAAGCGAAAAATATCTTACAATGGAACATTCACATTTTTAGTTAATTATATAAAAACTAGTTGGCCCGTGCGAATAATTCGCATAGCATGTGCTTGGAGAGTGGAAGATTTTAATTAAACAGATTGTCAATAGATGGCGCTATGACTAAATGCGCTTAGGGAGTGGGATATGTTAGTTACGCAGATTGTCATATGAGCAATATACGGTTTTTAATAATGAAAAAAAAACAATAACATTTTCAATTGTTTGTGTATTTTTCGCAGATAGCGGTGAAGACAATATTTAAAATGGTGATTTAATAATTGGTTTTGAAGAAGTACCGACAAAACAACAACAGAAATAATGTATAGAGATAGCAAGAAACGGATGCAACTGAAAATATTTTTATTAACACCATAATATCAGTTCAGTATTATATATTTTTAAATGCCACAATAAAACAGGGAATTTAGTAAAACAGCAAATATACAAGGAATGGATGCTCACATTTGACAAGAATAAAAGCAAGCGAAACAAAACCTTTCTGCAAACACAGACTTTTCATTATATAATATTTAAGGAATTTTATCGAACTACATATGAAGTAATTCTTTGTTGTCATTTTGTAAATCAATAAAATTTTATTCGCTGATAATGGACTTTTATTTTCCAATAAACAAGTGTAATTCCAAATATGCCAATGACTAAGTTGAAACAACAATGGTAATATTTTATTACGGTAAATCGAACCGGATTTCACAATGGGGAAAATTAATGTTTGTTAGTAAATAATATTAAAAAAATATAAATAAAAGGGTAAAATAAAAAACAATTTTATTAACACAACAATAATCGGAAGAGCGGACGCTACAATATGAACAAATATAAATAAAGGAATTCTACTAGAATAAGAAAAAATAAGGTCATTTCCATCTTTGTAGTGTTAAAAAAACAAAAAACGGAGTCTCAGGCGCCTATGGAATATATTTTTTATTTTTCTAATGTGGGCGTTTGAAGCTATCAAAAATTTGCTCAAATTACGTCTAAACCGAGATCAAGAGATGGAATTTGTAGAAAATGCACCAAAGATACCTATGCCTTATGCAACGTGTCCGAGACGGTTATTAACAAAGAACTTAATTTCAAAGTTCTCCAACTCAAAGTCAAAATTCCACAGTTACACATCGTCAAAGTTACTGACTTCGCAGCTTCCGCTTTTTTTAAACGCTCGTTAATACAATAATATATAAAAAACGAAATGTTTAGATCTAAAATATACTTGACATAAATAGATACTATTGTAATTATGCAAGTGACTGAAAGGGGAACAAAATTGAAATGAAATACAAAAATTACAGAAATATTACACATTTACCTATTAGAATTCTTCCACAATTATAACTAATATATTATTAATATTAAAAGAATGGAAAGAACTACAATTATTTATATTATTAATATAAATATATAATTAATCACAAATTTTATGGGTAGTAAATTGAAAATAGGGCGCAATGAATATTTTATAAAATAATATAAAAAAAGAATTCAAGGAAACGGCTCAATTAATGCAAAGAATGTTGCGCTTTTATTAAAACAAACCAAAAAATGTTTTCTTCATTTTGTACTTTTTATCAAGCAATGGCTTTCACTTTTCTGGAGAGCATACTAAAAAATGTTTTCGTTATTTTGGCTTGTTTCGCGGTTTGTCGCGAACGGAAAGTTTATAAATTTCCAGGTTCTGGATGTTTTCAAAATTTTCTCGCTGCAATATTTATCGTAATATTAGCAAACAAATGAACAGTTATGCAAAATTTGGCCATGACCATATAAATTTAACAATATTCATACCAAAGTGAGTCATTGGTGAAACATAAATTATTTATAAAAAACATTATCGCAAATACAGCAATATAATTACTCAATAAAACAAAAGGTCATTATCAGCACTAAAAAATGAAAATTAATGGTCGGGAGTTAATGGTCCTCTTTGTATTCATTTTTATCAATTATCTGAAAACTAATAATTATGACTAGTGAAAAATAAATGCCATTCTAAGATTAACAATTTAACGGATTTTAACGAAGAATGTACTCAAAGGAATTCAATTTACATGCACTTATTTATTCTACCGTAGGTAAATTTCCTAATTTTATGAATGTAATTTTGGCACTAAATGTACAAATAAACGTTCCTCAACTGTGTTGATGATTAATCATGAAATCTGACATCATACAGTTTATAAATCATTGCAACAACCCGAGAGCTAGGCAAACTTCAAACATAAGAATTTTGCCGCTTCATATTTATAGTGTAGGTACTAATCTGTCATTTGCACTGTTATTTGTTTTGAGTGTTTGCGTTTGTTTGTTTATTATAGTTTTTATTTGTATATGTAATGGTAGATGATAATAAAATAAATACATTAAGCTAAGATATAATTTAACCTATTTGGAAAAATACTAACATAATGAAGTGAACGCACTGCTTGGATTTACCTGCTGATTGGTAGTTTCAGATGGTTAAAATGTTAATAGAATACTCTGGCAGTCAATACTACTTCTCAGTTTTCATGCTAGATAAATATATATTTATACGACATTGATATAAAATAATGACAATGTTAAATTTGAAGGACAGGAGCGTCGCAGCATAATGGTCAATGTAATTGGTCTTAAATCATCAAACCGTAGTCTATAAATTTTTACAGCGCTAATAAGTGACATTGTAAATTTTGCCTGAAACAGACATAACAATTTTTCGTTAGTGGTCCGTGTAATGGAGATAGTCGATCCATAATAATTCACTGCTTGTTCGTTAGAGAATTTTTAATTAAATAATGCGAGCCTGCACTGTATCTATCTTTCATTTTTCACGTTCCATTTCCGATTACATAATCGAATCGTTTTTGGAATAAATAATAATATTAATAATTGGCCCCGAGATATTGTTTCGCTTGCTTCAATGCAGTTAAATGTCTTTTCTGTGTTCTGTTAGCAGAGATTTATTCCGCGTCATTAAGCAGACGCTGCTCTTTCTATTCGGTATGAATTGAAATCGCACTGAAGATGCAAAGATAAAACTACGCGATTATTGGAATTAATCGAGTTTATAGATAATTACGCGCACATCACCGACTCATTTATTTATGGAAATTTACTAATGTATCCTGAATTTGTGAACATTGTTTGAGATGTGTTGATGAAATTGGATGTGAATACATGGCGCCGATTGGGGGTGGAGATAAGAACACCCTCCGCGGCTGCGGGGGGCCCCATCACTAAACATTCCACTTTGACACCTGGTCCGGCTCTGTGTGACGTCCACGATGGGACCCTCCAGTGCCTGTTAACACGACTTTCGACCATCGACCACAACAATACTACTTGTAATATTCAACAACGGTTGAATTTAAATTATCTCTTGCGGGTTCACTATTGTCCCGCATAATTTCCCCATAAATTTCAACGCTACTCAACAAACTTTTATTTTCGGTACACGTTTCCACCATAAAATAGTCCGATGTAAATTTAAATTTTTCCGTCTCTAATATGTTTTGATTACCGGCTTTTATTAAAAGATTTTCGATAAGCGCGCCTGAATTTATTCCAGTGTTCGGATTTGGGTTTGACTGAAATTGTTAATAAAAAATTCAGCGGGTGGGAGTTGGTGGAAAATCCAATTACTGAACCGTCTTCGCTGTACTGAACTGGACATATTTATTTAAGAATGTAGGAAAACTTATTAACATTCCTTCTTCTGTGTGTTTATGGCTTGATCGACTTTGTCTGCAGGCTCCATGCTTCTTGAGACAAAAACGCTAATATTCCGCTTGAAATCGCCATTACCCAAAACGTAGGTGGTAGGCCTTGAAAAACTTGTTAAAGTAATAACAAATAATTATATAAATAAACAAATTACAGGCAACGGGACTTGCGGCGTCTTATACATGGACATGGAAACATTTCAGTGATGTAAACGCTAGCTAAAAATTTTCACACCGAAAAACACAAAACGGAGCCCAGCATCACCAATTATATGAACGGTCATCATAAATTCGCCCACAATTAAATTGAAGTTCGTTTTTTTTGAGCTATGGCAGTTTGTGTCAAAATATATGTAAGAATTTAAATTATAAAATCGTAAATATAATGTCGGCATTACATCTCATCCACAATTTCTTGGTTCATTTCAATTCCATGACCTTAGAAGCTGTATTTAACAGTATTTTGTACTAGTTTCAGTTTATTCTTCGACGTCTTGCAGCGAAATTGAAACGAATAACAGAAAAAGTCAAATGAAATACATCTTGTCACTTCCACAAGTTTTCATCGCATAAGATTTCAAATTACAAGCGGAAGCTATCATTGATGACTCAATTTCAAACTACGTCCTTTACTCCCGCTGTTTGATTGCTTTGATAAATAAAATACTACACGAAGATGAGATCCGTTTCATTTAATAAAATTTGTCCTGGAAATGCTAAATATATGAGAGTATTCGCAAGCGTTCGACGTTTTTTAAAAACGCTCTTCAGGGCAGTAACATTTTCATGCCTAAATTATTGTAAACGTTTTAACGACCTAAAATAAAAACTCCGGGATAAATTCCTAAACTAACGAACGCGTGAGATACATGAGGTAATAAGGTGAAACTGAGCGTATAAGTCCCGACAATGTACAAATTAGTGTGCTCGTTATTATCGTCCGTTTTCTGCCAAATCTAAAATAGTCACGGGTACAAGAACCGGTGCCAATTAACTAAATTACCGGTATGAGAGGAGACCTGGAATTGGAAAGCTTAAAGCTTCAACTAAGACACTAATACTTCGAGGAAGTGTCAACTTCCACAAGTTTACGTCGAAGGAGATTCCAAACAGCAAGCAAAAGCGATCAGTTGATGATTCAATTTCAAAGTAACACCCTGCACTTAAAAAAAATCCTGACAAGTGTAGACAAAACTAGTGTCGAAATTTGCACATCCACGTCTTGGGGCTTGTAAAATAAACACGAGTTTGGAGTGTTTTCGTTTTAAGGTAGGACATTTTCCAGTCGGGGCGGATTATATTGAACGGAAGGAAGGTCAGTATTCAGTATGTTTCATTCATCTCAGTTATGTGTATTTAATAAAGGGGCCACAAAAAACTCATCTGTGCAACGGAAAATATAAGCGCTCAGGGAAAGAGATTGCAAGTGCGGATTTGTAACCAACCACAACCGCAGATTTCGTACAAAATTTTATTCAAATCTCGAGAAGACGCCATTTCTTCGCTCTGGTTTTACGTATATGTTTTTAAAACTAGTTGGCAAGCGTCACACATTGGAATTCAGTTCCTAACTGAAAATGTTATAAATAAAATAGATAGTAATGTACCTTTAATTTTTAACAATATAGACAGGGAGAACGTTAATTAACAGGATATTGTACGTATAAGTCGGTAGATTAGCAATCATCCTGCTATAAATACTAAATTCCGAACATTTAGAAACGAGTCAGAATGCTTGTGTAATATTTAAGCTTGAGTTGAAATAATTTACAAGGTTTTATTTGCTGTAAACAATTCGATTTGTGTATAATAATTTATTACGGAGGGTTACAAGACGCAGTGTGCAAAAATAGAGAACTTGACCGTTTTATTTTATTTATTGTTGAGTAGGTACACTGAACATTTATTTTGTTCGGATTGTATCAAATATAATTTAGAAAAATTTGTAAGAAAACAGGAAAGTTATGCTGCAACCAATGCAAATATTATTCTCATTCGCATTTTAGATATTTAATATTTTTGCAACATTTTATTGGTGTTAATGTGGAAAAACATATTTGAAGAATGGAATTGTAAATTAAAGTTAATTTTGAACTAATGAGAGACACCATTGAGGATATAAATGGTATTAACTAAATTTGTTCGTATATTATGTTTGTAAAGGAAATTAGTGCACGAATGAGACGATAACTCTTAACTGCATTGATATTTTTTATGTTATTATTAGCACTACTCTCCACGAAAATAAAATGTCAATATTTAGAATTTCAGATGAATAAATTTACAATCAGCGCTACATTTATAATCAATTCTACCTAATTTCGTGTGTTAATAGAATTTATATGAACCTTGTATTAGTATCGTATTTGTGGTAATCACATGAATGCGTATTATTAATGAAAATAATTAAATCCCGTTTATAAAATATTTGACATATTTTAAATATTGATCCAATTATATTTTTTAGAAAATGTTTCAAGCATATTCAAATTACATTATAATAAATTATTATAATTAGATAGTATGTTGAATTGATTTTTTACTGCACTAAAGATGAATTTTAAAATTGTAGGTTTCTTGTGCTTTCCCCTGCACAAATGACAAATTAATTAATTCCAGACTTATTTTGTATACCTTTCAAGTTGATAAAATTAAACCAAAAAAATGTGATTTGGTTGGAGATGTCTTTTTCGGCTTCAGATCTTTACAATAATTATTTCAACCGAATATGAATGGAAACGCCCGATCCGCGCTTTTTACTAATTTTTTGCTTGAAAAAATGCACCTTGTCAGCAAATCATACGGAGGCCGCTATGACTTTTTAGGATTGCTTGTACGTGATTGGGTAAGATCTTCGAATGGGGAATGGGCTTCGGTGCCTGAAAAACTCTGGAGACAAACACGCTGACCAATCAGATCCATCAGGAATCGAATTTTTAATTTAGCGCACATCGTCTTTGTTTATTTCCGCTTTTTCACAGTTGACAAATCGTTCTATGCTGGTTCGGCCTTTGGTCAGATTCCTATTGAAATTAAAATTTTAGAATGTTTGAATGTTCCATAACAATTCAAAATCAGCTACTAGAATAAAATTCAGTTTAAATTTTTACAAATACCTAAAATTAGAATTACTGATGCAAACTGAAATTGGAAAATAAAGTAATAGCACAAACTTATTACTGCAATTATGTTAGGACATGTAACTGGTTGGTAACTTAAAATTAAAATACCCGCTCCTAAAACTATTTATTTATTATTCGTTAAACTTTAAACAATCCATGAATTCAATAGAAGATATATATTTAATTAATCGTTCCGTATTTTTCAAAACAAAAAGTCAATTTGAATATAATTATTAAACAAATAAGTGGAAAAAATATCATCGGACATGTGTATATGACAGTAATTTCAACTGAGAAGGAGCTTGTCAGAAAATTAAATCAAAATACAAATTTTAAGGCCCTCCCCTGACAAAATGATCACGAACCGCCACTACAACGCAATCATTTATAATTTATTATAAACTGAAATGAAGAGTGCCACACAGAGATTTATTCTGAATGTCAACAAATTACCAAGAGTTATTGTTTATAAATGTTGTATGTTGGGTGTCTTTGATTCATTGCGTTGGAAAAAGCTCGACCAAAGCTTTCCACGCGCCCTCTGTTATCCACTGGCCAAAATCATTCGTCCAAGTAAAGTTCACGACAAAGTGCTAATCGAAAACGATTAAAATCGTGTTCGTAAATGTAACAGTCAGGATAAACTAGATGCGTCGTTAATTTACGTGGTTTTATTAAGTTAATGGTTATTCCAAGTTCAACCGCAAGCAGCTCCAAATGCAATTACTTCAGAAACACTTACATAAAACCTCGAGTAATTTCTAATAAAATTATAGTTATTATTGCAGCAAAGCGGAAACAAAGTACCTTTATTAGGAACATAAACCTGACTGATTACAAAGTCACACTTCCACTAAAAATTTTCCGAAGGCCACTTTTCATAAACTCATTTCAATTAGCTAATCAGATTTGATTTAACAAAAAATTACGTAACGCGAAAATTTACATGCACCAAGGTTGTAACGAGTATTAGATGCACAAGTGCAATGTTGCATGAAGTCAATGAAAATGAATTATTGCAAATATCAAAGGTGCGGTCGAGGCCGTTCCTGTAAAAGTGCACTCTATCAAAACATCCCAGTCACGGTTAAGTGCTTAGGTTATTTATGGCCAGCATCTGAATTCCGAAATAGATTTTCACTATTCAGGAATTAAATACCTTGCATGCTTTTAATCAGTCAGGTTCCGGCGCTACTATCCGGGCGTGGTAAATAACAAATTTGCATTAATTCGTAACCTTTATTGCTTCTTTTCATAACAATAAAAAATGAGATGCTCGAGCACGGCTGAGTATTTATTTACATACAAGGTCTAACTTCTAGTTTCCAGTTTCAGGAGTTGTCGTCTATGTCATCAGGAAGCTTTTTTTCGGTTGATTCATGGAAAAGGAACGAGAGGAATCCTGCGACGAAGGCCAGTGCTGAAAACACCATCAACGGAAGCGGTTTATACACTTTAGCCTGCAAAGTAAAATATTAAAACGAATTACTAGACAACGACTGCAATTTCTTACAAGAAGTGGAACCTGAGGAGCTAGCATCGATCCGATGCAGCCGAACATCGAGCAAACTGCAAAAGCGGAATGTCTGGCGCTAGTTGGAAACATTTCAGCCGTGTAAATGTAAATTGTCATGTAGGATACGGTGACGAAGAGTTTTCCGGAAAGGAAAATTACCAGCGCTAATGGACTTCCTGCGCGTATAAAATCGACGCTGATACAAGCGACGCCTGTTAAAATTAAACTTATTGCAAGTGTCTTTCTTCGTCCTATTCTGTCCAGAGCACCGTAAGCCAGAATGTAAGCCGGAATTTCCACCACAGAAACGCACATGTAATTTACGTAAATGTCCTGAGATAACGCAACAGACTGAATTGTTAATCCGTAATACGGGAAATTGCAGCAAATCCACGTGAACGAGCAGTGAATTATCGTCAGCAACAGCTTCTTGTTCTTTAAAATCGTCATGAGAGGAATTGTCTCGTTCTCTTCAGCCTTATCAGTTTGTTCTATGTAGGGAATGTTTTTAAGCGTCTCTTCGCTTAACTCCTTCCCATTGATTCTTGCAATCGTCTTTAACACGTCCTGCGCTTCCGCAATCTTGTTTTTTGAAATCATCCATCGCACTGACTCTGGGATGAACCACAACAAAAGAGTTACCACAAGTCCTGGACCGTACATGATCCGCAGCATGAATTGCCAAGATGGCGATATCCAAGCTGCCGCTCCCAATAAAATGTGGCCCACTGTAAATGCCAAACAAATGATACTATTGCCCAAGTTGCGTCTTCGTGAGTCCACAAGTTCAAGTGCTAGAAAAAGTGAAACGTTACTCGCTCAAGTGGAATTTTTTTGGAAATTTTTGTACCTAAAATGAAGGCACCGCTGTACACTCCAGACCCAATAACTGTGTTGAAAAACTCAAGCCCCAGGTACATATAATACGAATTGGAAAACGAACGAATTAGGCCTATGATAGTGCTCAAAAACACGCTCACTATAATCAGGGATTTTCTACCATAGCTGAAACGAGAAGTTGTAGTTGCGATTAAATGGCGTTTAAAAAGTGGTACCGATCAGAGAAAAATCCAGCTAATGGTAGGCAGAGTACTTTTCCAACCACGTTAATGGTTCCGACAATAGTCAACTTCCAAAGATTTTCGTCACATTTAATATCGAACTGAAATGTGATGTTTTTGAACACATTTTACTGCTGAAAGTGCTTACATCGTGCACTATTGTTGTCTCGTTCCGCTCGTACACGAAATCGTGGCAGTTGAGTGTGTGGCTGGTGTTAAAATAGATGCACGTGTCATTAGCAATCGGGGCAAAGTAGTGACATTTGCTTGGTGTGTTCTGCTCAAACGGCACGGCATTTTCGAGCCACTCGGGGCTGAAATCCCCGTTTTCCTTGGCGCAGGTGTCAATCCTGCATCTGAGCACTAAACCTCGCAAGGTGTTTGGCGTAAGAACACTTTACGCACCTGTATTTGATGTCTCTGGCCACGAAGATGTAGTTCATTGCCGGGAACACGGAGAAGATGATGGCACAACATAGCACTAAATAGTAGAGGGTTTGGAACCGGCCCCAACCGCCCAAAGAAATGAGTATTTCGTCAAGATCAAACTTCTTCATTTTTGCTCCGCGCGGCGAGGACTAAAACACACCAATTGAACGAAATGTGCATTCATGCAAAGTGCTGTTTAAAAAACTATAAAAAGAATAATAAACCGGTTGTTGATTGCTCGCGGCTCGCGCTGTGTGACGCGCAGCTTTCAACAAATTGTTTATATAAACATGTTAGTGATTATTTTGCAAAAAAAGTTGTTACCTGGGGGAGCTCTGAAAGTGTTGGGCGACGTCCCACGTCGGATATCTGGCACGATTTTCAATCCGATCCGACCTCAGCGGAAGGACATGCTATCTGCAAATATAATGAGTTCAATTATAGAGAAGTGCGGAGTTTTCGAGAAATATTCCGCCTGCCTTGCCAGAGGTAGGGTCCAAAGTTGCAGCAATAAAATACAAAAAATATACAATAATATCAATAACAAGAAATAATAACCTTCCCATAGAATTTATGGCAATAATTAATTGCCCGTTCGTTTTAACACAAAAATCACATTTCATCTAGCCCTTGATTTATAAGTTGATTTACATCTACACCATCCAGAAAAAAACTTGAACCGAGTATTTTATTTCGCTAGTGTTTATTTCTTTATTTTGTTGACAGTTTTAAAAAATTCAATTCTGCACAGTTTAGTGTCACTTCATTAGTTCAGCTCACACAAGGCCATAACTAGTAAGTGGACAATTAAATCATCCAAATTTCCGGCATAATCTTTGATTAACGAGCGCATTTCACAATTTTAACATAAAATTTATATTATTGCAGATGGAAAATCATAAAATTGCACTTGAAACTCACGTCCTATTAAATTGAAGGTAATAAAACTGATTAATCACATTGTTTCCAGCAAGCACACAGTGTCACCCGATTCTTATTGCGACTGACTAAAAGCTAGTGATTTGAGCACTATAAGTAGTCCACCACTACTGAAAACTCACACTTTTATTATAATAGTGATTAACAATTCCCAAGGCTGCTCTATCAGTCCGGAAGTCTGCAAAGTTAATGTTCTTCACACTTAAAATCGCTCGCTTGGTAACAATCCGAAAGACGTGTCTAATCAAAAGTTTGTGTTAAGAATTGACACCGAATTTGTTGAAATTGCTAGTTTGTTTCGTGGACTTATTGTGTTCTTTATGCAAATTGCGATTGTATCCACCATCCGAGCATATTTATCGAACCAATCAGCATGCAATTGAATAATATGTGCATCTATTCTAGGTGAATTGAATAGTTTTGTATAATTTTGAGTTTCCGGCAATAAACACACGCATGCAGCTCTGTGCAAGAGGCGAAATATTTTTTATAATGTGATTTGAAGCCTTGTGAAGATAATGCGGAAACGATTTTTTCTCTTTATATGGTTTTACAATTATAATTTATGTTTGATTCCCGGAATTAATGAATATTTATGTACATACTGCATTATTATGCAACTGACAGAATTGGGAGTATAATTATCGATAATAAAAAATTCTTGGAGATGATAATGTAATAATTATTGGTGTGGATTTCTGCTGAAAACCTGCAATTAGCGAATGTTACATAAATTCAATGATTTCAATCAAAATCAACGCAGTTTTCAGGGCACCGAATTTGAACATTTACATGAATAGTTGCGTTTAATATGCATGAATCTTACCGATCCATATTTATCTATAAAAAATAATAAATAAAAGGCGTTTTTATTTTGTGGAAAAACCCATCAATTTTAAAAGTTTAAAATTTACGTATCCTCGAACTGCTACTAAAATATTAATACATTTTAAACTTGCCGAATTTTGAGCAATGCTTTGCAATTGCTATTCTCAAAGTTGGGACAATGACAAAAAATATATGTCCGATGTGTTCTTATAAAAAACGTATAATTGTAATATATTTTAAAAGCAACCACAAAATGCATCTGTCATTGCAGTCGTAAGACTTCAACTTGGTTAATTTTAAGGTCATAAAAAGAATACTCGGAACTGATTATATTCAATTACTTTCTCAAGGTATAAAGCTAATGGCTTTGAAAATAACTAGCCAGAAGCATCACTAAATGTAAATATGTGGTTTTAATGAAGATGCTATTCTACAAAGAAAAAGTTAATTATTAAACTTTGCAGCAATTCTCGTAACTTTAATTATTATATTAGGCTAAGAGCGGGATCGTGTTGTTTACAGAATTTCAGCAGATGCATAATTACTTCAAAACTCCCTGTATTTACTAGAACAGAAATGGAAAGTGGGTCTAACAGCTCTTATTATTCACACTAACAAAATATTCGGAAGTAATAAAATAAAATATAATAAACATTAATTAAATAAGACCCTAAAATCGATAAAATTCAAACTGGACATTATTGAAATTAATATAAAAAATAAAGTTGAATTTCGGTTTTTGGTTTTTGGCAGCTGTGGCGAAAAATTAAAAGTTTCGTCTAAAGGAAATGTTTTTATGCGATTTTCCTACAGTTTAAAATAAAAATATGTTGTGCCAGTAGCTATGTAACTGACAATTAGCACATGTCAGGAATAGGAATATGTGCGCCCAATCATCTTAAAAATAGCAGTTTAGAAAATTTAAGGAAACTCAGATTAGCAGGCCTTCGAATGAATACCGTTTTCATATTGAACAATTGAATTTTGCAATAACTTGCCTTTAAAACAGTTTTTCGTTTATACACATCTTATTTTGAAACCCATTATGATGAAAATCATAACAAAACGTTCCTTTTGAGGGATACTTTTAAGTTTTTTGACATAACTACTAAAAATTAGTCAATAAATGTCAAATACATCAGGACCGTGCCAAGTTTATATTTCTTAATTTTAATCAATCTCATTAAAAGCTTTTTTTTATTTAATTTTTTTACTTTTCAACAATAAAAGGGTGACGTAGGCACAAAGAAAAAATTGTTAATCTGTAACTATTTTTTCAACAGTTGGTAAAGAAGAAATATATACCTTTAAATCATTTTGGAATCATTATGACAAGCTCCATTCCAGAGATTGAGAACAGTCTAAATTCTAAAATTTTTACAACTATATTTGTACTAATTTATTACTTTTAACGTCTACACTCTAGCAGATGCAGCTTTTATGTACGGAAACCGCTTTTAAATGTTTTACTTTTGAGTACTGCAAATGTTACCCCTTTTCAAAAATATGCCAAACTTTAGATAAAACGCTCGACTTGTGCTTTTAACAGTTTAGTTGATATTTTTATGCTTGTGTATATTAAAAGTTACTAAGCAGTGAAACTGTTGTTTTGTCGGAAGCATTAGAAAGTATAAGCATTATTTAAAAATTGTAAACAACTTATTATTATGCAGCAACTTGTAGGACACATATTATAATTACTATGTAGGAGTATTATTTTATAAAAATTTATTATAAATTTCGTAAAATACGTTTTTGAGAAAATAGGAATTGGTACAATAGGAAAGCAGAAGATACGCAACAGTGGAAAAACTTTGAACGAGAGAACAGATCAGTGCAAAGACTTAGAAATTTATTATCAAAAACAAAAATGTAAAATGATGTAAATTATATTAATGTAATATTATGTGCAATAAAATTTTACTTAAATAAAACCCATTTTTTATTAATTTTTATTTATATTTAACAGTATGTACAGCTAAAATGTATACTTATATACTGCCGAAAATGATGCTATTTCCTTGAATTAGATCTTAGTCGATAATGAACAACGACAATATTATGGTCTATAAAAATTGTATATTGAAACGTATAAAATCATTTGGTTTCTGATTTATTTTAATTAACGCAATCATTATTAATAAATAGAGATCTTTGTTCTGATTGGGGAAATCTGTAAGAAATACAAATACAGAAAACTATGCGTACTTTTATAAGGATAACTAAATTACCACTAGAAAAGGTAGCGTTTGTAGTTACTGCTACCAAGAATAAGAGGGCGCCAGCTATTTTAGCCACACAAGTTATTATAAATAACATATTTAATTAAAAAATGAAGTGCCAGTAACAATACAAACAATTTTTTATTAAATTAAAATAATTTGCAACATTAATCAAATTATGATATTAAATTGATGAAAAAATTCTTGTTGGCAAATTCCAAAAGCGATAACATTATGGCAAAATCTGCATTCAAAAGACGAAGCCAGACAAAAAGTTCTCCTTTCCCCATCCCGTTTCTCTGTCATTAACAGCAGAAAAGTTTTGAACGAGAGAACAGATCAATGCCAAAACATAGAAATTAATTGTCAAAAACAAAAATGTAAAATGATAAAAATTATATTAATGTCATATTATGTGTAATAAAATTTTACTTAAATAAAACCCATTTTTTATTAATTTTTATTTATATTTAACAATATATACAGCTAAAATGTATACTTATATACTGCCGAAAATGATTATGTTATTTCCTTAAATTACATCTTAGTCGATAATGAACAACGACAATTATATGGTCTATAAAAATTGTATATTTAAACGTATAAAATCATTTGGTTTCTTATTTATTTTAATTAACGCAATCATTATTAATAAATAGAGATCTTTGTTCTGATTGGGGAAATCTGTAAGAAATACAAATACAGAAAACTATGCGTACTTTTATAAGGATAACTAAATTACCACTAGAAAAGGTAGCGTTTGTAGTTACTGCTTCCAAGAATTAGAGGGCGCCAGCTATTTTAGCCACACAAGTTATTATAAATAACATATTTTATTCAAAAATAAACTGCCAGTAACAATACAAACAGTTTTTTATTAAATTAAAATAATTTGCAAAATTAATCAAATTGTGATATTAAAATGATGAAAAAATTCTTGTTGGCAAATTCCAAAAGCGATAACATTATGGCAAAATCTGCATTCAAAGACGAAGCCAGACGAAAAGCTCTTCTTTCCCCATCCCGTTTCTCTGTCATGCTAATTAACGGCAGATTTTTGATAATGGCGCTTTTCTCGTTTCCATGGCGCGTTTATTCAATATAATCTAAACCTGTGTGAAACGTGTCAGTGCGAATTTCCCACTATGAAATTTTGCAAGAGTCCATATTAGGCGAAGACATTCCAGGATTTAAAGCTTTGGAAGATGGATTGCGGGAATTCGGAAGGCGGCCACATCGCCGTCCTCAAAACATCGGACTTTTACCGTACATGTAAGCTGCCCAAAAGATTCGAGCATCCGTCTTGGTTTTATGGATATGGCATTCAGAGACGACCACCGGAACATCCCTTTTACAGAACTACTTCCAGTGATTACGGCAGGTTAAATAGCGCCAAAGGTCAGGGCGAACATTCATTATTAATTCTTGTAGATATCCTCCGACCATTCACACCGTACCCACGTCTTTCTTTCCTAATAACCAGCAATTTAGCAAGGCTCTTGCGAAAACGGGAATGTACAGGAACTACTCGCTCAATACGGGGTTGGATCACACCCCTTACTGACCACTTGGAAAATTTACGCCCTACTTCGGCTTTCATAAATTTTATTTAAGACGTTGTAAATTGGTAAAGTTAAAACGGCAACAGGTTTGCCGACCCTCTGTTTCCACTTTTATAAATTTTATGACACAAATTATACTCGTTTGTAGTTAAATAAATTTAACGTGCGAATTACGCCGATTGGGTCGCTTCTCTATATTTTTCTCTCGAACAATGAATATTTAAATTAAAGCAAGGCAGGTGCAGTGTTTGATCTTTCTAAGTTGGTGTCTGCAGCCTAGGACGAGCCGGCTTGAGGCAAAACGGAGCGCAAAACCCTTTGAACTCGACCCCCACGTGAGCGTCCAATTAAATTAATGTCGATGGGTGTGAAAAGTGCGGCTAATCGATGGGTCTGGGCGAATGCGGCGTCTGGCCTAGTCGCCCATGGCGGTGGTAGCAGCGGTGTGTAAAGTAGTTCATTAAGGTGGATGGAACGACGGGTTAAATTTATCGCCAGGTGATTTATCAGAGGGAATTGCAGATGAGACACTTTAGTGGCAGTTACCGTTACCTGGATCGCCGTGGTTTTAGGACAGCCGCCCTAATTCTTTATCTGTTGGCTCAATTCCAGTCAACCCCCAGGGTCAACCGACCGCCCCCAGAGGACTGCATAACCTGCGCTAATATCGCCGCCAAGATTTACGAAGTATCGATCTCTAATTACGGCCCGTCTTCTCGCCTGATTTATTGACGCGCTTTCACGCCGAGATTTATCGATTAAAAATTTCAGGTGAAGGAAAACAGACGCGTTTCGTCGCCGGATCTTCAGTAAGCAGCACACGATTCAATTTCTCGGCGAAGAAAAATTATGGCAGCGGATAAACTCGTCCGGAGCCCGCTGAAGTTTAGTTTAGAACCTCATTTTTGCATTTATGACATCTGCACAACAACCGGGACGAAAGTTTTTTAATTAAACGCGAATTTGTGAAGCACATCATGTGAGTTTCATTTTATGCGCCATTACCTAACAAAATAATTTCCTTGCGTTTTATGTTAAGACGTTTAGTTGCTTGTACATCGCTTCCCCCATTTTCATACAAATTCTACAACAAATGAGCGATATTTTCTCGGATTTTATGTGGAATATTTGAATGAAAATGCTATATATTCAAGCGTCTGACACTTCACGTTTTAATTAAATCTCCGGCACTCCAATAAATGCTCAATTTTACAGCCGCAGGAAATCATAACAAATTTATGTGTTTCCCACGTATTTTCACCCGACTAGTCAATTCCGCCGAAATAGTCATGAGCCTCTAGAGTTTAAAAAAGTTACGAAACCTTGAGCTGGACATTAAAGCCACACGGTGGTGCCTAATAGTTATTAAGCAAACGTCTTTTCCAGTTGCTCCAAGCTGTAATAGCAGTGTATTGTAGGTGCACATGTTTGTTATGAAAATGGCTTTTAGGGAACACCATTTAATCGGAAAATGCCAGCTGTAGCAAAGTTGATAGGTGTTTTCTGTCAATTTACAAAGCAAAACAACGCACCACTAAATCGATTTACTCCAAGAAGTTAATATAATCCTATTGTTGAGATAATTACAGGGGAAAATAGACGAAAACGTAAGGTACAATAAGTAAGTTAGTTTGGAGAGCAAATTCGTTGCCTGAAGAACTCTCCGCGGCGAACAAATGAAAGAATTTCGTCCACATTGTTTTATTTGCGGTTTCTTCCTCATTTTCCTGCTTATGTAAAATGAGATGGATGAGAGCATCGCTCGGCTTACATTCCCTGGTCTTTGTATCGTAGGTGTGGCCCCATTTGCAGGCACATTGGAAGCCTCCCGGTAAATTAAGACACACTTCTTTGTCTCGATCGCAGTCATTAGCCCCAGTGGCGCACTCGTCAATGTCGACACATATTCCATACAACGAGCTCCACCTGAACCCCTTTCTTGGACACTGACAGGTCACGTTCCATCTGTTCAGGACGATATCTCTGCGAATGGAACGGGCTGACTTGGGCGATTTAAAAGTCGTAAGAACACCCGCATGATGTTGGCGTTAACTCCTTAAATACCTACGTGAATTCCGTATTTTCGGAACGATCCACGACGCATTCCCGCTGACCTGGAGGATTACCGTCGATGCAGGGATTATCGGGCGTGTTCCAGCACTTTTCGGGTCTAGTCAGGTGTTTCGCCGGGCAGCAAGGGTCGGGACAAAAGCTGTACAAAGCACAGGAGTATGGAGTGGAGTCGTTGGCCCTAGGGTCGCGGTTCTCTGCACCGAATTCCGGGTCGAGGCAACTAGCGAAGTTGTCGCACCTTTCGAAGATGTGCTCCAGCAAAAAATGGGATTTCATGGTGTACCAGCAGAGATAGTAACTCGCCGAGACGCGCCACTGATATCTTTCCAGAGGTCCTAGGCACAACAACAAATTAACTATAATCGCGTTGCGAGGATTCCTTTCAAGAGCTTTTAGAAGTGGAGACACTAAACTAGGATTCATTTTATGCTAGATTTTTTGGATATTAAATTCGTTTGTATCCGGATGGGATTGTAAGCAGTTTCATATTCATTCGACTTTTCACACATTTTAGGTTTTATAACTATTACCTTCTCTATACGTGTTTTAGCTTTTGTAAGATAAATTCATCTCAGATGTTTCAGCTTCTTAAAATCCATCAGATCCTTCAAAACTTAAGAATCCTTTAAATTAATTTAATTTTTATAGACTTTATGAATTTGTAAATGTAGATTCGTGGGGTTTTTAAACTGTTAGACCCCTGATGATTCTCTGTATCTTTTTATAAATACATACATATGTGTATTGTTGTTTAAATTCAACCTACAATAAATCCTTTTCGCGAAATATACAGGGTGTTTTTTTTAAGGCGGCCATTAGAAAATTTTTAACTTCCTATAGTGCTATAAATTTGAAATTTGGCACACAATCAAAATTGACCATTCTGAATCGAAATAAATTATTTTCAATATGGCGGCACTTCCGCTTATACCGAAAGTGGACGCCATCTTTGTTATTTTAAATGGAACACCATAGTTTTTATTTAATTTTCGAATACCCTCTTTCTTTCTAAGTATCTTATACCTATATTGTACTTATCTATCTATCAAAGTTTTGGAGATATGCGCACTTTTTTACAAAATTTTGCAATTTCAGTGGTCTATTCAAAAAATGATTTTGCAGTAACCATTGGGAAAATGTACAAACTGTTTTTTCCAGATGATAGAGGAAAGATTGCAAAATTGTAGGCTGGCCTCAAAAGTAACTGTATCACATTCTAAGTACTTACAATAATTTAATGAAAATGCACAAAACAAAAGGTCAATATTTCATTTTTTTTAAATGGCACCTACTAAATTTTATATTGCCAGTCGATAGAAAATGAAATTTAAGTCAATATTGTATTAGCATGTCCTATACCTATGTCAATTACTTTAAGAGTTATTATGATTTATTTAGAAAATGAGTCTAATTCTGTAATCATGAGGGTGTTTAGTAGGCTGTGAACAATGTATATGACTGTCAACGTCGCCGTTTAAGTTGTAATAAATTGATTTAATGTAATAAATAGATTTAAGCGTAAGCATTTTCTTTTAATATTATTGAGTTTGGAATTTTTGGTATTGTCGTTTTATATTTTATTGTTTTTTTATTTACAGTTCTGTTGTAAATTTATGCCCAAAACAGCACAAAAATAACCAATTTGCATAACTTCACTAAGTCTGGAAAGACAGAAAGACAGATTTAATCCCAAATTTATAGCGGCAGCTGGTTTTTATGCACGGGGAAATGCGGCAAAATATCCCAAAACGTTGATTTGGTTTTCTTTACTTCTAGGAACAACTTTAACTCTTTCTCTGGTGATATGTATTATTCCTGAATGGATAAACTGATTCTGAAGACGGGAAAATTATTGTTTATTCATTGGGGTTAGGTGCGAATACTAACATGTGCTTTGAACGATTTTATCACAACTTTCGTGAATAATAAACAAATCTAAAATCAATACATTTGGGTAATTATCCATTGCACTCAATTATCAAAACAGATTTACAAGACAACTGCAATTTTTGCAGTGATATCAATTGTTTTACGTTCACAGCCTACTAAACACCCTCATGAATTAGACTCATTTTCTAAATAAATCATAATAACTCCTAAAGTAATTGAGATAGGTATAGGACATGCTAATACAATATTGCCTTAAATTTCATTTTCTATCGACTGGGGATATAATATTTGGTAGGTGCCATTTAAAAAAAATGAAATATTGACGTTTTGTTTCGTGAGTTTTTATTAAATCATTGTAAGTACTTAGAATGTGATATAGTTATTGTTGAGGCCAGCCGACAATTCTGCAATCTTTCAGCTATCGACTGCACCAAACAGTTTGTACCTTTTCCCACTGGTTCCTGCGAAAAAAATTTTTGAATAGACCACCGAAAATGCAAGATTTTGTAGAAAAGTGGGCATATCTCCAAAACTTTAACACATAGATACGTAGAACATAGGTGTAGGATACTCAAAATGAAAGGGGGCATTCGAAAATTAAATAAAAACTAGGGTGTTCTATTTAAAATAACAAAGATGGCGTCCACTTCCGGTATAAGCGGAAGTGCCGCCATATTGAAAATAATTTACTTCGATTCGAAATGGTAAATTTCGGCTGTGTTCCAAATTTCAAGTTTATAGCACTGTAGGAAGTTAAAAAGTTTCTAATGGCCGCCTTAAAAAAAACACCCCGTATATACAGAGTGGAATCTTTAACTGGAATAAATTCAGTATCTTGAATACAAATCTGTACTGTAGAGGTAAAAACACGTAACTCCATTTTTTGGTTAAATAAAGTTAAGCCTATTTTCAAGTATCTTCTGGTAAAGTGTTTTATATGTATGTTTACTAGTTGCCTAATAATTGTTTTGCAATATCACGCTAGAATTCAAAAAAGAAACAATTATGTTGTTTTCTTAAAACATTCAATAATGGAGTTACGCCCTTTTACCTATACGGTATAAAAATGATTTTGCAAAAAATTCCTGAAACACGTCAATTTTTGTTTTTAACTTGCTACGTTTCAGCCTAGTCAGTTTTTCTTTTTATTTACGCAACTGTAACAATATTTTTTAAGGGGATGGGCTTAGAACCAAATATCATGGTTTTCATACAATTTATTCGGAAAAATGGCGACAGGGAGGTGCTTAGAGCCAAATATCTATGAGGGGCAATTCATTTCATTTTATTTATTTGGAAAAATGGCGACCAGGACATGCTTGGCGTCAAGTATCATGGTCAATAGATTTCATACAATTTATTCAATAAAACGACAAAGAGGAGCTTAGAAACAAATATCTATCAGGCGCAATGGATTTCATTTTATTTATTCGGAGAAACTAGCGACGAGGACAGGTTTGGCGTCAAATATCAGGCGAAATAGATTTCATACAATTGATGCAGTAAAATAGCGAAGAAGAGGTGCTTAGAGACAAATATCTATCAGGCGCAATGGATTACATTTTATTTATTCGGAAAAATGGCGACAAGGACGTGTTAGGCTTCAAATATCAGGTGCAATAGATTTCATACAATTTATTCAGTAAAATAGCGAAGAAAAGTGGAGCTTAATATCTTATATTTCATACAATTTATTCGATAAAATGCGCCGCATGTAGAAGATCACATTGAAGCACCTGAAAAACAGTTTTTAGGCATTTCTTCTCATATAATACATAAGCTATGCAACTATATGTCAATTAAAATATGATACTGGTTACTGTCCCCTGAGTAAATAAAAACTGATTAGGCTAAAATGTAGCAAGTTAAAAACAAACAGGAATTATTGCAAAATTATTTGTATTCAAGATATTGAATGTATTCCAGTTAAAGTTTCCACTCTGTATAACACCGTTTCGGAGATTAATTTAATTTAAAAAAAATATTATTATTTTCTTTTTATACCTTTCCAGTTATAGGGTAGCAAAATTTTTGTATTTACGGGGACAGGTCCAGACGACAATTCATTTTCCTTCGCCCATCCCTTCTATTTTTTTTTGATGTATAGATTATACTCAAACTACGACTAATCATCTTTTTGAATTCTCAATTGGCCACATTATTTTAGAGTAACTTCGGATCATTGAAATCTCTCGATCATCTAATTTTTTAAATCTTATTATTATATTTTTAAGTTTGTTTGGGCCCTCAAATTTTTTAGTGGTTTATAAGCTGCAACAATTTATTTTTAAAAGATTTTAATTAACGGGGCAGTTTCAGAGATAATCTCAGATCCAACAAATCTTTCGGATCGATTCGATCCCTTCAACCCTTTTTACAATTTTAATCAGTTTGGATCCTGGAATTAATATCGTAAGCAGTTTCAAAAACTAATTTAGTACTTCCGATTCATTCGACTTTTCAGATTATTTTATTATCAGTTACGTTCTTTAAATTTTTTCCAGTATTTGTACTCTGAGGATCCGTTAGATCTTTTTTATTATTTTTGTGTAATTTGTGTAATTTGAGTGTAATGCCTGAGCTGCAACAAATTCTTTTGACGTATTTTGGCTTTTGTAAAAAAAAATTTGTTCCAAAACTTACAGTGCCTTTAAATTAAATTGATTTCTATATACTTTATGAATTTGTATGCGTAGATTTGTTGGATTTTTGAAACTGTTAGGGCCTTGAAGATCATTTCAATTCTGTTTTAATAATGTATGTATTGTGATTTAAATTCAAATTACAGTCAATTTTTTTCGAAAAATCTATAAGGCTTTCGGACGGAATTTTTTATAGGTTTGATTTCTCAGATCTTTTCCGTTTATTGTCAAGCCACAATAATTTTTAATGAGATATTAATTTACTACTTCAGTTACAGGAGATAATTTCAACTTCTTTCGTTCACCCCTTCTACCTATAATTTGTTATATAGTTTATACCGCAAACTACGACAATAATTCGCTACATTGTTTTAGAGCTTTAATTTCCCATCCTTAAAAGTCTTTCGGTCCTTAATTTGTGAAATATGTTTATTATACTTTTAAGACTGTTTAAGCCCATACTTATGAATATTTCCATGCTTTAATTAACTGCAGCTCATACCCAAGCTGCAACCAATTTTTTTCGGAATAATTTTATTTAGCGAGACAGTTTCAGAGATAATTTCAAATATTTGTAGTCTATTCGATTCGTTCAACTGTTTTTGTAATTTTATGTACTGATCTTTCTATACTCAAGCTACAATTGCTGCATTAGCTTTAACCATGCTCAGATTACAACAAATATAGAAGGTAATTCTGTGTAAATCTTTAGGTAATTTAGGTTACTTTATCCCCACCAGTTTAGGAAGTCGTCTACCTTCGAACGGGTCGGCATTTACGTCATCGGCGTCTCTCATCTTCCTGCACTCTTCGTCTACGATTTCTATTTGTTTCGAATTGTTCGCCTTGTTCCATTGTTGCTCGCGAACGACGACGGCAGTATCGTCTTCCCTTCTCATTCCGGCGCGTCTTATCCTCTTCCTTAAGTAGTCAGCGCATTCAATCAAGGACTCCTCGCAATATTTGTGCACCTCCCAGTGCAAAGAACGCAGCGGCGGCCGGGGGAAACTCTTGTAATACTCCCTCCTCGCCAGCTTGGCGTTAGCTTCGTATCTCCGGTCGTACTCATTGAATTTGTGCGCTCGTAAGTAATAAGCGATATCTTTGAGAGTGTCATGCAGCCAAGTAGACGAGGAATTTGCGGCTGGAGTCGTATTCTCATGAATTGTTGAGTTTCTTACTTTGGTTGATTGCTGATTCTCCTCTGATGGTGCCCTTGTTACGTTCTGGCTCGTTGACAAGGAAATGCAATCAATGAGGACGAGAAGAGCGATTCGGTGAAAAAAACGAGATCTTGCTGACATTCGCACAGTTTAATGCGGCGATATTTAGAATTGATTTGATTGCGAGTTGATCAGAGGCTTAAACTGCTTCCAAACAAGTATTCCCAATTAACGTGATGGCAAAAATTTCACTTTTCGAGTAGACGTAAGCCGTCTTGACACGCCTCATTAGTATTATTGACGTTACCTTTTAATGTTCACCGTTAAAGTAAATGTTTGCCGATTCGGACCTGGCGACACTAAATACTTATTTAAATTCAATTTCTTGATTTGATCGGACTTTGTGTGGGGCGGCGAGTCATAACAAGAATATAAATATTTGCCCAGCCAGCTAGGTATTGACCTGTAGTCGGTTTTACGCCTCAATAAGTTCAACCCATGTCTCGCCAACATTGCGTTGTATTTTTGGTCGTTATATTGTTGATTTGGTTGTGTTCGTGTGATGAAATTTTACACCGCCAAAAACGCTTTCTTTACTTCCCGTTCGGAGGCACTTTTAAGGTAAGGATGGTGCAACATATGCAGAAGGGTAAATTCAACAAACATTCGATATTATGTGGTATTGAACAACTATTTATGATTGGTGTGTTTATTTAATGACTTTTTCAGCTTGTGCTCGGTTTTGCCATTCCAATTAAATTGGGTCTGAAACAATCTATGGCTTGTGGTTGGAATTTTCAATTTCAATATCCCCTACCTGCGACCACTAACGATACCCGAATTTATCCACCAGTTGTGGGGATGTCGAGGAAAAAACGTGAGGGGGTTAGTGATAGAGCTTTGGCTTATGCCGGATTTGAAGCCGTTTTGGAAAGGTAATGTGACCACAACTGCCGCAGATTAAAATTCAAGGCATGGAAGTTCTGGACCTGCACTCGTTTGACGACATTTACTTACTTACTATTTAGCTAGTGGTTAGTGGTAATTGCTTGTAATTACGCAAAGACTAAGTATACACAGAGTGTATTACACAATCCAGTTCTGGATTAGTTAATTAGTAATAAAGTTACGGGGCGAGAAATCTATTAGTACAACTCGCAAGACTATAAAATATATCAGGTCTAACATTAAACTCTTGATTACCACTTGACGACGCTTATCTTGCTCCACTTGCAAATGCGAAACGAACACCCGTCGTAAACCCAAATTAAGTCTCTTCAATGTATTATTTCAGCCACGGAGTGGCGGGTCGTCCGTGTCTTCTTCGAAGCATCTGCGAGAGTGCAATGTATGGCCTCCACCATGAAGCTAACGGGCTGTACGGTCAACTCCTCCACATCGCTTTAACGTGAGTCCGAAGTGTTATCGACAAGCTGCAAACTCAAAGTTTGTTACAAATAGGTTTCAATTACAGACCAGACTACGGCGAGGCTTCCCCAGATCCGGGATTGGATCCGGTGTATTTGGAGGCTAAAAAAGCGGGGGAATTCGGCGTGGACTGCTCGTCTCTATATCCGGAATGCCCAGGCGATAGCCTTCTGGACATGATATCTTTATTAGACGAATGAATTTCATTACACGGAATTTGCTCTGAGCGAGCGAACATTGTGCGTCAAAGAATAAAATTTCCATTTAATTTCGTTCAAGTTTTATGTTATTTGAATCAAGCGCAAATACTGGAGCTCGTCGTAAAGTTTATGAACAACCGGCGGCTATGTCAAGTTGCTTCGTACAACAATATTTGTTTAAGAAAAAATTAGGAAAACACGGCGGGTAAATATGTTTCTAGATGTGGGGTTAATGTGGAAGCCAGGGAATGCGAAAGTGGGGTTTTGTCATAAAACGGTGCTTAAGACATGTGGGAAATGTCCGATTAGAACTAAGGGTCCCCATTCACCGAGACCCTACCAGTCACAGCTATTGTGCCACTCGCACTGTCACTCCAGATTCCAAATGAAATCTTATCGCGGAGTCAGCATGAGAAATGAAAAACCACAAATTTGAACTGATTCCACGGTTTAGTAAATTGGTAATTATTTGTGGGGCGGTCCGTAATTAAAGCAGATTACACGAAATAGTTAATCTTACCGAAGTTAAATGGATTAGTCGAAGTGAACAATGTGCAAGCAAAAACTGTTTGCCACAGCAAAACACCAAAAGCTAGTAGTGATTAAATTTCGCCGATTTGAAAAGATTCCAACCACTCCAAAAACTTTGAACTACTTGGATTAGTTTAATTGATTTCCGCAATTGGAATTACATAACTAAACTCCAATTCGCTCAAAATCTCGTTCAGTTCTGTTGATAAATGCGAGAAATTTAAGAGAGCCCTCAGTTGTTTATTTGGATGCAACTGAAGAGCAGAGAGCGCCTCAAACGCTTCGGTAAGTTTATGGATATAAATGAAGTATGAAACGACCGATCCGCACAAATCCTTCAATCTCTGCGCAATATCGCAGCCAAATAAATAGGTATGCAAAGTTTTGTATGAAGATAAAGGGCGTGCGGGAGACCTGTCTCAGAAGTTTGCTTTCCATAAAGTGAAACTCTCCAGCGACTTTTGACTTTAAAGATAATCAAGAAGAACACGTTGCCAGTTTAGCTTGCAGACTGTATAACTCGGTAGGCCATAATGTCGTCGTCGCCTTTGGCTCCTCTCTGTGAAACAACTGGGGTGATGTTGATTGATGGAGATATCCGTGTGTTATATTCACCGTTGAGACTTACCCTACTTTGCCATTCTCTTCTATTCATACTCGAATATTTCGCAAATTTAAACTAATGGCAGTGCATAACGACGACTTCCACGACGGAATTCAAGCCCGACCTTTAAAATCGAAGCAGATAACAAATTATCCGGGAACCGACTCCATTTCTCAACAAAATACAATGGGTCACTGAAAAGTATTCACCCAATAGATTTATAACAAAAGTATTTGTACAAAAATTTGTTAAGTAATGCTTTTAGTTTTCAGAACTACCGCTGGATATTTTAATAATAGCCTCATTGCGGTGGTGAAAATAAACACTAAATTTGAAAAAAAGATAGAAAGTCCACGGTTGTAAGACATACAAACTGCAAACATGTGAAGCTGACCAATCGTGTTGTCAATTAACAACTTTTTGTATACTTTTCATATTTTTCAAAACTTAGCTGGTCCTCGCTGAAAAACTACAAGTGTCAATATGACCTCAGATAATATGACATCTCATCAACACTTGCATTGTAAATGTTATATAGAAATAAAAGACGTACTTCTTGGAAAAATTGTTATTTTTTTATACAATATAATAAAATTTGGATTTATCGACAAGCTGAAATTGTTCACAAGAAAACATTATTGAAGGTTTTCACTTTTAAAGTTGACCCATATATTATACTGTCAATGCGGCAATTATGAAATGGCCCGATTTATAACTTCTGCGATTGATATAGCGATTTGTTTTACAGTGAACCAAACAATTAAATGAGTTTTTTAGCTGCAGTTATTTTTGATCCGAAACCATGAAAATTAATCAGGTAATGCCTTTTTTGAGATAGCAATTAACAAATTTCTTCTGATTGAACACCACTTTACTATTCCCATTTTTTTCTTTAATTTTAATGTTACTGATTATTCTCTAATTTAATATAAACATATGCTGTAGTTCTGGGACATAGCCCATAAAAAATAAAAATACACTTCTAAAATCGAAGAAAATTAATTATTATTTGTTTAAAATAAAGAATAATGAAATGAAAATGCGCCCAAGACACAAACAAGGATTATAATTTCTCTTTCATTGCTCGAGGAGGGGCCATTGCTTGAAGAGAGCCTTTTTTACCTTCGATGGCCCGGCCCCCGTTTTCTTTTTTGCCCGAGCGGGATTGCCTTTGCTTCCGGAGGCCGACTAAATGTTTGCATAACATTTTATAAAATGAAGGACAGTTCCACCTTTCCTTCTGCCATTTTGATAAATCTCCTGGTATTTGGTATATTATTTCAGAATCTTTCAGACGCGATGTTACATTTACATTTGATTTGGCCTACTCATAACTTTTCGCCCGTAAATGCCTCTAAAAGTCTGTTTCTGGTTCTGTTTTGAAAGCCTTAATACCAGACAGGTACTTAGACCATAAAGTTAATTAATTTTGAAGTACTTGAACAAAATGTGCAAATGATAGTCGTTCACGAAGTGAATGCTCGTATTTTATAATGTTTTTTTAATCTTCTGGAGCCTTATTTGTGAATAAAACAAAAAATAAATTCAGATTGGTATTATTCTGATGAAGAATACGATGTATTTTTTTTGGTGTGCTTACTTTTCCAAAAATTATTTGCCAGGAGACCTATGTTATTAATATTTGCTTTATTATACTTGAACAACTTTATTAAATATTCACTTGAATTAACACTAAAGAAGTTACTATTAAAAGTTAGTTTATACAGTGTCGGTGAATTTATGGATCACGTGTATTAATACTTTGTTTTGTCAATATATTTACTTTACATTTGTCATGCAAAAATTTTAATATGTTTAGTTTACTTACTACATATTTTAACGATCCAACTTATTATATGAATTGTATTTGACGTGTCATGTAATTTGCTTTATTTTTGATGGCAATAAAATGAATCTTTTCTTATTTAAGTATCTCCTGAATAATGGGATTTATTTACCTAATCATTTAAATTTTAAGCTTAAAAATTATATTGGGGGTACAAATAAGTTTCTGCAGTTTTCTATCAAAAATTAGGAATTTATTGTAAAAGAACGGTAAATTACTATTTATTCAAAGTATTGTCCAGCACTAGCCACTATGTTTTCCCATCTTTGTGGCAGCATTCGGATACCACGTCGGAAGAATTCTTCATCTTTTGAGGATATCCACGAATCGACGCAATTTTTGTAAACAAATAATTATATTTTAAATGGAACAATTTATTACAAGTGTTTTTTAACATTATTTTTAACATCGTTCTTAAGTTTTTATAATACATATACAAATAATAGGCTACAATAAGTATAGAAATAAAAGTCTACTTCTTAGAAAAATATTTATTTTTTATACAACACAATAACATTTTAATTTATCGACGAGCTGAAATTGTTCACACAAAAACATTTTTTAAGTTTTTTACTTTTAAAGTTGGCGCAAAAATTATACTGTCAAAGAGCAATTTGAATTATCACGATTTATGACTTCAGCGATTGAGATTGCGATTTTGATTACAGTGGACCAACAATTAAATGAGTTTTTCATAATAAACTATGTATATGGATCAGGTAATGCCTTTTCTTGAGAAAACAATTAACAAATTCCTTCTGATTGGTCAACTAAAATCGTTTACCATTTGAACACCACTGAACCAGGAACCATTTTTTTTCAGTTATAGTATTAAAGATTATATTTTACAATTTAATATAAAAATGTCATTGGGTGGTTGTGAGACATTTTGTATATTTAATTGAATTTATGAATGGTTCTGTTGACATCTTCAGTGGAGATGATAAATGCATTTGAACAATACACATATTTTAAACATTTTGAAAGCGAATAAGTAATTTTAAGTAGTATGTGAGTAGTGTAGAGACAGAATTAACAGGTGGCAAGGATCCGACATTTTTTGAAGTACTAAAAAATTACCAAGTTTAAAAACAACTTTCAATGCGTGTTTGCTTGGAACACACGTTTAACACAAGTGTTAAATTCCGTAAATACAAGGATAGATTCAAACGTTCATAATTACTCGTAAACTTGTGTTAACCTAGAGCTAAGATATTCAGTTTTCATTAACTAGGTCAGAAACTTCTCGATACCCTCTTGTAATTGCCGCTTCACACTGACAATCTCAGATGCAATTGCTTCTGGTAAACAAGCTTGACATTTCAGCAACTGCATTCGTTATCTCAGAGATGAATTGGTGACATTTCTTTATCCGTGCCATTGTTGTTTAGAGAAAAGTTGAAAACAGGTTCATCTCGGCCCAACGACTCGTCACAATCAATACTTTACAAATAGAAGCTGTATTTAATTTTTTGGGAACCTGAAAACGGAATTGGACGCTTCATAATTTGTTTTGAAAGCGTTCGGGCTAATTCTCGTCTATTTTCCCGAATCATAACTGGCAATAAATAGCACCACCGACGTTAAACCGAAACCGCGGAAATCTAATATTTCACAACGCGATGATCGCCTCTGCAGTTTTTAATTTGTTTTTATGGCTGAACCGTTGCGTGTTTTAGTCTTGCAGTTATCCGAAACGTATGTGCAATTAGAGCGGATTTATGGGGTCGTGATAGAATTTAAAATAAAATGAATTAAAGTAAATGGCGTTGAATATGGTGTGCGATTACGCGATTGCTTTAACAATTAGTTGGGACCGAATCAATTTTCCGGCTCCAATCGCATGTTTTAAACATCCAATATCTGTATGGAGGCGAGAAAATGGGACCGGTTTGCAGCGCACGCCAAAAAAATAAGTGGAAGTTGGGTTGTTGGGAGATAAAAGAAAGCGGAGCTTGTGGATGTAATCAAGTTAAAGAACGTCTGCCGTTAGGTCGTGGTTGGAAGCTTGAAATGTAGGGCACGTGTGCCCTTTATGGTGTCTAGCATACTGATAAGCCCTTGAATACAACTATGTCAATAGCATTTGATGACCACATGTAAGTAAAATCGACAACACTTACCTTTGCGTGATTGCCAACTCGAAGCGATATCTTCGTCCACGTAAACTGACGCGCACAAAGGGAATTTGTTGCAGTTTCCGACTGACCAGAATCCGACACAAAGCCGAGTCACACATTTCGCATTCTTCCTACATAATCGCAATCACCTCAGTCAATTTCCCCGAATCCCAAGCCAGAATTAAACATTTTTCTGCAGACGGCAAACAGAAATACTGACATAAAAACAAGCAGACGAAGGAAATGTACCACATAAAAATATAAAACTGTTGGGGTCGTTTGTAGTAAAACAATCACCTAATGGCACCTGCTTCTGGGCAGAAAATTTCGTAAATTGTTTAGAGTTTGCTAGAATGTCTACGAGGGTCTACGAGGAGGGGTCCTTATCCTCTGCGGTGACGTGGGGGATGGTGTCTATTTGAAAGGCCTATTGTTTTACGTGGGTTTCCAAACTAGGGTGTTATGGCAGATGGTTATTGAGAAAATTGCCGCGTGGAAATTCCGGTTTAATCTCAAGATAACACATTTCGTGCCGCAATTTAGTAATCAATTACGCCCCGAAACGCGCTCGTAAATTTTTCGCGTAATTAATGCGAATCCCACTGAGTGTCAATGATTAAACAAAACCCGTCAAACTTCTCGCGCAAACATTATTATTTCTTTGGGCTGTGCAAAAATGCGTTAACAAGTTAAATTGATGTGCTTGTTTGCTGTAACAATAAATGTAAAACAGCTATGTTTGCCTCGAACATGCGAAACATCCGCGGAATATAAACATCAGGAACGATTTATTATCAGAATATTGACATGAATTGTGGGAGACGACAATAAAAGCTCTAATTGCAAAAACCAGTGATAAATTTTGAGCATGTTACACGAATTTTAATTCACATAGCTCATAACTTACGTGACTTGCATCACAAAAATCAAAACGTGGGATTTGTGGTTTTTAATTGCTCCAAATCACACTCGCCCCGAATAATCGGCAGGTTTTTTGAAATATGCAGCGCGCAGTTCGCGGAGCCATTACACACATTCTCCCTCGTTTTTTTTAATATTTGGAATGCCATAATGAACTCCGGACGTGTTAATTGCTCCAAATATCATCACAATAACGCGGGATGAGAAGATAATTGGATAAAAGTTCATCCACGCCGACGATCTCTATTTCTCTACTCCGGCACTCTTGCTCGACGAAAGCTCGCGTTTTTGCCGAATTCAAAGGCAAACTATGTTAATGAAGGCACTTTCCGAGTGTTGCGTGCTTTATATCAGCCCATTTGCACTATCGCGTCTCGTCTTATAATCTTTGTTTAAAAATTTACTCACACGCAGGTCGTTTTTCTGCTTTACCTATTCATCGTGTCCGCTACTTCATAAGCTCAATTCAATTAAAGAACAAAGAAGTGTTATAAGACAGCCGAGAGGAGACAAAATGTCCATTTGTTTCCCCAAATTTGTCTCCCGAATAAGAAAATAGCTTTATTACGGCTTTATTGCGGCCAACTTTGTGAGCGTTGAAGAAAGCTTTGTTTTATGAAAACTAAGTTAAAGAGGAGCAGTCGAACGGGAGCTTACATTTAATACTCATCGTTTGGACAAAGACTGGGTAAGACAATTCGCCGCACAAACTGCACGATGTTAATGTAAAGAAATAACGCGGAGATTTGAGCTTTCGTCGTGGACGCTCCTAAATTCGGCGGAATTGCCACCGCGCGCAAAAAGTTTCATTGCAAAGTGTGAGAATTCCATGCCTGTCACGTACGAAATTTAATTTAAAAAGTAAAACGCCCAGATCTGAATTTCAGGAAGTTTTCCAGTGTCTTCGAAATGAGAAATGATTGTGAAAGAGATAATCGTTTTCAGATGGCGTTTGTAGATGGATGAACATTTTATTATCCTTTTTTCGAATCCCATCTCCATTAGCAAACGCGCTCCCAAATAACTTTTTGCAAACTACCGAAACAAAAATTATCTCATCTCCAACGTCGAGTGGTTCGTTTAAATAATAATGTGCGTTGTTTGAAACAAAGACCATCGGCTTAATTGTGATGGGTTGCTTGTCTACATGTGTTGGGTGATTTGTAATGGACTTGACTTGATAATAGGCTCGTTAAACAAACGTCAATAACTGAGAACAGCCATTGAGATCTCGCTGTTCCTCCATTATTACCACAAAGCGGATAACAATCACTCATAACATCTCAAATGGGACCTCGTACAATCTTAATGTCACCCAATTATAGTAAAAGCGGTTGCGGAAAATGTGCCCAATTAACGGGAGGCCCCATAATTGAATTGGATCCATAATCAGAAATGAACCCGGTTCTTTATGTGCTGATAGGGGCTGTAATAAACCCTCTCGTTGATTGATAATAAAACCGTGTGTGTATTTACGAGGCCGTGTTTGATTGTCTAAATTGCAATGTCGTCACGTGGGTTTAGGGTGAAATTGACGTGCGTGAGGGTAATGAAATACTTGAGTATAAAAGTCGCATCCAGGTCTTCGACGTAATGAAGATATACGTTATTAGATCTATAAATCAAAGCGTTTGATTTGTGTTTGCGGTAGTTTTGGGTTCATAATAAATCAAAGCAGTTACAGCGTTAGATCGGCCGCTGTGGTGGCAGCACTGAACTCGCCCGGCGACATGTACGAAAAGCCACGGATGTTCCCCGACTCACCCTAACTAAATCATCCCCAATACTATTAACCTTCAAACGGGGAAAAATGTATCTCCGCCCGATCCGAGCAACCCCAAATTTACAACACTTTGACTCCTGACAAATTCGATTCGCCGAAATCGCGCCACATTCAAATACCGCGGCGGTTTTGGAATACAAGATCCGGTGTGAACATAACAAGTAGAAGTACAAAACGAAGGCCAGGGATGGCATTAATCAGTCCGGAGGCCGGCTTGCCTCCGGATGGGGTGTAAATTCGAGCAGGTTCGCGGCTAGGGTGTCCGATCGTTGCGGTCAACGTTGGTTGTCACCCCCCAGGTCATGCGGACACCCAGCATTGCGGCCCAGTGATGGATAGTCGTTTTATCCCGGCTTTTAAATTCGTACGGAGTCACGTTCGAAAATGTGATTTTGTCGCTCGCGCAAATATCGGCAATTTGCGGAAATGGGAAGCGCCCAAACCGGAAACAGCGACATATTTGTAGGTGTTGAAAAATGAGCGATCGCAGGTCGAATCCAAGAGATCGATGGCCGACACACTTGAAAATTATCGTTTGCATCGAAAAAGTTATAGTTTTATAGCTGTGAGAAGAAAATTTACAATCAGGCGTTCCGCATGGGTCTAATTTAGTACCTCTTTTTACTTGATTGTCTACAATACATAATGACAAATTTCAAGTAGCTCTCCGTATGTGATATACATTTTTTTCAATCATGTCATGCAACAAATGTCATCAGTTATTTAAATCCAAAAAATCTCCTATTGAAAGGTTTGGAGACCATTGTAAAAGTTTGTACTTTTGTATTTTTTGACACACATACTAAATTTCGTGGCTATGATAGTGAAGTAAATTCGTAAATGTCATTTTACAACAACTTTAGGTTGTCTAAGGTAGCGTTTAAAACATTCAACCCATAGAAGTTCCGTAATATGATGTCTAATTTAAAGCTCGAACTCCAAACAATTCCTAATAAAAACTTTACTTCTAACCGTGTTTTGAATATTTTATACTTATCGTAAAAAAGGAGGTTGTTGAAATCAAAAAACTTTATTATTTCCGCCCTTATAAATATTATACTTTAGTCAAAAAAGTTGGATAGTAATTTCGGTTTGACGAGCAATTGCCTGCAGAGATACTGCATTTTTTATTACAGGGTTTTGTGCCATTTGTTATTAAGATTTGGGGCTGATTTATTCTTTACATCGAAACTGCCTATTAACTAATTAAACTTTAAATTTATATGTAACAATTAGACAATTCCAATCTTTTCTTAACAAAAACGTGCAAATAACTAATCAGCTGAAGCTGATGTTTTTAGCTGGGTAGTAGCGTGGCTATTAAAAAGTGTGTACAGGATAAGGTAATAAGGGAAACGAGCGTGAGAGAAATAGACAGATGAGCAGAATATAGCATTCATTATTTTCGACTAGATTTGGTTGTGGAATATATATCTTTTTCTACATCTTCAACTGTATAATGTGCGGAATTTTTTTCTGTATTGTTGTGTATGATTACATTATCAGTAACTTAAAACCCATTTATGTAGTACATTTTGAGTTTGTATGTGCGATTCATTGTATAAACTGTCACCCCATTTAGGAGATTTCCGGGATTGAGAGATTAATTGATAGTACCGGAAATTTTCTTTTCCAAATACCAAACGTCTTTTCTATTACATTTTGTGTTCTTGTCATCTTGGCACTACATCTTGAATGCATCAAAAATAACTTGACAGCTTAGAGTAAAGAAATCTTTTCGATTCCTGTATGTCTCTGTATCTCTTGAAGATTGGAGTCGAAAATGAATATAATCGATTGAGCCTAAGATTCCTGAAAATAATAATTATATAAAATTTAATATAAAATTTACGCTGCGCCCCATTTACTTCTTCTTCATTTTCAAAATATCTATTATAATAAAATTATTTCTTACACAATCTGTACTATCTGTAATTTTTCTGATTATTTTAGCGGCTGTATTGAATATAAAACGAATCGCTGTCATAAAAATTCTTAGGATATGTGGTATGGGATTATTGTAATTAGCAGGGCTTTCAATATCATCTTAAATCAATAAAGTGTGTTCTACTGTTTTTTTGATAACCGAAACTGAAGAAATCCTCATCATCTATCTTGAAAGAAGTTTTCCTCTTGCTCCTTCTGCTTGTCAGAATTCAAAACCATCATAAGCGATAAAACTGTTTTATTCACACAAATAAATTTATTCAAAAGCAAGCAATTAGGTTTGACCACAATAGAGAGTTGCTACTTATTATTTATAGATCGGTCCAAGTAACTAATAACTTTCTCTTATAATTAGGGAAACTTAAAAGTGCTTTGGAGCACGTGTATGTTATTGCAGTGTTGTACATATTTATTTCCAAAATAAAAAAAATCCACGTACAATAATATGAAATTTCATGTTATGTAATTAATTAATTAATTAATAATAGTTTAATATCGATTGACAAAAAAGCACATAATGCCCTTTAAGCAAATTATGAAAATACCTTCTATTTCCAGACTTAGGTGGGTATGTATTTATGGTGTTTATTTAAATTAATGATAAATAAAGATACACTCGATTCCCACATATTTATTTGATTAAAAAATTAACAAAACTCGTGTAATTCCATGTAGAATTTTTCTGTGAATCACGCTTGCTCAAATATTTGCGCCTTATTATTTTTTTCAGTAAGCGGGATTTAGAAAACAACCACAAATCGTATAATAAAACCGTTTTTGGTTTCGATAGATGTTAACAAAATTAGGAGTAATTTTTGATGGGAAGTGGTGCACGGTGCGCCATTAAATGTTAACACGAATTGACAACCAGAGTTTGGTCAGTTTAATTGTAAGTGAATATATCGTCCCCTATTCTCGTATTTAAGTGAACATTATAAAGAATAAACTACAAAAATTACAAAAAAAATGTCTTGTGGGAAGAAGCAAGCACTTGCCACAGGTAAATTAAAATAAAGCAAGCTTCTTGAAAAAAAGCACAATATTTTTAAAACCAAAAATTATTATTAATAAACTAACACAAAATGTGAAGGAACATATTCACCAGTAAATTGTATCATCCGTATTATGAGCAAATCACAATTTGCAAATAAATTAATAGAAAAGCCAAAATACATTACAGCTCGATTTTTAAATTCGATATTCCAGTTCAACTACATTTTCGTAATATTTGCTTGTTTACACCATTAGATTTTTTGTTCGATATTTTGAGATTTGGTTTCGATTTCGTGTTGGATTCTTCAGAACGGACATTATGTGACAGTTCATCTCCAACTCAAAAATTGCGAGATGTGAAGATTCATATGGACAAACTATACAGCTTTCACCAAAATTGAATTGAAAAATTGATGTAAAAAATCGAATCTAAAAATCGCTTGGTGTAAACGTGCTTTTACATTTGGTATCGAAGAAAGTATACTGAAGCAATCGTGAAATTTCAGCTTGACCGTAGATTTGTCCTGGAATTTCAACACCTGGCCCATTATTTATGTAGCCTCGGCAAGTGTCGTATATTTAAGTTATTTCGTCTAGCTGTGAAGTTTGTCGTTTGATTAACAAGTTTGGTTGTCTAATGAATTAGTGTTTAATGACTTCATTAGTTCCGAAGTCAAACGTGTCTAAATATGACAGTCGTTACCCCGTTTAGTAGTTCCCGTCACATCCCTGATGCATTAGAGAAATTGCATTTTCAAATGTCATTTTCGTTCCGACTTTAAATGTCATTCTTGTTTAAAGCGCAGCGAAATTGCATAAGATTGATGATATTCCGTGGAACAATGCAGACATCCGAGTTAGAATATCTCGACATAATCGCGATCAAACATTTTATAGTTGTAAATGTAAACAGTTTTATGAAAGCGATTCGTTCTTTTTGGTTGAGAAACAGTTTCCAGATACCTCTTTCAAAGTGTAAGCGATAGTTTCCGGCGTAGACCACGTTTTAGTTGGAAACAATTCCCAGTTGTGGCCTTAAAAGTCCCGCTAGTGCTTTGAGTGGAATTAGTTCAACGATGAGGTTTGCGACTTTAAAATCGCGTGTGTTTGGGCGGAGTTCTTTACGTTTACGATGTCGCATGTGTACGAATATGACTAAACATTAATGAAGCCAATCGGTCATTAAGCTCCATCAATCCGGCGTTGCTGCTGTACTCCAGCTTCCACATAAATTGACGCCGGGCGAACTTCCCCGACAATTTTAATGCCCTAATTACAGTCGACGAATGTATCAATATGTTTGCGGCACTAAATCAGGCACGACTTTAACGCGTGATGGTGCTGCTGATAAATTCTGATTTATCGAGCGGCCTTCTCCCCAGATTCGCTGCTAATATTGGGGAAAAATTAGAGGCGAGGTCAGACACGAAAATTATTGTATTGTTGCATTCAGGACGTCCGCGGGCTTTTATGAAAATAAATGACCTGCCTGGAAAATATCAGCACATTTCCGAGCACATCCTGCACATGCCGTACATATCCAGAATGCATAAAGCTAACCCGGGCCGGCGTTGTCACTTTTTTTTTATTAAAATCGCTTTCTATTACAGAACGCCGTTCATATTTTATTCATTTTTAGCATATATCTGGAAGGCAGGCTATTCTATTTATTTCGTAAGTTGTTGACACAGAACCCAACATATAAATCATATCTGTCTGAATACGGAATATCCAGCCTCCCAGTCAGCAAAATATCAGAAGAACGGCTGCCAACCCTAAATGTGCAAATGCATGAAAATTATTCATTCAAGTTCGACCGGGCGTGTTTCAGTACTCCAACAGACGCGGTCACTACCTCAACTGTTCCGCTTTAATGACGGCTCGCAGACTCCGGGTATTAAAAGAAAACAGAAAAATTCGGATGGCTTTATTCGAACCCCAAGCTTACGGGAAAATATTCAAATGGGGAGCGAAATTGAGTCAGCGAAATCTTAACCAAGACCCGGACATTCAGTCCTACAATACGACATCGTTTAAAAATTTAAACCTTCCCCAAGTCTCCTGTCTTTTCGGTATCATATAACGGACGTCCACGCTCTCGGACAGTGTTATCAATTCTTGGGCGCGGTCGTCGAGGAATTTTGTGGGGAAGGGCGGCGGAGGCGTGCTTATTTATTTAAGGGAAGATCGCTCACGCGATTCATCACTTAAAGTTAATTCGGTTCTGCACTAGTGTGAATGAAGGTAATTAAACGTGAAGGCGGCGTGTTAGTGAAATCTGTACAGCCCATTGAAAATATTTATTACAGAGTTAATAAATGGATGAGTCGTGGAGGTGTTATTAAAGTGTCGGCGAATGGTCGCGATCAATCCTGTTAGCCACATTCACTAATCATGTGTCAGGGTGAAAACATGCAAAGGGAGGAGAGCGCCAAGAATCGATCACACCCCATTATTCATTTGCAATGTATATGCGATAATATTTGCGAATAACTTGGAACTGTCGACGTGTTTTAATCGGCCGGCTCCCTAGTTAATCCACCCCCAGGACTCCACAACAATTAATACCCGTCCTCCCCGTAACGCGAACCTAAACGCCCGATTTGCGGCGAAAGATGGATTGCGCTTACATCCACCCATTTATTTATCGAACGCGCATTTTAAATATACGAAAAATCGCGGATAAATCAATTTTTAATGGGTTCGAGGCGGCCGACAAAATCGCGCTTACAGCCATCTCCTCATTAAAATTTCAATGCAGATATGCGCCAATTACTTTACTTCAATTCAACAAACGCTGATCCGGTTGCACGGTACTGTCGTGCCAAATTTCCCAGCGGTATTACACGCAAAGTCGGCTGATATACTTCCGAATAAAACTACACAACACAATTATGTATTTTACACGGCCGAAACTCCACTATCTGATGGCGTGTAATTACGTTTCAGCTGCCCGCCGCCGAGAAAAATTTCATTAAAAATTTCAATCAACTGAACGCGGCCATAGCTGCAACGTTGCATTAACACAAATTCATTTTCAAGCAGTTTTCTTCGCGGCAAAGGTGCGGAGGGGCTCTAAACACATATTTGCTGCATTTATTAAAATCGCAGTTGTCGCAGGAACGTATTACAGGACACTTATATTTTAAATGCAAAATTGCACGAGCATCTGAAAACGCAAATGCAATGCAGAAACTCAAAGTTTATGTCAGGATTTAACTCATGCTTATCCGCTATTATATTGCTAAAATAAACGACGTTAAACCGTTGCGAGGACGACAAATGAAATAAGTGTTGATTTAAAGTTTGTTGTAAGAGCGCAATTAAGATGTGAGGAGATGCAGAACAGCAGTTATAATATTAAACCAACAGGATTTAACTTCTTCTTTTGTGCTGAAAATTTTCCAAATGAACCAAGACCACAAAAATGGTCAGTTGTATTATATGGGCGACTACACAACGATATCGGGATGTTGACAATAATCTGCACGAGGCGATAATTTTGTTGTTAAAATTACGAGGGGTTGGCTATTTGTTGGAAGCTCCTCGGAATTGATTTAAAGGTCCTGGAAGCACGGGAGATATAGCTTACATAAACTGCACCGAAGCTTATTCTCTTGAGTGTTTCCGATAATACTGATAGATAACGGGCAGAATAGAATTTTACAATCTTGTCTTCAAAAAATATTTTTCAGTAATGTATTAGCTGTATTGATCAGGATCCAATATCTTTTGTAACGGTTCCGAGGGTTTATAAAATACACGGTAACGATACCTCGTCTTCGGCGAAAACACGAGTTGTTTATGCTCGGATTCGGGTGCGTTATTCTAAGGCTAATGATAAATTTATGGAGCGCTATTGGGGAAGAATCAATCAAGACAACAATAACTATCCATCTGGGGTAAAGTTGATGGGGTGAACGGTTCATCTGCTTAAATTTTGATTGTCTATCGATTGTCACAGAGAATTTTTGTTGCAAGTCATGTTAGATTTTAGCAGTCGTTACGGTAAATTTCCCTTGATAGTGCCCGGACTGCAGAATCGGTGAACAGAGGACATTAACTGGCACATCGCTGGTCCACCCGGAATGGTATCAAGGTCTGATAGCAAATTGAACCACTTCGTATTACAACTGACACCCATTAAAATAATAGCGCGCCGTTTTACATTTAATGATGCAGGGTTTTTATCGCCGGGTGCAAATTTGGGCAAACGAGAACACTTCAACGGAATAATTGAAACAGTTTAGATTGGGATTAAAAAGTGGCGAGATAAGTGGTGGGGTTGATTATTTTCGTGGGCGCACGAACTAAAATCAGGCCAATTTTATGCTCCAACTTAACATGGCGTGTAATAAACCCGAAACCGATAAATTATCGCGAGCCCGGAAAGATTTATAATTAATGCCACCCGCCGAAAGTGCAGCTCTTATCTATTATCTCCATTCCACTTATGCGCGCCAGTCCCCGCGGTGCAACAAAATTTTAACGAAAAAATTGTTGAGCATTATTTATTTAGTGGAGCCGAGACGCTTCCATAATGCATTAGTCCCAGGTGCGTTTTTCAAACTTGAACAAGAATGAATAGTTGGGTTGCGGAAATCTTGAATTTTGCCGCGGCGACCGCATTCCGACCCTAATTTCGTTCGACGCAAATTATTAGTGTTTCGTGGCGAGTGCGAAGGTGGCAGATATGATAAAAAAGTGTTTTCAACTTCTTGATTAAATTTTTTTGTTCGCCGAACTGCGTGAAACTTCATGAGTCCTGAAAATTGAATTGGTGCTTGACGAAAACCCCGGAAAAACGTTCCACGACATGTGAAAACGACTTTTAAAATTTCCGAACAATCGGGAACGCGACTGTAATAAGCCGCAGAACATCCCTTGAAGAACCGCCCCTGAGCGCTGAATACGCCACTTAAACCCTTAAAGGTGAAAACGGTTTGTAAGCCCACGATAACGGCTCATAACATATTTCTCAATAATGGCCCTAAAACCTCTAATAAATGAAACAAATTTAAAATTAGTTCCAAGTAAAAATTGGTGGATGCGCCGGGCCAGTTTTTAAATATTTGTGTTTTTAACGCTCGCCTGTTTTGATCCTGGCCACATAAAATTGAAATATAAAGTTTTTCACGTAGAAATATTAGGAAGACTATGAAAAAAGTTACAATCTGTTGTTCAGCAGATCGTCATGAAACTTTGTTGCCTAGTTTACTAATATGTCTTGGACCGTATTTTGAGTTTGTCCTTGTTATAGATGCAGTAAAAACAAATCATATTATTTAAAACAATGAGGGCCTCTCTAACTCAACCGTGATATGCAAATACCCGAACGAACAATTTGCATTCGGTTTAGCATAATTGCGCAAAGAGCTAAAAGAGCGTAAAATCGACGATTTCTGTCTAGCAATGGCTACGATATTAAAATTAAGCCCCCATTCATATTCAAATTGCATTTATAACCACTTACGTGATCATATCTATTATGTTTCGGCGAAACTCGATTCGATAATTAAATTTGCTTTCTGGGATTCATTCATGGATTTGGTGTTTGCTCCGTTTAAACCAAATCAAAATTTGCATTGCGCGTTTACTTTACAAAACGCGCATTTTCGCCCCTTTTTTAATGGAAGATAAATTAACTTGATATAAGCGGCGATATTTCGTTCATTTGCATAACTCGTGATTGATGATTGTTAAATTATAGACGTCGTTAGCCCGAACAACGTTGTTAACGACTAAATCTAATCGGAAATCTTTAAAAGAAATTTCATGCCTGCGTCCAGGTGATTGAATAGGCGGAACGGGAAATTTGTTTGGAATAGTTGAAACCGAAATGATCATTAATGGAACAGTTGAGTCGGACTAAAAGGGTTCGTTCGAATTCAATCCGTTTCGACAAAAGTTTATGTTTAAAATTGAGTCGGTAATTTTGGAATGATCACAAAGCGCTCGGAGACCACTTCTGATTGTGCAAGTGTCATGCAGAATTTCCACAAAACTCAACGAAGAAATTTATGTTATTGCCGGAAGCACTCAACATATGGCGTTCGTTTCGAAAACACTTAACCGAATTGTCATTACGTTGCTCATCTCTTGAAGTACCTTGATGATTTATCGTCGCCGTTTCAGGACAAGAATTTGCGCGTCCAACGTTCGTACAAAGAAGGGCACTTAATGGAGCTTAAGCTTTAGCAACCCTCGAGATTTCCATTCATAGGCAAATGCCCCGGGAAAATATTTACAAAATTTGTGTCGTTGCGATCCGAACCTGTTTAAAAGTAAAGCGATTAAACGAGACAATCCCATTGTAATAAGCAACTGCTAAAAGGTGTATGCATTTGAATTTCAAACGTGCTAGTTTACATTCCTTGCTCTCTGCGGTTTACTTTCAGCTAAGATAAATAGAAGTAGATTGGAGAACACATTTTGTCCCCAGTTTTATTTCTTCAACTTTCAAAAGCGACTGAATAATAAACAATTCGCTGAAACAGACTAAGGATTATTTAAATACCAAATTGTGAGCAAGTTTCCGCGTCGAGGCGATATCAACCGCAGCTTTTCTTTTCCAATTTCGCTTGATGAAGGCGCTATATTTACACTCCTGATTGCGAGGAGTGAGCACATGAAAAAGGTGACGTGCACGACCCTCGAGGGCACAGGCTACACGAAAAAATCATCTTGATTACATTTTAATTAAAGACTGAAACAGTGAAGTCTAGAAATGGCTTCTGTTATCGCGAGCAACCCATTGTTACAACATAATACAGAATAATTCAGCAATCTCCGTCACGAGTAAGAAATTCCCCTTGTAGGAAACCAGTCGAGGTAATTAGGCGTAACGCGATCTCGAGTGAAAGGGTCCTGTGTGTCTGCCACCATATCGCCGGGCCTCATTAATTTTAAAGTGTCATATTAAATTTCCATAAAGTACGCCGTTTCGATCGGTTCAATTCCATATCAGTTGCGTTAGTTGCCGTTTGAATTATTCAATCAGGGCTAAATCCGGCGCCGGATCAATATGTACACAATTAGCTATGCGAAAATAGAAAGTTATCATTTATTAATTTACGTATCGATCGTCTAAAACTGAGAGTATGAGAATAATACAAGCCTTGTCGACCCGTATCAAAAGATACCGCTCGGAGATCAGAGAAAGTGTCTGGGTGGCCAATTTAGTTGTCAATATTTTATTTATCTCACATTTCAATACAACCTGTTCGGGGACTAAAAATAGAACGCTTTAGAAGTGTGTGTGGAAATTATCCCGGCGCATCCACCAATTTCGTTCGCGGTCAGCTCGCGCCACATTTTTGTTGATGGAAGTTTTCTTTTTATGAAACCAGTAAACACTCTCAATTATCTCGTCTCCTCTTAGCTTTCCTCATTTATATTTCAGACCAAGTGAGACGTTTATTTCGGGAAACTGGCAGAATTGCGTTTACACAACTTCAACGTTATGTTTACTTATACTTGGATCTTGTTTGTAGTTTAGTGACAAAATAAATAAAGAAGAAGTGTGTATAACCGAAACACGTAAAGCAAATCTCGCGAGACCTCGCCTAACGTTCTTCTAATAACAAATGCACACAAACCCGGTGCGCCGAACTTGCTTGGAATAATATTCTTTGTGCAAAGAAAGCACTCACCTGGAAACACTTTTAATTTATAAGTGAATTTAACTATTTACCGACTCGGCGCTTTTAAAGCCGCTTTATTGTTGGAATTCGAGTCGCGTCCCGTCCTGGATTTCGCCGGTAGTTTTGCAGACAAATAACTATAAGATTTATGTTTTGTAATAGTTTCGTACGAGTCGGGGTAAATCTGGTTCATTAGAGCGACCTCTATGCAGTCGTCATTAATTTGGGGTAGGTAAGCTTTGAGATCCGTGTCACCGCATTCAACGCCGCATCTTTGTCCCGGCTTAACCGACCAAAAGATATATCGTCACGATTTATAACCAGTGAATTAAAACCTCCATTTACAGCGAATCAGATATGCACTTTCTTGGGAAGGGAAGCTGGAAGCATGACGTCAATGCATGTGCTTCAATTCGGCAGCCCTGACCCTTTTCTAACCCTTTATAATCTTCAAAGGTATAGATTCCGGGACGAGCTCCGCAATCCGTTTTCAATAAAACCGAACTCTACGTTTTCATTCCGAAGCGTTTTAAAGCGTTGTTGACAGAATTAATCGGTTCGAGTGCACTCCTACAATTCTCTCCCTCGTCCTTTTTGTACTGTGTTACTTAACAGTAAGATTAAAATATAAAATTTGAAAAGTTTGAACGAAATAAAAAGTGGTGAACTGGTCTGTTTGGCCACATTTGTCACGGAAATCCGCTTGTTGTTTTTCCGACGCCAGATAATATTTTCACCGGATAATTATTCATTTCCGCGAGAGAAGTATTTTTCTTTCTTAATGCCTCTCCCATTTATAACAATCCGAATTTAGCGAGTTATTTATAGGCATCGTTCTCTAAATAAATTAAAAATAAGTCAGGTGGGTCGTCCGGATTTAAGACGAAATTCGTTTCAGACGTGCGGCACAAAAGACGCGGAATTCCCATGGTTGAGATAGGTTAGTTGTGTTTGGCGTCACGGAGACGAGGAGGTTTTATCGCAACACTCTATCAGCATAATTTCCCAAGGCGTGATGACGGCGGCCTCTTGAGGATGCACGTATTTATTGCGATGGTCCTGCAGGAGGTGCCCTTTGGTCTCCAGATTACGACAATTCATTTGAATTCAAACACTTATTTGCCTCGTGCTCTGATAACACGCGCGACCTTGTTATCACCAAATAAGGCGGCGCAAAAATATTGTTACTAATTTCAACGGCCCAACAGCATGTGAGTTTCAGCTCCGCAATTTTTACTAAATTTGTTTCAGGCTTCGGTTTATTATACTTTTAGGACTTGGAATTGTGGTCTGGACGCAGCAGGAACCAACGGACTGCAAGTGTTGGCCAGGTCATGAGGTTCGAAGAAATAACGACACTAACAAACTTTTTTGTATCGGAGTTGAATGGTTGAATTATAATCAACTGCACGGATGCAATGAACCACAAAGACCCAGAAGCAACTGTACGAATCCCACGGGAATTATGAATGATGCGACAGGAACCTGGTGTGTTATTTACGAAAGAGGAACACAAAGAAAAAAGTGGGCTTGTGAAAATGAGGAGGAATGGACCGACTACAACGCTAAATATAACAAATACAAAGAACAGTTTGTCACAGTTTAATTTATTACTAATACAAATTTCAGACTGTGTTAAATTACTCCTAAACATACAAAAACCAAAATAATTTTAGCAGCAAATGGGTTGGGCGACAATATGAGAAAAACCGGGGGAAAAGGCAAAAATTCCACTTTACTCGGAGAGCAGGGAATAAATAATTTTGGTCTGTTCTGAGACTGAAGTAATGGACTTAGACGAAGCAGGAAATTGTATTTGACCGAACATTTTTTTTCAAAGCAGATAAATTAGAGCTTTGAAGTTGCTTTTAACACAAGAAATGTTGACCTTTTCAGCTCACTACTCTCGTGAGTGATATCTCTTAAGGGGATATTTACACTGGTCGAAAACATACCAAAAACACAGCTCGGGAGAAAGACTTTTACAGCGTCATTTATCGATAGATTTTTCTCAAATTTTTGACATGCATTAATTAGTGTTCAATTCATGTTTCGTTGGAGCTAGTTTTTTTAAATTTTGAAAAATTTCACCCTTTTTGCTATCAAGAAAAATCACTAACTTTGGATGTATTTCCTAGCTCTACCAGATATAATTTGGAAATTCCGCTCCCACAGAAACATAGATTCATCTTTTGTCTGTTGAAAACAAAACAAAAATTTGAAATTAGTTGGATAGATTTTCTGTAATCAAGTGGCGGCGAAAGCTCTACAAAGTCGAAAATCTACAAATTCTGGTGCTGATAATTGCGCCCTCTGCGTAGTTTTTTGTGAATTATTGGTTGTACCCGCCTTACCACAATCTGTCCCATTTCATTGGTAGAGTGGCTGACAAAGAGCTTTATTGCTTATACCTGAGAAGAAGGCCCCTGGGCACAAGTGCGGTATGCTGAAATTCTCGAAAATATAGAAAACACCGGCACAATATTACAATGGGATGAACGATAATAATTTTAATAAGTTTTTTTTAACTTTAAAACTACGCGCGGAAATTAATTGTTTTGGCGTTATGTCATATGTTATTTGGAAGAGGAATTCTTGCTCTATAAGATTGTATGTTTAGTTTATTCGTTTGCCTTAATTATTGTTGATTTTTAAGTAATTGAAATGGAGTGTCAAGCATTTTTGATACTATCTTTTGTTCGCGTTTAATCGAGGTGACCGCAGAAACTGCTTGAGATATTTGCAGGAGCAGAAATGCCTGAAAGTTCCACCCGGTGTTCATATTCGCACTTCAAAAATCGGAATTTTGATTTGTCTGGTATTTATTATAAACAATTATGGTCATTTCATAACATTAATGTTATCTTTAACCGATAAAGTTTAATATATATTAAAAAACATACATGTCTACACTTTCTTTAAAAAAAACATGCCGACATTTCGATTAGTTTTTATTATTCAAAAATAAAAACGATCATTTTTTATGTGTCACCGTTTTGCTCACATTTTATTAATTATAACAATTATTTGTTGACATTGTAAAAAGCAGATGTTGTATGCAAAATAGAAATTGTGGTTTTATAGAGGAACAAATCAAAAGACGCTTGCGGGTCGTCTCTGTAAAAAAAAATTTGATGACCACATAGGAGATCTCGTAAAGTAATGGACTTAGAAAAATACAAGTGGCGCATTTTCGAGCTCGATTTTTGAGAAACTTATTTTGGTGTGGTTTCTTTAGTTTTCGAGATATAAGCAAAAATTGCCATTTCGTCGAAATGATTAAACATTCCTATCTTTTATTAATGGTGTTATTAATTTGAAATACAAACATTATGGAAACATATTTTTAAGTAAAATGCAACGATCTAGTCAAATGTTATTTTGACCTGTTTATTTAGCGATAAAAAATCGAACTTGTGTTTTTAAAAAAATAAACAACAGAAGACGATTGCATTTTTAAAAACGCTTTTTTTGTTTTTAAAAATATGTAAAAGTACCTACATTTTATATGATATGAAAATTGCAGAAAATGGATAATTTTATTTTGCAATTTCTAATAAATCAGCCATGTAAAAAAAAACGATTTATTTTCTTATATTACCAACCAAATGGGCAGTAAATACCCTTTGTTTACAAAAGAAAATTTTAAAAAGTACGACATATTAGGGTATTACATCGAATCCAACAAAAATGCGGCAAAAACAAAAAGCACCTATTTTGAAATATTTCCTGAAAGACGCCAACCGGGGTTTGAAAATATTAGAACGTCCAAAGAGATACAATGAAAAGAGGAAGGAAGGAAGTCCTAGGAAGTGTTGCGGCTTATCCGAATATTTTTTTTATATTAATATTCAAGAGAAATGGTCTTGCGATTTTTATTGGATTCGATGTAACACTCTATCATGTCGTACGTATTTTTCAAATTTCTCGTAGCTTTGCATTTTTCGTATGAAAACAAAATAGAAACAAAATATATTTTTGACACTTTAACAATTTTCTGTACATTGGTAAGTATTATAATAAAATAAATCGTTTGTTTTCCAACTTAGAAAAAATTGCGAACTAAATTTTAATTATCAAATTTTGTAAAAATTTTTAGGACTATCGCATAATGGTACCTATATATGTATATTTAAAAAAAAGAAAAAATTAACATTTTAAAAAATACAATCGTCTTCTATTGCTTAAATTTAAAAAACGCAAGTTTGATTTATTACTGCTAAATAAACAAGCCAAAATATAATTTCATTAAATCGTTGCATTTTACGTAGAAATGTGCATCAATAATATTTTTATATGAAGTTAATAACATAAATAATAAAAATGTTAGGAAGGTTTAAAGATTTCGAAAAAAAAACATTACTTTTTGAGATCTCCTACGTAGCCATCGAAAATGAACCATCCTGTACTTGCAAGCATGCAAAATGTTCAACATTTTCATGGCCTTCTTTACCAATAATCTTGGACTTTTTCTCTACCAAATACATTTTTTTCTATACATTTTTTTGTAATTTTTTGCTGTAATTGTAGATTTGCGTTACAAACTAGAGAGAAATACGCTCGTTTAAAAATCACAAAAAAATGATTTGGCTTAATTAGAAAAAACAAAATTGATTGTCATAGTAGTTAAACAAAGAAAGTTAGGATCAAACTACAAACGTCATGTCATGCGCAATAATAAACCTAACAACTTTTCTATTAAACTTTTCATAACTATAATTAAAATATAATTAAAAAGTTACAGCCATTATTTGATACATTTTCTGCATTCTGTAAATGTTTCCCAATGCAGATTCTTGTGAAAGAGAAGAAAATACTCAAAATACAAATGTGCCTCTCTACCTGCGACATTGCCTCCGGCTACAATTGCCCACCCTAGTCGATCAGTTGTACTGTGTAAACTATGATATAGAAAGATACATAAACATGATGTTTCAGTTTGAACTGAGCCGCAAGTTATTTGGTACCGCCCCTTCGACACCAAATTTTTACCTCGTCCCAACCCGCGGCGTCCCTCAGAAACTTTGGGAAAGTGTAAACATCCCCTTAAGATAGCGTTTATCACAGGTCAGTTTATCCAGTAGCTGACTTAATAACCTTCCACCGACAAATAAATTCATTGATAAATATGTAAATCGGCACGATAAGATGTAAATGTTTGTGCGATATAATCCGTTGCACGTTTAAATGTCGGCATTTTAAGTTGACGTTGAATCCTGTATCTAAAAGCGTCCATTAATGTCAGCGCCGTAATTTTTCACATTTGATTTATGAACCCGACTCTTATTTATCGCATTTTTCTTATATACGTGCATTTTGTTTTACTAAAATGTTTTCTTTGTCGGAAAAACGGGGCGGAATTTCGAGCGACAGACACGATTAGATCTAATCAACTGAAATTACACCGAGTCTTGTCAGGTAAAAGATGATACAAATTAGGCGGAGCCGTACAAATCGCTTCCAGTTTCCTGTGAGATTTTATCTGCTGCATTACCGAATCTGGTTCAGCAGCTTCCTTCTAACGTCATAAATTTCAGAGATGAGGAAATTCACGCATACGTCTCGGGCACTTGTCAACGAAATAGCAGGAAATAAAGCAATTCAATGCGCCACGTCGTTGTGTTTAAAAGCATTTTCAATCAAGCAATAAAAAAGTTATGTCCGACAAAAGCAACCCCAATTGATGGTTCAATTATTAATAAAAATCCAACCACGATGATCCTGCACTTATGTAAAGCTTTAATCATCGTTGGGGCATCAGTTTTTACGGAAAATCAATTTCCATAAATTAGATTGCCTGCAATGAGTAAAACAAGTCTCTAAGTCTGTTGCACGGTAATTTAATGAACGCTTCTGAAAGCTTCAAACTAGATTTTAGAAGGAATTAAAGGGAAAAAATTGCTAATATTAGCTCAAAGATAATGCGGAAGGATAAAACGAAAAAGAAGTACCTAACATCCTAAAAATTCCAACCAGATTGGATTAAATCGTTTGTGAATTTGTGACTTTTGCAGCAGCGAGTAATTGTAGGATGCGTTTTAATTAATGGGAACGAGTAATTGGTGAACGATTTGCAAATGTTTATGGATTCATATATCTAGGTTTAAAATAATTTTGCGGGACAACATGTTCCAAATTTACATCGGTTAATATTGAAATGGAAAATGTTCAGCTTTTAGGTAACGAGTTGAATAGAATTTCATGAATCGCCTGCTATTTGAACCAAACCAAAAAGGGATTGTGTGTTTGCGTAGTTTTCATTAATTGTTTGAATGGACTAACTTTTTATCGAATAGTTAGCAATTCATAAAATGAGACAGATGTACCCGGTTCGACATGCAGTAAACAATATTCTAAAAGTTGGAAGTTGTCCCTTAGGACGCGTCTCCGAAATTGCTTCGGATTACCTTTTCAACTTTAGATGAAAAAATATAACTTACAACTTGCGATTTGCATGGCTGACACGGCCATCGTTGTAAAAAATATAAATAGATAAAAATTAATGTCAGATTTGGCGTTGCTGAAACAAACAACTTGTTTTGGTAATGAAAGCCTGCAAGCTATTTGGGCGGGTTAGTTTATGTGGAACGAGCTTTTAAGTCAAACGTTGCAATATTCGCCTCATCTGCACTAACCAGATTCAAAGCGCATCCTTATTCCAAAAATCTAAATGTTGAAATCGTGCGAAAGCTCCCATTTCATACGAGCTCGACCGTAAAATGCCATAATCACATTTCAGGAACGACTAGATCAATTCAGCTGAAGCGCAACTCTACGCCTGCCGTGCACTTCGCATTCAAATGCTTAGTGAATCAGAGCCAGAAACACAAACCATAATTGTCGCACGTTTTTGTGGACCGATTTCATTTCAGGAAGTAGGTTACAACTAATCCCAACTTATTTAATTCCGAAGTCGACGTGCAAGCGCCGCGCTACTTCTTTCCTAATAATAGCGGTGCATTGTGACGATGAAGTTTCAATAAGTGTCTGATGGACAGTTGTGAATTGATAAAGCTTGCCCGAATCGGTCCTCGAACTGAACTTCAGGCACAGGTCCACAACTATAGATTTTTCATCAATCTATTAATCGACGAGCAAATGTGGACAACTTCAGTTGGATTTTTACAAAACTCGTTTCAACAGAGTCTTGTTACAGACACGTCTTAATGCCGCACAAAATAAAATCGCCAGTCTACGACTGACAGGCAATTTAGTTTTTTCCTTATGGTACGTCTATTGAAAATTCAAGAGCTTAAACGTCCGGACGTGACTAAACTAAATCTCTCCGAAACAAAGCAAACCAATGTGTGGCCGGGAAATTTAGGGTGCGCTCGTGACAGTCAAATAATCGCTGTGTACTACTAATAGCAGTTAAATTTGAACAATTTTAAAAAAACTATAAATTAAATAAAAATCTCCAATAAAATTACCATTACCGGTATTGTCAGAGCAATTACCAGTTATAAATTATACAGATGTAAATTCGGTATTTAATGGCACATTAATCTGGACGATTGGATTGTTATGGACGTTTATTGCACTTCATTTTGCACAAATGGGTAAAAACTGTAACACGCGTTCGCATCATAATAGAACTTCAGCCAACTTTCACCATTTCAATTAAGTTCAGATGGTCGAGGTCTGCCTTAAAAATTTCGCCATTAAACTGCAAAATGAAAATCGTTTCTTTGCTACTTACTTTCTGGTTATGATATAAAATAACATTTCAACGGGAAAAAATTAAAAAACTAAACCGCAACAATTTCCCACAATTTTTTCCTTTAAATGACAAAAAATTGCAATTATGAATTTTCCAAATATTTGAATCCAAACTTAAATTTTTTATTTGGTGGTTTAAAAATTTTATACAACGGTAAATATGTATATGGGTCGCAACACATATTTTACCGAGAGAATATACAAACAAAAAAATTTACACATACATATTATTAAATTAATACATTATTTATAGCAACGATTGTTTAGCAAGGATTGTTTCAGTTTCTTTCACCATTTCATATAAGTTCAGATGGTCGAGGTTTACCTTAAAAATATTGCTATTAAACTGAAAAAGAAAACCGTTTTTTTGCCACTTACTTTCTGGTTTGATATAAGATAACATTTCAAAAGGAGAAAATTAAAAAAATTACTCGCAATAATTCCCCACAATTTTTTTCTTTAAATCTCAGAAAATTGCAATTATGATTTTTTCAAAAATTTGAATCCAAATTTAAATTTTTTATTTGTCCTTTAAAAATTGTATAGAACGGTAAATACGTGTATGGGTCGCAATACAGCTTTTACCAAGATAATATACAAACAAACAAAATTACACATACATATTATTAAATTAATACATTATTTATAGCAACGATTTAAACGGATTGTTTCAGTTTCTTTCACCATTTCATATAAGTTCAGATGGTCGAGGTTTGCCTTAAAAATATTGCTATTAAACTGAAAATGAAAACCGTTTTTTTGCCACTTACTTTATGGTTTGATATAAAATAACATTTCAAAGAGAGAAAATTAAAAAATTAATCGCAATAATTACCCACAATTTTTTCCTTCAAATGTCGGAAAATTGCAATTTTGTATTTTCCAAAATTAGAAACCAAATTTAAATTTTTTATTTGGTTTTTCAAAAATTTTATACGACGGTAAATATGTGTATGGGTCGCAACACAGCGTTTACCACGAAAATATATAAATAAAAAATTCACACGCTATTGAATTAATACATTATTTATAACGTGCGTTCAAAAAAAAAAACGAGGCTGCGTTGGCCATGGAAAAACATTGCGCATCAATTTAGTGTAGCAAAATTTCGAACTGTCAGTTCGAGTCTGTCAGATAATTTTTAGGTTAGGTTTTTTGTTGACAATGGTTTTGTATACGATTATTATGTTGGGTCAATTTCAGTAAATGAAGGCGAAGGAGGCTAGCATTATGTTTATGAGAGCGATGTACACATGCGCTGGCATTTATTATAAACAATTTACATAAAATTGGTCCGTTTTATTTTGGTGGAAAATTTTAGACTGACAGTTCTTGTCGTTTGTGGTTTCTACACTGGAAAGCCGATAAATTTCATGGCCAACGCAGCCTTTTTTTTTTGAACGCACGTTAGCAATGATCTAAACTGAACCATTTCTTTCACCATTTCAATTAAGTTCATTTGGTCACGGTTTGCCTTAAAAATATTGCTATTAAACTGAAAATGAAAATCTCTTTGCCACTTATTTTCTGGTTATGATATAAAAAGACATTTCAACGGGAGAAAAGTAAGAAAATAAATCGCAACAATTTCCCACAATTTTTTCCTTAAAATGTCAGAAAATTGCACATATGGATTTTCCAAAAATTTGAATCCTAATTTAAATTTTTTTTTGGTTCTTCAAAAAATTTAAAAAAGAGTAAATATGTATATGGGTCGCAAACACTGTGTCTAGCAAGAGAATATTAAAACAAAAATAATTCACACGTTTTATTGAATTAACACATTATTTATAGCAATGATCATTGATAGTTTCAGTTTTTACATTGCGTACAAATTGCCAGTAAAAATGTTTATCAATTCGATGTCTCATGAATATGAAACGCGTTCCACTGAATGAAAATACACATACATGAAGTCGAATTCGCTTTGACGCTTGCCATTACAGACTTAGTGGATATTGATGGCGGGGACTGTGTCTGTTATAAATTTCAAGGTGGAAAGCTACTCTGCCCCTGTCAGCCACTTGCCATAAAACTACATATTTTTCCATCTGCAAAGATAAACCGCCCGAATACGTCTTCCATAGAAACCAAGTCAAACCGCGTTGATGGCCTTGTCCTGGGCGCATTTAGGCGGAAATAACAGTTGGGTAAATATTTTCCGGTGCCATCATTACATTGTCACCGAAACTTGAGACCGCGCTGCATAAATTACACCCTCAGGAGGCAAACATTTGCCCTGCACTAATAGCATAGGTGAAGCGTCCATCGGCTTATCATTTTCGTGTAGAACTCCCGTCAAGCACATATTTACAATACACTTGTCTCCGTTTTGTGAACGCTGATTAAAATTTGAACGAGCCTCGCCCTCAAACAATAACGGCACATGTTTTGCTTCGCTGGGGGTAATTTCTCCGTTACCGCAGTGCTTCAAGCTCAAACGAGATTCTTTGAAATATTTCAACTTTGTAGTCGTGTATATGTGTGCGGGAGCACACCTACAGGGTGTTATTGAGGACGCGCATGTCAGCGGGAGCGTGGAGTCTTGTGGAGTCCAGTAGTTCTGCCGTCGCGACGCCGAGCGTCTCGTTCCGTCAGCTTTTCCCGTCATGTTCCGTCATTTTCGCATAGACGCAGTGATTCGGTCATGACATTTCCAGCAAACTTGCCTCGAGTTTGGTTAAAATGAGTTGTGGTGACGTGTGAAACATGTGAAACATTGTCAACAGTGGATTCTGTACTTTTTAAAATGTCTGCTCTTTCTTGTCTACTTCTAGCTCTTCTTCTTGTGTACGCCTCAGGTAATGTCATTTAAGCATTTCAGAGTTGGATAAGTTATTTCCGACTGTTGACAAGCGACTAATTAGTCCCGGTCTCTGATTAGATGAAATTAGACTATTGTTTGGAAAGCTGGTAACTCTCGATGTTTGGGACGCATTCCTCTTGGTACTAATAGTATTTTCTGCTTATTGTTAAAGTTCTGTATTAATATTCACAAGTTGAAAAGCAAGTACGCATATAAATGCACACCTCTGGGCGAATTTATCATACAACAACAACTCGTATTATTGTAGTTGTTATTCTGGTAACTAATATAAACAGTATAATATTATAAACTAAATAAAAGCAAATAAAATATAGTATAATTATTATTCAAATTTCAGCGTGAAATATTATTATTGTAAGTAATATAGCTAGTCTGGCCCGGCGCATCCACCATTTTTGTAATTGGAAAAATAATATTTTGAGTTTTCAATGCACAACTGTGTTTACTTTTTATTTTTTTTAATTGAAAAAAACAGTAATCCACCACGCTTGTGTTATAAATAATTAAAATCAGCTGGTTCAACTTCAATAGAAAATTGCGAAATAATTTCATACAGTACATAAAAGCGAAAAGAATTTTAAATTAAATATTGTTTGCAAAAGCAAAGTTTAAATAACATTAAATAGGTTAGCACTGACAACTTAATATTTGACACTTTCAATAAAATTTATAAATGTAAAAAAATTTAATTAAAGGTACATCTGTATATTTTCCAAAACGCAAGTTAAATAAAATGTAAATTTAATTTAATTTTCTAATGAGAAACAAAGAATAAAAGAATTCATATTTAAAAATTGCTCCACCATGTTAGCACCTTGTTTACCTAATTCTAAATGTTTTGCTCGGAATGGTTAATTTTCATTTTGAGCTAACATGCATTCGACCTACGTGAAAAACAGAATACATATTAAATATGTAATAAAACTTCCAAAAAATTATTAGGCAACAATATGTAAATAAAATCGAATTTAAAGACAACTAGTAACAATTATTTGAATTTAAATTTATATTTGCAACAACAGCACAAAAGCTAATGGCGGCTCGTCAAGGGAGGCAGAGGAAGCAGTGCCGATGACGAATTAATTAGGCCCGACTTTGTAAATTTATGAATTTTTTCCCTTGGTTGGAGATATCTTTTTCAGCTTCAGATCTTAACCATTATTATATCATGCGAATTTGATTGGAAAAGCACGGCCGGTACTTTTTATACATTTTTTACTGGAAAAAATGCCCCTCTCTGCGCTAATCACAACGGTGGCATGGCTTTGTCGTTTTTCCTGTTTTAGGACCGTTAGTACGTGATTGGGTACTTTCTTCGGATAGGGCATGGGCTTCGGTGCCTGAAAAAGTTTGTACCGAAGGCAAACGCCCACTGTATCAGAAGAAGCCGAATTTTGAATTTAGCGCACATCATCTTTGTTTATTTGCGTCATTTTACAGTTGACAAGCCCTTCTGTGCGAGTTGGGTCTTTGGTCAGATTTCGATTGAAATTAAAATTTTGCAATTTTAAAATTAAAAAAATAAGCAACTAGTGTCGGGTGACAATGATACATTTAAATAAATTATACGCTCATCGTACTTTTTTTTTAATTTAAATTTATTCGGTTTTATTGTGATGGATAAATTGTTCGTCACAAGTTCTCTAGTTCCTCTTACAGAGGAATTTTTGTTACAGGAAATATAAATGGTTAACGGGTAGTTTTAATTAAACAATTGTTTTGTTGAATATGTGTTTTATTTTTTATTAGTACTACAGATATTTAAGCAAAGACGGAATTTTGCTCTGATAAAAATTTAAATCATTTGAGCGCCATACAAAAAGTAAGGATCATATTAGGCACAATTGTTTTGTTGAATATGTGTTTTATTTTTTATTAGTACTACAGATATTTAAGCAAAGACGGAATTTTGCTCTGTTAAAAATTTTAATCACTTGAGCGCCATACAAAAAGTAAGGATCATATTAGGCAACATTGAAAAAACATGCATAAACAAACAAAATATATATAATGCATTTATTTGATTCAGCACGTCAAGTGTAAATTTAACAAATACTAATACAGTAGTTTAATATTAATTGAAAATACAATTTTTTACATGTACCTATTTAAAATTTATGAGACAAAAAATATAAAGTCTCATTAACCAGCTTTTGTAATTTTAATACATATTCATGGTGTGAATTAGAAAACGCCCTTTGGAGGAACTGTTCGAAAAACTATTGCAAACTAAATTTTTGAAAAATTGGAATTAAAAAATAAACTAATTCCACGAATTTATTAATGCGATTATGGTATGACATTTAATATAAAAATGTAATAAAACTTGCAGAAAATTATTTTGGAACCCGAATTGGGTTGGAAAGTATGTGGTCTGTGAGTAAATCGAAAGCGGCACATTTTTTACATTTTAAATTGTTTGTAAACATAGTCATCTGTAATAACGATATTTATTAATATTAATATTTATTAATATCAATTCTTTAGATTATATTCCGTGTTCTTTATTATCAGAATAACAACTCCATTATTTTATACATTTTTATTCTGTTTCATAATGGTGATCATAACAAAAAATATATCGTAAAATAGATAACTTAAGGTATAAACATTTTATAAGTTTGCCCGGCGCCTCCACCATTTTTACATATTTTATAAATGCAATAATTGTGTCTTTATAATTATTGTTATATTAACACTGCCGTAGTTTAGGCATCGATTGATTTTATAAATAAATAAATCTGCTTTACATACAAAATAATAATTAGTCGACCGGCGAGTTATTCCATCTATCAAGCGAACCAAATTCCACAAATTTGGAAATTTAAATTATTCACCACAATCAGTATTTTTAATTATTTCGCAACTGTTCTGTGTTAAAATATAATATTTTATAAAATTATAGTAAAGTATTGCGCGAGTTGTGGTCATTTTTCATTTTAACAGTTTAATACTCTAGCTGGGAATGGTTAATTTTCATTCACGAGCTGAAGCTGAAACCAGCAATTAAGCAAGAAACAAGATAAATGTATGTCTAGTTAGAACTTTATGGCAATCTTTAACCTTTGTGCCGGGTTACTGCTGATGGCGAATGTCAAGCGCTGAAATAATTCTTTATTTTTATTACTATTGTCAACTTTGTTAACATTTCGCATGTAGAGATGAAAGCATGTTTGCTATGATTTAGAGTTGACGGCTGTACAAGACAAGACATCGCATTGGGGCTCGTGTCCGGAATACAACGGCTATTAATGATTGCCGCAATTCCCAGAAAGCTTCTTAGTTAATACAGGAGTCGGGGATAAGACTACATCCGAGTGTTAACGTAAGTGGCTCGCTGTTCTGGTTCGGTTTTCCTTGACCAGTCATCCTTATACTTTCCTCTTTCATCACGCGTTCGTGTCAACCGTTCGTCGTGCCTTTAAAGTGGCCGAGATCTTTCTCAAGAATGTAATTTGATACGGAAACTTGTATTACACAGCCACTCCACCAAACTTATTACACACGACCTCACTCCGAAGATTCAATTGGAAATTATGTCGAAAAGTCACTTGGTAAGGTACGTCACGCGTTATTTATTTATGCGGTAGTGTAAATTGCATCGGTTACATTGCTGAAATTCAACAGTGACTGAATTATTTCTCGGACATTACTTACGTGTCACAAACTCGACGCGTTGAGGTGTAATAATAAATAATGTTGAATTCATTTATCTTTCTCTTTTCGACTCGGCCTTTTAAAAAAGTTCGGTTTTTGCGCTCCAGAAAGACAGTTTATTAATAACGGACCATTACGTTTTCAGGTAATCGCGTTAAAATGCTATAACTGAGTCACATAATTCCCGATTTATTGGAAAAGTTCCGAGGTCTAGTGCTGGGACAAAACAGATGTAAAATTTGTCTGCGTGCAACTAGCCAAAAATTAAATCTATCGTCTGAACACGAAAACGACGCTGTTTTGCATTTCCAAGGAGTTCACAGTAACTGCAGAATTGTACTTAACCGCGCTAGCTTTGTCTGTTTTACCGTTCTCGACAACAAGGTAGATAATTCTTAGTTTTAATTAAAAGAGTAGTTAATTTGAACTTATTGCATTGAGGATAATTTGAGTTCGTTGCGGTGTTTTACTGAGTTGTAAATTCCCAAGTGCTGAGCTTAAAATCCTGCTGTATATTTGTAGGTTTACGCTGTCATAATTTCAAATGCACAAGTACCGCTCCTGAAATTATTTTTAAAACATTTTGTAATTTGCAATGACCAATTTCGTTGTCGTGTTATTTGAGGAAAAAAACAAAATGACTTTATTCGTCGAGCTTTTTTCAGCCGTTTCCGATCCAAGTTCCGGTTATGATAGCTCATCAAGAAAATTCTCTAAAGAGGCGATTTATTTCAAAAGTCAATTAGTCTGTTTGTGACAGTTTTCGTTCGTTGGAAAACGCTCATTTATATTGAAATATTCGCCATAGAATTATAAACATATTTCGGAATTTAAATCGGTGGGTACGGCTGAGTAAAAACGCAAATTGAGCTGATTTGTAAGGAAACGGAACCAATTTCAGAGGTTGTAAACTTTGTCAATTCGGATTGTTTTGCCAAATTGCGCTATAAATCAGTCTTAAGCTTCAAATGTAATATTTGAAACCGCAAATACTCGCAGTTCATTCATAATAAGACTGTAGACGGATATGAAAAAGTTAAGTGCGCTTTTACGAGTGTTTCATATAAAAATAATGTCCCGTCGCCTAAAACCCAAATCATTTATCAGAGTCCAATGTTTACCGGACACTACAAAAGAAATGTCTTGCCCGGAATACAATACCGCAATAACTGTCCACCGCTACTCGTATATGCCGCACCAAACGCAATAAATATAACTTCGAGCCAGTATTTTAAAATTTGCACTCCGATTGTCTGACTAAAACAATTTGAGAAATCTGTTCCGCAGAGGCACAATTTTAATCCCACTAGATAAATTATCGGCTTACATTTTCAGCATGCAGACGCTCCCGGAAAATATATCGCCGGAAAAAGTCCAGCGAGATAATTCTGAGGAGAATGCATCATTCGGATTGCTGCAACCCGTTGCATTACAGAAAAACGTCCTAACAAATTAAAAACTCGTTTTGCGCTTTCTTGGTGTCATAAATTTGCCGGCTCGCCGCTTTCTTTACGTGGACTCTTAGTTTTTTAATTAAACAATTCGCCTGTAAGCACTCGTTATGACGATAACTGCGCGTTTTATATGCTTTTATGATGCTCCGTTTCCAGATTTCCTCCGCTTGACGTAAATGAGACCATTTCTCGTCCGGCGATAACGAAACTGAAGCTCACTTCCATTATTACTTTAATTAAGCGAAATAACGCCCATCTAAACAGATTCAACTTTTACATTAACTCATTCCGGGCGCGAGTGCTTTAGCTGACGTAATTTTTGATTGGGGGTGCTTTTTCTGTTATTCTGTGCTATTGCGGTCGTTCATTCCCAGGTGATTAATTATTGTCGCGTATAAAATAAATTACCGGCATCATACCCGCCTCTCATAATTTTTGCATTTTTGCACCACTGACACCTATTTTTGGAATTGAAACTAATCGGATTAGTCGAGGCCATAAAGATATCGTTATCTTGATGGGGTGAGCAGTCACCTAGCGAATTTGTTTCCACCCCAATCACATCAACTCTCGCTCCTAGTTAACGTCAATTTGGTCTTCAAAGGATCACTTAAAGATGACTTCCGTAATTATGACTCGACTTTTTTGCGAAGCGCACCATGAAAACTAATGAATCGAGAACATTTCCTGCAAATATCTCATTAAGCGTCGTAAAATTTACGTTTTTATTTGATTATCTAATTAAAGGAGTGTTAAAATTTCGTTTGTAGCGAACGGATTCTGAAAATTATATGTAAAAGTGTACACAACGTGGAAACGTGAGGATTTGGTGCACGTAATGGAGACTAATTGCTACATAGGATGTAACGGCAGCTCTGATGGATGACCATCTATCGTGCACTCGACCATTCCTCCTTCTTATCCCTGTCGTATCACATTTCCTGCAACCACCACCACCTGCTCCTGACATCCATTAGAAAATAAACAGTAACCATTCTCAACATCAATTTGCATGCAGCCAATCCTCAACTTCTGTATCCTCCGAGTGGAGTTGCAAAAGAGAAAATTGAATTGTGTTTAATCCGGCGCGACGTTGCGTAAAACTTGATGCGGATCCCTCTTTAATGGTAATTAATGTCAGACATTTTTAACGATGATCCAATCACGTTTTTGCCGTCTCACGGAATTAATTATGTTTATCGGGCACAGTGATTCAATAAGACGCAATAATCGGCTTACTTTAAGCTCTTTTATAATCATTACAAAACAGACACCTGCACAAACACTCCAGACAGCTTCACGAAAAATAATTAAAATGGCGATTTTTGATAAACAACAAAAGGGCTTTCGATGATATCGATCACGGTTTCTGAACACTTGTTATGGGTGTAATTTGCGTGCTGTCGTGCCTTAATCATAACAACATTAAATCATTTTAAACGCGAGCTTTTGTAGCTTAGTCATAATAATACGAAATAATTTATAAATTGATAAGAAATCCTAAGGATGATAAGAACTGTACACAATGTGTCCACACACGAGCTTTACATATTTACTCGTCCAATTTCCTTTTGTGGGTTTTCAGGAGCTAATCGTGCCCAACACGCAACGGTCATAATAGGTGTATTAAATTATGTTATTTTACGCAATACAAGAACGAAGTTGGTTGCGAGCAACCAATGAGAGGTCCTGGTGTAAAGTGCAAAGTAGCGTAGTGTATCTGGCCCTATCCGGAATGCACAGCGGGATTTATTTTGCGGAAGCAGGGCGATAAGAAAGCTAAAGCAACACCTCATCGATCGCGTTCCGCACTTACATAAGAGCAAAGAACATCATCATGCAACTCACTCCGGGGCTTCCATGTACAAACTTAATAACACACACGTTTTGCTTTACGGCGCTGCAGTCCACCGCACAAAAGAATTTTAAGATAACCCAAATATCGAGGGCGATGTTTACTCGTGCAAGAGTCCTGATGGAGTAAGTTGTCGGGAGTTTACCGAATCGGTTTATTGGGGCACAGTTGTGTAACTAACCCGAATTGGTTTCGACTTTTGGACGTCGATATTACAACGGGACTTTATTGTATTAGAAGTTAACGAAATAAATTTGATAAAGCCGGGGCCGCACAGAAGAGTCTCTACTTTCAGAATTTCTCGCAACAATAAACATATTTGTGTTTATTTTGCCGTTAAATGTGCACGTGTCAGCACTTTCGTTGCCATGGCCTCAATATGAATAGCACGAATCGTAACTGAATTGAATTTTAGTAAGAAATGTTGTCTGTGCGTTATTAAATTTACAACGGAGGCAGAAGAAAAAACGACAGGAGCTGCTCATTATTATTTTCGCTACCTACATGGGTATAACCGAGTTTTATATAGGAATTTTCCACGTCGGTTAAATTTCCTTCTAACCGACGCTGGGTGTATTTAAATCACGTCCCGATCCAATGATTTATATTCATATTTTAACTGGCACTAAAGCCGAGCACCGAGCGCTTTCATGTCTTTTTGAAAGGTCGAACATCCTTCAAATGTCGCTCATTTGCCGAATTCGCCCACGCAAAAAGCGTTCATCTTAAAAGGCAAACGCCCATGCCCGACCCCATATCTCTTTGGCATTATTTTTGGGGTTTTTTATGCGGCGATGAAGGCGAGCTGCAATCGCGCGGTCAATTTCGGCCATCCCCACTACAACCTGCGTGATTTTTCAAGTTTAATGTGCAAAAAAGCGGAATACCGACCGGCAATATTTTATGTTTATTTTCCACCATAAAGCTTTTACTCTTGGAGGATTACCAATATTTATAGAGCGGACTTTGCAGCATAAATACCTGGATTTATAAATGGCGTAAATCTTACAGCGCACAGGTGGTTATCCCGAATTTCGATATTCTGATACACAAACTGCAATAATAATCGCACAGTTTTCGACTTTCGCATCGTAAATTTGTGTCGTCGCCGAACAGAAATCATTACTCGTCTGGATTTGAGCAAAGTCGATGAAACTCGCGCTTGTTAGCCAAAATGCCCACATTTTACTGCATCACGAGCGCATAATTAAATCTTCGTCCGCAAAATTGAGCTGGCGTGATATCAAGTCAAGTCAACAGGTGATATTTAACATTTCATTTTATAAAACCGTTCACGGACATTTCACGGAAGTTTAAACCGACGTGACGGTATTAAGCAGATTATGATGAACGGTTCAAATAAGGAAGCTGCACAATTGCAGCCGATCTGCATGATTGAAATATAAACGTCGCTGCAATAAAAAGAGACGTTCAGGTGGAGGACGTAGTCGTAATTTATCGGCCGGAAACGTGCTTTAAATATCTTGCGAACAAGCAGAGCCGAAGAAGACTTTCACGGTTTTTCCGCGCTGTGTTAAGTGCGTATTAAGCGATTTTGTTTGCACACAATTTATTGTGGGCGCTCCGAATTTGCTTCAGACAAAAGCCGTTATTGTTATCCTCAAGAGAAATCACGTACGTATCATGAAGAGCTTCGGACCCTCAGACTCGTTCTTATCTATTCACCGAATGCGCATTTTCCAGTCCCTTCGTCTATACATCATTCCAATATTTCACATTCTCTTTTTTATTTGTGCAGGTCGTCCAGCGTCTATAAAACGATATTTATTTGGATTCCAAATATGAATTGAACAAAATCATAATCTCCCCCAACCGGATTTACAACCTTTAAACTTTCAGGCCCATTTCAATAACGATCAAGTTCGCCGCAATTTATAGCTGAGGCTTTTTTGTGTGGGACAACTTAATAGTGGCGAATTTTAGTGATTAGGGTTCGTGCCAAGAGTGTCGTAGAGCGTTCCAAGAATTGCTAATTACTATCACCAATTAGACCGGCGAACAAAATGGAATTCGCGTAAAATGACAAGTTTGGTGGCAATTGGAGTGGGAGTCCATTAGTTAACGATAATGGAAACGTATTTTACTTATCACGAAATCTGCATATACAAATGAAACGGAGAGCTCTTGTTTCATTAAACTGTCAGAAATTTGCGTGAATAATGAGGGTTTTTATGCACGTTAGGTCTCGACATGCAATGGAGGAAAACGCCCTCGTTATTGCCAGTTCAAGTTAAATGTTGCATCATGCACTCGATGGCCGTTTTTTGCTTCTTGGTCACAAAGGATTAGCGCCGGCAATTTTCGCTAAAAGCCGCGAGATCTCTGCCACGAAATGTCTTGCTACAAACAGAAATCCAATTTCTCTACACCTCGGAGTCGGCATTATCGAGTTGCTATTTTAATCTTAAAACACGGCTCGTGACTGTTTCTATATTTATCGCGATATCGGCAAACACCAGCGTCCCGAAGCTTTTTGAAAAAAACGTTCTTGATCTACGGTTATTTGCATATGTCGATATAGTGTTTGCTTTTGAAGTGAACCCGCGAATAAATTTTAAACGAGACGCAATACATCAACTCGCCTGCTCTCCGGAAAATTTTAAATTTATTGCATATATCAATCACATCCTAGCGAGTCATTTGTTCAGTTTAGTTTTAGTCGTTAGCTACCGATGTCCATTTGTCAGGACCTGTTCCTGTTTTGTCATCTAAATTTTTGACGTGTTTGATGCCTGGTTGCGCTTCGCCAACAACTAAATCCCAGGTTCCCATAAAATTATTAACGGATTTGATGAGGAATCAGATTGTTCTGTCACAATAGCGTCCGTAAACGTTTCATTAAGCATTTAGCGCAGGCATAATTGTATTTTACGATATCGTAATTGTAGCACTCGCCATAATTATAGACGCTTTCCAAAACGGCATCCACGCAGTCTGGTTCAAATTAGCCCAACCACACGTCCATTAGTATTCTATGCCCGATATTATCTCAATAAGATCATCGGTTTGTGCGTGCGGTGCATCGAACTAAACTTCAAAATTGATACCGCAAAGCTATAAATATTTAGTAAAATCTAAAACCATTAAAGGTTTTCGGTAGCAAATTTTAGTACTTCTTGTTGCCAAATTAATTAACAGAGCTTGATTTTGATTTGTTTTAAGATTATCAAATAAATATAAAAAGTTATCTTAGACACAAGAGGAGAAAAATAAAAATAAGAAAAATGAGATATCATCAACTAGAACAAGCAAACTATTCGTTGAAATAATTTCAAATATGCTAAGATGCTAGTGCCAATAATTCTTTGTTTCTTCGTTTTTTTGAAAATATGAAATACTAAGCAAATAATACAATGTGAAAATTACTGACTCCCAACTTTATCAGATTTAATAAAATCCAAAATTAGGACAAGTCAACATGTGCAGACGCCTCCTGTTTTTCATTTTGCCATTTTTATTTGTATTTTCTTCAAATATTATTGAGTTAAATAGTTAAATTAGAGTTTGTTCATCGCCACACGCTCCTCGCCTAACTCCTCCCACTGTTTTTGCTAAATCGGCTTTTTTATTAGATGGGATGGCGATTCTAGCGTCTATGACCCAATAAAAAAGGTTTCTTACGGCAGACATGTTTTAAAAATTGGAAGTGCTAATCACATGGGGTCAAGTAACTTTTTCTCTGCATGCAGAAAACGGGAACGCATTTCCACATTGGACCATCTTGCAAAAGGTGTCAATAATAATAATAATGTCAAATAAGAGCAGGATATCAGTTTCCTAAAATTATGCGAATAAGTTAAGGATATTTTCCACGTATTTTAACCACATGAAAATTGCAGATATTATTTCAATATTTTTGTAGATTAATTATTCTTTACACTGTCAATGTTTTACTATGAAATGTTGCAAATGAAAAGATAAGAAGGAACCCAATGTAATTCTAATATTGGAACCAGACCATCATCGAAATGGTTGATGAGCCCGATATATAACCTGAACAAAATGTAAAAAAATCATGGGATATTTACATAATATTAATGAGATGTGCTCTAAAGAATATTATAATTGAAATGCAAGAGGAAAGCAAAAGACAGCATGAAAAGAAGATATGATTAGCTTTTAGGAGAGATCAATTAATTGCTTCAAATTTTGGCAAATTATGTATTCTGGCAACGTCAACACTTCCGTTGTGCTTCTACAGTAATGTGTATTCTTTATCTTGTGAGAATAAGTTGGAGGGCTGCTGTTATATATTTACATACAAAGCAATAAAGCCGTCGCCGTTCCGCAATTTGAAGAATTCACAAACGTCAAAGTTGCAAAATATGGATTCTGGGGATTAACTCGGATGGACTTTTAGTTAAAATTAAATGTATGTCACCGATGAGAGAGGACAAGTCCGCCGATGTAACAAAAACTAGTTTAAGATATTTCAAAAATTGTAATGGTATTATAAGATGGAAATATCGTTGACAAATTTACGTATAAAAATGTTAATTAATTATTTTTAGATTTAAACCAAACCACATGTATCGGGTTCAAGGGCAGCTCTACAAAAAGAGGAGCAATTTCTGTTCAATTCTTGATTTTGTTTTATTCCAGAAAGGATTTTGGAAGACAAAATAATGTGGAAAACCCCATGCTACCTAAATAATGTATCTTTTCGGAAATAAAAAATTCGCACAAACCACGGAATTTATCTATTAGGAAACCGATTTCCAAATCGTGGAAAACAGAAGGAGATGGAAGAAAAAGAAGAAAAAATAGAGTTGTTTGCGTAATAAATAATGTTTTATTTTAGAAATAAATTATGTAACACTTTTAAATAAAGATAAATTTTATTTTTTGAAATAGCGTATCTTAAAAAAATAGGTTATCCTTATCAAAATAGAATAATCATATATTCACCAGTAAAACTGGTTGCCAATATAATCTATACTAATATTAAAAATGCGATTGTTTGGATGTTTGTTGCTCAATCACGCCAGAACGGCTTAACGGATCTGCATGAAAATTTGCATAGGGATAGATTGTAGTCTGGAATAGCACATGGGCTACTATTTATCCCAGATAAATGTTCCCATGGGATAGTTTTTGTTTTTCATAGAGCAAGGAATCGAAAATGATTTTTTGCATAGTTGTAGATTTTTCACGTATTTTTCAACGTATTAGGAACAGGATTAAGGAGAGGAAAAAGTAGGGAAAGAAAGGAACCTTTTCAATGGGAGTTTATAGATAAATAAATTGAGAAAATATTAAGATATTTCGACCTGGAACGAAAACCATCAGATCCTTCGTGTACATGTTAAGAACTGTATGTAATGTAGTACACAGAACGGTATTGGAATAAATAAATAAATAAGTCAATCAATGAGTTACAAGTTCCCTAATTTATATCATACAGTTCACAAACATACACATAAAAATTTCCACACGAACGAAGTCTAGTACTTATGTACATTTAAGTGGTAATAAAAAGGATAATCATTTTTTTTGTTAGAATGATAAAATTCTGTACCTTTTGGTGATATTTTTTGATATTATCGGTAGTAGCTACAGTAATTAGCTTTTCATCAGACAAACTGAAATAAACTGGTTTAAATTCAGCTGCCCATCTTTTCACAGTACCAAGCGAGGGAGCAGAATCCTCATACTGAGCTCTCAACTCTGCTTTAATTTGCTTTCACGTACTGGTTTCAAATGCAAAATACTCGATTTTTATGTCTTTTACAAACAACATGGCCGAGTAATCACTCGGCCATGTCTTTACTAATCAGTAAAGACATCTTCGTACTGAAGCTCAAAGCTTTTAGACAAGCTGTCGTTGATAGACTTCATGTCAGATGAAACCTGATCTGCGTGAGTGAATTCGATTCAAAGGTTTGAGAATATTGTGGGCGGGCTAAGATTTTTTGTCAAATTTCGCTATATATGGACTGGTTAAAAGTTGGGCGGTAGTTTTATCGGCAATTTATTTATTTAGTTTCGGTTCGAGCTTTGTAATCCGGCCGATAAAAACGTGATCCGCCATTTGCATAATAAAAAGCGTCGGGATGGCGTTCGGGGCATCATAAAACAATGTTTATGCGACGTTTCAGGTAGAAAAACGGCGTATCTTTTTGGGGCAAATATTTATTACCGTCGTCGCATTCGATTACCGTGTTCGACACTATGTCCTTTTCAACTGCTACACCCTCGTTCTCTCAGATAACCGCACATTTAATCGAAACTCTCTTCAGAGTTAGTGCTTTTGTTCTCTTAATACGATTTAAAAGCATCCACATATATACGTCTCTTAGTATCCAGCTCGGTTCTGATATATAGCTCCTATGAAATCTGGATTCGGCCCTTTATTCCCACCGAATCGCTACCACTCTCCTTAGTCTTCTTTGATAAACTGCTTCATAATAATTAATAGGGACGGCTTTCGCAAGTTTATCGCTAAACAGATTCCTGCGGTATTATATCGCGATTTGTTTTAACGCTCTAATCTCTTGCGACCAGAAATTTATGGATAATTTTCGAGTTCGCGTATTATGTATGACAAGATGAGGAAATGACGGCCCACGCACAAAAGCTCATCACTGTCAAACGTCACACAAGACGATCAAAATTATCCAACCGTGTAATCGCGCTTTCTTGAAGCCCGATACGCGTGTTTGCTACGCAAAGTTAGAATCAATGCCTTCAACTTCCCAATGATATTATGCGACGAAAAGTCATATCGCATTTCTGTGCTTTTAAACTTGTAAAACATTTCCGTTGGATTATACATTTTAAGTCGTCGTGGCTGCACGTACTCTTACCGGAAAGTGCACCGAAAAGGAATTAATAAAATAAAAAGTCGATAAATTCGAGATGTTCTCGAGCATCTCCAATTAAAAATGCAGTACGATGAATGAGTAAAACATTCGCAATACTACGTTCATTTTATTTGCTACATTGTAGTGCTGAAATGCACACTGGGGGCGTTCGCAATTGATTTCTGCAAGCACCGAAACCGGAACCAAAATATTTGATCAATCAACTGCTTCTTGTGACAATAGATGAATTGTGAATTTATGTTTCAAAGCAAATATTTTAACAGTTTTACTTATTTACCGCACGTTACAAGTACACACATTTGCTTCCATTAGAGTTTCCCTCAAGCGACAACGGAAAATGTTTATTCAGTCAAAGCCGAGTGGCCGAGATTTGATCATTAATCATGCCAAAAATCGAAGGGAGAAGTAAGAATCGACAAGAAATTTATGACGCCACTTGGCGCTTGCACTTAACCATATCAAAAATTGTAAAAAACACCGACTTCCAAAAGTTAGGTTCTATCAAATATTGACTATAACCGGAAATATAGAGTCATATGACTTTTATGTATGCAAATCCTCAAAGCAAACAACTACTTGCTGCAACTTGGAGCAAGTTCAAAAGTGGGTAGGAGTAGAAATGAATAATTGATTTGAACACACTTGACTCGTCGACAGTTCATTTACAATTTTTTCTGTTTCATTCGAGAATGTCGCTCACATTTATTGCCTCGCACTTTTTTTATAACTGACGGGCGTCGGTTTTGTGTAGACGCTAATCACAGAGCTGTGAGAATTAGAAGAAGCGTAAAATCAAAATCCCTTGACGCATAGTTTCAGTTGTGTTAATTCCCTTTGACATCCTAGTTAAATTCCCTGAAGCGATTCACTGTGCCAAAATCTGAAGCTAATTTCCTACAATTGGTGTGGTGCTTTCAAATTCGTATCGGCGATAACGAATCGCAAGAATAAATCGTTTGAAAAGACACGACGGCGTTGTTTTATTCAGAAGACGTGGAGATGTGGATTTGGGGAATCATAAACTTCAGTCGAGGGACAGTCGTCGTTCTGCCCTCACTCATTTTATCAACGTCTGCCAAAGGAGTAAACCCGCAAGTTTCAATAACGCGATGTTTCCCGAAGGGGTGACAAGACAGATCATAATTACGAACGGCGATGTTGAGAGATTTGAGTGAGCAGAACGAAACCGTACGCATTTTCATGTTTATAGTTTTTGGAGATTTGTTATCGCAGCTAACGATCGAATGGAAATAAGCTCATCGTTATGCACGACTTCAACTGTAGCTAACACAATTCCAAAAATGGAAAATCCGCGAAATGCAGGTTCCGAATCGCCGAAATATTGAGTCCCGACAAATTGTTAGCAAATGCTTCATCGAGAAACTTTTCGGCTTGGAATATGGAAGCTTAAAGATATTTGTCAGAATTTCAAAATTACCTCTCTTGAAAGTTTATGCTAACGACAGCAAGTGTCTAAAATGATGAATTTCGCAAATTTTCGCTTCGTGCCTCATTCGGACACCTAAGAGGTGCGTTGTAGTTTTATAAATGGCGAACGCAAGTTCAGTCAAAGTTTTTATAAAGCTTCGAGCTTTGTAACGTAATTTTTATTAAGATACTTTGGAGTAGGTTCTATAAAATTGTCATTGTGAAGCTTCATGTTTATTCTATGACTGGAAAATATCAAATCCGCTCTGTCTGGAGAGTTTATACATTTGAATTGCTAAATAAGCGAAATGGCAAGGGAACCCTCCACTAAAATCAAACAGTACCCAAAAATTTGGTCTATTGTGTTAACAACGATAAAAAATCGCTCGATCTCGTCTTGGGTTTACGATTCATATTCTAAAATATTCAGGTAATCGGATTTACTGGTGCATTCACAACTTTTGCTCGGACTGGAGCAAATATTTATTTCCAATTAAAATTTTCAGCCGCTTCAGTGTATTTAACAACAAAACGCTAATTAATTTGTGCTCAAAACTGTTCGGTGTACAGCACCTTTCTAATGGGGGCAATAATTATTTTTTACGCTTGTTAACCGAAATTGAATATTAAATAAGTTTTAAAACCACACCCACACATGTGTGTGTAATTTTTAATTAAAAACGTAGAAAGCACGTAAAAAACATAAAAGCGGCGTTGGCTTTCAAACTTCCAAATATCCTCTGTACATGTTTTGGGTAAAATATAGAAAAGTGAGCCGACATAAAGCAGAATGGTGTAATTTAAGTCTTTCCTCACGGACCTATAATAACTCACGACAAAACATTTTTCCAAGCAGACGGTGCAAAGCATTCAACAAATCATTTCGAAGGAATCATCAAGAAAAGCTGTGACTGTGGAATCCACCACGCCTGAAAAATAACACAATTAAAAAGCGGGACTCTATCCGTCTGAAGAATCACGTCATGCCGAATTTAATACCAGACTGCGACGGCCCGCGACGATTTAATTTATTTCAAGAAATACAATGCGCCTTTCTGGCGTGGCTTTCGGCGGACACATTTTAATTTCAACAATTTTTCCATGATTTATGATTATAACCGACAAACTTTGTTTGAGCAACAATTACTCGCGTCGTTTGATCGATTTCATAATTCTGCACGATAGAAGCGGATTTCAATTTAGTAATAATAACGGTTAAATAATAAACAGCATTCCATCGATTGAACAAAATAAAATTACTGTAAAGTTCATCAATATTCACAGGCTTATGAAAAACGCGTATGCAGTGAAACGAACAAAACTAATTTTTGTGATTACTGAAACGTAATGCGGTGAAACCGTGCAGCTTTCATATTTTATTTGGCCAAAAACTATTATTGCAACTATTTTAAAATTTATCAGAGCTGTGAAAATGTTTGTTTTTGTAAAACGTGATTAAGCGTAAATTCGCATATGCAATGACCCCTGGTAATTAGCGCCGAGCTTCCGCGCTATTTTGTCGGGGAAATTTATGCGAGGAAAGCGTCCGAAGCGATTTTTTTCCGTTCACGAGAGTGTAAACTTGAAACCTTGTTTGCAGGTGCTGAAGACGCCGGATCCCGGAAATTTCGGGATTTCTTGCAGGAGTGGCCGACACCTGGGACCGGACCTTACTTTGACACATCAATAAATTCTAACATAACTGGACTTGTTGGCAAAACTGTCTTGCTTCACTGCAGGGTGAAAAATCTCGGAAACCGCACGGTGAGTTGATTGTTTTATAGATTGCTCAACCCTTCGCTCGAAAAAGCCCCGCAAGAACTTATTGTCTCTGTCAGAGGACGCTTTATTCAATTAGAAGGACGATGTCTTTGTAGTGGAGGATGAATTGTGATTTTTACTTCAGGCAAAAATTACTCAAATTACTTTTATTTCCCGAACGGCTCGACATCTCGCCTAATTTGATTACGTGAAAGTATTGGGAAAAAGCCTTCGTGCATTTATTTGGACGTCTCTCTGCTTCGTTCCAAATTTGTGAATCCCTCGGACCGATCCGATTAGAAACTACGTTTCTGCTTTTAATGATATTTCTCCAGCAGCGGTGTTTCACGTCGCTTTCAATAATACCATTCCACATGTCAAACGTTAACAATTTGCATTTGACAAACACTTGGAAAATTAATTCAACACCTGTTCTCCTCGCTTAAAAGTATATATGCAGTTATAGATATTAATTAAATAAAATTTCATGATAATGTAGATCGGTTAAATTTTGGTTAGTGATGACCAAATCAGATAAGTGAACTCCATTCTTATTCTAAACTAATTTTATTAAATCGACAAACTATTTCCTTTTTCAACAATTCCAACTTCACAAGATTATTGTCATTATCTAGCAATTTGGTTAAATAGTCAAGTTTTACAATTTGTCTATTCGTTTGCAATTAATAATTCTATTGATTTAACTTCAGAGATTTCAAGTCTTTTTGAACCACACAGTTCCTATTTAATTTTATTTAAGGTACAAAACCCTTTTCCTTCCATTTACACCACACCCCCAAAGTTTTTTCCCTTTTAAACAACTTACAGAAATAATTACAGAATGAAAGTAATCTTTCCGACATTCACTCTTTATTAAAACAAAACTTTCTCCAATTGTACAATTCCGTTCATATTCAATACCATGGATCCATAGCCCTTTCGCCTCTTCTAGCTAAGATATTTATGATCCATATTAAAAATCAAATTTTATCCAGCCCATCAATCGTTCTACTATATTATGTTCTAGTACTGTTATATGGATGAAATCATTGACAGATAGTTTTATCAATATAATAAATATTAGTTGGTCCCCATGCAAAAATTCGCATCGCAGTCATGTTTATTTTACCACTTTACCGCTTGAATAGATGGCGCTATGAACAAAATACGGTTTTTAATAATTTTAAAACAAATATTAACATTTTCAATTGTTTTTTTATTTTTCGCAGGTAGCAGTGAAGGTAACCTTCAAAATGAAAGCTGTGTCATTGGTTTTGATGAAGTATTAAGAGAGCTAAGGCGTACCGACCAAAAAACTACTTTGTGAAATAATATATATAAATATTTCCTTCACCTTTGGGGCTGAAAAAAATTACTAGCTTTTTTCTTGGCTTTTTAATTAAAATAGACAGCGTTTTCACATTTGAAATCTACATAATACCCAATTCCACTGATATTGTCATCCAGTTCAATTATTCTTATCCTCAGAGTCACAAATTAGCTACTTTATGGTTCATTCCCATCCGGGTTTTTTTAAGTGTATGACATTAATAAATACATTAGCGTGATGAAGTCGTTGTCTTTATTTCTAATAAACAACATTACTACAAATTTCTTTGTAAATCCAGATTGTCGTTCTACTTTATTCCCCATTCCAATAATTCTACTCTATAGCTACTACTAATCCACATAACATTAATTTTTCATTGTCCTTTGGTAATCACTGCATTAAAATAAAAAAAAATCCTCAAATATCACATTAACACCTCATTTCGTTCTGGTGATGACCATAATGCTCTAATTGTAAAAACTAGATTTCTTCCCGATTTTGTCTAATTCAGGGGCGAGTTCAAAGGTTTACCGTCTTAAATGTAATTACCGAAATTTAATTTATGTAACAGTCTGGTAGAAAGATCATCACTAGGATCCAAGAACATTGGAAAATACAAAAATAGTGATATATCACGAATACTAAATGACAATTTGCCAACCGTATTTAAGTATATTAGATTGAAATTGTTCCTCCTTTCAAGACAAAAATATCCAAGCTTTACATAAATATCATATCATAAAATTTCCCGTCTTAATTTCCCAGAAATTCATGAAATCTACAAAGTACTACACGATCCCAACTTTAACTTGACCAAGCTTCCTTTTTCACTCCAAATCTAAATTTAATTTTTTCAGATAAATTTCTCAATTTATGGTTTTCAAATATTCTTTATTAATTATTGTCACTAGTTTTCTGTGGGTATCTCCGCCACTTTTTCTATCTATGCAAATTTACCATTTAAATTTTTTTGTGATTTTTTTTATATAATTTACTCTTAGCATACGTGCATGGTACTTTGGTAATGTTTGTCACATTTATTTTATTGCATTGATGATGGAAACTAGTTTGCTAATAAATAATCCAACTTCAAGAACATGTTCCCGTTGTATATTTTTCAATTTATAACTAAATAACATAAGCAAACACTTTAAAAATATTAAGCTACAGACAAGCATCTATTCACTTTTTGAAAGCTCGCCTATTGATTTTGAGCTTGTTGAAGCAAACTTCACTTCAATAATGTAAACAAAAAGCTACATCGGCGCTTTTCTTGCTTTTCCCCTCTTTGATAGTAAATCAGACTAGTTCCTTTTGTTTTCACATTAATTTTATCGATATCGAAAACCACTAACGGCGATTTTTGTTTTATTATTTGCGGCGCCTGTTTTTACGCCCTGGTTAATAAATTACCGAGATTATTATTAATTTAGTTTTGGCAAAGTTCCCCACTTATTGCCGTGTTGATTAATGACTGAATAGTTGAAGGAGCGACGTCTAACACAACCCACCCAAGGCCGTTGTTTGTGTTGTTCCCTTGTTTATTTCCCAGGAAAAGCTAAACCGACCAATAAAAGTGAAACGTCTGGCATAAACGTTCGATTCGTTATAAGCTGTATTTTTTATGGTTGGAGTTGGATGTAATTATGGAGGCTTTAGGACTTGTCCGCGAAATAACGAGCACCTGTTTTTGCTGTGTTATCGCCCCGGTAATAATCCCGTGGAGCGAAATCGACCTTTCAGTAATTGCTTTTCCAGCGATGGTTCGGCCGTTTATTAATCGGGAATCGCGACGTTGATATGAGGAATAGTCGCTATATAACGCACGCCGTTTTTCGCCCCTTGCGAAATAACTCAGGATTTTCGATTTCCGCAATGATTATTTGGCGTCTGGCCAAGCAAGAAATTTCCAACTCTTGGTACAATCGCATAAATATTACCGATCTTGCGCTAAGAATCTTGGTGCGATTGTTGTAAAAGACGACATCGCGACGCAACCCTTGAATAAAACAAACCCAACAAAGGGATTTTAACAGCGCCTTGTCCCAACAGTAAACATCCTGCAGCAAATATTTGCCTTGTATTAATAAGTACGATCGGGAGTTAGGTTTTCAGACATGCAGACCGAACAAGCAAACAGTTTTAATTAAATCACCTGTATTTAGAAATATTGTACAAACGACTTGTACTGTCAAAGTTTGATATCGTTGCAGGTACGGCGACAACAGAGCTTTTAGGAAATTAATTGGAAACGGCTTGATACAAGAATTTACACAGAAGTGGTTCTGCAATTGCCAAACTTTCAACTCCAACTATAATTTACATTTACTGTAGCTAATAGTTTATTGTGGATGTGGAAACAGCTAGATTACCAGAACTCTAATGAGCATATGTGTTTCTATCAAATCTCGTTCAAGCGTTAACTTCATTCCAGTTAATTTAACGGAAATAAACAAACGCCAAGTAAGGTAGCGTTTTGATTTTATCCAGTGTTATTCGAAACCAGAAATCCAGCCTTTTAGTGTGCAGTTTTCCTCCGGCGCATCCACCAATTGTTGCAACACGATATTTAGTTTGAACTACATCGCTGTTTAATATTTCGTTTACTATGCACTTTAGGTATTAATAAATAATAAAAGTACTATTGAGTTTCATTTTTGCTAAAACTTTATTTTCAATACCATATGTAACCCGGCGCATCCGCCAATTTTATCAAACTGTTTGCATTGTATTCGCGCGGCAGATACATAATTTACAAGTTTGTTATTAAAAATCTATATCATTGTGCGTTACAATGCATAATTTATCGGTGAATAAATTATTTTAGGTTTGTGATTTGCTGACGTTTGGTTTGTACTCGTTATGTCGTGAGCCGCCACTTGTCTCCACTTCTACTTTTTTGTGAGAAATGACATTAGTGTGCGGCGAGAAGAAAATGCTACATCGTCACGTAAAATTTGCGATATCTTTGTTGCGCCGTAATGTAGGTTGTAAAATTTACGAGCGCTGAGTTATTCGGTGTTTGGATCGAGTGACGTGTCGCAGACCAACAAGGACACAAAACGGCGGAAGGACGAGCCGTAAGGAAGCACTCGTCACTTGCTTGATGGGGCGCCTCCTGGAGTAATGAAATCTGCTTGAAGTTTCCCCAGCATGTAGACGACGTCGTTTGCATTTCATAATTGGAACGTTGTCTAACGTTATTTCAATTTCTCTAGATTTGGTGAGTGAAACCAACCAGGTGAGAACCATTAAGAAGGTGCAGCATCAGCAAACACAACGGAGTGATGAAACTTACACATCAGCAATGTGTAATCTATCTGCTAATATCGTGGGTAAATGGTAAAAGTTGCATCGGGCTGCGGAAAATCTGCACTTCCTGTTAATAACTTCTTGGCCGCGTAACTTGCGGCGTCCAATTATAATTCTATGAAAAATTAACTAACTCTGGATAAAAGTCCAGCTAATAGTTGCTGGAAAATTATCAGCAATTTGGCGGTCCGACTTTATTCAGCCTCACATCCGGAATTTTGCAGGAAATTACAGCCCAAGGCGCTGTATAATATCGCGTTTTTATTTCCAACTTCCGCGACTGTTAACTTCCATTTATGGACCGAGACGACTCCCAATTTTCAGCATTAGCTGCCCCCAGGCCGTTCCATGTAAATGAAAAAAATGAAAAGGAACGATTCCGGTCCGCATTTCGTGGTTCGCTTTAGTCCGCTAATCATCTCAAAATAACGTGCGCGGATAAAAATTGAAAAAGCACTTTTCGAAAAGTTATGGATGTTCTCGATGATGAGGCTATTTCTTATAGGCCATAACACGTACAATACAAATTCATTGAGCTTTATCGTGCTCCATTAGTTTCAACACCAAACAGATGAAATTTTATTGTGATAAATCGCCCCCAACAGCCGGAGCACAAAAATAAAAAAACCGCTCATAAAATTGAAATATTAATAGTTTGATGTTGCTAGCTTTGGACTTCACCATCGGCCGAGAACGAAGTTGGAAAATAAAAATAAACGAACTTGAAGAATGTTTTTTTAACCGATTAAAATCCCAGGGGTTGTTATGCGAAAAGCTTGTGCATTCGATAAGAAAATTTCTTTCAGTCGCGATCAATCAGTAGGTTATCTATTATGCAATGAGTTGGAAACTATATAATTTCCGTAACACGAGAGATAAGTTAGAAAGTCGGCTGCAGTAAATTATGACAATAAGTTTGCTTTATTTCCAGCGAATAATTTAATAAGCGTTCTACAACAATCAGAAAAATTAAATTTGTTTGTTCGGAGCGAAACTTGAGATTAAAAAAGAAGCCAAGAAATGAAAGTTTTGTGGTTAATTACGTGTTTTGCAATACACACCTTGGATTCTTCGCGGAATTGTTGTTGGAAGTTTATATTATAATTCTGCAAGTTGGGCAACTTTCCGGGTTACATCTGCTGGGCATAGATATAAGTTTCCAAGTCGTGTGCGATTTGTTAACGAGATGCGATGTTGCAATATAGTTCGGGATATTGGATGTGTATGCATAAACTTGATCTGTGCAGCGAACCCCTCCGTATTGTTACTTTTAAAATCTCAATAATTCACGTTCGGTATCAGAAATCCATACTACGTACGATCATTACTTAGCCCGTGGAGACATAAATAAATCATATCCAGTCGACCCAATATGCAAGCCAGCAAAAGTAAGCGTTCTTTATATCGTATGTACATTTCGGCGGCATTAATTTTCGTTAGCCATGTTTGAATCGCAAATTTCTTTTGTCTGCTATAAAAGTCATCCGCAATGCGGCCGCTGAAAATCATATTCGGTGCATATGATTCGCGTCTACTGCAGAAACTTCTCATGAAAATTTAATGCACGTGGATGTTTACCATCAGCGGATGTCAACCTACCATTGTTTAATATGTTACATCGATGTTATTTTAGAGATAGAGTTGCGGATTCGACCATTATTCTGAACAACGAACCCCATCATCATGCGCAGGGTGTTATATCGAAATGTGGCTAATGAGATTTCTGTTATTAATTTGCGGCGAGCTTCCGTGCTTAATTAGAGCATTATTATGCGAGTTTCGTCTGGAAAAAATATTGTAATGAAGATGAAAGGGATTCGCCGCTCAACTTTTTCTTCAGGAGTTATGCAAACGGAGGATTAAAGTTTGAAAGCGTTTACCACATGAGGATTGCTTTCGCTGCTTTAATGCCTCGGCTAGCCACCAACCGACCCTAATCAAACTCAAATCAAGTTAGCTTGCTTCGAAAAACTCCCCAAACACCCAAATAGCTAATTGGATTTTTTATTTTTTGAGCTTAACACTTAACCTTCCAAAACATTTAGTTTTGCTATACACTTTTATAAAACGACAACAAACCCGGCGCCTCCACCAAATTTTAAAACGCACATTTTTATATATACTTTGCAATACATGTATTTTATTGTTCAAACAATATTTCCGCATGTCCGATCAACTACTAATTAAACATGTATACTAAAAAATGTATCGTAAAAAATTTAAAAAAAATCAAACTAATAAAACGTGTTATTTTCTATTTTGTCGTGTTTTTTTTATTAAACCGTGTTGTTTTAGCTTAAAATATATTTTTGTGCTACACTCTATTATGAATGATTTGTTTTTGTGTACGCTTAACTGTCTAATAAAATAATTTAAATCTATTTAATTGTTTTTATTTCACATGTGTCCTATTTATTTTTCTATTCTGGCGTTTTTGACTGTCTGGAAGTTGTTTTAACATTAAGTTATGTCGGTTCCTTGTAAATGTCCTTTTTAGCAGTTGATTCTCTTGTACTTGTTCCAACGTTCCAGTCAGCTGGGTTTTTGTCCGCAAAAACTTTCTGTAACAATGATGGGTTTTCCTTTCATTCTCGTGCCATTTATCTTTTATTATGTTTCTATGGCTGCACCAGTGTTATATGATGACAAATATTGGTCACAATCCACTTGCGTATTTATAAATGACATTTCATCACATTGTAAACATCGAAAATCAATCATATTTTAATTATCATCTCAATGCATTATCTCTCTGAAAATTGCATTTTGCTGTAACTAAACCCCGTCAGCAGGGATTTCATCGATTAGAAACATAATCCAGAAACGCAAGTAGCCGCTATAACCTTTAGTCGTAACAACATAAAAATTTATAGTAAAGCGATAATATTATTCAATTGATCGAAGTGGAACAGTAAAGTGATGATTGGAAGAGTCTCAAACTGAGACATACCCTGTTTTATTACCGACTTAAAAGTTTGATGCCAAAAAGCTTGGGCAAAATGTAGCAAAACGATTTATTGTTTCAATCAGTCACGGTTCAAACGATGATTTTTTGAACATTCGACTTTTATCACGTTTCAAATAACGTTAGGCGCGGCGCAAAACCGTCACGTTTTAGCTTAAATTTAATTTAAAAAAGCATTTGCACTGGGAACATCTGCTGTTTTATTTCCGTGTCGATATAACTGATTCATTAGAAGCTCTAGAGGACTACAAGAAGCTAACGTTACGGGTAGTGTTTTTACTTTTATTCGTCCTGAAGGAGTTTCGAACGTTATGTGGAGTGTATGTTACGATTAGAGTTGCGCAGCGTCTGCTACTAAATTAAATTTGTAACTTCCAGCAAAGACTTGTAATTGAGTGTTTTGCGGAAAATTCGGCTTGTAACTGTGACGAAATTAGCCTTGCAAGAAAACATTTGCATATTAGGGAAGTTGAGCGAGTTGCAGTTATTCGCTTTACTAAAAGCATTCTTGCGTTATTGCTTTATGAGCAGGTAGTGAACGTAATTTAATTTTAACTTGCAGTTTACTTTATAAACAACGAAGATATGTGAAAACGCTAATAATATTCTACTATAACTCATCGACATGGAAAATTATTCAAGGCAATAACAAACTTTCAGTTAGTCAAGAATACTAAATAGTTATTATGACAGAACTTGACAACTTTGCAGAGTTTTCAAGCTCCGACCTGCAACCTTAATGCTTTACGGTGGCGGCTTCCTTTTGCAAAATTTATTACATCGCAATGAATTTTAATGGATTGCAAAAAATTCGCTCTTTGTCACTTAAAAATTACATTTTAAAGAGGCAGGATTTTTAATATTCGTAATTCTATTTTTACTTCTGAGCCGTCGCCGTCATTCTAATGGTATGAATGATATGAATAAATTCAAATCCTAAAAGATACCCACAACGGAAACCGTAAAATAATACGAGACAAATAGTAAGAAGAAAAAATATTTTTCGTTTATTACTCGTGCGGGCGAGTGATATATTTTGTCATGTTATTTTAGAAAAATAGAATTAGAATCGATTGATACCGCACTAGTCAATTGGGTTTAATGAAAGTTTTATGTGGCAATTCCCTCGAACGTCCCTCATAAATTTTATATGAGTTTAATGTTTGAAAGAAATCGTTTTAAGGTGAAAAAAATTTTTATTGAGGAAATTTACGGCAAAGGGCTGATTTAAGATCCGCGATAAAATTTTATGTTTATGACTTTGTTTGGTTGATATCAAAACTGCAAAACGGCGCCCAATGAAGTGAATGTTGTGAAATCCAAACCAAAAATCGAGTAACAAGTTTGTTAAGTCTTTATGTGTTTTATTGCACAACCAACGCTTATCGTGGGCTTTCAGCATCGAAGCCAGAAGTGAATATCGAAATTGGAACATTAAAATAATGTGCATTTGTGACAGAGAGCTGCATTCGGCAATTTTATATTCCGAGGCTCGGTTCCATTAATTAGTTGCCGGCTCAGCTGTGATGTTTCCGTTAAAAAAAGTTTGAAACCGAAGCAATTAGATCACGTATTTAGCAAGTCGTTAAAATGTTCACGTTTAGAATAATAATTAATGAAACTTCGTTCAAGTTAACCCAACTTCCAACGAGCTGACTTGGAGTCGGCCAATATGGCCGCTTTTATCCGAGAGATTTGTCTAACAATTTTTCTGAATTTGCAACTGGAGGCCAATTTATGCAGAGCTGCATAGTGCCATTTATCCTCCGCTGAAAGTGCTTGAAAAGTTTTCAGCGCGGTCGAGTGTTTTGCGGTTAGCCAACTCGTCGTGTTAATTTTGAGCATGCGAGTTGTTGGTAAATTATCCGAAGAAAAAGGGTCGGGAATTTTTTCCCTGCGGCGTGATTTCGGAACAATTACAATTAGGACTCGTCCGATATTCAGCGGCAAATCTACATTTTAAGAGGGAAGATAAAATGTAAAAACACAGAGAGCGAATCAGGTGTTGCTTCTGGCATTATGCTCGGCCAGATGAAATGGAAATCGCTCGGTTAACGAACATCGCAATTTCAAATAAAGGAATAAATTAGGTACACCTTAAGGAGATTCCAGCCGGCACTCTTTTGTAAAATATTGTCATGCCATAAAAGCGAATGCATTCGTTCTGGCTCTTGGAACACTTTGTAGGATAAGTCCTGGGCTTGTGCTTCAATTTATTCATGGAATACACACCTACAGAAGATTACTCCAGTCTCATTTATTCGCGACACAAATCACTATCAGTTTTATAACAAAATGTAAAACTTTAAGCTTTATGGCGCCGCTTTACGACTTTCCAGCGATAAATCTCTGCCGTTTGCGTTATTATTTTGATATATCAATAAAAGGACGCAAAGTGCAGGAAGGAAACTAGATCAGGCAAGTCTTCAATTGTTGATTTAATTTTGTCCGAAGGGAACGCCGTGTTTTTCTGTTGAGCACTCGGAGACGTGCTCCGGTTTCAATTGCATTGACAGTTAATGGCAAAGCACATAATTAAAGCATCACTGGAGGCACGGAATATCATTAGTTGAACTAGCACATAATTCCAACGGTTTCATTAGTGATGGCTGCCGTGAGTTCCACCCTAACAGCGTATTTCTGCATTTCTCATAAATCACGTCTTCGATTCAACAAGATAAAGCTTTTAGTTTTTAGCAAAGCTTTTTGTTTGTTTGAAGAAATAACTCGGTCGGGACTACGACGATTTTAATAAATTTCGATGTAAACGGAGCAATTTGGGCACATCTTAGCAATCAATATGGAAATTTTCCTGGACTTTTCTAGTTTCATGAACTTTATGAAAGTAATTTTCTTCTGACAGGACATTGTGCGGAACTTTCGCAACAAAATCGAAACCCCAACGGAATTTCTCGCACCTTTTTGTATTTATTCAACTCAAACGCATTATCACCGAAGACTGGACGAACGAACGAAAGATATAAATCATTTTTGAGCCAAATTAGTCTCACTTTAGACGTTGTTTTAAAGTTTGTCGTTAGTTGTATCATTTTGCTTGAAAAGTTTCAATAACGAAAGACGACGAATTGTTTCAATAAATTGCAGCAATTCAATTCACTGCACCGCAGTCCATTATCTTAGTAAACAGGAACGTAAGCAGTTCTTGATGGGTAACAAGTTTAAGCAAGGTGGGGCTAATTGACAGAATGGATATATAAATATGCAAATCCATTCATGAATACGTCCTTTATCAAACACGGAAATTTAACGGCTTATCAAATCAGCTATGCAACAGAATACTAACACACTTGTCGCATCGCTTATCTATAAACTTTTACTAGTATTGCAGAAGCAGGGTGTTCTCCTCATAAAAGCGAGCTGTTGGAGAAAATATATTGTTTCGATTTCGGCAGATGTGTCTCGGAAGCCGCACACTGTCATCATAAAAAAAATTGATACGCATTATTGGCACGAGCACGAGATTGATGCGGCTCCTCCCCAATTTACGAGCTGATTAAACGCAAACTCTAAAATATTTACTAAAAAAAATTACAATTTGCAAATCGTGTGCTTGAAATGTGTTTAGTTTCAATGGAATCGGTACACATTGTACGTATCAATCGGCCTCGTAAATAAAAAAGTGACGACTCTGCAAAATGGGCTGACGAAGGTGGCTCATAAAACACACCCTCGTTTTATGTGTCGTAAAGACGGCCGATTTAATCTGGGGGCCCAAACCTGAAACCTAAAACAACAATGATATGCGGCGGCGCCTTATCTTTTATTAACTCGGACAAATATTTGTGAAGATTGGCATAAGACTTGTGAGCGTCGTCGTTGTGAATCGTTTTGTTTTCTTTATGGAATCAAGTACCAGACAAAGTCTATAAGGTGAGCCCCCTAGCTTGGAGCACTTTCACAAACTCATTACAAAGTTCATAAAGTCGATACCCGAAGCGAATTTGCAACGAGTTGCGGACAGTTCTGGATATTTTGAATGACATGACCGATATTTACAAAGTCGCCAATTTGTAACAACACATAATTACCACCGTTACGAGTTATCTTCATGATTCCATTAATTCCAACTGAAAGCACAATATTGAAAGGAGCTTTATGGTATGCTTTGCAATTATAATTCTAGAGTTATTCACATTGCAATTGGTTTTATGGGAAAGCGAATAAATTTATGCTTACCTTGCCAGAAACCTCGTCGAAAGTGGAATATAAATTAATAAAACCTTTTCATTTATAAGGAGGGTTTTAATAGAATTTATGCCTTTTATACTTAAATTAGTATCTTAAGAGCCCATAAAGCGGCTCAAATATCCCTAATGGTATTGCTACAGAAGGTAACGCGGTTTTTAATTTGGTGCTTAAGTGAAAATACGAGACACGTAGCGTCATTTTCGTACATTATTTTTTCAGGTTTCTTGGGTACGCCATCGAGATATACATCTGCTGACTGTCGGAAGATACACTTATACTTCGGATCAAAGGTTCGAGGCGATTCATACACCTCACACGGAAGAGTGGACGCTAAGAATAAGATATCCTCAACGGAAAGATAGCGGAATTTACGAATGCCAGATCAGCACCACACCTCCGGTCGGACATCCGGTTCATCTCACCATCGTAGGTAAGAATCTCGACTTCAACCACGCTAATTTATGTAATCTAATTAAAAGAAGTTACAAGTTCGGCAGACGCTCTTACCGTTGTTGAATTTAAACTTGCGCCGTAAAATTTTTAATGCACAATTAAAAGGAGAAAATTACACGAACAGGAACTTTAACAAACATCCGAGCGCCGAGTAGTTCATATTTTCTTCTCTTGCTGTTACTCGTCATTTGGACCGGAACGAATCTGATGGTAATTAATTTTCGCAACTTTTTGTTCTTTGCCCTCAATTAATATACAGAGAATGATAAATGTTCTGCAACGATTTTATTTTGCTGCCGCGACTATTCACGAGTGCGATGAGTTATTACACATCGGAGATTATTTTATAAAGCAAATTCACAGCTCTCAGACAGTCACTACCAGGCATGCACCGAACAGTACAATTCTTCATTTAAAAAATCAATAAACAATAACACAATTTGGAGTTAATTTTAGCAAACTGTTTTCAAGTCAAATCCAGATCCACTGTTATTTCTTTTTGTAGATTAAATATCTGGTTTATTGATGAAAGCTTATGGGAATACGACTATAAAGTATATAAGATTGTTTTAGGAATTAGGACAGGATTCAAAACTTCACCTGTGTTTCTCTGTAAATCAAAGTATTTATTTACATCATTATGTACAATCTAAATTTACCTGTAAATCAAAGAAACAACATTCAAAGTATTTTCATCGATTCCTGATCGCAGGTCTTTAACACAAATTCTATATTCTATCTTTTTAAATTGACAGCTGTCATCCGGCCGGAATGGGCGGCAATATTTAAATCCTAAGGAAATAAATTTCCTTTTCAACTAGTTTTTCTAGGATTTTTACTATTGGACTTGTTTGAGCAACATCAGGTCTCTTTATGTCAACTTCTTCTAAGAATTGATCTTCAAAAATTATATTGCCTTCTTTATCAAAATAAGTCTTCTTCATTTCATCTGTTAGGGTTATCGAAACATGTCTGGCCTGTGTTTCTCTGTAAATCAAAGTATTTATTTACATCATTATGTACAATCTAAATTTACCTTAAAACAGCATTTTGCTGCAATTTGAACCAAGCCAGTAAATGTCAAAACTTGCTTCTATATTGAATTTGTGAAAAATTTTAAGCGAAAGATGAGTCTTTTTTACCTTATTTGTGGTGTTGGTGAAAACTAAGCGGAGAGACTGCATTGTTTTCCAAAAAGTGCAGAAAGGTAAGGATGTTTTATTAATACAACAAATTCAGGAAATCTAATTACATAATTCTAGAGCGAATCTGTGACAAGAAGCTCTAAATGTCCAAAATTACAATCTAAAGCAAAAGTGGAGGGTTTGCAAAAAACACTTTTCGGCATCGTTAGATATTAGGCTTCATTATTCCTTATTTTTGTGTACGAATTTGAAGAACTAAGCCAGGTTGCCGTATTGGTTGTCCGGCAAGCCTTTCAAAATTTCCATTATTATATAATTACCCCAAGTAATTATCATATGTGTAAATTATACCTATTTTAAGAAATGTAATTTTAACATTTTGTGTATAATTTTGTTTAATTTAAATTATGTAATATAATAAATTGATTTTTATAAAATTGTTTGTTTGTATGACGTGTAAATAATAGTGTCCGACCGAACGTTCGATTTCGGTTTCGGTTTCGGCCAAGTTTCGGCAAAAAAACTGGCCGAAACTATGGCCGAAACCAAAACTGCATTCGTAAGGTTTTGCAAAGCTCTTTTTATTTTGATATATTCGATTGAAGGATTATTTGCATCAAAAATATTTATTTAACGTGCGTTCAAAAAAAAACGAGGCTGCGTTGGCCATGGAATTTATCGGCTTTCCAGTGTAGAAACCACAAATAACAAGAACTGTCAGTCTAAAATTTTCTACCAAAATAAAACGGACCAATTTTATGTAAATTGTTTATAATAAATGCCAGGACATGTGTACATCGCTCTCATAAACATAATGCTACCCTCCTTCGCGTCCATTTATGGAAATTTGTCCCAACATACTAATCGTATACGAAACCATTGTCAACAAAGAACCCAACCTAAAAGCTATCTGACAAATTCGAACTGACAGTTCGAAATTTTGCTACACTAAATTGATGCACAAAGTTTTTCCATGGCCAACGCAGCCTCGTTTTTTTTTAAAAGCACGTTAGTTGTTGTATGTGGTAGATAGGGACTTATTAATTTGAATTTTATTGTTGTTTGATAACAAGAGTACCATACAAAATGACCAAAGCTTAGAAAAAATTATTTTGTTAAGATGAAAGAGTGTTTTTTTTTTGTGTACCTTACCTACACATATTTACTAGGTAATTTCTTTTTACTTTAAAAGCATTAATTTTGTTTTTGTAGCTTTTATTTTATTTCATAATATTAAAAATAAGTATATTTATTCGTGCTTTTTTAAATAAGGGGGGTAATAATATGATATGATAAATTAATGATTACTTAAAATATCAGAGGCTGAATGATTAATATGCGATTGGTTAAAAAAATAATAATAAAAACTGATTATGATAATTTTTCTTTTGTTTTTCCCACGAAAACATAAAATTTCGGTTTCGGTTTCGGCCGAAACTGAGACTGAAGCCGAAATTCGGTTTCGGTTTCGGCCGTAAAAACTAGTTTCGGTCGGACACTAGTAAAATAATATTCTACAAAACAATTTTTTACATTAGTTTTGTAGAATAAATCATAAAATATTCAAAACATAATAACATTTTTACTACCTATAGAGGTGAGACTATTTAAATTTGCCGCAAAATTTGATCGATGCGCCATCTGAAAACTGTTACATAATTTAAAGGTTGTTAAAGGTCATTCCGCCAAAATATTTGCATTGAGTCAGTCATCTGGAGTAATTTGTGATTCTATATTTTTAAATTGACAGCTGTCATTCGGCCGGAAAAGGCGGCAATATTTAAAACCTAAACGTGTATTAGGTGTATTTGCATAACTCTCACATTCACTTTCTTCATCATTTCCACGTTCAGAGTTTCACAGTATAAAACTTGGTGCATATCAAGTTTTATACCATTTTTTTGTTTGATTTGTGTAAGTCCATTTGATGTTGAAAAACTTCCACTCTCTCAATAATTGAAGCAGAGAGACCCAAAGTGGCCCAAATAAAATCGGTGGTTTTGTGAATTTTAATGGAAGGGATGCGGATGTTTAGCAGAATCCCCAGAAGGCGAATTGTATCCTCCGGAAATCGGCACGTTCCAGATCAGAGTTTGACCAAGTCATTATACGGCGTGGCCGCTTTAATGCGATAACCCATATCTGTCGTCTTTACCGCGTTGAATTAATGAGAGTCTGTGCTCTTTCGCATGCGGAGAGCGCCCTCGAAGGCCCCCAGGTTCGCCCGCTTCGTTACGGAGTCTTGATGACGGTACAGAGGGCGCGACCTGAATACACAATAATAGAGCGTGTCTGTCTGCTGTTCGGATGCCCTTTGAGAGCGGAAGACTTTTTTATTAGAGGATAATGCAAGATGGTCGGTCAGCATTTAAACGGGTTTAATGAGGGCTGTTTGTTCAAAAAAGACGTCTTTCCCGTATTGAGGAAAATTCCTCCCGACAACGTCTTCATTATATCGAAACACCTTTCTTTCTGGCCTCGTTATTTGATCTTTTATTCATGCCGCATTCTTCAGACGTACGGCAGATTCTGAAAGGGCTTTTACGTCTCCAACAAAATGCGTTACACTTTATTACCATCTAATAAAGATATCTTGCGGAATGAAAGTAAAACTGTGAGGCATATTTGAATTTTATGCCTTCTTACGAGCTGGAATTTTTTATTTACCAATTTCTAAGTTTGAATGTGTTTCGGATGAGACCTGTTCGTTATGCAAAGACACTCAACTGAATAAAACATTGCACTTACAACATCCTCCACGTCAAACGACTAATATTTAACCAACAACCAATTTCCACCATTACTTTTTAAAAAGGTTCGAATTCTGTGGAGGAATAGTGTGTTATTGAATAAACAAGCTAAAAGTGGCTAAAGCAAGTCTATATGTTTGTGGCGATATCTTTGTTGTGATTTTACTTGAATAAAACATTAAAGTTTTCCTTTCACAAACTTATTCGCACTCACCTTTTTCAGCGTTTTATTTTTAATTGAAGGATAAATGGACGTGGCTCATTTTTATTTACCCCTTGCGGTTTTAAAGATTACAATCTTACCTACTTCAGAAATAACGAACAAACACAAACGAATTCATGTCATAATTAAATAAATGTAAACTGCGTGTTAAATTTCAAATAAGAGAGTCGCTGAAAGCTGGGAAGCCGTCATTTTTCAGTCAGAATCAGTGAAATTGTAAAGAGCACAAACCAGCCGAAGCTGCTCGTATATTTGTTTGCTTTCAGGGTGGATGATTTTAATTTTCAATTTACATCGTTGCTAAAAAACATATTTGATTAGCTCCTCGTTGACAGTTCTCCGAGCCAATCCATTACTGCTCAAATAAGGTTATGGACGCAATTTATTTAATGGATCCTGATAGTATCAATAACTCTTCCCTTATTGTGTCTGAAAATCGAGCCTAAACGTTTCACGAGTTGAGCCGCTGAAATTGATGCGGGGCTTATTTTTGACTTTTGAGTCCATTAGTGCGGACCTTTTTCCAATTATTCCAACAACACGGACAATCCAATAGCAAATTGATGATGAAGCCAGACGAAAAATCCTCTATGACACTAATAAATCATTGCCGCATGCAATCATTAAATTGTTGTCTTTTTGTTACAGAACCCATTACGGAAATCCTGGGAGGTCCTGACTTGTTTATAAACATGGGCTCGACTATAAACTTAACTTGCTTGGTGCGTTTTGCCCCGGAGCCGCCGCCCACTATGTTATGGGCCCACAATGCTCAAACTATCAACTTTGACTCTCCCAGGGGTGGGATCAGCCTTGTCACTGAAAAGGGCCAAATCACCACCAGCAGACTCCTTATTCAGAAAGCAATGCAGAGCGATTCCGGACTTTACACGTGTACGCCGTCCAACGCTAATGCCGCAAGTGTTCGGGTCCACATCCTTAATGGTAATGAATTTTTAAGCTTCACATTACGACCACAACCCACCGCAATTATCATTAAATGCACATGCGATTATTAATCGTGCCACAGATAAGGGTCTTTCATTTCGATAATTGCCTAATAGTGTTTCATTATTGTGCTCAGCCAATGAACCTGGGGATCTGTACACATTCTCTCCTGTTTACATCGACAAAATTTATCTTTAAGGGTGAAGGGTACGAACAGAACATTATTTCCAATTACCTGCGAATGGGATATGTGGATACCTGCAAAAATGCTTTTATACGAATTTAATTCACTCTAATTAACAAAGCACGATCTGGGGCAATCTACCCTAATGGTTCACATAACCTCCACCAGTTATGACTTTTTACATTTTCATAAAACATAAATTTTAGTTGTGTTAATTATATAGGTATGTAGAATTTGAGTGGACATAAAAAATACAAGTTTTATACATTATCGACTGATTTTATTAGAACATTACAACTAAAAATAATACAACACATAGAATAGTCTTGCTCCTGCTGAATTTCAATACAAAGAAACCAAGAATTGTTATACTCGTATTTTTAGTAAATCGTACGCTTTTCACCTACCACAATAATTCTTTGTAAAATGAACAGGTTGTTTTGAACTGAAAGTCTGTGATCCATTGTTTTCCAGATGAGTAATCCGGTATCAATTTTTAATTTTCAATAATTGATTATTGATTTTCTGAAATAATTAAACAGAACGAAGCGCAAATTATTTGCAGGCCAACTCGGTAAATGCTCATGAATTCTTGATGAATAAAACAAACAAAATGAACGGAAATATCCTTTGTCCCGTTTCCAACGAGCCGAAAAATGCAAATTTGTCTAACTTATGTACATTTCGATGTCAAGCGAAACAACAACTTTGTTAACCCCGGCTCAACTTTTGAATGACGTACACGTCAATATTTGAATGGGCAAACCGCCCAGCTGACAAACTGACGTCCAGTTTACATATTTATTGTTGCTGCTTGTTCAACCAGCCCCAGCTGATACATTTTCACAATGAAATAAATTTAAGCCGGTTAATTTTAGAATGATCCGGCATCGTATCGGGCAAAATCCGCGGGAATTCTAACTGGTGGGTTGCTCGGTCACCCTTTGATTTAATATGCAAGATGTACGCGCAGCTAAGATAATTGCTTTTTAAGGAACTATAAATTTACGGTGTTTACCGCACGAGGTTTATATAACCGCAACTGTGTTAGGTAAATTGTGGTCCTTAAATCATATGCGGACGAGACATTTCCCAAAGTCTGCACCTAAATTTCGACAAAATATTGTTATATGTTTGGCTCGCAAAAGCCATTAGCTCGGATGCATCCTGGACAATAAATTTACCAGAAAAAATAACGAGTTAATGTTATTTTTCCAACGCCACCGGCAAAAGACACTAAATCTAATGCTTTTGTAAATTAAAAAGAAAGGCACAAATCTAAATGTTTTGTTCATTATAGATTAACCACGAGTTTATAAAGACATTTCGAATTTTGTATTAATTTTCACCAAACTTTTCAATATTTTTTATAGCAAAGCTTTTAAATGATTTTCATAATTATTAACTAAAAACAAAATTAGAAACGCCTATAAAATCTTTATGCTAAAATACGCTCAAGTTTGAATTTTCTTGTTCTACTTCCCAAATGTCTCTTCTTCGTTTTTATAGTGCCGTTTACTTAGTATTTTATTACTGTACATAAACGCGGAATAAAAGTTTAGCAATACCGAGATTTTGAGATGCACTTGATGTTTCATGATTGCAAACTATCAAAAGAGATAGTTTAAATAATAAATAATGGTTTACATGCGTTTGCATCACCGAAATATATATTCAGCGCATCCTAATTTTTTAGTTTAAAATAATCAAAATCCTGAGGAACGAACTGATGGACAATTGAAATGTTTCACTCAAATGTTGAGGTGTGTTAGATACTGCTGTTTGCTCAAATTTCAAAACTGCATTTTATATCTATCAGGAGGCGCAGATGGCATCATATATTTGTATTTAGTACAGTTTATATACCGGGTGACTATAAATGATTGACTTTTGATGAAATTTTAGTTCTCATTGTTGCCAGATTAATTAATATGGCTTGATTGCGACTCGTTTTAAGATTATAAAAACAATATTCCAAATTATGTTTTACTTTAGATACATTATGAAAAAAATTAAAATCTAGGATAATTTCTGTTAACCTCAATCAGAACAAGAAAACTAAGTATTCGCTGAAATAATTTCAACTTTTCTAATATGGAATTTTTGCAAGAAAACAGTGTCTCATGAAACTATTCATTTAATATGGGTACTACCGGGTAACTGTAAATGATTGACTTAAATTTAGGCGATTGGCAACAGTGAGGAATTGGTACCAGAGTAACTGTTGTCGTGATTTATGTCTATTAACTTTTCAAGTTAGACAATGTGTCAAAATGTGAAACTTACTGAATAATGGCGAACGAAAAGTGACAAATAATGGAGAAAATGGTTACAGCGAGTAATCGAAAAGATCTTACAGCTGTAAAAACCATTTTGTAAACAATTCTGAATTGGCAATTTTTAAATTTGACGTTTATTTGACAATTTAAAATTTGAAAATCAGTGTACCCAATGGAAGAGTTCAAAAATATTGCCACCCTAACACAAAAAATGTCAATCATTTATAGTCACCCGGTTCATAAATGTTCAGAAATTTATATCGCCCTTAATATCCGCAAAAAGACGGTCATTTGAAAAGATTTCAAAATGAGGGATAGGCGGTCATTTAAATACCAAATTTTTTACTGCATTCAAATTTTTGGTATGTCACTCCGTGAAATAGGTTTGTTCTTAGAGTCGTAAAGTTTCTTTTGAACATGTAAAAATCGAGTGTCGCACCTTTATCAAATATTACGTAAAGAAGGGTTGGTCTTCAATGAAGATTTACATGGGGGATTTCTTACTTTAATTTTCCACCATTTTGAAATGTACCACGTAGGATAATCAAGGCTGGAAGAGTCTAAAATCTTCGGGAATACAAAAAGTGCAACATCTGGAGAAAATATGGAGATTCATAAATTGATTTTGGAAGATCGTCGATTAAAGGTGTAAATGATTGCTAAAACTGCTGGTATATGTACTAAACGAGCATATCATATTTTTACTGTCGAATTGTGCATGAAAAAGCGATGGACGTACAAAAAGAGATTGAAGTGAAATTGTCGCAGGACTAATTGGCTCTCATTCAAGAAAATCGCACAGATTTTATCCGGCGATTGGTAACCACTTACGAAATTTGGTTTCAACACTTTGAATTTGGTTTTGCCAGAATAGAAGATGTACAGCCATGGACAGTCAAGAAAAACACCCGTGTTATGCAAATACCGACTCTATGAGATATTGTCATTGAGGCGATATTTGCATCACACCCGCCGGCTAAAGTGTTATTCTTGACTCCACGGTTGTACTCGAGACAATGGAAGCATTCGGGTTCTCCATCTCCAAAGGAAGCAAAATCTGCAGAATGTTCCATGGCGTAAATTTTTTTGAGATACCAAAGGCATCGGTATTTTTGATTACCTTCCAACTATTACGTGGACATGTTACTCTAATTTTTTAGACCAGTTATGCAGAAATATTCAAGAAAAAAACCGGGTTTAGCAAAAAGAAAATCATCTTCTGCCAAGAAGAGTCCACACTTGTGTTTCCATGGCAAAATTAAACAAAACAGACTAAGAAAACTACAAAACCCATTGATGCAGCACCTTCAGATTACCATTTGTTCACGAAACTCAAACGATTTCTTGGTTGACAGATATTTCCCTCTGTCGATGCGGTTGAACAACATTTTGCAGACCTCCCGAATACCCATTTTTGAGACAACCAAACATGTTGAAAATCAGAGAGAATATGTTGACAAATAAAATATACTTAATTCTAATCACTATATAGCTTTCTTCGTTTATTTTTTCTCAGAGAATTTTTCAAATGACTCGTATGTCATAAAGATTTCTCTTTCGCCATTTGAAACAAATGGTTTCAGACGAACCGTTTATCCATTTTTCCCCGAACTTCCTCATCGTTAAAAAAGTTCAATTCAAATACAAAGGAATAAATAAGGCAATTGTAATTAATTCAAATTTATTAAACAAATTCTCCAAATCAAATTTTTTTTTGAGACAAATTGAGAAACGACGTAACTTCTTCGTGATTGGGTCCATTGCGTGTGTTAGTATTTGCGGATGGAATTGGGGTTGGCACTGACTACTAGGCGTCTTTGTTCCAGGAGAACACCCAGCAGCCATGCACCACGGCCAAGGATCGCTGACGAAGCTTTCCCACGCGACCATCCTCATCAGCTTGGTGCTCTACCTGGTGCTGCGTCATCCCACGTAGCGCTACTGTTAAATAAACAGATATGTGTAATCAGTTACAATAACTCTCTCCGAACACATCCTCCGGCCATTGTGACGGACATGGGACAAACTGCGTGTCAGTGATATTGATGAACTGCATTAATATTAGTAATTACCTCTGTACGTATGAGCGTAATCGCACGAATCTCACCTTATCGTTTCGTTAGTAATGACCCTACTGGAATTGGTGGTCCGGCGGCGACGATATCCTCATTTTCAACATATCGTGGCTGAATGTGGGAGATTCGTGCGAGTCGTCGTTGATTCTAAACTTTCACATATAAAAAGCTCTGAGACGTTGTGTACTGTTTATTAGGCTCAGAGACTGTACATATCATAAGGAAAAGCAACGATTTTCTCTCTTTTGTACATAATTTCCATAGGTAAGTCGTTTGGATTTTTGTACATACATCTCCGACTGCCATTGCTGTTGTTGTGCTGCTGCGATCATAATTGTTGAACAATGGCCGCTTCTTGAGATCATCACTCATGTTCGCCAACGTTATGATAAATTGATCTTCGGCTTAATTATGCACGAGAGGCCCGGATATAGTGGAGTAAACACGATTTCCCGATCGGCCCGAAAGAAAACAGGAAAACGGTCATCTACAAACAAGAAAAATGGTTATGGAATTGAGAGATGCAGTTGTTTTTGGCTGATACGAGATTTTCATAAGACGTCCGTGATTGATGTTGCGAATCCTAATGCGCGTTATTCCAAATTCCTCGTCTCCGCATCGATTTTAATTAAAATTTGGCTGTTTATGAATATTTAACAATGTTGAAAGGTAGTTAATTAAAATGGAACGCTTTGAAACTCGGTCATCCAACTTTTATAATTTTCGGGTCGGTAATTCCGATTGGAACGTCGCCGATTGTGAACTAATCTCAATGCTTTAATTTGCTTTCCGTCTCCCGGCTCAAAGGAATAATTTATTTGCTTAGACTTGCTAAAAAAGTCACATAGTCCGAATTGTCCCACAAGCTTTGGAAGTTTCTTGGATTTTTTGCCTAAGCCCCGAACCCTTCAACTCGGAGCGGCTTACGGGAACATCTTTTTAATTTTTAATTCTTCCGGCAAAACATGGCGACCACTGTTCACCCAATAACATCGGCACCTAACGAACTTGATGAGTTCAAGACGACAACCCGCAATTTAATTAACAACATCTGACCTTATAATTTGTGGTTGTTGAAGCGTGTATATATGTATAGTTTTATGTTTTAAAATATATATAAACCCGTTTGGATTGCATGTTTGCGTTAAATAATGTGATTTTTGGTGTGATACAAAGAATGTTGTAAAAATAAACGTTTTATATAATTGATGACCAAATTTTAGTGAGATTCTTCAAGCGTAATAGTTGTTTGCAAATTCCACTCATCAATATTATAGAGGACAATGTAAATATAGTCTGTGGTTCGTGTTTAATTTTTTTCAGATAACAATACATTGTCATTGATTTATTTTAAATAAACTTACGATTCCTAATTCTGGCGTCATTTACACGGATCCCATTACCGAAATTGTGTAATTAAATTTTACAAATCCTACAACTTGACAGAAATGAAAGGATGAAGCCTTCAACCGTGTAGCTACAAGTATTTCACAAAATATCAAAGACCTTGCGCTGAATAAAATAACGCCGTTTCGCACTAATACATTCCTTTGCAACTAAGCCGAAATCGTATCAATCAGGCCCTTCAATAGCGAAAGTTTTGGTTAATTAGCGAATTACCACGGTTATCCCAATACCGTAATGTTTTCCCATCTCGTAATTAACACAAACGTGCGTTGTGTTAATTACGTGCAGCACACTCGCTGAAAATATGAACAAAAATAGAGGCGCTCATTATATGCAAGGAAAACGCGACACGAACTGCAATTCTCACTTCTGCATATTAAAATTCCACAATTAGTGCAATTTTTTCGCGCGCGCTGAAAGACGCTCTCAACCTTATTATTACGAAGCTGAGGATCAAATTTCAGCGCGTCGGAATGCTATTTTTGCACACAAACGTTGCAGTTTAATCAAAATCGCGCAATTACCATTTGCAAACTTAATTAATGTTCGGAACCGAGTTTGTCCATGTCGGAACTAGTAATAATATCGCCCGTTTGAGTCCTGAGAATTAATAACAAACATTGCCGGTACGTATTTCATGAAATCGTGTAAAAATCTTGGAGCTTGTGGCACGGAGTACATTTAGTGGCACCGTAATGGGGAAGGGAATTCGGAAACTGCTCTAATTTTATGCATTCTACCCTATGCATAACAATAAGAGGATTACTTAGACCGCCGAGTGCCTTTATTAGCGGTTAAGGACGAAACCGATTCTAGTGTTGGCAGCGTTTCAAAAAAATGCAGCGCCAATTGCGAGCTATTTCACTTTAATTAAACTTGGCGAAATTGTGCATTCGACTTGTCTTATTTTGTCGGCAAAGCGACAACAGACTAATAATTGTTTTCATTAAAAGAACGAATTGGAATGATTGCTTCGTGTTAGATTTCACGGGATTTATTTTCCGGAAAGTGATCGCTTTGCCATCCATTTATTCGATTTCATTTATTGGAATTTCATCAGAACACAACAAGAGTTGAGTCGTTGGCATCGATTTCTGGCCCCTGCAGACTCGAGAGTACCATACAATATGCAAGTGCAAGAGTGTTGCATATTTTACCTTTATGGGGCACGTCTTGCCGACTAGGGGCTTATTAACGGTGTAAATTTCTTTCGTGTCAAATAACGCTCTTAATTAAAAACTTATCAGACACACAAAAACAAGTATTTAAGGTAGGGAGCTCAGCAGACCATATTATGTAATATTCGAAGCACACGAAGCTGGGAGCTTTCGACATCAAGAGTATTACTGGAAATAGAATTTTCATAAGATCATAAAGAAATAAATCGGATTTGGGGTTTCACTAAACTTTATCGCATAATTGATACCAGCAAGCGGCTAAATAATAAATTACCATAATTTACGAGAACTGCCATCGCGTGTTTGCTGTTAATAAAAAATTACTTGCTACAGGAAGCGATAACAGTATTTTTGTTGTTTGAACGTTGTTCCGCTGTAATGATGATAACGTTCAGCCACTTGTGTTATTTTTGATTTAAACGCAAAAGAAACATGTTTGTGGAAAAATTTGCAAGGGTAAATCCACCTTACTTAGCGCTAATTTCCTCCAAGGTGCGGGAGATTAAATTCTGAAATTGTGGCGTGAATCCCCTGAGTTTATGTGAACGTTTGAATGATTGTCGGCGCCGTTTTGGCAAGCCATGCAATATCAACGCGACCGCAAATCAAGCAGCGAACGAACAAAAATACGTTTTGACATAAAGCATCATAACGTTTTGATTTAGGGTCCGCAATAATGTCGGCATTAGTTAACCGGAGTGTAGTGATCAGAGAGGTAACTATGCGACCTAATAAAAATTCAATTTCAGACAACAGAAAACTACTAAGGCTACCTGTTCAGGACATTTAAGTTTTAGGTGTAAAATATATCGATTTTATAATTATTAATTTATTGTGTTTAATTTTTTTGGGTTTTAATGTAACCGGTCATGGATGTTTATGTTTGTTTAAATGCTATTTAAAAATATATGGTGTGAATAAATGTGGAAAAATGCTCTCCCTGTAATTAGGGCACCGAACCTGTATAACCTGCATAGGGAGTATAAACAATTTTAATAAATAAAAAAAAGGAAATGTATTGGCGACTGCTGAATCAGAAAATGCAGAACAAGAATGTCGTTTCATTTGCTTTATTTTAGCCTGTTTGCAACTTATCAGAATGTTATATATAATAATATAATAAACACATCTTATTCTAGTCGGCCTTTTTCAGTATTTTTTTAATAATAAACCTAAATATATTTTATAAACCATTAATTTTTAAATTTTTAAACTGGCAGTCGTTTGGGGGAGTAATTCACGATTGCGGTAAGTCTATCTTTTGCATCACATTTTCGCACTACTTTACATCTATGGCAGACCTCTTTGATGTTAATTCCTTGAATAATTGTCTTACGGATGCCTCATTTTTTGGCGGCTCTGACGCAGATATATTGCTGTTACTTTTATTGTAATTAGCACTATATATTATTTCTTAAAGGTGTTTTTTGTCGGTGCGCCATATCTCCTTTAATACTGCATCAAAATCAATGATTGAGCCATAATTTTGAAGATTATCTTCACAGCTAGATGCAAAAAATAAGCAAACAATTCAAAATATTACTGTTTCTTTTAAAATTATTAAAAACCATATATTGGTCATAGCGCCATCTATCGAATTTCTTCCCACTCTTCAAGCGGTAAAATGGTAAAACAAACATGATTGCGATGCGAATTATTCGCACGGGGGCCAACTAATAATCTTTTTTTTCATTTGATAATAGACGGAGCAAATGCACACCTAATTGCAGTTCATTTTCCCAGCAATAATAATAGCATATTTAAAGCAAATTATTTTGAAACCTTACCTTTAGTGGACAACCAATAAAATGTAGTTTTTCTAAAATGTAAATACACTGTAAGTAAATACACTGTAGTAGTTTTGCTTAGATATATATTAAATAATCTACTTTGTAGTACTAATTTGTTATTTGTCCCGTACAAGTAACTAAGAACAAAATACAATATTGTAAAAAATTTAACTGATTTTGTACTTGACACAGTTGATGAAAAAAAAAATAAAACTTGAATTTGTCCCATAAATTGTTATGATGTCTAAAATTTTTTATACAAAATGTCAATTTGTCCTGAACAGGCAATAGAGATAAAAAATCCGATGTTTCTGTTCTGTAAATTTTTATTACAACAAATATCGTTTTGTTTAAAAATTATTTCTAATTTTAATCATTATAAAAAGTATTGAATATGGACTTAAAAATTATTTTGCCCCGCAGGTTGTAAGTGTAGCTTTTAGTTGCAGTTAATCCGAGTTTTAAATATTTAATTTCCATTAAAATGTATTAAAATGATAGAGATAGAAAGGCAATAAGGTATGTCTTTTTTCAGGGATTCCTATCCTATAAATACACTATTTTGAGAAATAAAAGGTGACTACAATAAGTAGTGTTAATATTAAATATCTATTCTGGTGGTTTTCAAAAAGGCTGAAATTAAATAAAATGTAGCAAATATCTTGTCTTGCATTTTCGAATTCTGCAGTGGTTCAATCTGGAACCGGATTCTCTTGATACATTAAAAACGGGTGAAAACCTCTTTAACTTTTCACATTAAATTAATAATTATAAAATCGATAGATTTTACACCTAAAAATAATTTATTTTGAACAGGCAGCCTTAGTAGTATAAAATTATGCAGGGCGAGCTTTTATTGCATGGAAACCGATCGGATATGCGCACAATTCGGCCCTCGACATACCTTCACGTGTTCTCTATCCTGTCATGCAAATTAAACAGGGCAGACATGTAAGAAAAAGTACAAAAGAGAGGAAGATTACGAGGGGTTGGCACCTTGATTACGTCGACGAACACGAGGATAAGATGCTACGAAGGAAGGCCCTTGAGCCAGGCCTTGTTAGTTCAGTTAGATCGGTGAATTATCTTGTTGCGAAAATGCGGTCAGCTCGCTGATTGCTGATGAGATTTTCACCAACACAAATCAATTAGCCCGGGTTAATCTCTTCGTCATATAGCGGCCGTATGTTGATCAAACAACCCTTGCAATAGCCCAAAGAAACCCGCAACAATTCATTTGCTAATCTAGCCAAGCCGAAAACCACGCCCGACTCAAAGGCGGTTTTGCAAAATTTTTTGTCTATTTCGCGGATGAACGAATCAGTAAATTGCGCCGAGATAATTAAGGGAACGGCGAATTTTTCCTCGAAATTTCGTATTAAGCTACATTGTTTTGAAAGTCTAATTCGGTACCTAATTTATCGGTTTCTTCTGCAAAGACGGCTTAGAACAACGACTTATTATTCTTTCATTAAGATAATTACCTGACAAAGCAGATACTTTTTCAACTCGATTCGCCGGACAGATGAGAGGAACGCGAGTCTTAAAACTCATTAAAACGTCCAGAACATTTGCACGCTACAAAAACACAACATTCTGCCCAGTATTGACTCCGGAAATTCGTTCCCTTAATTAACAAATTCGAATTTGAGAGTTAGCGCGAACAGAAAAATAGAAAGTTTAATTAAAAGACGCTCCGATAAATTACAGGACTCAAATAAATCACTTGTTAATTTTGCGCCGAATAAATCTCCGCCCTAAACACTTTGACATGAGAAATATTTTTATCAAATAATAAAACGGGTTGCGCGACGCGGTTTCTATTAAAATTTTTATTAAAAATTTAATTTAGTTAAGCAAGTCTGGCTTGCTTACGTAACAAAGTTTGCGCGATTTATTAACGACTTGTATTCGCACTGTTTTCCTGAAAATTTTGCAAAACGGACGCAATCAAAACTTTTAATTGGATTGTCGCGGCGCCACCGAATCAGAAAAATCGTAAACGAACCGTCGAGGAATTGATACGGACGTGTTGAATGTGTTAGCGCGGTTATAATTTGTTAAGTCGGTTGATTAAGAGGGAAACTGTGTTAGGGCGGCACAGGAAACTATTTGGGGTGTTTCCAAACAGGTAAATCCTCTTAATAATGCGGTTTGTTTCGGCAACCTATTTACATTAACTTTTCAGACGTTTCAGCGTTGCAAGACGTTTTACTCATCAACTGGAAACTTTATCCAGCACGCCGCTGCAACCACATTGTCTCTTTGACAAGTCTTCAGACCTTAAACGGATTGTGTCGTGTCTAGTTTCATTACGCGATTCTTTGTGAAAATGTGATTAATGAAAATTGCGTTTTGTTATGAACTTCCAGGAAGGACTACAGGTATGTCGCCTCATTAATACGCAGCACTTCCCAAAATTGTGATTAATTACTCCCTCTGGAAACGGGCGGAATATTTTCGGTTTAAAAACGCGCCTCACCGACGACAGTTTACTAATTAAACTCAGATCACCCTTTATCAAACTTTTCAAAACAGTTTTTAATTAACACAAAATCCATTATATTGCGCGCCGCATCCAGTTGATTAATTTTTAACGCCTCTCTAATTTACTACCGTTAAATGGTCATTTCTTTGCGATTGTTTCGCAAATTCCGCAAACATTTTTTTTTCGGGGGATTCGTCGGCGAAATTGCCGAGTACATAATTCGGATCCAACCCTAGCAATTTCATAACGTTTCGTTTATTTGAACTGGATGCACCCAAAAATTATCCGCCCCAGTTCGCGTCAACTGCTTCGAGTTTCCTGGACCTCAAACAGTCGGACACGTGCTTCACTGGACTCGTCCTAATTACCGGATTTCCGCCGTCTGACCGTATTCCGGGAAAACCTCGCCCGGTCTTTGCATCGCTTTACTCTCGCAAACTAAATCCGTTTACGAAAACGTAAAATATTTACCGAGAAGCTCCTTGAAACGAATCGCAGGACTCGAAGAGAACGGCGTCAATATAATAAACCGCCTCAAATGAAGGCGGATGAATATTTATAAATTTCTTGATAAAGCGCAATTTTATGATCCTGCGACCGACAAATTCAAATAAGGAGCCCCAGATAACTTATACTTCATGCCGTAAATATGGCACTCGAGATTGCTTGCTTGACCAGAGCCGCATTAAATTTGTTCCTCGTGGCAATAAAATTGTTATCACGCAAAAACGCACAAGCATTTCAATTCTCCGGACTGCCGTATATTTAAAAGTTGCCACCCTTCAGTAGATAAGGCCGATTTTCGTCGTGGAAAATATTTTAGTCACGATCCTAAAAACGTTAAATATGCACTAACCCGCGCGGTAATTTCTTCAGTTTTTCCGTATGCAAGGAAAAGATTGTATGGAAAATTATTCTCGCTTCTGCATGAAAATAAACTGGGTCACAGTTTGCATAAAGGAATATTACCAGATCAATGCCTCAAGTCTCTTTCATGTCGGCGATGGAGTGGACCATTAAGTACCAGATTAGTTTTTATCCCATTTTTTCTCTTAAAAATATCGACTCAATCGTGTGCGATTTATGCGCATAATCTTCAAACTGACTTTTTGGTGGATTTCTGAGATGACTTTCCGCTGGATTTTTCTTGTTTATTCGAATGCCCCAAGGTGTACGATGCGGTGATTGTCGAATGAAATTGTCGTAAAGTAAATGAGAAAATATGTAAGGGGGCAAAGCGAGAGTGGCTTAAGAGTTTCGGCTCGTGCCTTCCTTATCAGTGGCTTTCAGGCCACTGGTTCCTCTTTAAAAAGTGCTTAATTGTCGTGCTGCGCCACCCTCACTTTCTTCCCTTAACTTGTGCTTATTAAATTCGGCCGAATATTAATCTTCTTTTCTTTCATTGACATGTAATCTTAATCGGCGATGTAATTGCGCGAGAAATTTCAATGCAAATTTACCCAAGGGTGAAATTTAATTTTCAGATAGCGCATACATTTGAATGGATTTTCGCTTCTCTTTTAATGAATTCAATATTTAATCGTTAAATATTTCAGTTGCGACGCGAAAACCTTGTCGTTAAATTTTTTCAACTGAATGCAATAGTAAATTATAAAATGCTGAGCAGTGGGACAATGGGATGTTCGAAATTCCACTCGTTTGCACGGTACAGCGATGACAGATGGCTGAAACTGTCTAAACGTCACTATTTAAAAGCTCACTAAATTAGCAGAGGTGGATGCGGCAACCCGAAAAAGCTCCGAACTTAAACATTCATGCGTTCCGAGCTGCGGTCATTTTTGTACTTATTAATGCATCCTCATGTGCTAATACCACCAAATTTCTCTTTACTCTTCGCCAACCTGATAATCCCTTTCCACCATTAATCATGCAAAAATTCGCAAATGACGTGTTCATGAGATTTTTTCCAGGTCACCACTTATTACACATGAAACATCAATTTGGAAATTTCGCCTCGTTTTCTTTTTCCCTACCAAAAGTCAACGAGCATTGTAAATCATATCTAAAACTACCAAGATTAGGCTAGACTAATTCGGCTTTATTAAACAACCCGGCGCATCCACCATTTTTGCCAGAGTGGAGCTGATAGTTGTAAAACCCGCGGGAGTTTCTATAATTGTGCAGCTTCCATCAGATAGCACTGATTACCCATCTATTTGCTTAACTGTTGATTACGACCTCCTCTAGGTCGGGTTTATTCTCCTAGACACTAAACTTGGCGTAACTTGACGTGTTTATGGTAAACACAGTTGAATTCCGCAAATTTGCAGCTACCAAGGACTGTCCAACTCAAATACCAAACTGGTTTAGTTCGTTTCCTAATTTTCATGAATTGGGTTAAAAGCTCTCCGTGTACTTTTTTCAGGTTAGACGTGTGTCGTGTCGAAGACAGCAGGGAGCGCTTCGGTCGGCCTTGATCCTCCTACAGTTCGTTGAGTTTCAGCGTTTCAGGATACACCGAAAAGTACTTAGGGGGCCTGGCTTCGCCGCAGATATATGAATTTCATAATCTGCTAGATAATGCTGAAAAATCCGAAGCGGGGAGTTTGCAGATTCCGCCTGCATTTAATAATCAAAGGATTCGCGCACAGTTAGGGCAAATAATATTTCGCCCACTATTACTCAACAGTGTTACCTCTATATTTCGTTTTGCTTGACTCCCGCGGCCAACTCCTCCGCCGTAAATTATTACCGCCGACGGCCGATTTAGTTAATTCGATTTTTGATGGGGGAAATTTGGTTAAATCGAAATGGGTGTGGATTGGTGAATTATGCCGCGATTGATTTCCGTTTCGGGAAATGTGAATCGTCGTTAAAATGCAAATTCGCACTACATTTCTGGCTATTGATTGGGTTCGAGACAGTTATCAGGGCCGCATAAAAGATCGACTTGATTTTTAGTAAGCGATCTGTTGAACGGGGTTTGAGTTCCGGTCCAATCCCGGACTCGGAAACGCCAAGATTAATTCCAACAGAAAACGAACACTACATCGCGAAACTTCAATAACTCACTTGTTCAAACGGAACCTTTCACAAAAACTAACTTTGTTATCACGAGTTATTATTAATTGGGTCCAGAGATTAATTTATACGGGAACAACAGAGAACACAAACAACGGCCAACATTTTTCATCTTTTCACGTTGAAACTTTATTGAAAATTATTTATGTATTCTGTGCATTGCTGCGTCGACCGACCGAAGAAAACGCTAACTTGCAAACTAATGATGTTATTTCTGTGCGTTTTTGTTCTGTTGCTTCGCCGTAAAACACTATTCAGTTTAAATTTGCTGGGGATAATGGAGTCTGCTGACATTGTCGGATGCCCACGGCCCCGGTTTTTTAAACTAGTTATATGTTGCGTTAATCTCGTCAACTTGAATATGAATTTTGATACGGTCCGCATAACCGACGATTACCAATAATCAATTCATATAAACAGTGATTGTGTGGACAGTATAACGAGCATTACGGAGATGGTGTCCATGGACCGATCGCCTCCTCATTGACTGATCGTTTGGCTGGAAATAGCGGTTCCGTCGCAGCTGTCCGTAATGAGCCTCCACCCATGCGTGAGGATTATTCAAAATTTGTAATTTGTCACATGTGGCGGGCAATTTAGCCCAGTGTGCAGAACAAACCAAACACGCGAACTATCGGAAATCAGCGCTTTTCCCGAGTGATAAGGAAAAGTAGTTTTAATCAGACGCCCCTGCCGATATGGAAGCGTTAATGAACCCATCCCATAATGTGTCTTTTCAGGCGCGTTTAAGGCTTGTGTTATCGGCCGTTTGCTTTGCGGTTCTTTCGTCGCTCGCTTTGCAACGCTGCGATTCCCCCTAATAGATATTTTTGAAGAAAACATTTCCTAAGTAAAATTGCACTGTCGCGATGATTGGCCCCGGCCATATATTCGCATTATTCTCCGACTTGTTTTGGGCGCAATTTGGTGCCAATCTGCGTCCCGTTCACACCGGAAGAATTCTTCGCGTTGCAAGTTTTGCTGGTTGTCTACGTCCACGAGACAATGCCGTAAAGTTAAGCGGCAAAAACGGCGCCGAGAGGCGTCTCTGTGTTCACTTCGTGCACATTGTAAATCCCGCTGCAAAATGCAAACTTTATTCTCATGACGCACGTTTTGAAATAGAAGTACGTGTTGAATTTATTTGCCAACAGCTTAATGGCACCTTATTTATCCTCTCAGGTTGCACACTATAGGACTTGCCGCTCGTTACAGTCACCATTTAAGTAGCAATTCGCCTTAACGGCCTCGTTTAAACAACAATATTGTTATGCGTCTTTGAAGATTTGCAACGAAAAATATGAATGCGTTCTTGTGTCTCCGTTCCGGAACGCAAATAATAAGGCGGAATGGGGGAATGTTTACGGGTCCTGGAGGATTCCCTCGGGAACACCGAGCACTGCAGCATCTTAGATCCGGGCACTATCACGTATGCAGCGTCCCCTAAATCCCGCATTTACATGTCGCTTGTTATGTTCATCCCGCTGTGATCCTGGCAGAGGCAGAGCGCGATTTGTACCTGAACACTTTTTATGATATCAGGAATCAATTTGCGAATCGGTGACGCTACACGCTTCGTTCGAGTCTCAACGAGCCAAACGGGGCTGTTCACCTTTCACAGACCTGTTGGCCTAACCTTTAGCTCACATTTTGGAACCTGGGGGACTAATTAACACCGAATTTCGCGACGAAATACCGATATTTTCGTTGTTTGCGTGTCAGTGGTCGCGTTAATCTTTGACCCTTTCTATTTGGTTAGGAGGACGCTTCGGTCGCCACGTACCAATCAAGAAGGATTTCCATGTTTGGAAGTTGCAAAAAAGCCCGATTTTATTTATATATTGCAAGCCGGGTGGAATAGAAAGCTCCGATTCGATTGCGGAACGTTCGGTTTAAGTATCGGATTAGAAAAACTCGCATTTCAATAAATGATGATTTATTTGTATATTATCGAATACGTATAAAAATAATATAAACCGACGTGAGCTTCTTAGGATGGTTTTCCTCTGCGCTTCTTGGGCTTATGTTTGCCGGTGTGCTGCATATTATTCAGGATTCTCGCAGCACTTTCACCTGTAGCAATTCTAGCATTAGATGTATCCAAACTATCGGCCACAGCATCTCCCATCGTTTCAAACCCGGTGTCTGATAAATTGAGGGACAGATGAGATTGTTTTAATGGCACCTCAATCACTTTAATCTCTTCGGGAGGAATCCTATCTTTTATCGTTTGCCCGACATTAAGTTTCGGCAATTTTTTCTTTTTCTCTTCCGGACATGATTTTTTATCAGCAGTCTCGCCCGTGTCCTGGAAAAAATTGGACAAAAACACTTAATCGCATACACGTAGATGCTACACCTACTGGTGCGGGTTTGGTGGAGCGCTTGTGGAGATGAATTTGCCTCCAAACCTCCTCCATCATGTCTTCGGGCAAACCGTCGGTGTATCTCTTGCTTTTGCATTTTTTGTGCGAATCGCACAACTCGCGAGTTCCGGGTTTCGGCTCCGAGCACTCCGCGTCTTCCACTAAGATGTCCTCCCCACCAGGATGCGGAGACTCCCTCACGCACTCCACCTCTCGCGTGCGGACCCCGGATTTGTTCTTGCACGCGTGACATTTTCCCCAAACTCCCACCTTCCACCTATAGTAACAATTAGTATTAACGAATTATCCGTACATAAGAAGGATAACAATAGGAACTTCAATAACTACAGAGGAATAACGCTGCTGAGTAAGGTAGCCAAAGCGTACGAAAGATTATTAAATATAATTTAAAAATCATAACCGACGACTAACTCGAAGAATCCAAGAACGGCCGAAGAACGAAGAACATAAGACCGCAAACTATGCCCACGAAGAAAATGTTTCCATTTTTTGATTTCTCATTTTTCTTTAATTTTTTATTTTGGTTTAAACAGTAACGGTTATTATTTTATACAATTTTTTTTGAAAAATTTGGACATTGCATTTTGATCGTAAATTAATAGTAGTAAGCGAAACTATTACTATATTGACGGATCATTGAGATGAAAACTCAAATGAATGATATGCAGCAGACGTGCCATTTATTTAAATTGTTTCTGTGCAGAATAATGTTTGTTACATTATTGATGGGATAATTAATAATATAGTTTTTCTTTCAACCAAACGTCATTTAAAATTTAGAATTATTCCGATTAATTAAAACTTTAAAAGAATAGAACGACCAAAATACTACTATGTAAAAATATTTCAACAAATTTTATAAAGATGGTTTCAATAAAAATAAAATTTTTTTTTGAGAACGTTGTAATATTTATTTAAAGACGTCTAGGTTCGAAGGATCATGTTTAGGTTATAGGGGAAAATGGTAAGGAGTACGAACGCACAGAGTTTTGTTCCAATACTAATTATTTTCTGTTCAGGCTTATATTTTTATACTCTTGACCTAGTTTCTATAATTACATATTAGCAAATTAATTTCTGATATTCATTTAGTCAAAGTTTAGTGACCACTAACAGTTGCTATTTTATCTTACAATTTGTGTGTCGATTCTTACTCGTCCTTACCGTGCATTAATCGTCGGGATATAAAATTTCGGCAACCTATTTAAAGTTTGGAACTGTGGAAGGTCGATAAATGGTAACTTTAATAAAAATTGTTTAATTTTAAGATTAAACACAAACACTCGAGGTATGTAGCAGATTACACTATTTCTCAAATTCTCACCTGGATAAAAATATTTTGTTAAAAATACCCTCCACTTTTTAAACGAATCAGTAAAAGTTTTTAAAAATTGAACGCAGACATCTTAGTTATCTGTTTGGAAAATAAGAATCAGTGGCGGTTCGTGATCATTTTATTAGAGGTGGCAGGCAGTTTTTCCATTGGATATTAATGGCCTTAAATTTTGCATTTTTTTGCAATTTTGCAATTTTCTGACAACCTTCTTATCAATTGAAATTACTGCCACACACATATATTTTTCTTGTCCGATGGTATTCCTTCTAATTATTTTTTTATACAATTAATGATCTTGACTTGAACTAATATGTTTTGAAAAAGACGATACGATTCAATAAATCTTCCTTCTTGGACTAAATTCATGCATTGTTTAAAGTTTAACGAACAACCAGGACAATGAATAAATAGAGTTTGAGAAGCGAGTATTTTAATTTTAAGTGGCCAACCAGTTAAATGCCGTTCTATAATTGCAGTAATAAGTTCGTGCTATTATTTTATTTTCCAATTATATTTTTCCAAGCAACCATTTTGCTTTAGTAATTCGAACAATTCCTCCAAAGTGCGTCCCGGTTACATAAAACACCCTGAACATGTCTTCTATGTCGTAAAATTACAGAAATTGGAGAAAGACAGTTATATGATTTGTCTCATCAGTTTTACATGTAAAAAATTTAAATTATTACTTTAGAAATGTATGTTACATCTGAGCAATAAAATCTAGTAGTTCATTTTGAATTGTTATGGAAGTTCCCGAAAGAGTATCATTTCTTGTAGTCATCCATAACACTAATTGTTTAAAGTTTCTTCGGTTTAACGGTTCTCTACTCCCATTACACACTAATTCCTGTTAATTTTAAAATACTACAAAAAAACAAATAAAAACATAGATAAACCTTTTTATATACTTATTTATTATGTTTAGTGACCGAGTTATAACATATTTTTTTATTTGTTATTTGTACACTTGACGTGTTAAATAAATGTAAGTATTATATGTTGTTTGTTTAAACATACAATTTACATGTTGCCTAATATGATCCTGACTTTTTGTATTGCGCTCAAGTGATTTAAATTTTTAACAAAGCAAAATTCCGGCTTTGTTTAAATATCGTCAGCTCTATTAAAAAATGAAACGCAATGCCACCAAACAATTGTTTAAAATTTAACTACCCGTTAACAATTTCTTGTAACAAGAATTAAGAAATTTTCGAAGTGGTTTGTCCTAATGAATCAAAAAACAACTTAAGTCTGGACGAGGAACGAGAACGAGGATTTGTGAAGAACAATTTATCCCTTACAACAAAGCCGAGTAAATTTAAATTTAATAAAAAATACGATATCCGAGTCATCAGACTCGTGTCGTTGTCCCTAATACACCAACAAAGGTTGATTATTTTTCCTTGTAAAATTTTAATTTCAATCGAAATTAACCAAAGACCGATTTCGCATAGAATGTCAACTGTGAAATAACGCAAATAAACAAAGATGATAGACGCTGAATTCAAAATTCGATTCCTGATGGGTTCTGAGATGGTGGGCGTGTTGCCGTCGGTTTTTAGTTTCTACTTTTTTTGGGCACCGAAGATCGTACCCAATCACGAACTAACTGCCCTAAAAAAGTCATAACTCCGAAGCCATTCCTCCGCTGTGATTTGCGTAGAGGTGCACTTTTTCAAGCAAAAAAACTCTAAAAACCGCGGGTCGGGCGTATCCATTCATCCTCGGTTGAAATAATTATTGTTAAGATCCGAAGCTGAAGAAAGGATTCTCCAATCAAACCAAAAATTTTTTTTGAAAAATGTTATTAACTTGAAAAGTGATACATTCACGCGCCTTCTCTCATTGGTAAGAAGTTAATAGGGAACCTGTATAATTTAGAGATTTTAACACCAACTATCACAGTCAGCACGCATCAATACAATTTTGAAGTATCTCTGCAACATTTTGATTACCCAGGAAATAATTTATATTTTATCGATCGCTTATTCTATCAAAGTCCAAATGTTTCAATAAATGTGGGAACAAGCAGGTCATTTTATCAACAGCAAATTTTTTTAAAAACTTAAAATAAAATAAAAATTCTTCTTTGTTACCCCATCCGTGGACATTCTGTATGTACATACAATAAAACAATTTGTAGAAAATAACTCCAACAACAACATATACATAGCCTTTGTAGACTTTGAAAAGGCATTTGACAACGTACCAAAGAAATCGACATTGAAAAGTCTGAAAAGAAGAAGAGCAAGTAGCACGTTGATCAGAAATATAGCCAACATATACTATACAAAAAACTATGTCGGAACGCACAATTTGGAAAGAAAAAAATTGAGACAAGAGAAGGTTTAAGGCAAAGTTGTGTGTTAAGCCCAACACTCGTCAATGAAATATAAGATGGTGTAACAAAAGAAGTGAAAAAAAGGTTAAGAAGTACAAATAGGATACAGATATATGCAATAAATATATCTAACAGAAAGTACTTGCCGATAACCAAACATTTTTTTTTTTAATAAACATAAAGAATCGTTTTAGGAAAAGCGGTATACAGACAAGCTAAAGTTATGACAAATACAGATATAGAACAAACGGTTTTAAATACTTGGGAATAAAAATACAATGATACGATGGGAATAATAAGGCAAAAATAAATACATTCATAACGAAAAATGTAATAACAAATAAAACAAAAATGGCAGTATTCTAGACAATATTTAAGCCAATATAAACCTATGCATTTGAATCCTAGACACGTACAAAACAACGGAACAGCAAATTTCAGACAGTAGAATAAAGAAATAATAAAAAGCGACAAAATACTCAATAAAACAGAAAAAAGTGAATTGAAAATAGAATCTACACATGACAAGATTTAACGACGGGAACTAAAATGGCGATTATATTTAGTGAACAAAGATAGACAGTTTAAGAGTATATGGCAAGATAAAACAACGGTAAAACAGAACAGTCAGACCAAAGAGAACATGGGACGATGTAATAGTTTCTCAGAAAAAAGAACAAAACCTGAAATATGATTTAGGGCCGGTTTTTCAATCGTTGGTTAAAGTTAAACCTCTAGTTAAACTAAAAATGCAACATTTTGATTGGTTAAATTGCAAAAATTTCTATAGAAACCAAGTAACTAGAAGTAAACCAACGATTGACAAACAGGCCCTTACAAGGGATAAGAAGAAATGGGCTAAATTTGTTTGTAGTTGAACACACACCTAAAATAAGGTTTTTGATTAGGTATATTAATATATTAACACTTAAAACTAAAAATTTGAAGCTGTTCATGGTTTTGAAAGACGATTCCGAAGAATTGCTTTAAAATATTTCCTCTACATTTGGAAAGAATTTCACGAGAACCTGGCTTCGGAACCAGAAATTATAAGATTGTAGTCTTGAAAGATTTCAATTTATCCCAATGAGCTGATAAATTTTAAAAATAAAATTCTCGGGGCAGCAACAATTCTGCACACGACCCAGGATGCAGGCTCCTTCCAAACTGAGCCTTGCACCTTGAGTCGTGATGCATCATATCATACTTGGTTTTGCAAGGCTCTTCGTTACAGCTCTTCGTTTCCACTTTTGGCTTTCGCTGCTCTTCGCAGAACTTGTCGCTGACTTCTCCCGCCTTCTCTTCCACGCAAATCCATTTCGCCACGCTCACACCTCCGCCGCACCTCACCGAACACTCCTCCCAGTCGATCTGCTCCCAGTGGTATTTGGGCACGTAAGCCGTATCCATCGACGGTTCCGCATATTTATAATGATAGCCCACGTTTTCCGCGCGGTAAAATGCCACCTGGAAGCGGTCGCCGTTCAAAATGCAAAGAGACGTAAATCCTGCGGTATATCTTTATATCGCGCGAGATAATTAAGACGGATTTAGCGTTTGCATGCGATAGCGAGTGTGTGCCCACGTGCTCGTGAAAAGTTCATACATAATTTATTTTCAAAGCTACTTAGCACCCGCATCGCATCCTTCTTCCCGCTGATCCGGATATTCCTCGCCGATTTGCTTAATTGCCTGCGGAGCGGCGTCGACGCTATGCGGATGAGGGAATCACTCACGTAAAACACCAACTCCTCGGTTAGGGGGCCGTGAATGACTAGCTTCTCCTTCCGCGGCTCCGGGCTCGAGTACAAACCTTCGACTTCTCCAAACTGCTTGGCTCCAGGTGCTTGGATGCGACTATCATCACCGAAAGCTAGTCGTTGAAGTTTTCCACGACATACTTACTGGTCGCCGTTGAGAAAAAACCGTTTGCCTCCTGCGTCGCTCACGGCGATGGCGTTCAAGCTCGGTGCCAGTTCTTCGATTAACACGTTTCTGCTGCCGACCGGAATTGCGGCAATTTTGACGTAATCTAAACAGAGTCAAGCGACGACAGGATAATAATTTAACACGTACTGACTCCAGGAGGCGCCGTGTACGTTTCCTCCACGACCTTGCATTTGGTGCCATCGCCGTTGCAGACGCCACAAATGTCCTCCACGGCGTCCGAGTCCAACACTCCGTCGCATCCAAGTTTCTGGCTCGCGTTGCAAAATATAGTTGTTATTTTATTAACATTGAAAATGTTTAACGTTTCAGAAGGATGACAATTTAAGACTTTAGGTGACAGTGGATGTAAGACGTGTGAGGGCGGAAATATAAGGGTTAAAACAATTTATTGAACATCAAAGGGTTCGAACCTGTTACATCGCATACTTTTTGAAAGACCCAAATCTGAGTTTGGGCTTGTTAGAAAGAGGATAAATCAGCGTTCATTTGATGAGTTGGTTAGGGTTCCATCATCTAGGGGGGTGGAGTTACAAACGTGTAAATTTAAGGAAGCGTTTTGAATTTGTAGAGTAAGTTTGTACGGACAATAAATTGTTTATTATCAAAGTAAAAGGTATAGTATAAGCGAATGAAATATTCCTTGATGAATGTACAAGGTTTTTTACTTAAAACTTTTTTTGATATCTTTAACGATTAGCGAAATAATGAAATATATAGTTGCAAATGTAGAAGATTTAGCGGCAATGAGAAATTGTACACCGAACATGCGCACTTGGTAAATTACAAACAGAAATCTGTAAAATTGTATATTGTGTTAGATAACTTTATGTTTGCGCTAGTGAAAGTAAGTGATACTTGTATTTTTTTAATGGTAATGCAATCCTGCCATAATTAATACGTATATTACATAAAAGACAAACGATAAAATCATATCCAATCACCAGATATCCGAAACAGTAATATTTGGCGACTTGGGATGTTCAATTTTTCTCGACGAAAGTCGAAAAATAATCGTCGTGAATATTGTCATATTGTGAATTGTTTTTCTCAAATAATCAATACTTGTCATATTATATTGCGTAAAATAAGCTGTTGTCTTTTGGCTTATAAAACCCCCACGATCTCTAACGCTAACAATAAAAGTACTCCAAATCAAGAAGTGATTTTCTTCTCTTAAGAAATAAAAAAAAATATTGCCAAAGTTTACTGTTGAATTTAAAAAGAAAAATTTGATTTTTTACATTACAATACGATGAAAATAAATCTGGCATGGCTGGTGCAAACAGTGACAGTTACCTAATGGAACGCATCAACAGCATACAATTACAGGGTTGCTAAATTGAGCATGCAATTTTTTGCTAATAACTAAAAAGAATAGGGCCAAAAGGGAAAAGTTGAGAATGGTAGCAGGAAAGAAGGCGCCAACATTTGAGGAGAGAATAAGCGAAAGGACTTGGTGCGAACTGTTGCAAGAATGTCTGAGAGAGAAAAAAAGAGAAGGAGAAAATGATAAGACGAGTGAAAGGGCAAAGTACTATGAAAGAAATGGGTACAGCTTAGGAGAAGCTATGAGAATGAGAGAACAAAGGATTAGATTAAGGGAAAGACTGAGAGAGAGCGAGATCTGGATGTGGAGAGACAAGAGAGAAAAGAGAGAATAAAGGAGTCCAGGCATAATAGCAACTATAAGGAAATAATAACCGAAGAACTGCTGAAATATCTGTAGGGAAAATATAAAAGTGAGAAGAATGATTGCAAGATTCAGGTACGGGAACGAAGAAAGAGGATGCAAGTTCTGGTAGGGAGAGGAGCAAAGAGGATGCAGAATATGTGGAGAAAGACAAGAGACAGAACACCTAATGAATGAATGCGAGAGTTTAAGACAGGAAGAAAGAAGGTGGTATGAGGTACTGAATGAGAATGGAAGAGGACTAGAATGGATGAGAAGCGTTGTGAGAGAGAGAAAGAGGGGGGATAGTGCGTAAAATAAGGAAAGAAGAAGGTATTGATCTGTGTTACAAGAAATTGATATTAAGTTGATGTTATATGTAAGATTGTGTAGGAGTCTTAAGGCCGAAAGGCAAATAAAACGATTTATTAATCACAGAGTTGCCAAATTGAGCATGCAATTTTTGGTAATAACTTAAAAGAATAGGGCAATTCGTTTTTTTTACTATTTTTTTTGACTTAATGAAGGTGGTCTTGCACAGGTGATCCGCCATTTTTCTGACAACCTGTATATATTCAAGGAGTATACTCAGTTAAGTTGCAAAAACGGGTGTAGAAATTCAGAGGTTCGTTTGTGTGTAATTTTTATCATTGTGTTCAGGTGTAAATAGATCAATATTTAATTTTTCTTAATTGTAAATTTTAAATTACGAAGAGGGCATAAGGCGAAGTTAGTATCCGAAAGCTCTAGTGGAATTCGGATCAAATCGGATTTGGCGCGAAAAGCATGTATGTAAGTAATAAAAGTTTATTTTTTCACAAAACATAAATTTAGATATTGCAAAATTTTGCCAGGTTTACAAAATTAGTCAAATTCATTTTCAATGCTATAACGAAGGTTGCTAAATTGCAACTTCTGTAAATTTTTAAACTACACTCACCCTGCAGGTGCCGCTTATGCACATGTCGCGTGTGCCCGGCTTGCACTTGGTGCCGTCTTTGACCCTCGGTTCCAGCTTCGAGTAAGAGTTGGCATTGTTGAGGCAGTAGAGAACGCAGGGCTCGTCTGCAACGGCCTCATTAGACGCGATTTACAAACGGTACCCAGGTTTAAAGTTTCCAAATAAATCAGATTAGTTTAACGAGAGCAGGAGCTGTTAACAAGTCGTTCTTTCCCCCATAGCGATTTATGCACTTGCTGGCGCAACACTGTGAGCAAGCAATTATTGTTTGTTTATTGTTCTTTCGAATCGGGCAATTACAGCTCGCTTTCAATAATTTGTTTTCAATGTGTAGTTGCGGCGGCATTAAAAAGAGAAATTTGCATTTTGCGCTTCGACGCTGGTTTATTATAACGACTCGCGGACTTAAAAGCTTCTGCTTTACGAGCAATAACTCTCGGCCGACTACATCGAATATTGTGCTTTCTTGACAAGCCCTTCTCCACATTACACTTTGTCTTTTATCACAATCGTACCTCCAAAGCGTCGGCTGATGAAAAGTCGTCTTTAAGTGCACGACCGAATTTAAATTCAAACAACGGTGCCGTTTTGCTTAGCTGCATTAAAGCACAGTCGACACGCTACCGCGCCTTACAAAAACGATTTGTTGCATTAAGATTTGTACACTTCCCAGTAAAATTATCGCATAATTTAATATTTTGAATCAGAAAAAATTTTGGCACAAATTTTTGGTTACTGACGATACTCAAAAAGTCTGAACAGGGCTTGTCATAAATTGAGAAATTTAAACCAATCATACAGCTATGGGAAACAATATAAAAAAAAGAATAGGAACATTTAGTAACGCGTGTTCCCGCCTTTTGCCCTATTGACTTTCTGACAACGATTTTATCCAAATAAAAATTATATAGATTTAATTGTATATACAGAATGATTCACGTAGACCGTTTATTAGAAATTTTTGAATTTCCCCTAAAGCTTCATTTGAAATCGTCATTTTGAATCGAAGTTTAATACCTTTAAGATGGCGGCATTTCTGGTTAAGATAATTCTGGGAGAGTGCCAAACTTAACTTTAAAAAGTTATACTACACTAGGATTTGTTGTCAGAGCCTTTAAAAAATAGTAATTGATACTACATTTATAAATATTTAAGAATTACGTATAATGTGTAAAAGTTGACTTATTGTAACGAGAATTTAGGAAATATTAATAAACTAGAGAGATATTGTTGGCCCTCTGTCCCGATGCCCTATGTAAATGGGAGAGATGGCTTCAAACTTTCAATGAAATTAACAATATTGAATCACTATTATTATAAGTTCAGTCATTATAACTTATAAACAATTTTTGTAATGATGTAAAATCATTTTTACATCAGAAAAAAAACAAAAAAACTCCAAAAAATTTATTTAAAAAACAAAAAAATATCTACACTTTATTCATACAGCAATGTCCTGGACGGGATTCGATAAACCCTGGCTGCTTCCTTTATCCACATTTTTTTCGACTGTACTTTCAAAAAGGTTTTGCTCTGAGATTCATTGTCGGTGTAGGTTCGTGTTTAGTTCTCGTTTAAATCTCGTATGCATTTTTAGAAAATACCCATTTTATATTAATATTGCGCTTGGAATTTAGTATATGGGAGAAAAATTTGGGCAACTTTCCTGCTCCAGGGCTGTTGGGCGTGTGCACCTTACAAATCGTCCATGAATTTTGACTAACCTATACCATGTACTAAAAATGTTCAATAAAATTATTCAATAAAGTATCAGGTTCATTGGGGGGTCACTTGTTGAATTAGCTCTTCGGAGCGCTCACTACACCCTCCTAATGGAACTTTAAATGGAACACGATCAAAAATCCCCAAGAAGATCGTTATAATTAAAGTACCAGAAATTTCAAATTGTCGGCACTTTCAAAATGATGACATCTTATAGCAGGAAGTAAAAATAGGTGAGCTCACATTTATTTTGCCGAAAAACACACAAAATGCAAAGCTTTTGTAGACATTCACTGGACTTGTCAGGTCAGGAAACATTGCTTATACTCAGTTTCGAGATTTATCAATAAGTTCCGAAAATGGAACTACCGCGGCAACTCTCCCGGAATTACCTTATTCTAAATTTATTTGGGCACTCACTTCTGAAATGGAAATGCAAGGATCTTTTAAAAATAAATATCTCTTAATTCGTTGCTGATAGTACATTTTTTTTGTACTTTTAATAATATTAGAGTAATCTAAGTAATCTAATCTAGTACTTTTTATACAATTTGAATGTCTCAAAGGGTTATTAGAGGTGATTATAAAAAAATATAAAGAACTTATTTAGGCACTCAATTCTGAAATGGTAATGCAACGATCTTTTAATCAATAATATTAATTTTAAAATTAATATCTCTTGACTCGTTGCAGATAGTACAAATTTTTTTTGTCTTTTTTAATAATGTCAGTGCATAATCAAAAAGGAATTTTTATACAATTACAAGGGGTTATTATAGATGATTATAAAAAAATATCAAAAATTTTTTGGGCACTCAATTCTGAAATGGTAATGCAAGGAACTTTTAAAAATTAATATCTCCTGATTCGTTGCAGATGTGTACTATACATATTTTTTGCCCTTTTAATACTGTTAGAGCGTAATTTAAAAGTATATATAAAAATTACTTTTTATATAATTTGAATGTCTCAAAAGGTTATTAGAGGTGATTATAAAAAAATATCAAAACCTTATTTGTATATAGCAACTATATGCAAATATAACTCGACTTTTATAAAGGTATCATAAGTTCAGCTTAGTTTTTACGATATTTCGCATTTTCTATAAAAATATTTGACATTATTGAGATTCAGTTAAGTGTTCTGTAACCGAGATTTGAAACTTATTGTTGCAATGGCAAATAATAATTACACAAATGAAGTAATATTTGCATTAATTACAATGTTGTATCCTCCACAATAACTCATACTGATTTACAGTGTTTGTTAAGTTAAAGTTTTGTTTTGCTTACTTGTTTGCTATTTCACTTTTACTAATTTACAAAACAAATTTAATAAAATGCATAATTTATATGACATGCGAATTTTAATTGTTTGATTCAAATGTTTTTATTCCACAAACTAAACATATTATAACAATAATAATAATAATAATAATAATAATATTTATTATTTGTAAAGTTCACAAATAATCATAACGAACTCGTTCGGCTCAATCATCCCCAGATGGAAGTCCGGTTTTTCACGAATCCCTTAATTCAAAAGAAATAATAATTCTAACTCTCACATAAGACAAAAAAAATTCCTATACTTATATATTAATAATTATTTGCTAACACAACCGTACCAAATAAAAACTAAATAAAACTAAGAAAAATCTAACTAAACTGACTACAATTCCAATACCAACCCCTTCAACAACAATTGTTTGATATGTTTCTTAAATGCTTCTGATATCAAAAGCTAAAGCGAAGATGCATTTTTTACAAAATGTGGAATACCGTAAAAACTATCGAGAATTGGCATAACAAAATTTATAATGTTATCTTTTACTTGTAATACATCGAATTCCGTTATTAGGTTGTGGGGCTGCAATTTGAAAAAATAAAGTTTTTGTTATAGAAGATGATTTTTGGGAAATCGCAACGATCACCTGAAACATTAAATTAAACAGTTTTAGAAGTACTCCCAAATAATATTTTGAAATTATATTCATAATACGAATCGACAGAAAGAAAAATTATTGCTTCAATTTGAAAAAATTTAGTTTTTGTTATAGTAGATAATTTTTGGGAAATCGCAACGACCACTGAAACTTTAAAAAGTCTTAGAAGTACTCTCAAATATTTTTTTGAAATTATACGAATCGACAGAAAGAAAAATTCTTGCAATACTTCAAATGGTTCAAAAAGTTTTAAAAAGATTCTAAATTTTCTAATAAACGGTCCGCATGAATCACCCTGTACGATATATGACAAACTATGATTATGCTATAATTCTTCTGGGGAGTGAAATTTTAATGGCGAATCCTACCTTGCTTGAAGTAAGCTCTCCAGGTGTAGAGATGATCCCTGAAGGGCTTGTCGTTGTGCTCTTCGCACTGAATCTCACGAAAAGACTTGGATCCCGGTGGACACGGCTAGATTGTCATCTGGTATACACAAAGTCAATTACCAGTCTTGAAAGACACTCACGTCGATGTTGCACACTTTGACTTGCTTCCGCTCGCCCAGGCAGTACCGGCCTCTGTGTTGAGGCACGGGATTGTCGCATTCCCGACTTGAAATCTGCACACCACCGCCGCAGGTCCTGGAGCACTCAGTGAAAGGTTTCCACTTTCCCCAACCTCCGTTGATTGCCTCGGGCCGCTGCCCCATTTGCACGCAATTCTTCCTGTAACACCACTACAGCTGCGTTATTACCACCACCCACGTCTGCGTAATTCTCAAGACTTTGTTCTCGCCGCATTTCGTTCCATCAGCTGCAGGTTCCTCCTTGGTTTGGCACTGAGTCGGCGAAGTCTGACACAGAAGCATTTCGCAGATTTTCTCCTTGTTAAAGGGACACAGCGTGGAGTTGGGTCTGAACATGTGGCACTGCTGATCGGCGTCGTAGATGACGCCCGGCAAAACGTCCCGATCCTTGTAGAGCGATATTTCAGGCTCGTCGTCCAGGCAATCTCCTAAACCGTTTCTGGGGACAAACCGTTTTAACGATGCAGTTCTGCACGCCATTAATTCGCCCGGAAAAAATCAATTAACAAATTGCTTCCGCGTTAGCCCGTCTAATCCGGGAACTCGACGAAAGGAAACTTATCCCGCACAAGTGGAGCGAATTAGATCACAAGGAGTTCGTTCGATTCACCGAGAGTGGGTGTACTATTTAATTAACAAGATTTATCGGATTTGAGCCGCCGGGTTCAGTGAAACAAAACGTTTTGTGGACGAAATAATAAAGTGTTCATAACGAGGCTTTTCCGGATATTATCTCTCATACCGTTGCTTTTGTAATCTTTTACGAGTGCCTCATCTATGAAATTACGAATTTCTAGTTTTGTGTTGTCTGTCATAAAAACGGTTAAAACTGCTTAGGTTTGAGCGTTTCCAAACAATTATTCATAATGTACCATCTCTCAAAAGTTGTTGTGTCCATACTTGTTATTGTAATCTTTTGAAATGCTTCCTAATGGCGGGATTATTAGTTTCATCCGTGAAGTTATGAATTTTCCTTTTTTGGACTGCTGACATAACACTGATAAAGTTGTTTAGATGAGAGGGTTTCGGAACGAGGCTAATTCAGTTATTAATCACACACAATATTTTTGTATTTTCTATGTTATGGCCGTCGAGTTATAAGGCTCAACTATGAAATTTAATTATAATTCGATATTAGCACTTTCCATGAAATAACAACGAATAACACTGCTCAGTTGAGTGTTTCCAATTTGCGCCGTCGATAACTGAAATTTAATGGGAGCATCGACATCAACGAACATTACCACTGGAATTTCCGAAATTTAATTAATTTATAAGAGCGTGTCCTGGCGCTTTTGACCCTCAAAAACCGTAATCAAACAACCGCGCGAAAAAATTAAATCCCAATTTACCAGATTTTTCTCCCTGTACATTGCATTTTCAGTGGTGCAATATAATTCCGCGGTTGTCAGTTCACTTCAAATGCTTCTTTTAATTACGCGCGCCCGTTTCATATTTAATATGTGTGTCGTATCAAAGAATACGACAGAATAAAAATGATAAATGGAAACGTAAAAAAGGCAATAACGGAGGTAGTAAAAGAGGTGGTACACTCACTCAAACAAGGCGGTTATAAAGCCACGGCTGCAAGAGGACCACCGAGTGGTGTACAAGTGCACGAAAGGGGCCATTACAAAATACGACCCGTCCTCGTCCTGTGCCGGACAACTCGACTCTTCTTCCTTGTCGTGCGAGCATCCCATCCTGCAAGGAAAACCGCGCAAGAAATAAATCAAAATATTCAGACCGGCCGATTTATCGAGAATCGATGCGTCGATTTCCGTTTTTCCGCTTAAAGAGGCGGGCGAATGATAAAAGCGCCTTTCAGACTACGTACACGTGTCCCATTTCGTGAGCGACGACGATTCCCAGGACGAGTCCGGCGTCTTCGTTGATGGCGCACGGTTCCTGACTGGTGCAGGCGCCTGCCACGTACGCAAGACCCATGAGGCCGCAGTTTGACATGTTGTCAGCACATATGTCGTACCTAATAACATTGCAAAGAATTATCCAGAACTGGACTACATTCTTGCCTTTTACGATTCAAGTACTTTCAATACTGAAAGAGGAAAGTGTATGATATTCAAGGTAGTCCACGAGCTGTAAGAACTCTCTGGTTAAGCGATTATCAGCTGAAAGTCGAATCTAAAGATTGGTTCATCGTTGGATAACAAATTTGCCAATTTTTAGTTAAGTAGTCGACTATTTATTATTTCATGTTGTGCATAGAGATAGTGGGAAAAATCCCATATAGTGGAACTTTTCCAACTCGAATCCCCAGGACAGGAATAGAAAAATACGCCGAATTTAAACTTAAGTTTAATAGGAGTTTGTTTGTTAACATACTGCAATGTTACTGCATCAAAAAATCTTTAGTTTGTTTTTATATTCTTTATATTCATGTTATTATTATGTCGCCATAATTAAGTAATTACTTATTTCAATATATAATGTGTATTTGTTTCTAAATACAATTTGTTTTTAAATTTCTTGTCGTCCTGTAAATGTATCCGTCTGTTGGGCAATAAAACATTGTTCTGCAATATCGTTTTTTATTCGCCCCTGTCTACCACAGCAATTAATTTCAATTTTTCATTAAGCGTTCAACATTTTAAATTTCGCTTCGACATTTTCAGTTTAGCACCAATATCACTAATATCACCGATACTGCTTCAACTGCTAGAAAATAACAGAAATCAGCTTAATCGGAAATACAGAAGAACCAGGTTACAGTACCTAAGTATTTCTGAGAAAAATTCGAGTTCGAGAGTTAGTTTTAAGTATGTTCGAGTATTAGAAACATTGGAGTATTAGAAGTTCGACTTACGACAAAATTGCAGGGTCAGATTGTTAAGTACATTTTATGTTTACAAAAAAAAAGGCTTAGAGAAAATTTCTAGGTGTAGAAGTTCGAGAAGTTCCACTGTATTTCTAGATGTGAATAAACGTTTTTTTATCCAATTTTATCATTTCATTTTTTTTATTATAGTAACAGTTAGTTAATCGCAGTGCCGCAAAAGTTTTCCCTCAAATTTTGTAGAATTAATTTAATTAAATAAGCTACTGAGCATAAAAAAACAATACGCAATAGTGGCTCTTTTGTTATACATAAATTAAAAGCAAATTTTATGCAGATTTTATAAATCAAAATATGTAGGGCGTTGCATTAAAAAAAATTGTGTGATAAGTCAAAAAATGTACGTATACTTCTATTCTGGACTTATATTCTGTGTAAAAACTCTAAACTGGGCATTTAAAATACAATCCGCAATAATGGCCCTTTTGTTAAAAATTATATAAAAGATAATTTTATACAGATTTTAAAAATGTAAATATGTAAGGTGTTGCATTAAAAAATATGTGTGAAAAGTAAAAAAATATAAGTATACCTAGTTTTTAAAATAACTTATTCTGTTATATGTTCTGTGTAAAAGATCCAAAAAAAAATTAAAACACAAAACAAAAATATTCATAATTAAAAAAGTTATGGGCCGCTTCAGCAATTATAAATAACAAGAAATATATTTGGTTTATTAAACGAATTAAGATGTAGGAATGTGGTTGGGGCCATTCAACTGCTATCACAAATCGAACCCAAGACACTTTAACTTCTCTTTAGTTACCTATTTGGAAAATTATAAAAACCTTTCAAAAGTGTCGAATTTTGGACGCTCTGTATGTACAAGCAAAGATGTACAGGAAAAAAACAAAAAATATATTTCTTTATGGTTCCCAATAAGTTAAATCGGCATTTCCGTACTAAATACCTCAACCTTTTGTCAAAAAAATGTTTTTAAATTAATGTCGACAAAATCTAAAAACTACTTGGACAATCTGTTAATATTGTTTATTACATAAAATCGCATAATCCAACAATAAAATGATGCATTGCTATAAAGCCATACTTTTGCATACAGAAGCAAGATGGTTACCCAGAATTTTTTTAACAATAAAAAAGTTATTTTTGCGTGAGTTTTTTAATAATAAAATTTAGTTGGCCAAATTAGCATCTGATATACTTAATTCACTTAATGGTCTTACCTCAAGTAGGTATGCAGGATCCAAATGAAAATATTTTTAGATACTTCAACTTTCAACCAACAAATTACAAGTGCTTCGAAATAAAAACGTATTGTTTTGAAGTAACAGAGCAAAAGAAAGAATGGAAGAGAAATAATTTTTTAATTTTTTCCATTTTTATGTCAAAATTCAGTCAACAATTGACTTTCTTGGATCAAATTTATTTGAAGTTTTTTTGAAGTTTTTGTACGGGTATTAATTTTAAGCAGTAGTAGAACTCGACAAGACCAACACTTTTTCTATGTACCATTTTTTGGACATCGCAATTTTGTTTTAGCATTTTTACCCTCCCTTAAATGGACAAATGACATTTTTTAATGTGAATTGCAGAAATTTACAATAACGTCAAATTAATTAGTTGCTGCGTCGAAAAAAACAAAAATAGGAAAAGTTTTCTTGGAGTATTTTTTTGTTCTGATCGGCGTATAATATGAAGAATTATTATCCATAGGCGGCTAACAAAATATCAGTCAAATGCTCAAACAATTTTAACTTGTTAACCAAAACGTTTGCAACAAAAAGTTGTATATAAATAAATTTGATTGGGTAAGAAATATATTTTTAATCAGCGAGACATCAATTTTTCAATTCATAGTGTTTGAAGAGGAGGTTAATATATTTCACAATATAATTAAATTATTATTGGACTTCTATTCGATATATTTTCCGGCTATAAAGATAACATTAATCATGTAATTGCATTTTTCAACAATCTCTTTGTGCGCTAGGATTTTCCACATTAACTAATATGCAATCCAAAATAAATTATGACTTGTCAATGTTGAACATGACATGAGAGTTGCTTTATCCTTTTTGCGTCCAAATATTAAAAATATATATATTCAGAAGTTCAACATATTTCTCATTGACATAAAAGTATTATTAATATTAGGTATATGCATTATTAAATATACGATATATTTTTTTATTATTTCATATTTGTTTTGTGGTATATTTGTGTAAGGACCTACTTTTAAGGATCTAAATTAATTAACTTTTAATAATATGTAGGTTCATACCAATTATTAGCTTTACTTACAATATTTTAGTGTGTCGAACTTAAAAATATTGAAAATTGATTTGCGAAAAACTAAAGGTTGAGAAACACTGGGCTAATGTTAATGGGTTACAAACGGCTTGTGGTGTGTTACCTTGTCAGCAGCACTGCAATATCGTGATGGTTGGGATTGGAGACATCCTTTGGATTGATCCTCTGCTGCCACTTGCAAAAGCTGGCCAGAGTGTCGTCGGCGTTGCTATTGATAACCAGATCGATTTCCTCCTCCTCTTTGTCGAGATACACGATCCGCACGACCACCACGTCCATCATGTTCCCGCTGGTGTGATCGTGATAGAAATCGGCAACCTGCGACGACATCCGCTTAAGAAGAAATAAGCGCCTCGCATTTCCACCGGTCCTTAATTACTTCTTTCAATATTACGGGCATTAATAATATTTTATCAAGATCCGAAGCGGAGAAATATTTAAATATAGCGCAATAAATCGCATCTGCCTAATCAGATAGTGCTTTGTGTACGTGAACCAATTCGGCCCGATCCGAATAAACACAGCCCGCACGCAAATTATGATTTTCAAAATAAAAAGTGACAGATAAGAATCTTAATTTACCGCCGGATCAGATACAATAGAACGAGAACAGGCGCGCGATAATCGCCTTAGACTCTTCATTCGCTTATGACAGTTTAAAGCGACAGCCCAAACAATAAGATTAGAGGTCCGTGTTTGGCGGCTTTCTTAAATCGCTTTCAATTTTGGACCGGCCTGAAGATATGTGGCTGTTGTCTTAGATGTGCGAATGGCGTGTTGCGTATGACATCCACACAATTTGCCAGACTGGCATGACTGATTTGGTCAATGTATGGTTAAAATTCCGCGAAAAATATAAATTGTACAAGTTGTGTTTTTATTTCGCGTTGTGCGTTTTGTGGCACCTATTTCACAGTTGTTGTATGCTTTTTAAAGGTGTATGAGAAACACATGGAATATTGTAAAATCAATTTAATTCTGAAATGGGATGATGGAATGATTGCTGAGTTAAAGTGGAATAATGGTGTTATGATGTTAAATATAGAAAAATTGTGTCAAGTTGTTGAAGTTACAGGACTTGCTAATTGTCCATCAAGAAAGCAAACAGGAACAAGTTAAAGCGATTGCGGAATCCACCACGAAGGACGTTGCTTTTTTCTTTATAATAATTAATATCCCGCACACTTGTTGGTCTCTTTGGCGGTCATTTTGAATATTTAATGCGATAACGATCCATTAAAGAAACGATTAAATCGTTGCGAGCCGCAATTGCGCAAATAGCTTAATCATAAGCGAAATTCATTCAATGATTGGGGATTTAACGAGTCTCCGTTCCTTGACAGTCGCGTAGCGGACGCGTTTTTCAGTCCGGTCCTGTTTTAATCTCGCGATCGAATTCTGATTAATTGGAAGTTTTGATTAATGAAAGTTTCCGCAGTCCGGTGGCATAATGAAGATGTTATCGGCCGTTTAACAGTAATAACTCCCCGATTCTTATCGCGAATAACTTAAAAGCGAGCCACTACCATATTCATAACTGTCAGGACGTAAGTTTCCTGATCGATGTTCATGTGGAACTCGAGGAATTTCTTGTCGCAGACTACCATCGTCTCGAGATAGCGATGAACACTCTCCATGGAACGTTTTCCCGGTTCGGAACGTGGCCAGATATATTCCTCTCGAAACCGCTTTTTCCACGCCTCCTCCCAATTGCTGGAAGTGCCACAGCTGCTTGTTGCTTCTTGGTGCGGGTGTCTTTCGTACAAAACGTGGAGGTGTTGACCGTTTTCGTTTGGCGTGTGTTCTTGTACGGGCTCGATGAAATATCGCTTGCCGTCGACCGTAATGTAACCTGCCTAGAAAATAGTGATTAATATTGCCGAGCAGAAGAAGATGTCCGCTCTTGTTAGCGCCGGTGAGGACGAGGGCAGGGCCCTAATTCAAGTCTGTCGCAGCTGCAATTTAGACTAACGTCACAGCTCGGATTCAAGTTCCAAAAACAGGAAAAGACTAATGTTGACAAAATTCTTTCAAGCTATGGATGTCTCGCGAATATTTGTTTGATTTCCCTAAAGAATACGCATTATTATATTTGCATATCCGACTCTAATGTAGTTTTTTATATTGATCTTGTAAACTCGGCGTCTACGTTTCACAGAAGCCCCACTTTGTTACAATTCCCGGGAACGGTTAAATGCAGCCGAAATGATTTTTAACTGAAATTTCTATTGTTAGGAAAACTTTTTCCTAGTTTTTATGCAAATTTTATGTACTTTTCAGACAAATTTCCAACACTTATCCGCATGTTCGCGGCAGTTTGTGATCGTTTCGTTGAAATTATCATTAATAGAACGTATAGCTTTTTTATTTACACATTCACTTGCATGACATTTAACAAAGAATAATAATTATATTCCTAGTCTTTCCTTTTCATAATTTTTATGCAAATTACTACACCTTTTCTAAGTGTAATTCGAAAGATTCAAGTATATTTCAGAAAGCATTCATTATAATTCAGATTAATCAATTGTATTTCAGAATGCATCAATTGCAATTCAGCTTAATCAATTGTATTTCAGAAAGTGTCAATTGAAATTCAGAAAATAGCATTTGTAATTCAAAATATATCAATTGTAGTGTTTTTATTCGAATTTGAACAAAATACACATATTTCTGTCTTTATGCGCTTTAATCCAACCTACAATTTTTTTTAAATATTAATTATGAAAATCGTTTCTATGCCACAAATTATTTGACTTATCAACAAAATTTTATTGTTTATTAGGAAAGTTTACATACATTGAATTTTAAAGACAATTGTATATATGTTCTATGAGGTGAAAATTACTTGCTGAAGTAGGTATAATTATGTATGAAACATTTTTTAAATGAAATTTAAATAATCAATATGTTATATGAATTGAAATTGCCAATTTTGGAATTACAACTTACCCTTTCTGAAATACAATTCACTAATCTGAATTACAATTGATATATTCTGAAATACAATTGACTAATCTGAATTACAATTTACACTTTCTGAAATACAATTCACTAATCTGAATTACAATTGATATATTCTGAAATACAATTGACTAATCTGAATTATAATTTACCTTTTCTTAAATACAATTCACTAATCTGAATTATAAGGGATATTTTCTGAATTAAACTTGGAAAAGATGTAGTGTTTTTATTCGAATTTGAACAAAATACACATATTTCTGTCTTTATGCATTTTAATCCAACCTACAACTTATTTTCAATATTTTAATTATGAAAATCATTTCTATGCCACAAATTATTTGACTTATCAACAAAATTTTATTGTTTATTAGGAAAGTTTACATACATTGAATTTTAAAGACAATTGTATATATGTTCTATGAGGTGAAAATTACTTGCTGAAGTAGGTATAATTATGTATGAAACATTTTTTAAATAAAATTTAAATAATCAATATGTTATATGAATTAAAATTGCCAATTTTGGAATTACAACTTACCCTTTCTGAAATACAATTCACTAATCTGAATTACAATTGATATATTCTGAAATACAATTGACTAATTTGAATTACAATTTACCCTTTCTGAAATACAATTCACTAATCTGAATTACAATTGATATATTCTAAAATACAATTGACTAATCTGAATTATAAGGGATATTTTCTGAATTAAAATTGGAAAAGATGTAGTGTTTTATTCGAATTTGAACAAAATACACATATTTCTGTCTTTATGCGCTTTAATCCAACCTACAATTTATTTTAAATATTTTAATTATGAAAATCATTTCTAGGCCACAAATTATTTGACTTATTAACAAAATTTTATTGTTTATTACAAAAGTTTACATACATTGAATTTTAAAGACAATTGTATACATGTTTTGTGAGGTGAAAATTACTTGCTGAAGTAGGTATAATTATGTATGAAACATTTTTTAAATGAAATTTAAATAATCAATATGTTATATGAATTAAAATTGCCAATTTTGGAATTACAACTTACCCTTTCTGAAATGCAATTCACTAAACTGAATTACAATTGATATATTCTGAAATACAATTGACTAATCTGAATTACAATTTACCCTTTCTGAAATACAATTCACTAATCTGAATTACAATTGATATATTCTGAAATACAATTGACTAATCTGAATTATAAGGGATATTTTCTGAATTAAACTTGGAAAAGATGTAGTGTTTTTATTCGAATTTGAACAAAATACACATATTTCTGTCTTTATGCGCTTTAATCCAACCTACAATTTATTTTAAATATTTTAATTATGAAAATCATTTCTATGCCACAAATTATTTGATTTATCAACAAAATTTATTGTTTATTAGGAAAGTATACATACATTGAATTTTAAAGACAACTGTATATATGTTCTGTGAGGTGAAAATTACTTGCTGCAGTAGGTATAATTATGTATGAAACATTTTTTAAATGAAATTTAAATAATCAATATGTTATATAAATTAAAATTGCCAATTTTGGAATTACTACTTACCCTTTCTGAAATACAATTCACTAATCTGAATTACAATTGATATATTCTGAAATACAATTGACTAATCTGAATTACAATTTACCCTTTCTGAAATACAATTCACTAATCTGAATTACAATTGATATATTCTGAAATACAATTAACTAATCTGAATTATAATTTACCTTTTTTTAAATACAATTCATTAATCTGAATTATAAAGGATATTTTCTTAATTAAACTTGGAAAAGGTGTAGTGTTTTTATTCGAATTTGAACAAAATACACATATTTCTGTCTTTATGCGCTTTAATCCAACCTACAATTTATTTTAAATATTTTAATTATGAAAATCATTTCTTTGCCACAAATTATTTGACTTATCAACAAAATTTTATTGTTTATTAGGAAAGTTTACATACATTGAATTTTAAAGACAATTGTATATATGTTCTGTGAGGTGAAAATTACTTGCTGAAGTAGGTATAATTATGTATGAAACATTTTTTAAATGAAATTTAAATAATCAATATTTTATATAAATTAAAATTGCCAATTTTGGAATTACAACTTACCCTTTCTGAAATACAATTCACTAATCTGAATTACAATTGATATATTTTGAAATACAATTGACTAATCTGAATTACAATTTACCCTTTCTGAAATAAAATTTACTAATCTGAATTACAATTGATATATTCTGAAATACAATTGACTAATCTGAATTATAATTTACCTTTTCTTAAATGCAATTCACAAATCTGAATTATAAGGGATATTTTCTGAATTAAACTTGGAAAAAATGTAGTGTTTTTATTCGAATTTGAACAAAATACACATATTTCTGTCTTTATGCGCTTTAATCCAACCTACAATTTATTTTAAATATTTTAATTATGAAAATCATTTCTATGCCACAAATTATTTGACTTATCAACAAAATTTTATTGTTTATTAGGAAAGTTTACATACATTGAATTTTAGAGACAATTGTATATATGTTCTGTGAGGTGAAAATTACTTGATGAAGTAGGTATAATTATGTATGAAACATTTTTTAAATGAAATTTAAATAATCAATATGTTATATGAATTAAAATTGCCAATTTTGGAATTACAACTTACCCTTTCTAAAATACAATTCACTAATCTGAATTACCAGTGATATATTCTGAAATACAATTGACTAATCTGAATTATAATTTACCTTTTCTTAAATACAATTCACTAATCTGAATTATAAGGGATATTTTCTGAATTAAACTTTGAAAAGGTGTAGTGTTTTTATTCGAATTTAAACAAAATACACATATTTCTGTCTTTATGCGCTTTAATCCAACCTACAATTTATTTAAATATTTTTTAATTTTACCTTGTACCAATTAATTATTGTGGTTTCTGGGGAAAAGGAGATAATTTGAAATTATATATTTTTTAGGAAAATTGATTTAAATGGATGTGGCTGCTGCAAATCCAATTCTAGGGTAGGGGCTTACAAACTGTCAATATAATAAATATATTTTTGGCAATTTTTTTATTTAAAAAATCGTGCATGAAGTGTATACTTTAGAAAGCGATAGATATCCCTTTTTTTGGAAAAAAAACTTTGTCTTATTCATACCAAACCGTCACAAGTGGAAACCGCCACTTTTGAGCCTTCCTTTCCTCTGATGCGTCCCGTGTACAAACACATTTTATTATCATCCATCTTTTTCATCTTCCTGTCCTTGACTTCGAGGCTAGGCCTTCGATTTTCGATGACAGCATTAGGCGATACCAGTCCATGATTGGGCCAAAGTTGTGCCTGATAAGGCAGACTATTCAGATGAATAACGTAGTGAATAACTTCGGCATCGTCCAGCGACCGTTTCCGCTTCTCTTTGTGAAAATTTTGCTTGTAGAAACTGGGAATACGGAACGTTGCAAACTCCCCGTGACTCTCTACTCTAAAGGGAACGGTTAGCTGAAAATCGTCGATGTCTCTTGTGTAGCGACCTGAAAAAGCATCGCAAGCTAGACAAATGCGCAATTAAATAAAATATTGTAATGGCTCATTACTTATACATTCGTTTAGGCGGCGGCATGTTTTCGAGACAAGAGAACGGCTAATTTATTTATCGCTGGCCGATTAGAGCAATAATAAGTAGTAATTTCCGGGAAGGTTGGTGGAAACTGGCTTTTCATTGGCTACGAGTCTGGCAGACATAACTTTATACAAGCTCTGTTAGCAAATCAAAGTGAAAAGTTGTTTGAACGGCAATGATTGTCACCTATACGAGTTTATAATGCGCCTTAAGATAAATTCTCATTAAATCCGCTCGCCACACAAACTAAAACAAATGCAGATGTAATTTGCGCGCATTAAGACTGTTTTAACCCGCGACCGCTCTGGAATTAAAAGCCAATTAGGCTATCTTCGGAAAAATATCAACTAACGTTCATATAATTACACGGCTGCACAAAAAGGGCGGCTTACCATTGAGAGGAGGCGCACAGAAGACGGAGGATAACGCTACACACACCGAAAATGTTAAATAAAGAACCCAGAACATTGCTACACGTTATTTTGACAGGTAGGTTGTTGAAAACGTCGCCAATTTTCAACGTTTTGACGGTTTACGTCCAGACGACTTTTTATGGCACAAACTGTCTGATCCTCGCACAATTATGCGAATTTATTGTGCGAAATGTGCCATAAAACTGTGACAATTATTAATCACAAACCGTAAAACAAAACCTTAACGATGGACCCTAATTAGTTTCGACACTTTACGACTCATTAATCTGTGAATCAATTTGTGCAGTGCTTAGGCGTTTTTTCCGCGATTTTGTTATGGGAACGCGGATTTATTGAATGGCGGCGCGTTTAAATTACTCTACAGGAAAACAATAAAACTTTATTAAAGATAGTAAGTGGAATTTATCGCATTGTTTAATAGATTTTATTTATGGGCGGCCGCATATTTGCGATGATTTACCGCGTTATTATTCCAAATTTGCGTGCAAAATAATTACAAATTCAACGTAAGGGGTACACGCATGTCCGTAATTATTTATTTAATTTTATGACGCTCAGTGCCAATAAATCGCAGTAATGAACAATACCGATTGAAAAATAACTGCGCCGTGGAACGAGCCGGAAAAAAACGACGGTGAAGAGGTTAAATAAAATATGAAATATAATACGCGCACATAGCGTTACGTACATATTTCGCATTGCTACATCTGGATAAGCGAAATATCTCTTGTATCGCTTACGAATGAGAAACGGCTGAAATATGTGAGTTTATCTTGGTTTTCTAATTAATCGGGCATTATTCATCGGCTCGCTAATGCACTGTGAAAATCTCAAGTCGCGATGTTTTTGGCAAAGTTAATCTCGTCCGGAGTTCATCAACGCGAAAGTTATTCGAAGCGATTCGATTCTTTGCGATGGCTCGATTCAGTAAAGAATTAATTTAAACCGCCTCTCGCGGTTTAATTTAGCTTCAGATCAATGCGGGTGTCATTTCGAATTTGGTCGGTCCGTTCGGCAAATTCAATACCATTATAATGCGGAATCCATCTTGCTTATCGTCTGCAAGGTCAGCTTAGATTTACCATTATGAATCGAATCCCGAACCTTTGCCCTTGCGCGAATATATCTTGGAGGCAGTTTGACAACCAGCCTGTCAGCTTCATTGTTGTTTCTCTGCATCTGGGATGAATTTATATGTATATTTGGAGAGAGGAATCTCAGGGATGCAAGCGCGGTTGTATTCGCAACGGCCGCCAATCGATAATTCGTTTTTTTTTCGACTAAGTTCAATTTAGACATTCAGCTACGAGAGCGTTCGGTTGAAATTTAAGTGAAACATCAACCCTTCCCCAGCCTATTCGTATTGTTTCTGTTATGAAGTAGGTTCCCGCTTAATTACATTACAGCGGCTGAAATATGTTTAATTTTATAACGAAACATCGGAAAACTTTGCAATTAATATTTCAGGAGCTGCGCCATAATCTCCGGGTTCCAGTCTTGGTCGAGGTATTTCATTTATTATTACACGGAACGGATCGAATCGACGGCACGTTGCTGGTTTCATTATGGAAAGAGATTATCGGATTTTCACAATTTGTCCACAATCAAACTAATTGCGTTATAAAATAATTAACAGGGAATTTTGGGCGAACTGTAAAGCGCCGCTCGTACACGGAACTGTTGCGATTAATTATTACCGAAAACGATATTTTATGATTAGGAATTAATTCAGAATAATTAACAGAATGGGTATATCAAATGGTGGCATATCCACAGACAAAAATGCAGATGTTTTTGTAGGATTTTCACAGCAAAACACCTGATTTTAGACACATTTAAAAAAATTTATTGTATATAAGTATATTTTTATAACATTTTAAACAGCAGTGATATGTTTTTACATTCTACAGTAGAGCGCAATTGTAGGTATTATTATTTAAAAAAAATAATACAAGGTGAATGGATTTACTGAACAAAAATTGTGCAGGGTAGAAATTTGTACGAATAATTTTCTTGCTTTGTCTTGAGATAACAACTTATTTTCTAAATTGTGACTGCAGATAAGACTTGGGTGCATTACGGGGACCCACCAACGAAGCCAAAGTCTATGCACAAGGAGTCTTTACCACCAAAAAAACGCAAGAATTCAGTTTTCTGCACGGAAGGATAGCGACAGTTCTTTGGGACTTGGATGGTTGATTAAATACATGAAAAAAAGTCACATCAATTTTACAATTTAATTTATTACTCTATAGATTTATGTTTTAAATTAACAATGAGAAATAGAATCCAGCCGTTCATTTTGAATTGTTTTAGGTGTCCCCGAAAGGGTATCATTTTTTGTCAATAATCAATCGACTCCTCCTGATTGGTTGTGAGAAGGCAGGCGTGATTGTGTGATTGGTCCTGAAAAAAGAGGAAAAAGTACCAAATCACGAACTAGTTCCCAAAAAAGTTATAAAGCCGGAGCCATCCTCGCGCTGCGATTTGCCGAGTGAGGTAAATTTTTTCAAGCAAAAAATTATTACAAAGCATGGGTCGGGCGTTTCCAATCAAATTAGGTTGCCCCCAATGAAAAACAGGGACTACAATAAATGAGAATTGCTGAGTGCATAAGGCGAAAATGTGAAAGAAAAAATTAATAAATGGTGTTTTGAAAAACTTGTTCATCTACCCTGCAGTCCTGACTTGGCTCCCTCTAACTACTATCTTTTTTCAATCTCAAAAAAAACTTAAGTGCTCCGGTTTTCGTCGAACGAAGTGATAGAAGAATCTGTAGAAAGAAGCTTATTTTACACACTTATCAAAATAATTATTCTTGAAGGGATATATTTATTGGAGAAACGCTGAAATATGTGTGTATGCGTTCAAGGATTATATCTGCAACAATAAATTTTTGTATATTCTTTGACTCGAGCTTGCTTAAAACAGAAAATTCAACACCAAGTTGTAAAAATATATTTCAATAAAAGATACACTCTTCACACACTTTCATATTGATTACATTTCCAGAAAAATATCATCACTCTGTTGTTCATTTTTCATCTTCCTGTCAGTGAAATCAGATTCCTAGCGTTTGGTGGTTTTAATGGTTTTATTGTAAAAAAATGTTGACTCGAGAGCAGTGCCTTCAGCGGTTCCATACAATTAGACGTCTGAGACCTCAGGATGATCGCCAAAGGATAAGCACATAGCGCGACAATAAACTTCTCAGAACAGTCCAAGTCCAGAAGTTTGAATCTGTAACCCATCATGAGTCGAAAAATCAGTAATTTACCTGCCTTCGAAGACATTGGATGCTTTGAAATAATGCTCTTGAAATTCCATTTCTTCGGTTTAGAAGAAATGAGGCAATTAACCATTTCATTAGAAGGATGTCTAGCTGAATCGAAGAGTGCGCTTTAAAGTACGGGGTACTCATACTCATTATTAACTTTTGTTATAAATATGTAATTGTTTTTTGTTCAATATCAAATCAGATATTATTTAGATCAAAATAAAGAACATTGTGTTGAAATATATGAATTTAACTCAATTTTTATGTTACATTTCTACTTATTTTATATTGTTATAATGTAAGTTAATACCGGGTGACTATAAATGATTGACATTTTTTGTGTTAGGTTGGCAATATTTTTGAACTCTTCCATTGGGTACACTGATTTTCATATTTGAAATTGTCAAATAAACGTCAAATTTAAAAATTGCCGATGTCAGAATGGTTTTCAAAATGGTTTTTACAACTGGAAGATCTTTTCGATCACTCGCTATAACCATTTTCTCCATTATTTGTCACTTTTCGTTCGCTATTATTCAGTAAGATACACTTTTTGACAACCATATTCTAACCTGAAAAGTTAATAGACTAAAATCACGACGACAGTTAATCTGGTACCAATTCCTCACTGTTGCCAATCATCTAAATTTAAGTCAATCATTTATAGTCGCCCGGTGTAAATATACGTATATTATGGATTTGTAGTCTTTTTTGTCCTGTTTTGGATTTATTCTGCTGGGAAAATATATTATTATTAAAAATTTATTAAAAATTCTTTTTTGTTTTTTTCTAGTTCTGATAAGCAGAATATTTATAACATTAGTGAGATCATTTATAAGGAAAAATTAAGACACTTCATTCATATCATCTAAATAAATCTAAATTGGATTGTTTTGAAAATACTGACAGAAAGGTAACCAACCTCGTTCAGTAGTAGCCGACAACTTTATAACATTATTCTCGTAAAAATTTACATTTAAAACTATATTATAATTTCATCACATTTAGTGAAAACGAATTTAATTTCCTTATTGCAAACCTTTTGCAACATAATGCCACATTGTGTTTTTCAAAACTACAATATATTGTATAGGCAATCCATAACTGTCTCCTTTCATAGACTTCCTTTCAGAATTTTTATTGAACAAAATTACATCTTAAAATAAAAGATTTATATTAAAGCATCATAAAATCTGAAGAATAGGAGCTACAAATCAACACAAACATATTAAATCTATGAAATCTTTACGACTTTCAGATGATATATTTTCAGTTGCTATGCAATTGTAATGGTCGGATGATCCAATACAATGTTGCCCACTCTATTTATTTTTTATTTAAAAACCAATTTATACCGGGCGTGGCTTCCTTTCATCATTACAATCAAGTGTGAAAAATTTCAGCTATTCCGTGTATATTTTTGTGGTGATGACTTAGATGGCTTACAAGGGCGTCGTGGCGCCCGGATAATGTGATTAATGAGACTGGAATTGTTTATTTTGCAAATTTTTCTCGGCTCAGAAATAATTTATGTGTGTGCGATCCACTTGTCCTGGATATTTTTTTTATAATTTGCGGTTAAAAATAGACGGTTGAGGACACGAAACTACGACGAACATCCGGCTTGATCTAAAATCGACAACCCACCCTATATTTTATTGCGGCCAGTGTGTGTGTTTATAAAAATCGTCATCGAATGAGTGAGTACAGAAGGCAGACAAGCGTGAAATCGAACCAGCTGGTCCACCGGATCCGTTTTCATATTGCTATAACACTTGCCATTCCACGGCTGGAATAATTTGACCTCCCCGATAGGCTCGAACTCCTCAAGAAGTCCATTTTTACGGCTTTAATCGCCGCTTCATCAATCATTCGCATTGACTCCAACCACTTAACATTCTTCAAATCAGACAATTTAACACAACAGGAAGACCGTCACGCGCATCTTCGCAGAAATCGCGTCAATCGATTCGATTATTTTAATGAAGTCAAAGTGACGCGCTTCTTAATTACTTGCGTCACCCCGAAAATGCACCAAATGGGTCGTGATAAAGGCAATGGTGGGATTTTTTCCGGTTGTGCATTAATTAGCGCCGAGTAAAACGGCGTAAACATGTCCATATTTTACATCAATCTCTTCGACAAAACACATAAATATTTAATATTAATGGTAATTATTGGCTGCTGATATATTACATCTCTATTATGGACGCGGCGACGGAATTTCTGAAATTTCCGGCATTTTTTCGGCAATTAAAGTCGAAATTATTGCGCCGGAGCGTTTGAGGAATTTTATCAGAACGATAACAATAGAATTTAAAGCTAACGTAATCTCCACTTGAAGTTGAAACAATCGCTCTCGAGATAATGGGTTTCATCTAACAGATCGCGAATTTCAAGAGGTTTGGTGTCTTTATGAAGCTCGCATTGTTCGACAGCGTCGAAAAAACTCGATCGGGATTTAAATTTAGATTTGACGCAAGAATCGAATGAACGAGATGACATGATGAAAAAAGCGAGCTTTTGTTTGGGTCTGTGAGTCAGTGTCTGTAAACAAATTACCCGAAGATCAGATAAAATGGTGGTGGGCGTGCCGGGCCGTGTAACCTTCGATACTTCAAATAACATGTCAATCATTGCCGAAAGTGTGCCTTTTCGCTATTTCCTCGTCTATGAAAAATTGATTGATTCGACCGAATGAGTAATGAACACAAAGCGGAAAAATCAAACTCGTCTCTCCTTATGCGGACGAAAATCATTACGGCGTCCAGACAATAATTAAGATATCCAACGACGAAAAAAGTGGACAAAGAGAAATAAACGTCCCAGACAATACCAACGTAACGAAGGCCAATCAGTATCTTTGTTTCGATCTGATTACAATTTAATGCTCAAGTAATTATGTAGGGAATTATGCTTGTTTTCTTTATATATTGTTAGGTTAGAGCAGATTTATAATCATTTTATTATTCATGTTGAAATTGTTTTGTCCCTATAAGGATACAACTTAGTTGAATAAAATATCACTCCAGACATGTCATTCTTGATATCTCCATTTATCAAGTGAACTTTTAAATAAATCGTCTAACCGGAATCGGCGGCTATTTCGCAACCAAAACGATACTAATTTTGTACAAATTATACACAACCCACACCTAATAAATCACTAACGATCCTGCTATCAAAGTATTGATTTTGGAGCACTAAAACCTGCATGAAAGTCGCATAAACAAATTCCAAAATTCCACGCGTCTTCCCAGATGAAATCTTTGAGCTTTGTTGTACGCAGCTTTCGCGTACGGATATTGCAACATTTTTTATCTACGCAAAAATAATCGAATTTTCATCGAACTTGAACCAATAAACATTAGGACGTATTTATTTTACTGCAGTTCGCATCGATTAGTCGCGGCTCCACGTGCAAAAATAAATGGCACGTTATAATAACCCATATTGTGTTTGGTTTCGGCCAAAATATACAACACGCAAGGGTACAAAGCCGTGCCTATTTATTGCGATGCAAAAAGTGCGGTGATTATTGTTTTATTTTATTGGTAAACAGTAAAATGCAAATGCGATCCGGTCGTGTGCGCTTTATTTTAATAAAATATTATAAACTCCTTTTGCCATTTCAAATAAACAACCAACAAATGCGGTGTAAAGTAGTGGCGGAATGTGTGGGACCCACGCCGCTGGTCGTGATAAAATAGGATTTTAATGTGATGTGCTTTTCAATTATCTTTCGCTTTTAGCTTTTAAAATTTTGTATTTCTCTGAAATGTAATTAAAGTATTTTGGATTTTTATCAGATGCTAATTCCAGGAAAACACAAAATTGGATTAGCAGGAATGCGTACTAGTTGTAAGCTTTGGCAAATACAAAAGTCATTTGCATATTGCTCCCCTGTTTGCAAATGGATCTAACTACAAAGGACAGAATTCCGGATTAGAAACTGTAACAGTTGCAACGGTTGACACATAATCGAACTTTATCTGTGTTCTGTAATTTTATAAAAATATTTGAATAAAATCAATAACCATTTATAATGCGAACTATCTGAAACTGGTGTAAAACTATAAAAAACGAGTCACGAGTATGCACATAATTGTGGCCTATAAATCGATTCTGAAGGACTAAAATAAGACCCGTGCCAACTTTCATTTCTGAGAGAAAAGCGTTCATATCAAATTTAATAAAAACTAAATTTCAGGCTCAATTATGGTTTTTATTTAAAATATTTTTTATTTCTACGTGCTATACTTTGGTTTTTCTTCTTCTTTTGTTATTTTGTATATTCTCTTTGTGCATGATTCGTTTCTGCTAGTCTTTATGCAATTTTGTACATCCATGTGTGTTTATTATCTATAGGATCAAATACTCCTTTTAGTTTATCTTCTGTTGATTTTTGTTTTTAATAGTATTATTAAATAATATACAATTTATGATGTGAAACCATTGAAAAAATTAGACGTACTCTAGAGCAAGTAAAGTTTAGTCAACTTAGATTTCTAAAGGACTGAGGAAGAAATAAACCAATTTTCATTGCAACATGTATTTTAACAAATAAAATAAAGTTTACCATAACGCGCATTTGCTTGTTATCATTAAAAAAATGACTTCAAAGTTTTTTTTTTTTTCATAATTTTATACTACAAATTTTTGATCTATGTAAGTAATATTGACACGCAAGCACTTGTATGTTTTTTTGTTAAATTATCTTATAAAAATAGATGTGTTACTTTTGCTCTTTTGCTTCATTTGATATTCCATCCGTCTCCTTTACATTCCTACCTATTTTAGGCTCAGTGTTTATGCAATACAGTAATTTATTGCAAGTTTTTACTTACATTTTTGCCAGATACAATTCTTTCATTTTACGTTTATTACGATTAAAAACTCAAGTCTCTTATTAAGAAATAATCAATCACTGAAATGAATAAACCCGCTCATTCGACCCAGTTCTCGTATCAGACTTTATGCGCCAAAGTTTATGAAATAAAATCCAATGACTCAGAAAATGCAGTTTACTTCAAGAAAGGGTGTATAGCCTGCAGATTATCCGCGTAAAGCTCGAAACTTATTTTATTTCAGCTTCACCTGGAACTTTTGAATAACGCCAACTTTTTTTAAGATTAAAGCTTAAACTAAACTCCCCCTGGACCGTTTTGCTGGATTTGCTTTTTAAACATTGGGGCAACAATCCGGAAGTATAAATGAAATTCAGCTGAATCAGCCAACAAACTAATAAATACCCGTATCATGTATGGAATTTGATTTGCGATTAAAATCCAATAAAGAAAAAATATTTCACAAACTAACGCAGTTAAATATTGAAATTAGTTAAACGAAATTTAATAATCTGTCCTAGAGTATCGGTAAAATATGCGAATTGAATAAATATTATAAAAATTGCGAATTCGTAATTATTCCAAACGCGGAAATTAAATATTTTTAACTAATTGACACGGTGCTAATTAGTAAAATTGAAATCCTGCACAAATTAATGCAGAATAATTGCGGAAGTGTTGGAAGCAATAATCGACATTTAATAATTCATTGTGATTATTCATTGCAAAATTAAGCATGACACGCATTTGTTGATTAAAATAAAAATAAAAAAATACTCGTCAAATTATTATTTTTTTATAATTTTATACTACAAATTTTTGATCTGCGATAATATTGACTTGCAATTAATTAAACTCCTACAAAATTGTACCAATTCGAATTTTGCTAGAAGCACTGCCGAACCGAAGAAACATGATATGTTGTATTGATTCCCATTATAAACCGAAAACACTAATGTTTAGAGGCAAATGGTTGAAAACAAATATTTTTTAATCAGATGTCACAACGGACGTGTCATATTTATCGGCAGAAACTTAATCAAAATAAGACTTGCACTCGTCTTGAATTACAAAAAATTCGACGCAAAAGTCGTTGACATTATTTGCAGTCTTGAAAAGGCGACTCAGTATCAGTCGATTTTTCAAAAGAGAAGGTTAAAACCCACAACAAATCTTCGGTGATCAACTTTCTAAAACATTGCGTTCGCATATGTGGCTGGTAGAAAAACGTAGATTGAGATAGAATCCGGAAACGCAAGAACTTCGCTTCGACTCCGGTTACAAATTAAACAGTCCACTCGAACAAACAGCTGATTTATAAACACAAGTACGGGAGCCGACGCCAAACCGCGTGTGTCGTTAAACATTTATTATTCCGTTCAGATTTCCGGAACAAGTTCGGCGACGATGGGAAGTGGCCGTAGGTGTTTAGTCATCTGGTGGTCTGTGGATCTCTCGAAGCCGCTCTTGGGCAGCACAGACCCACAGACCGTCGCGGAGTGCAGGTGCAACGAGTGTTCGTGATCCTGGTGACCCATTTTTGAGACCTGGAGGTGACACAATCTCATCGAGCCCCAGGACTCCCTAATTGTTTCAAAAGACGCTTGCTTATTAGCCATCAGCCGCGCTTGGTAAGCCTCCTGACCCATTTTTCTCCCAATCGATTAATAATGATAGGTTGAGCGTTATAAAAATTTATGAGACGAATCGGAAGCGGTTTCGTCGCGGCTTTAATGCTCATCACAATATTTTCGCAAATTACTCCAAGCACAGGAACGTGCGCCGGAAAATAGTTGAGTTTTGTTCTAGAGATTACAACTTATAATCCTTTTTAATCTCCCGCTGTCAATATTAGTTCAGTAAATTAGCTCGCAGTTCGGGGCATTTAGCGAGAGTCACTGCATTATGCCCAATTTCGCTAATTCCCTTCACGATTTTGTTTTAAATTAAAAATGTAGTTCCTGCACTAAATCACGGCACTTAAGTTTCTAGAGAAAAGTGTCAGGTTTTACTGGTTAAGTTGGTTTTATTGCCGAAGTCGCTTGTTTTATATTTGTTGAGCAAAAATTTTAATTGTAGTTTTAATGCACCATCTGGCGCTATTATTAATCTCTTTTTATCTCAATTTTCCTGAACTGACACTTTCATCACAAAAACATAAAGATGCACCCAACAGCAATTTTTTTACTTAATTGGTTTTACTTTTGTTTGTGGTCAGGTTGTTGTTTTAAAATTTGACTGGTAAATCATAATTTTTTATGAATTCCTCTTAAAGGGGTTCAATTATTTGTAGAAAATTTCAGCCATAATCGACTATTCAATCAATATTCATTTTCTATACATTTTCTTTATTTTGTTTGAGTTTAAATCGTGTGAAAAATGTCTCTATACATTTGTCTAAATTTTGTTTGAGTTTAAATCGTGTGAAAAATGTCTCTAGTACTTTTAGTCGGTTTGATTCTTTTTATTTTCTAGTTTCTGTCGACTATATAATTTTCAAATTTCGTTTTATATTGTGCTTTTTTCTTTTTTTTGTTCACGCATTTTTGTCTGGAGCTATTTGTTCAATTTCAACGGATCATGCAGGTTTGGTGTTAAAGTACGCATTGTTTAATAACAGGCGGTTTGAAAATTTCAGGTATTCTAAACAAGTTATTCAGTTTTATTTTAATTAAATAAATATTTTACAAGATTCTTCAATAGTTTATTTTTGTTCATAGAATTTACAAATCGGTTCTGTGGCTCCATCGTACAAAGTAGTGCTAAAAATTATTAAATTTTGAAGTAAATTTTCTAAATTGCGTTGCAAGAACGAAACGCATGCAAGTCAGTTATTTAATAAAATTTTATAGTCTCCACATTTATTGCTTCAGATCCACGATACTCGTTACAACGTTTACTTAGAAAATTTCATATTCATTTCCAATTTTAGAGTAATAAACATTTTATGAGTAAAACGTCAAAATTCGAGTGCCAGTAAAATGTTTACATATTCTAAACCTCATCATTTTATATAAAAACCCCAACGAACGCATCGAACGTAAATCATTGGCGATTGTTGCAAACGACTAGTCGATTTTTCCAGTGCGCTTTTCACAAAAGCCGGAAACAAATAATTACCAGTTAACACAAATTCAAACTGAAATCTTTTACAGCCGGTTTCATTACTGCGCAGCGATGAAAATTTGCGATTGCCATTTATATGTATGAATGAACGAAATTAAACGGCGTTTTCGGTTCCAGCAGCCATGACTCGCTGACGTTTAACAAGCAACAAAATGGGCCAAGTCACTCCATGGGCCCCAGCCAAACCCTTCAAGTGGCATTGGATTTCTTGGATTTTTTTCCCGGTTGTCTTCGTCACTTGCGCAACAAAAGCTGACAAGATTTATACAGGTGAGTGGTATATTATTTAGATTAATTCAGCCGATAATTAAAACACACTTTTTTCGAACTGGAGGTTAAACTACCGGTTGATTTCCGACATCCGCCACCCTAAAAGCCGATAAAATCATTATTACGCGCCGCATTTTTATTTCGTGTTTATTTTAGTTGATTCATCTGATTATTTTTAGTGCGTTTTAATGTTTCAAGGGAAATACATAAAAAGGTTTTAAGATTTCTTCGCCTCTATCTTGGCGATGCCCCAATAAAATTATAATTGCTCGTTACGCTGGTTTATGTATTTTAAAATGTTTCACGTCCGAGTATCTTACGACAACAAACATTTCAGTGACTTATAAATAGGAAGAGTAGAAAGCGAAAGGATTCTCTCATTGTCCATCCATTTTATTATTAGCATACTAAACGTGTGTTGGATTCGTCACTGGCATGTCTCGCTAATTTGAATAGACATTTATTAGCGAATCATGAAAATGTATGGAGCACACCCACAGGGGCGCACTTCTGCACTTTTTACAAAGCGGCACGGCTCGAACCCACTTTCCGCAAGCAATTCCTAGTCTTACGAGCGTCGGATGGGATTTAAATAATTAATATTTTACGACTCCGACTGCAACATCATTAATTGCGCCATTAAGCACTGTTTAGTGTTTAAGTTGTGCCGATTTGATTTATCGGCCAGATCCAGTTCTATAGGCTGAGGTGGCGCCAACTCCAGTCCGTGATTGAAGCACACGATGCAGTGGCGTTTCCAGAAACACGTACACTCATATAATTTAATTGTATATAATTACGGTATGTCTTCGAGCTAAATTCCTGCACGTTACGTTTTCTTGGCCGGATTCCACGCATATACCAACATGCTCCATCAAACAGATATGTGAGATAATTCAATAATCAGTTATGAGATATTTAAAAACGGCTCCACGCTCGCACCTCGCAAATCCCAATTTATGGTGTAATTTATATTATCTGTCGATTTACGAGCGACGCGGCCGCTCTAAACTTGTCATGAACCGCCAATCAGCTTGCAATTAATAAAACAAACTCATTAACGCTGATTAAAGATGCAATGAAGTCAGTCCAGGATCAGGTTCGATTCATTTATTTTGTGTAATGGCGCCGCAGGGGAGGTACAGCGATATCTAAGCGGCAAGATGGCGGCGTGAGGGGAGGCAAGTCTATTCCCTACAAGGGCTGGGAATAAAAAAATGTTAAATTTATGCAATGGCGACTTGAGCCATATTTATTTGGACTGTACGTATGTCGAGTAGCGACTCATCAGACGTGAGGATTCGCGGTGGGCGATCGAGTAGGCGCGATAGCTATATAGCAATATAGCTTATTACTTCGAGAATTTGCATAAAATTCTAATATGAACGGTATATAATCAGAAGCGTCTCCGTTTCGCCGCACGCAGGAAATACGTCATCTTATGCGAAGACTTGCGATATTGCGGTGGGTAATGCATAACCGCACGCAATTCTCGCCAAAAATAGAAGCCGTCTAATCTTGTGTTGCTAAATTTAAAGAACTGAATCTCAAATTAGAACAAATGTAAGAAAACATAAAGATTTATAAATATCTAAACAGAGGAGAGAAAGCGTCTGCAGCGTTTCAGTAGTATGTAAGTTTAAATTGCATCAACAAAATATAGAACAAGATTTAGAAGAAAAATAGATATAAAGCTGGAAAACTTTTAAGAATGAATAAATAAAAATGTGACAAGATTTTGGCAAAATGTTGTAGTTTACTGTAAAGACTGAAGCAAAAGAAATGTATTTTTAAAAAATCTAAAAATTAAATAATAAAAAATTTAATTAAATGAACGAATCTAGAATAGATTAGAAATATAAACAGTATTTTAATTTTTTTTTAAATGCAGAGTTTTGCTGCAAATTATTATAACTTCTACAGCCTCAAAACCCGGAAAACTTTAATTACAATATTTAACATAGGTCTAGATTATAGAAATAGGCTTAAAAATATTATTAGGAATAATTTTAAAGTTGACAATCTAAAAAATTTGAATGGTTACATGAACTAAATTTTTGATTAGACGGCTAATAAATAATATATAGGTAAATACAGGCTGTCTCTAAAATGGCGGATGTGCTTTTCGGTACGCTATAGGGTAACATCAGTGGACCCCGGAAAAAAAATAAAAAATATGTATCTATGATTAATATATGATATGATCCTTCTTCCTACAACAATTTGTTCTTTTGGTTTTATTTTTCAAATTATTTCATCAAAAGTGACGTGTACAAATAAAAACCGTGTAATTAATCCTCTTTCCAAAATGAAAACCATACAGAACATAAATAAATATCTAAACAGAGGAGAGAAAGCGTTTGCAGCGTTTCAGTAATATGTAAGTTTAAATTGCATCAACAAAATATAGAACAAGATTTAGAAAAAAAATAGATATAAAGCTAGAAAACTTTTAAGAATGAATAAATAAAAATGTGACAAAATTTTGGCAAAATGTTGTAGTTTACTGTAAAGACTGAAGCAAAAGAAATGTATTTTTAAAAAATCTGAAAATTAAATAATAAAAAATTTAATTAAATGAACGAATCTAGAATAGATTAGAAATATAAACAGTATTTAATTTTTTTTTAAATGCAGGGTTTTCCTACAAATTATTATAACTTCTACAGCCTCAAAACCCGGAAAACTTTGATTACAATATTTAACATAGGTCTAGATTATAGATATAGGTTTAAAAATATTATTAGGAATAATTTTAAAGTTGACAATCTAAAAAATTTGAATGGTTACATGAACTAAATTTTTGATTATTCGGCTAATAAATAATATATAGGTAAATACAGGCTGTCTCTAAAATGGCGGATGTGCTTTTCGGTACGCTATAGGGTAACATCAGTGGACCTCGGAAAAAAAATTAAAAATATGTATCTATGATATGATCCCTCTTCCTACAACAATTTGTTCTTTTGGTTTTATTTTTCAAATTATTACATCAAAAAGTGACGTGTACAAATAAAAACCGTGTAATTAATCCTCTTTCCAAAATGAAAACCATACAGAACATAAATACATATATAAATTTGTCATTGACATAAATGACAGTAATTTAAAATAAACGAACTTAGTAATAGTTACAAAACAACTATACCGAGTTAAGGGGAAGATCAACAATTTTTTTTGAAGATGAAGAGTTTTTGAAGAAAAGGAAAAGCAGAAATATCTTCAAGAAACAGATAACGGCTTCATCGTGTAAGCCGTTTAAGCGGCTAATTGTTGGCAATTACCATGCTTGGTCAATCTGAGTTCCGTAACGAGTGAACAATGCAGTTTTAAGTCTGGCGAAAAGTACGAAGGCATAATAGAGCAAGTTAGTCGCCGTTGGAAATCTGCAAGTAATTGTTGGGGGAACGTCTCGGAATATCGAGTTTCTCACAAAAGATAACTTGCCGAATGAATACGATGGAAATTTAAAATAAAACGACCGCGCGATTCTGACAAATCTTTGTAATTGAAATGATGGATTCGCGTCCATTTTCTTTGTAATTTCAGCAAATAAACCGGAGCTCTGGAGGCGAAACAGTATCGAATTACCATTTCTGATTTATCTGGAAATCTATGACGACGTGTACAAACGACGTACTAGAAAAACTTGAAGTAATTACATTTTTCTTCGTAGTCTTGGAAACGAATCATCTCCAGAACTGATCGCCATCATCAGTTCCAGCTATTCATAGATTGCATTTCGCACTTTTCGGCTCGGCAATTAAGGATTCTCGCAACTTGCTTTATTCAATTTACGCACGAATTTCTCGATTAATAATCGTCCGAGTAACATTTAGCCTACGCAGACCGGACTCCAACAAAGCAAGAGCTGCTTAATTGCCTCATACACGTGTAACTAGTCCGATCTTGAGAACCGGTAATTATAACCGATTTTTCGTCGAAATGATTATCTTCATAAATCACGGATAAGTGGAAGTGATGAATGGACGATGAATAAATGCATTCAGCGGGCTGTCATAGTGGGAAGTCCTCGCAAGCGTAAGATGTGGGATGCACATAGTAAAAGTGATCATTCAAAATGTGAAAGAAGTGTTTTCATGAAGAGGTCGGCTCTCCGCCCACCAACACTTGTTCCAAACACCAAAAGCCGCCGGTAAATCACCTCTTCTCTATAGGCTTCTTGTTTAATAAACACTAGAACCCTTGCCTATCTTTTTGTCTTATTCGCGACGATCCGTTACCGTTCCGAAATGCCCCAAACAGATGTAATAATCCTCAGGGACCCGAGCGGATCCCAAATAAAAAACCAACGATTCTTTCGAGTCGGCTCTTAATGAGGTTGAGCGTGACAGAGATATCAATCTCCATAAAGAGGCTGCGTGATCAGTTTTACCTGAGTCCACGCTTTTTCTTTAAATGAATTTTCTTAATGCATTATGCGGCTCGGATGCCAAATTCGGTTTCACTCACAAATGCTCTTACATTGCAATAATTTACGTAATTTTCAAAGTAGCTGATTGCAAACACAAACAGGTAGTGTTACACCTGTAGCAGTAATGGGCAAGATTCGCCCACTGAAAACAAGCAAATTCCGATTATATTCACTACTCAAGTCGCCTGTACTCAACTGTTGTCACGAAAAACTAAATTAATGCATAGGTGATAAGTTAATGAAGTAAAATTATCAGAATCGCTCGTAATTGGATAATAACATTATGACCCTGGCACAAATCAGTATGCTTTTCAATCAAACAAGTAAAAAAATAAAGAGAAGATATTTTGCGTCCTTATACTCATTATACGTTATCAACGTTACTGCACATGATACATCAATCATACCTCACCTATACAAAGTTTTATTATTTGAAATCAATTCATGCTTACAAGTGATCTTTTTATTATATAAAAACACAACACGTCTCTCTTCTGGCATCAAAACAGCGCGTCGTGGGCGTACTGAATAAATTAAAGCACCCCGGAATATCATGAAAGCGTTTTTTCATAATATTTGCTACTTACAAAGAGGAAAAATGAGCTCCCACAACTTTGCCGACAAGATACTTCATCATCTTTATAGGGAAAATTAACAGCCCTAAGCATTATTTGTTTAAAAATAATTTTGGTGAGCTGTAAACCCGGCCAGTCAAATATTTACGATGAGTTTACGTTAATAAACTTTGAATCAACAAAATGCAAGTCAACTACTAGTCGAACTCTTATATTTGTCCAGGATATCTAACAAGATTTCCCGGAGGTATGTTGTAGTAAAAATAGCAACAGTAAACAGTTTTCATTTACTTTGCTCTCGTTTTAATACACACATTCACGATACAATTTTTATTACATTTTGGGCTAACAAAACTTTCAGGTCTTATTACTAGCACAGTTTGATTAATGCTAGCTTTATGTGTTTTCAGATGAATGGAGGCGATTCATGCTGTAATTACAGAATATTGTCGTGGAGCATGACAGTTTCAAAATAAAAATGTCACTATATTTATAAATTTTTTGACGCTTAAAGTTTTACATGTTCAGTTGCATCTGCTACGTGTTGTTTGTTTCCTTGTTTGTTTGTTGAAATTGTGAATTAATTCTCCGACGTATACGGTGTGGAAACTGAAATAAATATATTAAAAGAAGAGCTTGCGATCGTTATGTGAAGATGAAAAGAACATGTATCGGCAATAAATCGCCCCATAAAACTCCAGTCCCTTTGATCCGGGACTGAAATGTTTAATTGGCAAGTAACGACGCTCCGCGTTTAGCTGATATTAAGACACCGTCATAATTTTTTAATGAATTTTAACGCCTTCAGACTCTCCGTCCTGCTTCCTGAGCCTCGATAAATTCCCGTAATTAAGATTCAAGATTCCCTTAATGTCCTTTGAGGAAATAAAACCTTCAGAAGAAACAAACTCCTCATGGCGAGACGCACTTATTTATATTTGTATTTTTAGCCGGTCCGACAGGAAATTGTAGTATCCTTTTGAGGTAATTCAATATCGGCCCACGTGTTATTTGTATTTGTTTTTGAGGCGAAATAGATAGTAGTAACGAGTTTGTATTCCCACACAAAGAAGCGCGATCGTCGGTAAAAGTGAGATCATTACTCTATTAATTATCAATTAATATTACATAAAAGTGTTTGATCTCCTCTAGTGTACCGTACGAGATCGAATTTCCTGTTTCTTTAGTGCTCAGCAAGATCTAACGTGATGCAGGATCTCAAGCATTAATACCTGGAGGTTTCGGTGATTAACGAGTTTACGGGGAAAATAATTTTTTAATTAAAATTGTCGAAACGAAAAAGTTTTCGTGCCCGGAGGCCCGATGCGAATGATTTAAGCGCGGACATTAGGGTTCAATTAAACTAAGCAACAATAAATTAATTGTTTTTAATAGCAGAGCGCGTATAAATTTATAAAGTGTAATGACAACGTGTCTGGAAAGGAAACACCCATTCTCCGCCATTATTCATCTCGGTTATAATTAAATGCAAGACAGAGCAATCAATTTTAATTAAATAACATATACGTCTGTCTATATTTTAGTAATTTGACGGGTCAAGTGCACCCGGTGGACAAAGAAGATAAGGTTTGCAAGTAGCCGCTTTTAATTTGTTAACGTGGAAGTCGCTTTTAAGATTCAACTCGAGTTAAGAAACTGGTCCTTGCAAGGACCAGCGAGCACTAATTAATAACTCGTGTATGACAGATAAACAAATCAACAAGATATGGACTCAACTTTCGGCTTCATTGTGGTCTTGTCAGCTCGTTACATATTTATCTTTTTGACGGAACTTGTTCTTAATTAGTTCGGCGAAGAACGTTTAAAATCGACAACCGAATTTAATTACTGATTTAATTTATCATTTCAAAGTTCGCTGCTTGCTGCTGACTGATGGTTCGTTCGCATTTTCGAAAATAATAGATATTTAGGTCAAGAATTCGTTTAGTTATGACCAATTTTAATAATTCTAAAAATTATTGATTTTGTATCTAAAAGACACCGACTTATGATTCATTTTAATAATTATAAAATGTATAGATTTTAAAACTTAAAATTAAACATAATGGTAGTAGAGAAATACGTAACACAACAAAGTCATTCACAAACAAAAGTATACAATCAAATCAATTAAATAAATAAATTATCGGAAGGTTGCCATTTTCACGATTGATGAAATTGGTTATATTTAGAGTCCTGTAATAACTCACTTTACAGCAAATTGCTTAAATTGCAATAGGCGGCGACAAATTACATTTTAATAACTAACTACCAGAACGCCGCAAAAACAATGACGGAATTACCTGAAGATGTTAAACGCAAGAAGTGATTGTTGCATAATTTTCGGGTTGTTAAATTATTGGCTGCGTTGTTGTACAAATTTTAATTTTAATTTGTTTTTTCTCGGACGATAAAATTCGAAGCCACGCTTGGGAAGTGATCTGGAAAAATTCTTCGATGAAATAAGCCACTACCATCAAGATACGACACTCTAAACCGCAATCTAAATTCGTCGAATACTCGACGACTAAAAACAATTTTTATTTCGTATTTTCAGCCGCTTTCGCGCTGATTTTTCAGTGTCGTAGGAGATTTTCCGTTTGCTCACTTCGTTGCAGGTTTATATTTCGCATTCTCCTGAAACTGACTTCTGACTTTCATTCATTGTATTTCAGGTCGCGGTTTCCTGTGTTGAATGTATGAAAACTATCGCATTTTAAAAAGTGTTATAAAATATGGATAATCTAGTTCTAGAATGGTTTCATCCGTGTAGTGTCGATTCACGTTATCCTTGCAAACTCTAATCGAGATTTGGTCATAAATTCAACCCAGTAAGTCGTCGTCTAATGGAAATTACGGTGCCAATGACAAAGAGCTATATTTGAAGGCCTCTCGTGGCAAATCGTTTCGTGACTTTCTATCATTATGGCAAATGATCTACTGTATAGTGTTTAAAAAATACAAAAAATACAACAATTACCAGAAGGTACAGCGTGTTAATATGAATATTTTTGAATGATCAGAAATCATTGTCCTTGATAATTTTGAAAGCGAAGAGCTGTTCATTTACGGCACATCTGCATTATCTTGAAACCTTTGATATATGCTAGAGCGACTACCAGAATGGAGCAGATAAAATCTGGATTCGTCTGAGCTGTACTTTGTCACTCTAAGTGTTTCTTGTAAATGGTGGACATGAATTTTGCCCAGCTAGGCGTCGTCTAATGGTATTTACGTTTATGTGGCGCCCATGAGTAACAACTGCTGTGGTTTATGGAGCTCGATCTTGGGAACTGCTTTCATACCACATATAATTTTCAACAATTACTTGTTTTCAAATTGAACACATTATTAAGTTTTTACAACACAAAACGCTTTGTAGTTATCGGAAAGCGAAACAAGGATCTGTTTGTAATTTTCCTAATAGTGTTATATTCTCATGATGATTGCCTGTTATTTAAATAGTTGCTGTCGTCTTAATAAGTATAAAATTGATAAAATCACTCGAGTATGTTAAAATGTAAACAGCTTATAAAAATAATAGCAGCAATTACCATATCAATTTCACCAACATTAACGAAGTGGCAAATTATGGAAATATTTGAAGACGTGTAAGTGGTTCGTAAGTTTATTTACTGGCTTCTTGTACATACGTCGACTGGTATTTTACGATTACTGGTAGGAGAAACAACAAAACTTTGCATGTGCAGAAATTGTGGGTTTACGGCTCCTCAATTTCCCGTGAGCATAGGTGGAATAGAAATTTAGTAGGAGCAGATAGGAAATTCAGGTCGAAATTAAAAATGCTTAAAAGTGCTTCAGAAGGCATGCGGGGCGTGTAGCCGCTTCTGTTCACACTTTTATGACTTTATGCAAACGTTCGTATGGTTTCTCGTTTCAAATTTCAGGTCGAGCCGTCGGGTAAGTTTTTGTGGCAGAAGTCGCTAACAACGACCTGTTTTCCCAAGACGCAGCTTGTTAACAGCAATTGCATCAATTTGATAAAATTCAAATGGCGTGCGGTATTCCACACACGTAGTCGTGGTTAGCGCAGCGTTTGCCGGAGATTTCAATGCTGCATCATGTTGCATCCGATGACAGCTGGCGTTTTCTTCGGCGCGCTATTGTCTGCGATTTACCATAAATTATTCAGATGCGAGTCGTTCTCAGGGAAAGATAGCGCTTCGCGAGAATTACGCGCAATTTATTAGCCAATAAAATGCAGCCAATGACAAGTCGACAAGTCGTAACGTCTCATTCGGCTTTGATTTCAGGCCTTTACAGCGGACGCTTGTCCGATGGAGTTCACGAAACGGTTCCGAAGAAAGTGTCTTCGGATGGCGCATACGTTTCACACGACTTGACAACTTTTCACGGAGACGGTCAGGTGCACTTCAACATCTCCTTACACGATAAAGAGCACCTATTGATACTTGAACCGGTCCGAAACTTTTTAGCTCCCGCTCTCGTAATCGAACGAAGAAGACGCGACACTCACACCAGATCCAAACCTAGCGATAAATCCAAAAAGTGTCATTTTCAAGGCATTGTCCACGGTCAACCGAATTCCCGCGTGGCCATCTCCGCCTGCAACGGCGGTCTAGTGAGTGATTTTTACAAACAGCCCAATTTAAAACTAACAAAAACCGAATTATTTTTAACGAAAAGACCGGAATGGTGCACACAGAAAGCGGCAAATTCTACATGGAGCCTTCGCACCACATCAACAAGCAAATCGACCCTGGCCATCCGCATCTCGTCTACAAGCGCTCGGCGGTGGTCTCCAACTCCAAGAAGAAGAAGAAAAAGAAGAGACGTAAACACCACCGCGACTGCGGCACCCGCGAGCCCAAAAAAATGACCGAGTAAGATGATCAGCCATCAATTAAGAAAATGCTAAATAATAACGGCTTTCGCAGAATTGAGTGGCAGAAACAACTTGGCAAGGTCAAGGTGCAAGAGAAAAAGCTGAAAATCAAGCATAAAATTGATATACCGAGCGTGCAGCAGTCGCAAATGAAAAAACATAAATATAAGAAAGTTGATGGAAGGGAAAAGCGCTCGGTGAGCAAACCGCAATATGTGGAAACGCTTCTTGTGGCCGATCCTACAATGGTCGAGTTTCACGACGACGGTGACATCGAAACGTATTTATTGACCATCATGAACATGGTAATCATCAACATTAGATTGCATTTCAACTATTTTGTACTTGCACAATACAATTTGCGGTTTTTGACTTTTAATGATTTTGCTCAAGGTGTCATCGTTATACATGGATCCCAGCATCGGAAACATGATAAGGGTCGTTGTGGTGAAGATCATTTTAATAGACGATCCTTTGTCGGAGCCTGAACTGAACGTCTCAGTCAACGCCGATCAAACCTTAAGAAACTTTTGTAAGTGGCAGAGAAATTTAAATCCCAGCGATGATTCGCATCCTCATCACCACGACGTTGCCATTCTCATCACCCGCAAGGACATTTGTGCCCGTCAAAATGTCCCATGCAACACTTTGGGGGTTGCCCATGTTGCTGGGATGTGCAAATCGGGACGAAGTTGCAGCGTCAACGAAGACAACGGAATCACTTTAGCACACACAATCGCACACGAAATGGGACACAAGTAAGTTCCAATAATTGTAAGTCCTTTTTGTTTTCGTTGCATATGCTTACAAATTCGACCTGTCCCATATTTATTTTTCAAAGATGTGTTTTCGGTACATAAAACAGGCCATATCTCTCTTAAGGAGAGATTTCGGCAGGCAAATCCATGTAAAAAATTACGTTTTTTCGTAATAAATTTCTCCTTTATTGAAATAAATATCAACTCAAATTTTTTTCTGTGTATAAGAGAACTTTGATTCTAGGGCGGGACAGGCTCCTTTTTCCAAAGTTCTTTAAGGAAACCTTTATAAAAAATACGAAAGATGCTTAAAATTACGACATTTTCAACATGAATTAACTTAGCAACGGATAAGAAGTCTAAAAAATTGGACCTGTCCTGCCCTAAAGACATGCTTTCACAATACAGATTAAAATTCACACTTCTCTAGTAAATTCCATAATTGAGTAAAATATCTACGAAAACCGTCAAGTCAAATTTCTTAGAGCATCGGCCGTCAGCAAACAGGGGAATACGCCCCCACAATCGGTGCTCTCTGTCCATATTCAACCCAGAATTTTTATTATCTGTTATATTATCTGCTTTTATGTACTATTGTATATTTATGTAAATTGTTGCAATTACAGTCAACCCTCCTATATTGCGGTTAATTCAAACCGCGTTATATGGAGAGACCGCGATATAAGAAACTCTGATTTAAATAATACAAATAAGATTAATTTTTCATCGGTTTGCATAAAAACCACGTTATGGGAATCTCAGAAATAAATAAATTGTACATAAATCAGATCGATTTGTTTTGCATTACATACAGGGCTGTTTTTTTAAAGCGGTCTTTAGAAAATTTTCAATTTTCTATTGTCCTATAAACTTGAAATTTGGAACAGTGCTGAAATTAACCATTGGGAATCGAAATAAATTATTTTCAATATAGCGGCACTTTCTCTTATACCGGAAATGGACGCCATTTTTGTTATTGTAAACGGAATATTCCAGTTTTTATTCAATTTTCGAGCACCCCTTTTTAATCTGAGTCCAGTGCATCTATGTTGTCATAGTTTTAGATATATGCTAATTATTTTACAAAATTTTGCATTTACGATGTCTATCAATAAAACTATTTCTCAGTAACCATGTGGAAAAAACGCAAACTGTTTTTTGCAGTCGATAATCGAAAGTTTATAAAATCTATTGCTGGTATCAACAATAATTAAATCACATTCTGGGTACTTACAATCATTAATAAAAACGTCCAAAACAAAACTTCACAATTTAAATTTTTTTAAATGGCACGTAGAGTCGGTTTCACAAATGTGTTGGTACATTCTTGTACAAAAAGCTAGCAACAAGAATATGACGTTACAGAAAGCTAAAATTAGAATGGAAGCCGAAAACTAACAAGCATTCTACTGGATCTGATAGAAATCATGGAAAAGCAGAAGTAGATATTATGGATAATTTACGGCTCCCTGAAACATATAAATTATAAGTAGACGAATGTTTGAAAGAATTGAAAAATGCTGGAAGGGAATTATTGAATTAGAGAGAACAGTCGAGGAAAATCTCTGAATCTTATTTGGAGAAGTGAGTGATTGAAGAAGTTGACAGCGAGCAATTTTGGTCGTGTTTCCAAGATGAGAGATAAAACCCTTCGTGCAAAAACTTTTATTTATATAAGAATGCGTCGACCTTTTGAACAAAATGGGGTAAAGATCATTAATTAGCTGTTCTGGAACATATACGTGGTGTCTCAAAAGTCAATTTGTGAATGTGGGTTTTTTGTACAACCGTCTGAGTCATATTTAGGGGCTTCTCTAGATGCACCAGTAGATAATGATGGGATCATTGAGGTAAGATAGTAAAATGTCCTTTTGCTGCAAAAGACTATGGTTCTCGAAGCAACATTGATTGGTAAAATCACAAGTTCAGAATAACAAAGTCGCATTGAAATAACCGTTACGATTATTATTATCAAATTCAGGGACAATTTGAAGTCACCAATAAGATTATGATTTTTTTGTTTGTGGATACCAAACACCTTTTATTATCCAAAGAGTTCAAAAAGATAGGAACTTTAAAATAATAATATGAAGAGAATTGTAAAAACCTACACAAACTGCAAAGATTCTACTCATTTTGTTCCAGAAATAGCTGATAGACGATTAAATAGAAATAAAATTTTCAATGAAAAATACAAAAAAAAATTTCACACCCTTGTTATAATTTTTACTAGTTTTTTTTAAGTAATAAATTTTGATTTCCTGTACAATTGTTTTTAAATTGATATCAGCATCAGTCGTCTGGCGAATACAAGCGTGCAGACACAATAATATTGGGCTCTGGTTTGGAAGGGGAACTGAGAGCTGCAATTGTACTCCCCTGAAATCCCTTCAAGTTTCTAACATCGGTCTGCCGAAATCTCCCCTTAATACTTAAGCAAAAGCAATAATTGAGCCATCATTTTGAAGACTACCTTAACCGCTATCGGCGAAAAATAAACAAACAATTCAAAATATTAATGTTTTTATTTAATTACAAAAAACCGTATTTTGGTCGTAGCGCCATCTATTGACAATTTGTTTAACTGGCTCTCCAAGCGCATTCCAAGCTGTAAAATAGTAAAACAAACACAATTGCGATGCGAATTAATCGCACGGGGACCAACTTATTTTTAAATTATTTGGTTTTGGTCTAAATCAGTTGTGAGCGGCTGGGGTAGAAATCATCAGTGGTACAGCGAAATTGACCGTCGATGATAGTTGGACCACAGCCACTCATAACGCATTTCCGTGAAGATCGAATTAATTTGTTGTTTAGCTTTGGAATGTACCACGACACGGAAAAAATCGGCTGCAAGGGCAGACAAGGGAACACCTCCCACATAATGACGCCAAGCTTCGAAGCCGACACGGTGGGGGTCAGCTGGTCACGGTGTAGCCGTCGGGATATCACCAACTTCCTCGAGTAAGCACCCGAGCGCCATAAATTTCTAGACACTCCTAATTACCTCCTACCTGAGCGCAAAAAACGGGCGCGGACAATTTACGATGGCGTCATAAGCTGCGATTTTGAATTATTGCAGATAAGTTATGTCGGTGTTGTTTTTTTAAAGCAAGGGTCTCGGAGGATGTCTTCAAGATGAGCCGGAGAATAGCCGGGAGTATGAGTATCCCGAACTGCCCCCAGGAGCCATGTACAACGCTGATTACCAGTGCCGATTTCAGTTCGGGGGACAAGCAACGGTTTGTTCGCCTCTCGATGAGATATGTGTGAGATTGTGGTGTTTGGTCAACGATACGTGTACCACGCAACTAAGACCTGCTGCTCCTGGAACCTACTGCGGAAAACACAAGGTTACACTCGTTTTACATTTATAAATTTGGCTTGTATGTGCTTTGTCCGGGATAATTCCGCCGAAAATTCGCTTAATCCAAATGCAAACAGCCGGCACAAAGAAAAAGAATTTTAATTATAAGCTTCCGTCTCAAAAATATTAATCTACATAATCAAAGGGTTTCCGCAAATAACTAATTTAATAAGTCCACAACTGACATCCGTTGCAAGACAAAGAAAAAGCCTATGGTGCCACTTTAATTAAACGAACCACAATATTGATTCTTCCGAATTTGATCTTGCAATAGTTGAAGCAGAATTATTTGAAATTAATTAACTGCACGCAGAGCTCCCAGCATAAACAGGAGCAATACGAACCATTTGATGGTGTGAAAGCAATTATTATCTAAGGTGCCTCGAGTGAATCAAAGTCTCTGCGAGAGTTAATAGAGGTCTTCGAGTTTCTCGCCGATAATTTGGTAAACACACTTTGCAAGAATAATCAGTGCGCATTTTCTAAGTTTTCCTTAATTATCGGAGACTAATTAATGTTACCTTTTCAATGCACAACTTTTAACGAACCTCATTATTAGATTTCGCTTTTAATGTCGACATCAAAGAGACGGACATCTCAAAAATTGCTAATTGTCTAATCGGTGCTGTTGTAAACGAAACCTTTGATTAGGTACTTGATTCACACACGCCCTAATCCGTTCACATTCCTTGACATTCTTTTATGGGAAGTACATTTTTTACACTCCAATGAAATTACAGAATTTGGATCTTGATAACAACTTAATCCCATTTAAGACATCAACCATCGAGCTCTTCGTAAATCAATAATTGTAAAATTATCGCCAATTGGTAAAATTTTTGTAAAATAAATATTTAATCCCCACTCTCAAATGTGTTATTCTTTCTAAATTCTCTGGATTCTGGAAACAAGGAGATAAGTATATTTTTTCAAAATGAGATTTTTATGATTTTGTGTGCACAATTTTTTACCATCAAAAAGTTGGCAAAAAGTACTTATCTTATTGAGAATTTGAGAACCCCACCACCAGAAATGGATTTACATCAGTCACATCGATTTAAATAAATTTTCCTCAAAAAAATCTAATTTCAACTTATTCCCCTTTTCTCATAAAGCACGGAATTAGTTTTTTACGTTTTTGCCCAAAAAGCTGCTACTAGTATTTACTACGAGAAAAGTTCTTGGAATGACAGATTGGCGGCCATTTTAATTCCAAATTATTTACGCCAATCAAATTGATGGTTTATCTCAAATATTATGTCACTCCGTCAAATAGGTTTGCTCAGAGCCGTTTGAAAAAGTCGTTAGGTTTTTTCTGAACATGAATAAAATCGAGTGCCGCCCCGTTATAAAATATTACGTAAAAAGGGTTGGTCGGCAATAAAGATTTAAGCTGGCATGAAGGATATATTGGACGACTTTTCACCATAATTTTCCACCATTTTGACATGGACTACAGAGTTTTAGCGAGGCCGGAAGAATCTAAAAATGCAATATTTGAAAAAACTATCAAAAAAAAATCAATAAATTGGTTCTGGAAGATTGTTGATTAAAGATTTTTGAAATTGCTAACGATGCGGTTAAAGATGCGGGAGAGCAATATTTTGCAGACCTTTCGGAAACACACTTTCGAGACTGGCTCTCGAGGCATTGTTGGACCAAAAATTCTAAGTGACATAAAAAAAAAACCACCCAGGAATATTAAATATTTTGCAACAATACTCTAGGAATATGTTTGTTTAAGTTCAAATAAAAATCTATCAATTGGTTTTTGAGTTAGGGGAGAGGAGGGCAAGATGTAAGGTCTAACTTTGTGTTGTAAAAAATTAAAAACAGCTTAAATCTTTTACTTTATTCAGTCTTGAGCCATGATCAAAAACTAAAACAAATTTCTAATTAACAATAATTAATATGTGGTCAAAAATCAATTACAACTCGTAAAGTGAAACCTTAACATATTCCATTCATCTTGAAGGCAAAATGGAATGTATATGTCGGAAAATGGAATATTTTTTATTATTTATTTTGCTCCACAAAACATACAAAATACATCTTGTGAAGGCTGTTTCGCATTTTCATTCTTATTATTTGATTTATCGGTTTTCTCTGTCATTTCTGTTTTCCCTTCCCGTTCGCCTTTATTGTTCCCTTGCCTTTATAGTCATAATTTTGTTTATTATTATATATTACTTTTTATAGTACCAGTATTTTTTTCTATTGCTGTCCTGTTGAAAATCGAATTTTGGTTTTTTCTTCAGCTCATTCTTCTTTTCAACCATTGCTTTGTATGGAGAAATGGTTATGATCTCTGACTTCTTACATCTACCTTTTCGCTTTTTTACAGTAGGAGTTGCTTTTGGAGAAGGGAGTATTTTCTTTGGCCATATCATATAAAGTGGATGGCTGTTCTAAACTAATGCAATAGACATGCGATTCAGTAGGCTCTTCTTCATCCTGTGATACTCTCATCTCTGTGCTTACTTTTTTCTCATTAATAAAATTTTTTCTACAGTCACAGCGGTTTTTTCATTGCCTTTTATCTCTTCATTGATTTCCTTCTCAGTAACGTCTTTTTTCAAAAGTAGTTCATTAAGTAATAATTGTCTTTAGTAACTACAATTGGAATTAGAGCGTTATACAATGCATTTTAAATAGCTTTTTCATCTGTTCGTTATGCGAGAAGACGCCAAAATTTTCGGCAACTTAGCATCGTTCTAACAGTTTGATTTTTCTCAAATTTTGGTCGATTAATTCCCTAACTTTAATACACATGTACCAAAAATTGTTGTGATAAAGTTATTATTACTGAGTACACTTAGTATATGTTGAAAAAGAGGGAGAATAGATAAAAAAATTAAATATCTCTATTTATTAATTTGTCAAGAGTGTTTTTGTCAGTACGCCTTATCTCCCTTAATACTTCATCAAAACCAATGATTCAGCCATCATTTTGAAGATTACATTCACCGCTAATGACGAAAAATAAACAAACAGTTCAAAATACGTTTCTTTTAAAAAATCTTAAAGACCGTATTTTGGTCATAGCGCCATCTATTGACAATCTGTTTAACTAACATCTCCCAATTCCCAAGCGCATTCCAAGGGGTAAAATGATAAAACAAATATTTATTGATTCAAGCAAAGTGCAACCGAACGAGTAATTCAAATCACTATAGGCGTTTTTTCGGTTTCATTCCAAGAACTTTTTAAATGACTTTCTAATTAGCAATTATTCCAATCTACTTCTACCATTTTTCATTGATAAGCATTCCTACTGGATTTAGAATACAGCAAAAAATACTTGGATTCCCGTAACTTTGATAATTGAATTAACACTATGCAGCCGGTTTGGACAAGGATTCGTACAATTACAACTTACTTCAACTCGTTTTAAAATAAAAATAAGACACGGATTCCTGTCGTAATTAGGGAAATTTGAGCGTTGTACAATACATTTAAGCTTCTTCAACATGTTCGTTATGCGAGAAGTCGCCAAAATTTTCGGCAACTTAGCATCGTTTTAACAGTTTGATTTTTCTAAAATTTTGATCGTTTAATTACCTAACTAATACACATGTATAAAAATTATTGATGTGATAAATTTATTTTTACTGAGTGTACTTAGTATATGTTGAAAATGAGGCAGAATATATTGAAAAATAAAATAATGATCGTATAATTACCTAACTAATACACATGTATAAAAATTATTGATGTGATAAATTTATTATTACTGAGTGTACTTAGTATATGTTGAAAAGGAGGCAGAATAGATTGAAAAATAAAATATCTCTATATATTTATTAATCAAGGGTGTTTTTGTCGGTACGCCTTATCTCGCTTAATACTTCATCAAAATCAATGATTGAGCCATCATTTTGAAGATTATATTCACCGCTAATAACGAAAAATAAACAAACAGTTCAAAATTCATATTTCTTTAAAAAAATCTTAAAGGCCGTATTTTGGTGGCCATCTGTTGACAATCTGTTTAACTAACATCTCCCATTTCCCAAGCGTTAAAATGGTAAAACAAACATGCTTCGCCGCAACGATACAACCGAATTAAAATAATAATTTAGGTATTTTGATTAACAAGAACATATATTTTTTATTTACCTCGATACCAATACACTAATTAATTATTATTATTAAAATTCATAGTGCCCACAGTACCCACAATTCGCACGAGCCAACTAATAATTCAAAACACTAAAGGCGGTTTTTCTGTTTCATTCCAAGAACTTGTCAAATGGCTTTCGAATTAGCAATTATTCCAATTTACTTGTACCAATTCTAAATTCTACCAACACTCGTTATCATTTTACGTTGCTAATCCAATTAGAATACAGAAAAAATACTAGGATTCCCGCAACTTTGAATATTGAATTAGCTCTCTGTAGCCGCTTTGGACATGGATTCGTACGAGTCAACTTGTTTTAAAACCCTGCCCACACTCGTTATCATTTTCTCTTTTTATTGAAACCCACCATTGACACGGATTCCTGTCGTAATTAGGGCCCAATAACAACTCAAGACTAATGATCCGGGTTGAGCGGCGATTAATAATAGTTTTATCGGTTTAGTGGTGTCAGGATCAGAAGTGCGTGCCGATAATGGAGCCTCCCGTCGCGATCGACGGCGGATGGGGAGAATGGAGTTCCTGGAGTGAATGTTCTCGCACCTGTGGTGCCGGCGTGTCCGTCACACAAAGAGAATGCGACCACCCGACTCCAACAGCCGGAGGAAGATTCTGCACAGGCGAGCGACGTCGCTACCGCATCTGCAACACCGATCCTTGTCCTATTAACAATCCCACTTTCCGCGCCCTCCAGTGCACCAAGTACAACAACCACACGCACGAAGGAAAGACGTACGAATGGCAGCCCTACTTTGATCAGGGTACGCATTTCGAACCCGCCATCTCCAGGTGCTTCAACTTCCGCGTGTTTTCTAGACGAGCCTTGTCAGTTGTTCTGCAGCGATGCCAACGAAACGGTGATCGTTCCGTGGGGTGATTTCGCCGCTGATGGCACCCCTTGCAACGTGGGGTCACGCGACGTGTGCATATCAGGGATTTGCAGGGTGAGTTGCTAGGCGATCGGATTAGAGAAGTCGCTGGTGGATTTTACAGAAAGTGGGGTGCGATTGGGTCGTGGATTCAACGGCGCACGAAGATGACTGCGGTATTTGTCAAGGGGACGGTACGAGATGCGACAAAATCGAAGGGTTTTATGCGAAACAAAGCCACTCGGTGGGGTACAGAGAGGTGGTGGTCATCCCGCCCGGTGCACGCAACATCCGCATTGAGGAAAAAGGGCACTCAGCTAACTACATCAGCATCGGCAGCGCCTTCTCCAGGAAATTCTATCTCAACGGCAAGAGGTGATTCCGGCGTCTAATTATTCGTCGTCTATTTTTTGTTCAACAGGCATATCACGTTGCCGGGTGAATATACGGTGGCAGGGGCTCAAGCCCTTTACGAAAGGGACAGCCAGCTGGAGAAGATTCGAATACCGGGACCGATACGCGAACCCATAGTCGTTTACGTAAGTCACTTTGAAAATCTACCCCTCGTTTCTCTTGATTTATACCCTCGTTTCTCATCGACCTTACATAAACGTACATTGCGTGCTCATTCATTATGTACACGGAATTTACTTAATTGAATCCACGGTCTTCACGAATCACGTACTCTCTTTATATTTCTTCAAGTTACGCACGAAGAAGCGGGACCGAATTTACGGACTTCCGAACTTAACCATTTGTGTGATTACTTAAAAATGTTTCCATCAGCGGATTAGTTGGCACGTTTTAGTTCCTAGTGCGTACGAAATTAAGCAATTACGCTAAAATGTTGAGGATTTCGTGGTTTTACGCCTTCTGCAGTTTATTAACAATTATTTTGGCGGTCGGCTTATGTAAATGTAATTTAATGTGTAATTTAACTAATTTCGCCGATTTATGCCGAGAAGTAAAAGTTTTGCTCAACTAATTTTAATTAAAGCCGTATTTTCAAAAGTGCTTTGGCTGAGCCGGAAAAAAGTGTGACGCGGCAATAATTATGCAGATGCATTAATTATGTTGCAATACTGTTTTTGGGATATTAGGTGACGCTGACAATTTGATTATCCTTAATTTGGGAATTAACACAACGGACTATTTTATTGGTCCACGCGTTGTTAACAACGTAATTAATAGTTTTGAGCCAAATTGCAATCCTCCTGTTGCACGCTCAAAAACTACTCTATTATACGACCCGCATTCTGCTAATTAACACCAATTATTATGATTATTGCAAAAACAAATTTGTTTGTAATTTTCACCTCTAGCAAAAATACAAACTCATTTAGTAACACGTTGTTCTAATTACAATTTGTCCACTACTAGTTCCATTTTTTCGAAAAAACTATAATATTTGGTCGTGAAAAATTCATTGATTTAAAAAATGATTTCACTTGAAACCAGTGGCGGCTGGTCAGGATTCAGTGCATTTTCTGCATCACTTAGATCCAGGCTTTATCATTTATGATTTTTTTTACTTTTAAAGTTGTTAAAATTTTACAAAAAACTTTATTTGTTTGGAGAAGCATTTTTCAGCTTCAGATCTTAACAATTATTATTTCAACCGAATTTGAATGCAAACGCCCAACCCGCGCTTTTTTCGCATTTTTTATTTGTAAAAATGGACGTCAATGCACAAATCACGGCTTAGGCATGGCGCCCGCGCTGACTTTTTTCGGATTTTCAGTTACTTGATTGGGTACTTTTTTCGGATAGGGTATAGACTTCGGTGCCGTAAAAAACACGGAACCTGAGACAAAACACTCCCACCGTCTCACAACCAATCAGGAGTGGAATTTTTAATTTAGCGCACATCATCTTTGTTAATTTTCCTCATTTTATAGTTGGCAAGCCATTCTGTGCGGGTTGGATATTTGGTCAGATTTCTAGTGAAATTAAAATTTTACAATTTAAAATGGAAAAATTAGCAACCAGTGTTGGTGTGTTAGGTGACAACGATTTAAATTTAAAGAATTACAGGGATATCGTATTTTTCATGAAATTTAAATTTACTCGGCTTTGTTGTGATAGATAAAATGTCCGTCACAAAACTTCTAGTTCCTCGTGTAGTCTTTAGTCTTTTTTTTGATTAATTAAGACAAATAATTTCGATAATTTGTTTATTTTTGTTGCTGAAAATGGTTAACAAGTAGTTTAATTTCAAACAATTTCATTTGTTGGCCATGTGTTTTATTTTCGAATAGTGCTGAAGATTTTTAATCAAAGACGGATTTTTGATCTGTTAAAAATGTAAATCAGTTAAGAATTTAGGATCAGATTAGACAACATGTAAATTGCATGTTTAAACAAACAAAATATAATACATTTAATTGATTCGGCACTTCAAGTAAAAATGTAACAAATATTTTATAACTCGGTCACAAAAATAATAAATATTTACAAAATTTATTTTAATTTGAAGCTTTATTAATTTTTTATTTATTTTTCTGCAATAGCTTAAAATTAACACTACTTAATGTTTCACCGATACCATGAAAGTGGACCAGAATTTTTTTTTAAAGAATTAGTGTTATCGATGACTACAAAAAATTATACACTTTTGGAAACTTCCATTAAAAATGGACTAAATATTCTATAGCTCACATGTTAATTGAGAACATAAATTTGTAAAGTAATAGTTCAAATTTTTTACATATAAAACTTATGAGACCATTGATATAAGTGCCATTAACCACTTTCTGTAATTTTAACACATTGATGACATATTCATGGGGTTTTATGAATTAGGGACCCACTTTGGAGGAATTGTTTAAATTACTAATGCAAACTGAACGTTAAGTATAAAGTAATAGCACGAACTTATTACTCCAATTATGGTAGGACATTTAACTGGATGGCAACTTAAATTAAATATTTAGAAACTTTTAAAGTTTATCGTCATCATTATATCCTTTACTGTAGAACTATAATAAAATATACTGCTTATCGTAGAAAATGCAACACCTGCAAGCAATTCAATAAAACGACACTTTCTGAATTTATGGTGGTTTTTCATTCCTCGTTCACAAACACATTTTTTTCTATTTCTGTCACATTTATTATTTTAAATTTTTATCTAGATATTTCTGCTTTCTTTATTTGATTTTGTGAGATCAGTCAAGGTGATGTACCATTTCTTAGTTCATTGGAATTTGTAAGGTTTATAATTTTGTGATTTCTAAGGACAATAGGTCCTATACTTATAATCCCATACCTGTCATTTCACAAAGTACAATTTAGGCACAATTTTTTCAAATTCACGTTCTACCATCCAAAAATATCCAAAAAGAACGGTATTAGCAAAAGCCACGTGGATTTAAATCAATTTTCCCGTAATTACACTTATCCCCATTTTCGCATAAATTACAAAATTGTTTTGAATTATTTATTGAATTTCTTAGTTACGTCCTTTCCACATTTACACGTGTATGTGTAATCCAAACACAAAACTGGTGTTTCGTTAATTAAATTATTAATAACAGACCAATGAAAATTTTAGAATGCAAATTGCATTGTAAGTGATTTATAATCGAAATTGCATAGCGACATCCCCGAATCGATGTTATTAACATTGTTCCGTTTCATATCATATCTACCACTTATTTTCAAATAATGAACAATATATTATTGACAAAGGGAAAATCTTTGTTGTTAAAATTGCGCTTTATTACAATTATTGTATCATAATTTTATAATTATGTTTCATATCATCATGTATCATAATTGCACACCATGTATGTGTGTATACAAGTCGGTGTATCGCTTATAGATATTCTTTCGAGGAAAAATACCGAACCCAGGCATCGAATACAAGTACTCCATTTGGAAACGCGAAACCACTCAACAAGTAAAATACTCTTGGATAATGGGGGACTGGTCCCAATGCTCGGCGACTTGTGGGGGTGGCATCCAAGAACGCCCTCCTCTCTGTGAGGAATCAACAGTTGGTGCCGTTCCTTCCGTAGTAGACGGAACCTCGACTATTGTTTCCGAATCAATGTGTGACAATTCTGCTAAGCCAGATAAATTAGCTAAGAGCTGCAATGATGATCCGTGCCCCACGCACTGGTGGGTGGGCCCCTGGCAATCCTGCCCTGTAACCTGCGCCGACAAAGTACGTGCCATCTACTCGCAATCTCACAAAGCTGAGCAAATAAATTTACAGGGAGATGAACCCATGAAAAGGCGCAGTGTGATGTGTGTGGACGGGCAAGAGATGGCGCTTCCCGATCGTTTCTGCGACAGAAACGCCAAGCCTTTGGAGTTCGCTCTTTGCAGGACTCTTCCCGTCTGCTGACGAAGGACAAAAAGGAACCTGGACGCATGAGTCGTAATTGTTAAAGTATTATTTACTAACAAGTGATTCTTTGTATAGACTTAACAGTAGCGTAGATTATTTATGTAGCGGTTGTAGATTCGTTTATTTTTGTAACCTATTGATCAATACTCATACTTGATGTACATCAAAAACATAAGACTGATTTTGTATAGGTTGTATTAATTGTTTACTAATTTGCTAATAAAGACTTTTGAAATTTGCTACTACTTGCTCTTATTGTCCACAAGTCCATGCATTTTATGTTTTCGTAGTTGCTTAAATAATTTACAACATTCACAAGAGATAAATAAAAACACTCCGACGTTAATTGTCCCAATTTAAGTATTTATTCCAAAAAATTAAAAGACACAATCCAGAACTTCAGTTAGAATACCAAACTGCCCAGGATATATTTCAGGAACGGAACCGAACATTCTGAAAATACAGATTGCGAACAATTTGTTGCCAAATTCAATTCCTGTATGTCAGCTCCTCTAAAATCAAACAATTACTGTTTTTACGCACATATTTGCGTGGACTTACGTAAATATAGCTGCTAGAATGTCTTCTACAAACGATGTGCCCCTCACGCGACTATCAATTCTCTTTTGCACTTCACACATAAACCGTCCTAAACAAGCCGTACCGTTGAAACCGTACCTGAAATTGAAATTTGTATTTAAAACAAAACGCTGGGGGCGCCAGTTTAAAATTTGCTCGTCTTACTGGATTAAAGCTCTTTGTAAACTGTTCAACACATCTCTTTTATGACGAGAGTGGTTCTGCCAGAATTTTTTATACAACCTAGTGTCGCCCGGCAAAGCAAAAGGAAAATCCATCTCGGAAGCAACTAACAAACCTTGAGGCTGAACTATCATAAGACGTTTAGCCAACGCCAGCGATATCTACGATACAACGCCTTGTTTGAATTTTCCAGCAAAGAAAAGACTTACCACGAAATTGCTTTTCATTGGAAACGCTAAATATCGTTTTTGTCTTGACAAAAACACATTTCTCCGATCTATTTTAGTACGATCAGCTACCGAGAATATTAATACGAAATTAATGACACAAAGCTTGTACAGCAGCATTGTTGTCAAGGTGTTAATTTAGTAATGAGAAGACAAAAGGAACGGTTAAAACAAAGGTGCAGACTTGCTCATGTTAACATAGCGTTTTAGCACTCGTTATGCATAATTTTGAGATTGCTTACTTGTTTAAAACTGACTCGAAAGTGTGTAAAACGTGTCGCTTTTGAATAAAATGATTCCGTTTTAGCTTCTTGTACAGACGAGTATCTGAAGGTAAATCGTATGGAAAGTCGCATTCCAAAAGCACATTATACCCGCGTGGTTGGACCATTGTGAATGGTTTGCTCAACGACAACGATACCTATAAGAAATTCAAGTATATAGTTGTGTTTTTTGTTGGGGAAAACTTACCACGAAGTTGCTTCTCTCGGGAAAAGCGACGTATCGCTTATGTCGCGTCACAAACACATTTCTTTTCAAAATTCTCGTTTGCTGACCGCATGCAGATATTAAGAAAAAAGTAATCGTTAACAGTGTCGCATACAGCATTTTTCAACAAAACGTCTTGCGCTTACAACAAAACAAAACTCGTCACCGACTTGTTGACGAAACGCTTTAACATTTCTTTAGCAAACTGTCCACAAATTAATGTTGTAAACAACCATAGCGGATGTCGTGTTTATTTGTCAGGTTCAAATATAAATAGTAAACTACGTTGTATATTGGACATTGTTTATACAAATCAATAAATTAAACTAATTCGATTTTATCGACCGCGTGTATGTCCTTCGATAGAACCTGTAAAAATTGTAGAAAATCATCATGACGTTCAATATTAACGCTAGAAAAAGTGGCCTGGGAGCGCTACAACCTGGAAGAAACACTTGCAAGAACTGAATTATGACAATAACGAACTGGACCTACAATTATTATTATTAAACCAACATTTATTTCAACTACTTAGTTTTACCATTTGCAAGAAAGTCAGAGTTGATTTCCATTTAGCTGCCTTACGTTGCAAATCTCCTCCAAGCGATGATATTAAATAATAGGTGTACATGAGAATATGAATTAATGAATTGAGCATAAATGGAAACAGAACCATTCTGCCTGAAACACAATTAAATTAAGATTTTATGACATTAATATGTAAACCAGTCGTTACCTCCAAAGTATTTCGTCAAAAGCCAAGCCATCAATAAGGTAGTCACGTGATGATGGACATGCAATGTTGAAATTTGGTTAAATTTTTTTCGTAGTCCAAAAAGTATAGTTTCTACGAACTCGGCCAATTTCAGTAAATAGTAATAATAGCAGCACTGTAAAATCTCCAAGGATTTAGGATTGCGGGAAAATTCTACATGTTCACATGTCACCGAATATAATGGATCCGAGAAGGGTGTCGCAATCTGAAACACGTTACAAGGAAACGGGAAAAAAATAAAAATACAAAACCTTGTAAACTAGTAGAGTACACGCGATTATTTGGAAACTATTGTAGCACAACATCGTACCTTGGAATTTGTACGCGGCTTTATTTTCCATAAAGTTGGGAAGGAAATAGCGGACCAAAAATATATAAACTGTAATAAAAACGATGTTGGGCCATGGTGAATATATTAGGAACCAATCCTTAACGCGCGGATCTAAATAAAAATTTAAAAAATAGAAGTGTTCGTAAAGTATTGCGCACTCAGTTACCTCCAATATCATAGATGTAGTAATTGTAGTATGCTGAAAAATATTTAAATTTAAAATAATTTCCATAAATTCATACACCACAAAGTGTGCGAGTTTAGAGACTCATGTTTCAAGATTTCAAGAAATTTGAATGTTACGTGTGGTTTTGTAGTTTTAAATTATGTATGAGGACGGGGGTTTCATCGTACAAATTTTTACATAGCATTAGAGACCGTATTTAGGTTATGCCGCCACTTCGTGTGCAGAAAGGAAGAAATTAAATAAAAATATAACAATTTTTCGACTATATGAAATAAAAATAATAAGTCAGACGCACGAAAACTTGTTACAAAATTTATAAACGGATTAGCGTTTTGACTAATTTTTACTTACTTTGAATTATTGTTTTCACTAAATGCCACAGCAACATTGTCTGTGGTCACTTTGAAGCTTACAACAATAGAACTTACAATTTATTAGACTCACAAGCCACCGAAATAACACTTGACACGTTTTACTCATTTACTTTTTGTCTAATGAGTAGATAAAACGCAAGACATTACAACGTAAGTATTCATTTATTCATGCTAAAAAAACGGCATATCAAAGCAATTTCTTGGCTGCTTGTCTTGTGTAGTAGTTGTCCTTATAAAACTTTAAAAACATGAACAAATTGATGGCGGCGTTCGGTCCGTAGATATAAAACGCAATTGGATGAAGTCCACATTTGGGATTCACCAAGCCTTGAATTGCATGCACGAACAAAAATACCAGCTGACACTGAAAATGATACACATTTGTAAAATATCAGAAATTACATTTGTTGAGGTTACTATTTGTACGGTTGTGAGTACGGGCTTCCATTTCGCGATCCATTTCTGCCAAACTGGTCCCAATGAGGCCACTAAATAGTAGGTGTACATCAAGACATGGGTCGCGGAATTTACCATCATGCTCGTCGCCGCCAATCCGCCCCCGAAATATTTGCCCATCACCCATGACAGAACCAACGTCGACGCGTGATGATAAACGTGCAGCGTCGTGACTTGAGTGAATTTTTTTCGTAAAATGAAAAATATTGTTTCTATTAGCTCGACCGTTTTCAGCAAATGAGCGTAATAAATTACTGTGACTCGTTCCACGGCTTTTGGGGCTTCCGAAAACGTGAAGTGCTCACATTTCATTACGCACAACGGATCAGAGAGAGGTGTGGCGATCTGTAATGGGTTTGAAAATTTATCGACGATATTATTTGCAACGTACTTTGTAGATTATCCACACACATGTCACGATTTGGAACAAATTGTAGTAGAAAAGTACGGTTTGCAGGTTGTAGGGTTTTCTGTTTTCCATTAATCGCGGCATAATCTTGTACACAAGAAGCAGGTATGAAGCAATGATGAGCACAAGAGGCACTGGGGTTGACATTAAGAACCATTTCTCAACACGAGGATCTAAAAATTTAGTCAGTTCACATGGATAGTTGTTTCAACTCACCTCCAAGCTCGTGGAAATAATAGTTATATAATTCTGAAAAATGAAACATAGTTTTAATCATTAAACTGGCACAAAATAATTGTATTTAGGCTTGAAGTCGCAAAATGAGTTTCGTCTAACGTCTATCCGCGCTCTAATTGTTTGTTGTTGAAAATTTACAACAATGATAAAAACACGGTCTTTACTCGTGTCACGGTGACTTTTATTACATTTTTTGAAACACACACTTGATTTGACAAAGTTTGAATACAATTAAGCGACTGACTAATTTGCGAAACATAAAAAAATAACACAAGCTCTTCAACGTTCCTCATTATAAATTATAAAAATTATATTTGACGCACGTAACACAATTGATTTGAGTTGAATTTTCACTTACTAGTAGTTTTGTCGAAAATGCCTTCTGCACATTCGCTGGACATGGTGAGCACAAGAAAACTGTTCAAAAATAGCAAATGGCAGTATTTTATTAAAAATTCGTTAATTTGTAAATACATATATGCATTTAACCATAATTTGTATTAATCGTATTCAGACAATTGGCGTCATAAATTTTTGTTTACAACCAACTCGTTGCTATTTGTCTGCGGACAAACAATTTCGTCCTGCAAAAATGAGTCTCAAAATGATATTCGATCTCCTTTGACAGGAATCAATTTCAGGCCTGAAACGACAAAAAATTTAATACTGCGGCACGCACAACTTTTGATAATATGAAGAGGTCGTACGCTTTTGGGGCCGTTAACAAGCGCTTAAATCTAAAACAAGAATGACGATTAATTAAACAAACATGCAACTCATAATCAGTTTGGAATAAATTAAGGGGTGCGATTTTGTCGCGCGCGTATCGATCCGCACCCCAAGTCTCTGCCGCAAGGTTCAACCACTCACTCTTCTTCACTTTATCATTATTAAAAAGTGAAACATGCAATCTCATAAATTTCACAACAACAATGACAGTTTATGAGTGATTTATCGCTGAACCACGACAACGCTCTCCCATTTATCACGTTTTTAGCTCTGTGAACTCACCCCGGCTTAAGATGCTTGCGGGAAAATTTGCATGCAGACATCCTGAAATTCTTGGCCTCCTGGTACCGCTCTGAATATTTTAACCCCCAAAACGACTTTAAAATTTAAAATAAAACGGCGCATGGCACGAGAAAGCCTGCTTTTAACAACTAAGGGGGTTGTGGGGAATTACAAGAACGCGTAAAAAACAGGGGCTTGTTGACTTATTTCGAAAATAACACACGGTTGACCTGGAGGACATGAATTTGCAATTTGGAAAAAGCGAATTGAAAATCAATGTTGATTTGCAGCGCTCCGGAGTAATGCAGGCAGGATACGCTAACCGGAAATTCGCTCCGTTCAGGAAAACACTTGATCTAATTATGGAAATATTCATGGAACTCTCGGAGTGGCACAAATTGGCGCAAATGCGATTAAAAATTGAAACCGATGAATAATGTGATGCGACTCCATTAGATATTCATCACGGGCAGGTTTTAAAAATATACCGCTAGATTTGCTCAACTGTAAACGTATTTAAGTTACTGTACACCTTCGCTCGGCAATCCACAAAACGATATCAAGATTGGGATAATGCAACTTTGTGGCTGTCTTATCTTGTTGAGCGTCATCGCGGTTTGTGTGAATTCCGAACACAAACACCAAACGAGGCGGAAAGTCGTTTTCAGTAAAAGTAGCAAATTTTTCGTAAGTTTTGCGCTTTACACACTCCGGTTCTAACGTTTTTTTCAGTTTAGACTCAACGGCAAAGGTAACATATTGAACTACACGGGAATTTTCGCACATGGCTGGACGATTAGGATGAATTACGATCTGCCCGAAACTGTTCCCAAGAGACACCAGTTTTTCAAGAGAGACGTCCACGCTGAATTAGAAAGCATCACGGATCAGTGAGTCGATACGAAATTCCCCGCACAGAACCCGCAGTAAATTGTTCACACTTTCAGCTCGGTCGTAAACATTTACTCTTGCATTGTAAGATACGTCTGCGAATCACTATCGAGCTTAGACTCCGGCAGTTGCGGAATTTTCTGCGGCATCGGAAAAATTATTACCAGGTATTCGTCATATTTCACGATCGCAATTTTCAGCATTTTTTTCAGCGCCGCTACAATGGAATCCCAATTTTTCAAAACATTTCTGACTAAATGCGACGACCACGTTAGGAATTGCCCGTATTTGTTACACAACTCCGAATTTAATTATGGATAGCGCTTTATTTATAAACGATAAATTTATTTTATGTGTTTGTTTTTATTGCTACATTTCCCAAAATATGCAATTTGTCTTCCAAGTCCTCCGAGCTGTCCGCTCTCTTCCGATTTGAAGTGAATAAAATTCGAGCTTTTTTCTTCTAGTAGTCAACACAAAATTCACGTTAGTCCATGGGTAAATATGATCACGTATACAACCGTTGGTTCAGGTCAGAAATTAGAACCAAGCCGCTAATTTACTGTTTGCTTGTTCAATTACGCCCAACGGGTCATTAACTTAATCTTCTCGGCGTTCAATAATTAATAACGCTTCAAAACTTCCAATCCGCGTTATCGCGCCATGAATTTTTCACAATTTCTGACAGTGTGTTGGTTGTTTGTAAATGTGAGCTTCGGCAAACTTCTCGATACAAGCCACGAGCTTCACTCGCGTCAAAAACGATATTTGATCTGGCACGAGGGGGTGAACTGGGTCCAGGTAAATACGTCTCGCTTTTGCGTTGATAAATCTTGGAAAATTGCGAGTAGATGATTGTAGGAATTGGTTTGCCGATTGAATTGCGCGATCAAAGCATCACAGTCGGGACCGTCGTCAAAGCGTTCTATTTATTGCCTACGAATAGCAGCGATTACACTGACCCCAGCATCGAAATTGTTCGAAAAAAACGTTCGGCGACGCGCTGGATAGCCTACGACCTCATCGAGAAGTTTTTCCAGAGAAGCGGTTACGGCGATGGAAAAGCTTGTTTGCTGAGGAGTATTTGCGAAGTCGCTGCTAAGCCCTTCGAGCAGAAAACCGGAATATTGGCTGAAATTATCCACGCGGTTTTGACGTAAGTATAAGATGATTTCAGACAGATTTGATTAGAATGTAATTTCAGACCCTCGACGACGCGAGACCCTCTCGACAACCATCTAAATAACGAATATTACGCAGCGGAAAAGCTCGGGAAAGAAATCGTGGACTGTGGCGTGTTGTTTCCGGAATGTCCGACGAATTTCGTTCGCCAATTCACCCGCTTCATCACATAACTGAATAAATAGTTTATTGAAAGTTGTACAAAGTTATTTCAAAACTGTGAACAGATCCAGAAAGCTCGTCCTGCAATCCTTGAAAATTTCATCGCAATTTGCGCGATTCTCCCCATAAAACTGTGCAGCAAAATACTCGTTATCGGCGTGTTCATTGACTTTCTCCCCCGTGCTCGTAGGCCTGAAACAACTCTCTTATTTCAACATTAACGACTGGCGGAGGCTTACGTGAAAACTGTATGAATTAGTTCGTGAAAAAGTCCAAAGTTTTTCCTGAGGCGCGATCGAGCCAATTCGCAAATAGTCCGCAGGACGCACGATTTCCCCCCAAAGCCGTGCCTAGAAATAACGGCCCACGAATCACTGACAGGAAAAACACGACATTACTCACATCTCCAAAGCTTGCGTCAGCCCCTCGTATATATTCCATCGACTCAGCGATCGTTTTCTTCGCTCGTAGGTAACGAACGGAGTTGATAATTGGCTGGCGTTTGTGGGATATCTATAATTCCCTTTAATGACAGCTCCAAAAATTACGGTCCGGGCAGTTAAGTCGACGGGAAGTCCAAATCCGCAAATCACCTGAAACGATTTCAGTCGATTTACAGAACTCGGAGCATTCTAAATTATTCTGCTACCAGCAGTTTGCTGCCTCCAGGGGGCCAAACTAAACTTCGTTTTATCCTGATTTGAACATCTTGTGCACAAATCCCTGATATCAACAAAATCAGAACTGACAATCGAAACATTTTGAATATAAATACGAGAGGCGGCACCAGTTTAATATATTACATTTTGCATAATTGCATTTTCAATTTGAGTTGCGTGGATTTCTTAATGAAATTAGTAGTATTATATTCTATGAAAGCATGAACTTGTCGCACTGTCGTTGTTTAAATATTGGAAGAGTTCAATAGAATTGTCACTCCACAACAAATAAAAATAAATAATTAACACTTCTGTAGGTATTCGCTCTTGTGGTAGTAGGTACTGTACGATATCATCGCCCTTTGATATGTCAAAGTGAAATTGCAATCATAATAACTGAAAATAATTGATGCAAATTTAATTTGATGACGAGCTAAAATCGGAACACGTACAAACAAGGGAGCGAAGCGACCATCATTCGTAAGTATCAAATTATAAAATCAATTGTCCGTGTAATTCTTTACAGATGTAAATTGTCTATTTTTAAATCAAATATAGCCCAGGGATTCCTTTATAATCTATTTTCATTTTATGTCATAAAATGTGTGGAATTAAATGAAACGCTATGAAAATTTTTGTTGCTATTAATTTTCATTGGCTTTGGTACACCTTGTCAATTAGAACTTTTAACGAAGTGTGATTAAACGCCATATCAATCAACAGCTTTTCCAAAATGCTAAAACCAATAACGGCAGCGCAGAAACAGGACGTGATCGATCCTGCCACCGAGTTAGATGAGGTGTCAATTATTCTCTCGAGCAGGGATGCTTCGGCTGTTGAGCATTAAATGAAGAGCGGGCGATTTATTTAATTAATTATTTACACGTCGTGTACTTAATCTTTTCAAAAAAGGAAAAGTTGTCCCTGCTAACTGGATTAGGTGGAAATAAATGTGTAAGAGAAGACAAAGCGCACTGAAACTTTGGAATGTCAAAAAGGAGTTTTTTTTATTTAAAAATATAATCTCAGGATTATTTGAATATTTTTAAATAGTGAAACAACAAGTTTGAAAAAACGGTTTATTGTTTTTCATAATAATCTCTGTTACACCGTTAAGGTTTAGACCCTCTTGCATTTATTTTTTTCAATTCAGAACGATGCTTATCCAAAACATATAATAAAAATAATAATAATAATAATAATTGTAATAAATCGGCTTTATTATTATAAGGTGCAAAGTCTATCCGATGAAAATAAGAATGGAGGCAATGCAAATAAAGAATATATAAATAAAAACAAACATTTCATTCCAAAAGTAAGCAAAATGGAAAATTTTACAAAAAAAAACAAAAATTATACACAGATATTTAATATTAAACAAAAATTATACACAGATATTTGATAATCTAAGTAAAACTATAAGTCAATTTCTTCCATTAGAGAATATCTAGTTATATTATTTTTCGAAGCGGTTGAACAATATCTTGTGGAAACAAGTTTGTTGAGTTAAAAGTTTCAACAACGTTATATATTAAAGATTTTTGACATATTGCTGGCATTGAAATATCCAATAGAAGACGAATTTGAACGACTTCTTTGTGAACAAAATAATTTTCTAAGATTCGTTTTAAAGAATTTAAGTACAAAAACTGACAAGTGATATTTACAGATTATCACAACTTCTTAATTATAAGTGAAACATGATCAATTTTTTTTAATTTAAAAATAAATCTAGGTACGACAGGTTCGAATTATCTGCAAACTATATTTAAATTGACTATCTAAACATGAATAATGATTATAGAAAATATAAAAATACATATAATTTGTGAGCGTGTACAGTTTCTTCAGGTATCAGAAAACATCTTTTCTTCTTGAGGAACAATAAAACTTCACTGGATGCTAATCAAGTAGTTTCGTCCAAAATTAAAGTCTTGGAACCACCATTAACTGTCGTTTTTGACATTGTTTCATAAATAGTTTAGACACTGTTGATGTGCTTACTGACTCCGAAAGTCATAAAAAACATGACACAAAAATGCTCGCGATTCAAAGCAATTTTTCAAACGTCTCTCTCAATCTGTCGCGCAATAAAAGTTGAACCAAATAAGATTTATTCACTTTATCAACGTTAGCAAGCTTAAAAAATATCAAATTTAAGGAAATAAAATTGTCATGTTAGGTATATGTCACAGTAGTAATAAATATATACTTACATTATGCCAGAAAATTTTGCAACCGCAAAACTCGCTATATTGTTTAAATCATTTATACGTACAAAATTATTATGTACAAAAACGAAAAATACATTTACTTAACTCCAATTCTCTAAGGATTATAAATTAGTAAATAGTGCATATCATTTGGGTAACAGTTTGGACAATTTTATGAACAAGACAATTAAAATACTAACTTGAATTATTAAGAAGCAATCTACCATTCACAAAAGGGAATTGTTAAAGCTGCTGAACAAGCTGTAAAAATTACGAATTGATATAAATGCATCAAAGCAGCAGCACAAAGACCCGTACAACTTTGTTCACTAAATCCTTAAAGTAAATTCTTAAAATGGCAACGTAAACTTTACAAATCGGATTATAAGGAAATGAACGTAATTTTAAGAACGACATCAAAAGTAAACACTAGGAGTAACAACAGAAAAACTTTGTAATACAACAAAAAATTAATTCCTAATGAATTAATAAATAGTGCAGTCACAATTGTTTGTTTGTAGCAAACTGCACTTACATCACTAAAATATCGTTTGTGCTATAAAATATTCATTAAGTCAATTTGCTATGTAATTTCGTTTGTTTTAATATTTGTGACGGGGAACAATGCTGGCCGAGGGCTTTATTAAAAATGCAACGGAGCAACGCAGACTGGGGGTAAAAATGGTGACAGCAACAAGACAAAATCGATTGTGACAATGAGGGCAGTCGCATTAGTGACGCTGAGGGTAGCAAGCAGTATTTCAATTCCAGATTTAGACTACTATTTATTTTACAACCGCCGCCAAACTGTTAAATCATGAATTACGCTTAGTCAACAAAATTATTTTAGATTCAGTCGTATGCGAAAACAATGAAAAGCACAAGCTTAAAAAATGGTGTTCAAAGCCGTAGCTTTCCACATTCTAGATTGAATTTCCAGTCGCTTAGAAGCTATCCCCGAAGAGCGTGAACATATCCATCAAGTTCGTGGAACAATCGCGAAAAACTCCATTACAATTTCCATTTTGCCTACCGATCATCTGCGCTGCATAATACTCCCCATCAGCGTGACGATTCGGTTTTTCCTTAGTGGTTGTCGGCCTGAAAACCCGATTTTCTTACAATGAATTTAAATTGCGAACTTACGTAAAAAGCACATGGATCAATTCGTGGAAAAGTCCGTAATTTTTCTCGAGAGGTGTACGAGCTGTTTCGCAAATCGCTCGTAGAATACAAGATTTGCCTTCGAGTCCGCGCCTTGAATAAATCGTCAATATTTTGTGTTTGTTTAAGAAATTTCTTACATTTCCAGAAGCCGGCTTAAGACATCGTAGATGTCCCAACGAGTTGCCGATCGCTGTTTTCTTGCATAAGTCACATAGCCCTGAGTAAGTTCGGTTAAATTGCTGGGAAGCTTATAATTTCCCTTAATCACAGTACCGATGATTACAGTCTCTGTCCTCAAATCGACGGGAATACCAAATCCTGTGATGACCTAAATGCTTCGTCAACAACAGCTTTTCAAACGAATTTTCTAAACCTGAATTCTGCTAGCGCCCCGTTGCCAAATTAAAAATCGCTTCTCTCTACTGAGCGTGGAGTATTTTATCATCTGGCCACAGACCAAATGCAAAAAACTGAAAATGAGGAACGTGTTCAAGTGTAACTGACTCATGTTCGGCACTGCCGTTAGAGAAATAGTCAAGCCGTTTTAATTTCAACAAAATTTTAATAAGCAAATAATAGTACACGAATTTCTAACTGTAGTCTTGTTTAAATGTTTGGATATTAAAATTAGAAGCTGTACAAGCGGTGTGTATTTTTAAACCGTAAATAAATCCACTAGACTGACTTCACAGTCTGAAAACTTTGCTCTACAAGCGTCTCCAGCTTTGCGTCCCAGCTTTTGAGCTGCATAATACTCATTATCACTATGATCACGTAAAGCTTCCTTGGTGCCTCTTGGACTAGAACAGATTCACTAAATTGGTTTATTTGGACGACCGAGCAAGTTACTTGAACACCGCATGAATTAGTTCGTCGTAAAGTCCGAAAGATCTATCAACGGGTCGATGGGACAGCTCGCATATCGTCTTCAGAATGCACGACTTGCCATTGCCAAACCCGCGCCTACAATAAAACTTTTAAAAATTTCAGCCCAGCTAATTAAGTCATACATTTCCCAGAACCGCGCCAGGATGTCGTAAATTTCCCATCTGGAAGCCGAGCGTTTTTTTCGTTTTTGGTAATAAACATTGCCGAAGGGTTTCAGGTCGGATACGTTCGTCGGTAATCTATACTCCGCGCGGATGATGCTCCCGATGATAACGGTTTCCAACTCCAGGTCAACAGGTATGCCAAAACCAGCAATCACCTATAAAGCATTTTTATTACAAAGTACAACACTAAAATCTGATACGAACTCGAACTCGGCTATTTGGAGGCTGCCACAATAGCGTCCTTTTCTCTCTGCTCAATACAGAATTTTCACAATTCGCCACACAAACGAGCACCAATAACGCGAAATTCGCGGTTCCGAACATTACGAAAGTTGAGGAAAAGCACAACGGGGACCCAATAAATATATAACTGTGAGTTGTAGGAATTGTTATACTCCGCCAATTAAAACAATTTAGTTTAAGTGGATTTTGTTTAGTTACATTAGCAAAGTTAGTGAGTGGGTTCGGCGCCCTATAAAAGCAAATTTTGTGCGGTTGAAACCTGGGGAAATGGTCACAGTTGGTGAGTAGATATGTTAATGGCAGTTTTGGTAAAGGCCGTAATCGTGATTTACGAAAGGGTCTAAAGATATCAAAGTCAAAGACGGGGTCTGCAAAGCACCAGTAAATATGACACATGACCTAATAAAAATGATAAACACATTACGTTTTTTACGATTTTTTTCAATTGATGTGCATAAATTCTGCTTGATAAATAAAAAAAATGAAATGAATTGATAGAAGCATAAAGTGGAATATTACAACTGAGTCGCTTGAAATATGATCGGTTTCAGGTCGTAAATAATTTATATATGTAAATACAACTATACATATAAGTTTTGATTTAAAGAAAACTGACTGACATATCCACACTCTTTAAAAAATACTCCTAAAAGATATAAGAGAGAATGCGAATTATTAAAAAAATTACATTTAGTTCAAGAATTCCTATTGCAATTATTTTACATTATTTCTGTTGATTTTTCATATTGCCATTATCTGTTTGTTCAGCCTCTGTTGTTCTTGTATTATTAAATAGATCTTTTCCTAACCTATTAGCTGAGAATTTAACAGTTATAGTTACATCATCACGTGACGAGTTAATTAATTCCAGAATTATTATTTATTATTTTTTTCATCTTTCAGGTTGATTCACTTTTACAATTGACATGGTTGTAAAAATTTTTTTCAGCTTCAGACCCTAACAGTAATTATTATTTTAAATATGAATATGAATGCAACTTCAAATGGAACACGGTCCAAAATCTCGGATAAGATCGTTATAATTAAAAATTGTTTCAATCGAATTTGACTGGAAACGCCCGTCTCGCCCTTTTTCGCATTTTTTGCTTGAAAAAATGCACCTCACTTCGCAAATCACAGCGAAGACATGGCTCCGGCGTGTGACTTTTTACGGCTGTTAGGTCGTGATTGGGTACTTTTTTCGGATGGGTGTTGCCTTCGGCTTTGTTGTGATGGATAAATTTTTCTTCACAAATCTTCGTTCCTCGTCCAATCTTTATTTTTTTTAGTTAATTAGGATAAACCATCTTGAGAACTTCTTTATTCTTGTTGCAGGAAATGTACATGGTTAACGGGCAGTTTATTTTTAACAATTGTTGTGTTGGCCATGTGTTTTATTTTTGAATAGTTACATTTAAACAAATACAAATAATTTTGTTCTGTTAAAAATTTAAATCATTTGAGCGCCATACAAAAATCAGGATTATATTAGGCAACATATAAATTACATGTTTAAACAAACAAAATATAAATATAAATAAAATTTAATTAAAAAAATATAATTTTCAACAATTGTTTTGTTGGCCATGTGTTTTATTTTTGCATAGGTAGTGCTGAAGATATTTAATCAAAGACGGAATTTGCTCTGTTAAAAATTTCAACCACAAAAAGTCAGAATCGTATTAGACAACATGTAAATTGCTTGTTTCAAGAAATAAATATAATATATTTAATTGATGCGGCACGTCGAGTGGAAATTTAACAAATATTTTATAACTCGGTCACAAAAAATAATAAATATATAAAAAGGGTAAATAAGTCATTAATAATTTATGTGTATATGTAAATGAATAATTTTATACATGTTGATTTAAAGAAAACTGGCATATCTACACTTCATTATAAAATAAAAGATTAAGCAAGAAAATGTAAATTTTTACAAAAAAAATTCCTTATAAATTAATTTTACATTGTTTCTGTTGATTTTTTATAGTGCCACTATTTGTACTCTTTCTTGTATTCTTAAATATATTGTGCCCTAACCTATTAATTAAAAATGTAACAGTTTTCGTTGACTGCATTTTCTCTATTTATTTAAATAAAAAGTCATAGAAAAATCAAAAATAAAATTTGTTACATCAATTGTTTCTGAAAATATTTATTATGATACGTAAAAAACGGAACGGATTTATTCGTTATAAAATAGAGACCGCAGACTTCATTTGCTAAAAGATAAATGGTTATTGATTAGAAAATTTATGGGATCAAAATAATTTAAAAAATGTTCCAGTATTTAGGCTTATTTAAAGTGGCTGAAAATCAAGTAAATACCTAATATGTAGCAAAATACCTATATCTTTAATTTTTATTAGACAAGCTAGATATTTTGTTAAATAAACTGGGGTTGCCATCGATTGAGAGAGTATTAACATATTCGTAAGTATCCACTTTGAGCTTCAGTAAGTAAAACTTTGATTGCAATTCTAACTGAGAAATTTCAGTCGGAGCTGCACTAACCCACCAAATACGCTCTCTGTCGCTGAAGACAAATAAAAATGAGAATGATGTGGACTGGTATAGGATGATTGAAATGATATGCACACAAGGCACCTTTGCCTTTGTGGTTTTATTCAAATCGCAGCCCTTGTATTATTTATCCGGTACGGCTCCAGCGCTCGGGAAAATGCGTCGGAAAACAAGCAGATTACGCTGTAAAACCGCCCATTCGAAGCAAAATTCAATTTATTGACTGTCGAACAAGACAATATTTCAGTTATCAATTTTAAAAATGTGACCGAACGCAATTTCCGTCACATGATAAATGCGTTGGAATGTCACGTCAGAGCACAGATTAAAGCAATTTTTCACGAAAGTCGTTTTAATTCTACGTGTTGCGTCGCTTGGGTTAGAATCCAAAAGTTGAGTAATAGCCAAGGGCCAGATCAATCAGCGAGAACGGACATCCAGAAAATATTTTGAAACATTCTATTTCCTTGTATTCGATTCCGTTCTGCGACGCTCGATGATACTGATGCCCGTTTTCCTCTCGTTTGCTTTCATACATGTCCGGATATCTGAAATCCTCTCGTTATAAGATATGAAGTTATCGATGACGGCTGACCTGAATACGATTCGTAAGATTTCATCAACGAGACTGTCGCCGTTCGGCTCTAAACGTCGCGAAGCTTCGCACAAAGCTCGAAGAATGCAATTGCGTCCATCGTACCCCATTCTACGATTAAGCTCACTGTTGTTTGATTTTATGGAAATGATCTGGAACAACTTACGACTTCATGATCGTCTCCAGTTTGGAGTAAAGCTCCCTGCGATGTCTGCGCTGCATCTCCTTTTTCGGTTTATTTAAAACTTCCTTAAATAGTTTCGTGTCGTTCGGGAGATCGTACGAGATGCCCCAGTTCACGCCTTCGGTGAATATTTCTCCGGGAGTTATTCCCGTCTGAGCAGTCATGCATATTGCTATCTTGGAATTAAAGCAAGTTGGATTGCCAGGTCCGGGATAAAAATACTCACCGATAAAGTCGATCCTTCGGGAAACGTCAGATAGCGCTTTTGGCGCGACAATATTTTACCGCACTCGGCAACATCCACAGCGATTATAACAGTAAGGAAAAGAAGGACAACTCGAGAGACTGCCATCTCGCTAATCGCCATAAATAAGTCATGAGAACTGTATGAACTGTAGCGCAACTGTAAAAATGTTTACCCATCCATTAGCGATTGATAATAAACCGACCAGTTAAGTTTTACAAGTTTTATTTACATCAATTTGTATGAGTTACGGATCGGAGGTTGCATAATCGTTGTAATATCCTAGTGCGAGATCTATGAGCGAGATTGAACATCCGGGATACATTTCGCCGCAATCCTGTTGCTTATTTTCACGTCCTCGTCGATAAGCTGAGTGATACAAGCGGTGCTCTTCAGGTTCCAACACCGATACTGTTTGTCCCGGAAACCTGATCGATGCAGATTAATTATCTCGCCCCTAAGAGACTCAATCGAAGTTAATAACTCACTTAAAGACGAGACGGATAAGTTCCTCCGATAAAGTGGGGCTCTTGCGAGTAAAACGCGCCGCTTCGCAGAGAGCTTTAAAAATGCAGCTGCGACCATCGAATCCCATCCTAACAAACCAAACAATTCGCACCCATTTAACAGTGGATTGTAAGCAACTTACGAATCCATGACAACTTCCGCTTTGTTGTACAAATCGCGTCGATGTCTCCTGCGCAAGAAAAAATCCTCACGTTTGTCCTTCACGTATTCGGTGAAGGTGGTGCGGTTCGGAAGATCATAAGCTATGCCCCAATTCACTCCTTCGGTGAAAATTCCCATGGGCAGAATGGTTTGCGCGGTCATGCAGAAAGCCCACTGAAATGAGAGTTGTACGAGCTGGAAAAAAGCGCAAAACTTACGATCAAAGTGGACCCGTCTGGAAAAGCCACATATCTTTTACGACGCGAAAGAATAACGCTGTCATTTCTAGAGCCATCCGAATTTATTTCAGGAACAAACAACATAAAAACGGCGACGAGATAAAAGCGGAACTCCATTTTCTATGAACGAGTCGGCGAACTGCGCTCAATAAAATCGGGAATTAGAACATTCGCGATAATTTAATCAAACATGTTAAATATTTGAGCGCGAGTACCGTTGCGGAAGACAATAACCGTTGCAACAATTAGCGACGAGTTACAATTTTTGTCTGGTGCGCGATGGTTGGAAAAGCGGGCAAAATAGTTTGTTGCGGTTTTTTTCTTGCGCTTTTTGCGATAAAGCCCGCGCTGCAAAGTTTGCGGGATGATATAGACGAGCGGATGAATGATACCGAAAGAAGTTTGTCGAGGAAGAGGAGGTATCTTGTTTTTCCGGAGGGGAGCTCCTTACAACTAGGTCAGTACTTTATCGTACACTGTAAACTCCCAAATGGCACTGGAAATCAGATATCTTTAACGTTGCAATGAGTAATTTTATTGACACTTCACGCCTGAAAAGACTATCTTTGCCATTTATATCAACTTGAAAACGAGTGTCAAAGTTCGTGAAAGATAAATTGTCGGCTTCCTGTTTGAAAAATCCATTAAGAGGAAACCAACCAACCCAACTTCCGGGTATTGACAAGTGGACGACATCTAAAACCACAACACGATTTTCCCACCAACTTTTTTAATAAATTTCAGTGTTTTGTCTGACGATGCCATCAATCGGAGTGGGACAAATATTCACAATCGGTTCGACGGCAGCTTTAGCTTGGGAACTTCCTCACGACCCATTTGTTCCCTTCAGAAAAAACTCCGAGCTGCTTCATCGAGTCGACAAGCCTAAAAAGCCAACGTCCGGTGGCTGGGTGAAGCAAAATACAAAATCCCCGCCACCTGTCACTTACCCGAAGACCTATTACAATCCATTTCTCATCAATAAACCTCCCGTACATGGTTATAGCACCATTAAAACCTCGCCACAGAAGCTTTCCAATTACAGACAAAGCTCCAAAAGCGCTTACACAAAGACCAAAAACTGGAATGGAAAAACGTACAATCGGTAAATTTAATTGTGATAATATACACAAGTCATTTAACGTATTTATGTTGCAGGCCTGAATACGCACAGCCTGTTACTACTTATTTGCATCCGGTTTACCACAAAGTGTACAGACGAACCAGACGCGACTTGTACGGAAAAATAGAAAAGTTCTTCACCGCGTAAGAACACTCTAATCATCTAATAAGTTGTCTGTTTAAACACGGTTTATTTACAGACTAAGCAAGGATGGGAAAGCTTGCTTGTTGAAGGCCATTTGCGAGGTTAGCAAATCAACTCGGGAAAAGGGATCCTTCTTGGCCGAAATCATTAAAGCCATTTTCAGGTGAAATCGAAACCACCGTCATCACCATTCTCAAGTTTTGTTTCAGAGTGAGACATCACGAAGACGAGGGCCACGAAGACCGGGATGAGTATGACTTGGCAGCGAACAAACAACACAATTGTACGGAGATGTATCCAACGTGCGAACATTCAATATGGGGCGCAATGTTTTCGTTTTCTAACAAATAAATGCAGTTGTTTATATTTGCGTTTTATTTATTTATTATGTTTTAAAACGCGCGATAAATCCAAGGAAAATAAAATCCCGAAACCGTTGTGTGCGCTTTAAACAATTTTTACAACTTGATCCGGATGTTGCAATATTAAACTTTCAGTTCGAAAAGATATGCTCATGCAAATTTATGTCATTTCTATTATAATTTCGCACAATTTTAACCGAATTGGGAAGAAAACAAAATTATGTAAATTTATAATACGTGCAGTCTGACCCGGCGCCTCCGCCAAAGTTGCTAGCGCACATTTTCGTCCTTTCAACTTTCTTATTAAATTTGTTGCAACTCTGACTTTGCAAAAGCGGCAAAGTAAGCGTAACTGGTACAAAATTGTATCCATTAGTCCGTCGACGCGAAAATAGATGATCTATTATAAACATCTCGACGTCCCGACGCAATTTGCGCGATAATTGCGCGGTCGGCTCGACTTTTCATAATTAATTACTGTGGGAATCAATCCGAAGTGGTGCGGCATATCGCTCTGCCGTTGGTGAATCCTTCATTCATGGTGTTAGAGATAATTCCGGTCCGCCCTACGGATCGAGTCTCCGACCGGGTATTGACTGGGTTTCCTCGGATCCGCTCGCGCACCTCCGCCGCATCAAAGAACTGCTAAGGGATGCTGCACCCCAGTAGCTAGGGATGCCCTGCCGACAGCAGGACTCCAACACAATCACACCGCAGTGAGGGTGACGCGTGATGACATGAAAACTACATCGGCAACGTGCGATTTTCAAAGAAAGCTGATCATGTAAGAGGTAAGTGGCACTTTGTTCTCGTCAACTCATCGACGATTTATAGGCCGCGGAAAAAGAGATTTAAGATTGTTGTTTTGTTTGAGAAGTGGGCGTTCACTGGTTGACTGATAAATCTTCGCTGAAGTGCTCTCGCCATCTAAATCGTTGCTTTGCTACGCTGATACGTCTAGATGTTGCCGATGCAAACACTTCAACTTCGATAACACTTTTATTCCTTATTTAAATATATTTTCCTGCGTAAAGAAATTTAATACAACTTGTATACAGGACGTATTTGGCGTGAATTCGCAATAATGGAAATGAGTCATCGATTCTTAATAACGCTGTTAGCCCAAACAGTTTCAGAACTAATCTCTTAAAAATTATAGCTTCCGAACAAAGTTTTAAATGATTGCGTGCAAATTGAAAATAAATCGTAAGAAGCGGTAACTCTGAGCCGTTCTTTCTTTCTTTTTCTTAATTGATTTTCATGGAGCGGTCGACAAATTGTTGTCATAAAATGTTTATTAAAAAAAATTATGTGACAAAATCAAAACATAAAAATTCGCAAGATTAAGTTTATGGGAACATAAACATAACGTAAAGATAGTGACGTATCTTAAATTGCAAACGAAAACTATTAAAGAAAAATGAATGAATGAATAAGCATAAAAGTTGCGAATGTTAACTGAGCGCTTGTGACATTTTATGTGCGCTCTTAATTTTACCTAAAATTAAGCGTACTTGCACAATTTTTTATTATTTTTGACTAGACTCTTACAAGAGTTAGTACAGTTAAGTTCACATTAATTTAAATTAATTTTGTAAAAATAAATATAATTTAAAATTAAGTAATAAACTAAATTAAGTAATTGTACAGAAAATCAAAAATAATCCATTAAATTCTCTTTCTTAACAATAAAATGTAGTTCATTTTAGTCCTGTGAACAAATTACAAAGCCAAAATTGTGTAGTCTTTTCATATGATTTGACATCATCTAATTTGATTATATTTGACTACTTACATTATATTTACTTTTCCTGTCGCATTAAATGTAATGCAAAGAGAAAATTCCAAAAATTATTATTTTTTGTATACTCCAATGGTTAAAGAAACTGATTTAAGCTTAGGAAAATTTAATTGCAAAAAATCTATTGTTGTCGAAATTGGAATGACTCTTCTAACTAAAACAAAATTATACTTTTATCACAAATCCATTCAAAAATCTATTTTTTTTAAACTTTATAAATAAATCCAAACAGTCAAATAAATCCATCAAAAATTCCAGATTACGAATTAAAAAGTTTCAAAAATATTTTCTTTTCGGTGTAAAAATTTAACATTAAGTATTTTAAAATTATTTATTGCCAACAAAAACATTAAAATTTTCCCACATTTTTATATTATTTCTGTGTACAATCTATTGCTTTTGACTAGGAATAAAAGCGGAGACCATTTTTTTGTATACTCCAAAGAAACTGATTTAGGGTTAGGAAAATTTAATTGCAAAAAATCTATTATTGTCGAGATTCGAATGACTCTTCTAACTAAAACGAAATTTTACTTTTATCACAAATCCATTCAAAAATCTATTCTTTTTATTATTTTTTAAAACTTCATAAATAAATCCAAACAGTCAAAGAAATCCATAAAAAATTCTAGATTACGAATAAAAAAGTTTCAAAAATATTTCCTTTTTGGTGTAAAAATTATACACAAATTTCCCCATATTTTCACATTTTCGTGTACTATCTTTTGCTTTTGACTGGGAATAAAAACGGGGATCATTAAAAATCCCTTTGTGAAAAGCAGAATGTAAGTTCAAAGATTATTAAAATTAATCCGCTTTGTTAGCTTAAAAGCTATGTTTTAAAGTCATTATTTTAAAATTAGGTTTGGTCATGTTTAATTTTAAAAGCGCTGTATTTGAGTTTCTCATGATTTTAAGATTCTTGTGTTCTTAAATTGTTATGTAACTATGTACAGCAATACAGTTCACATTTTCTATTTCAACGATTCTTGGGTCCCAAACAACGTTTAATAATTAAAAAAACCAAATTCAAATGATATTATTTATTCAATATTGTAAACATTTAAAACATATAACAACATATAAAAATTGGTGGATGCGCCGGGTCTGCGTATAAAAATCTAGAAATTCACGCATATGTTAAATGTTAATTAACAATTAGTTTATGGATATAGTAGCAGTAAATGTAAAAAGTAAATAAAACACGAAAGACAATTATGTCACGACCAGAGATTAAAACCACTAATTTGCTAGTCGATTGAGAATTTCAATATAACTTTACAAGACGTGCAATTAAAATTTTGTTAACAGCATTTCTGACACGGCTAACCAAACAACTATTTCTGAATAGATCATAAAGTTAAAATACATATAACCTGAACCTCCCAACTCCGAACACACAAAACTTCATTCTTGCAACGGGTTAAATAGAATTTTGTTAACTTTACTTTTTGTCCATTATGTAACTAAATTGGTTCTGTTCGCAACTGGGCAGAGTTATTTAAATTAGTTTCGTTACTTCACAGGGAAAGTATCATTTATAATTCCGAGTTAATAATAGGTGGCTGTAAAAGTGAAGGCAAACGATTAGTATTTTATTGAATTATTGTGTTCAAAGTTCTGATGTCCGTAGTTTGGCTGTGACAAAGTTGTAATAGTTGACGAAAGCTGTAAACTCGTAGACGGTCCTAAATTAATTACCGGGTTAAATCCAACCCCCGACATTTCCGATGATGAATTATTACGCCCTTAATGATACAGTTGACCAGTTGATGTAACATCTAATATCGGAGGTAATTTGTTGCAGAAGGATATGATGGAGCTGTTGCTCGCCCTTTCATGGTTGATACTGGCAGCTTTTAGCCCGGTTGTTGTTGGCAACCAAGACGCCAAACGTCTCTACGATGATCTTCTATCAAACTACAACCGCCTCATCAGACCTGTCGGTAACAACTCAGACCGACTCACTGTCAAAATGGGCCTCAAACTTTCCCAGCTAATCGATGTGGTGAGCTCTATAAAATGTTCCCACGACACAACTCCCCGATTTTCTTTGCAGAACCTCAAAAATCAAATCATGACGACGAACGTCTGGGTCGAACAGGTATGAAGTGATTCGCTGCGTGTTCAATTTCAGGTGTAATCCCTTGCAGGAATGGAACGATTATAAGCTCAAGTGGAATCCGGACGATTACAACGGCGTCGAAACACTCCATGTCCCATCCGAACACATTTGGCTTCCAGATATTGTTCTCTACAACAAGTGAGTAAAGGGCTCCGTTCCGCACGCAGATCCTAAGAGATTTATCTTTGCTCTAATGTGGATGCACGGATTCTGCTTGGCGGCGCAAATTCCGCAATGCGGCAAACTCCTGCCTCAAAAATATTTCCATTAAAGCGTGCCGGTAATTGAAATAACTACTTCAAATTTAGATTAAACGCTCTATTTACATACGGCTAAACTTGTGCCGTATTTGCATTCAACCTTCACATTATTTGCGTAAATATTGGACTTCGTCCACAACACGTTTCAGTAATTTGAAACCGTTACCATAATTTATCTGGCTTTACCTCCAATCGGTTTTACGTTTTGAAGCCAAGATGGAATGACTAAGACATTTTTCTTAGATTATCTTGAGCTCCATGCCAGAAATTGGTTCTTTTCGTTTTTCATAATAACTGCTTGTAGCTGGACCAAGAACGATAAGATTTTTACTTAGTTTCCTTCGAGCTTAGTACAGTTATTCATGAATATCGAAGATTAAACTGAAAAACCTTGTAAGTCGATTCTTGTCATTATGAGTTTTCGGTGGGATCCGCAAATGGCGGATTCCTTTAAACTACAGTCTTCTCAGTCAATTTCCAGTTTTTAATATTTGTGGCTCCTGTTTCAAAAATTCTTAACTGTTTCTAATCATAATGAAATTGTGCAAACATTTTTCTTCCTCCTTTAAAATTTCAAATTTCAATAAATTGACTTACGAACGAGCCTTCGGAGCTTAACCATATCGATATTGTCGTTCTTACAAAACTTTAAAATAACTGCAAGAATCGTTTTTTTAATTATTATTTGCAATAAAATGTTAGTTGGTTTTATCATGTGTTGAGAAAAAATCATAAAATTCTCGTGTGGACATTGTCCGGCGCCTCCACCATTTTTTCCTATGAAGTATTCAAGAGATCATTTTCAGTGCCGACGGCAATTACGAAGTAACAATAATGACCAAGGCCATCCTCCACCACACGGGTAAAGTAGTTTGGAAGCCGCCCGCTATTTACAAGTCCTTCTGCGAAATAGATGTTGAGTACTTTCCCTTCGACGAGCAAACATGCTTTATGAAGTTCGGTTCGTGGACCTATGACGGCTACATGGTAACACAACTTCTTCGTATGCTTCCAATATTAAACAGTAGAAGTGCAGGTTGATTTGCGTCACCTCTCCCAAGTGCAAGACTCCAACAAAATCGACGTAGGAATCGACCTCCAAGATTATTACATATCAGTTGAGTGGGACATAATGAAAGTACCCGCGGTTCGAAACGAGAAGTTCTACAGTTGTTGTGAAGAACCCTATCCTGACATCATCTTCAACATAACTCTGCGACGAAAAACGCTGTTCTACACGGTCAATTTGATCATCCCTTGCGTGGGCATATCGTTCCTCTCCATCTTGGTTTTCTACTTACCTTCGGATTCCGGAGAGAAAGTCTCACTCTGCATTTCCATTCTTCTGTCTTTGACCGTATTCTTCCTGCTGTTGGTGGAAATCATTCCACCTACTTCCATAACAGTGCCTCTGTTAGGTAAATATTTGCTCTTCACAATGTTATTGTGCACTCTTTCCGTGGTCATCACCATCGCCGTTTTGAACGTCAACTTCCGATCGCCGGTCACTCACAAATTGGCACCATGGGTGCGTTTGTTTTTCATCGATATCTTGCCCAAATTCCTCTTCATCGAACGACCCAAAAAGGACGACGATGATGACAGCAAATGCCAGGATAGCATGCTCACCGACGTCATTCAAGTACCCATAATGGACAAATGCAAATCGAAGTCCTCGTTTGATAGCTTCGACTTAGGTCTTCCTCCACCATCGCGGTTTGACGTCGCTGCTTCCGGAGGAATAGGTCCTTGCTTTGGGGAGCCTCCTTTCCCATCTATGCCTCTATCTGGAGGCGACGAAGATCTCTACAGTCCTGCCAGCTGCAGGACTAACACTTTCGACGCCAGCGACGCCAGTCCTTCGTTCGATAAGCTCGACATCAACGACATGGAAAGAACTATAGCCGACTCGAGATTCATCGCGCAACATGTCAGAAATAAAGACTCGTTCGAGAATGTAATTGCAGCAATTGCTTTAAAACCGGTTCTCATTGTTCGTTGTAGGTTGAAGAGGATTGGAAGTACGTGGCGATGGTCCTTGATCGCCTATTTTTGTGGATTTTCACGTTGGCTTGCGTAGTAGGGACGGGACTTATAATTTTCAACGCACCATCACTTTATGACACCACGAAACCGATCGACGTGCTCATTTCAAAAGTGGCCAAGAAGAAAATGGCACTTTTGAAAATGGTACCGGAAGAATTGTAAAAATTGTAAAGCAGAGCCCTTGAAGGGTGTCCTCTTGCCATCAAGACTTCAGTTGAGATAACGATGATAATCATTAATATAGTAATTGTTATAATATGTTATAAACATACGAGGGCATGAGCCGCCTCGTGTTGAAGTAGTTTTTTATGATAAACAGCAAGCGGCTCATTTCTCTGTATTTGATAAATCAATAATATTATAATGTTGAAGCTGTTTCGTTTATATATTGTAGTTTGCTCATAATATTATTGAATAAATCTTTTTCCATATTATAACATTATTATTTTATACGATGTTTATAACTGCACAATTGTAATCTACATAAAAATAATAAAAGCAGTGTAGATACGGTTTGTTAGAATTCTTATTGTAAAATTCAACGCATTCAACATCTGGTCAAATAAAGTTTTTTATCGTCTAGACTAATGTCGCCGCACATCAGTAATGAATCGGCCAGCAAGCATTATGCTTCTTCTTGTTATATTTCTATCATTGATAACGATTGTCCGTACAGACTCCAAAACAGAAACACAAATTCATGCGTTAGGTAAATCAATAGAAAACTTGTCAGGTGAGAATTAACTCTAAGTCAAATAAGTATTATTTCCAACAATTTTGCAGAACAAATCGAACAATGGAAAATTTTATTTTCAAGCACGCTGGTTACAACAACCACGTCTTTGGCTAATATCAACAATAATGTTAATAATTTGCAACAGCGTGTGCATATTTGGGACACATTTCAACATCACGTCTCTGCTTGGAATGCCCAATTAGCCACATTGGATCGCAAGGCTGATATCCTTAACAAGTCCTTTTTAATTTTTTTCTTAAATTATTTATTTTTAAAATGTGCCGCTTCTAGAGGACAAGAACAGGTCATGTTGTTGGAATCACACCTGCAAACTATTTCCAAGCAGGACTATAAATTGGACAACATTTTGAAAAAACTTGATAAAGACAGCTCTAATAACCAAGATTTGCTAATTGTGGAGTTTGCAACGCGTGGTGTTTTGAGCACCATAAAATTGGTGGAGAAAAAACTAGACCGGATTTTGTTACAACAAGCAAAGAGTGTGCAAAATAACCACGAACAGACCAAATTGACCGTAAAGTGTAACACTCCACTGATTGTAGAGGAGTTGCTTAATGATATTTCCGCCAAAGTTGATAATATATTTGATAATCTCAACAAAAATACAAAACAAGAGTCTAGTACTGAAGACTACATGGACGATGGTAGTGGAAGCTTTGCAGATTCAACAGAACGAGCTTCCAACGAAGAGGTCACACATCTGAAAAAATTGCATATGAAACTGGATATCATTGCCAACCAGTCATTGATGGTTTTAAAACAACAAAATATTATTTCTATTATCTTGGATAAATTGCTACAGAAGACCGAAACTCACAACACTTACATTTCAGCAATTATGAAACAAGTGTATTCGAACGACGTCAAAATGTACGAGTCTTTAAGAAACATTATTAGCGAGTACCGTATCGTGGACAAAAATTATTTTCGATCAAATTGTTCAAATGAAGATGACCGAAAAGCGGAAAAGCAATCAGAACCAACTAAGACTGGTTGTGAGGATTTGGGCAGAAATCACAAAAGCGGCGTTTATATTTTTGGAAATACTTCACTTCTCAATGCGAGATACTGCACAATACGGAACGACTTTTTCTGGACAGTTATACAAAGACGCGATAATTATTCGACGACTGAGAGCTTTGAAAAGAATTGGGTTCAGTACAAAACCGGTTTTGGCGATATTAACAAAGATTTCTGGTTGGGCAACGAGCTGATCAGCAAAATGTCTCAAGAACATAGTCTGATCTTGAGGATCGAGCTCAGTGGTTTTGAGGGGCAGAACGCTTGGGCCGAATATTCAACATTTCGTGTGCTGCCAGAAGACAAAAACTACAAATTGATTGTGGGAGGATATAGCGGAAATGCATCTGATTCGCTTTCAAGTCACAATTTGTCATTGTTCAGTACCATGGATAAGAAAAACGACCAAGCACCGGAATGTTGTCCATGTGCCGCGACTTTTGGTGGAGGATGGTGGTTTAATAAGTAAGATTACCAATTTTACAATTTTATTCAAATAATTACATTTACAACATGTACTTATAATATTCTTACAGCTGCTTTGAGTCAAACTTGAACGGTTTATATTTCAAACAAGGCGAGAAAAGTGGTTATTTTGGTGGTATCATTTGGGAAAATTGGTTGGGCAATTATTCGTTGAAAAAGACAGTTATGATGGTCAGACCTAAGACATTTGTACAAAAACACGAAGAGCCTTCAATTCCGTGGCCCAACTACGAAGACCCGTGACTTGTATTTTAATTTCTGCAATAAATTTTAAATTTGTGGGACTAGTTCATTTATTTAGAAACGTATATTTCACCACCGAATTGAAAATTTAGTTTTTACGTTATTTCGATGAACACATGTTCAATTTTCTGTTGATCTGATTTGATTTAAATCTATCCGAACCGAACTATATTATTGTTTTAATTTACGAACGAATTTGAAATTTAAATATCCCGCGCTGTCGTTTCGTTTAGAAACTTTGCATGTCCCAATGTTGGAAGCATGGGATCGATAAGTTGATTTGTGCTTTGCGTCTGATGCCGGTGTTTGTGTATTTTTGAGTCGACATTGTAATAAAATTACAACTCTAAACAGGCTGGTTCTAAACAGTAAAAAATGGTTTTAGGAAATATAATGGCAAGAGGCGGGATTAGAGGCAGAGGTGGAATGAATCGTGGAATTGGAAGGCCACCCTACAAAGTCAAAATGTTTTTGCCAAGACATCCCTTCGACTTGGCCCTTTGCGAATCGTCCTTTCCACGTGTCAAACCAGCGCCTGACGAAACCATGTTCACCCAAGCTCTGCTCAAAAGAAATGTGGACTTGTCTCCAACCCCAGCCGAACAAACTGCAATTTTGAATCTTGTCACCAAGATTCAGACGGTTTTGGACAACCTCGTTGTGGCCCCGGGTGCCTTCGATGCATGTGTAAGTACTGGAGACCACTGAATTCGTATTTATGGAAATAACTCAAAATGTAAAAAAATGTGAGGTTATGTCATGTCGGGAAAAGCACTAACGCAAGTGTGGTTAGATCAATGTTTTTCAATGTCTATGAAAATAAAAAGCCTACTTTGGATGTATGTTTAAGGATGCAGCACAAATGAGGGTGCTATTGAGGCAATAAATTAAAATTGTCTCAAATTACAATCCCCTTAAATTAAAATAAGATATACCAAAAGATTGCCCTTTGAATTATTTCAAAACATAAAAAGTCCAGAAATCTTTAAAACAAAAAGTCAATAATTAGTTTTGCATTTCTTCAAAATGTAAATTGTGGATTACCCTTAAATAAAATAATGTCACATTCACATTAATATATACCGGGTGACTATAAATGATTGACATTTTTTGTGTTAGGTTGGCAATATTTTTTAACTCTTCCATTGGGTACAGTGATTTACAAATTTTAAATTGTCAAATAAACGTCAAATTTAAAAATCGCTGATATCAGAATTGTTTTCAAAATGGTTTTTACAACTGGAAGATCTTTTCGATCACTCGCTGTAACTATTTCCTCCGTTATTTGTCACTTTTCGTTCGCCATTATTTTGTAAGTTACACTTTTTGTCAAAAATATTCTAACCTAAAAAGTTAGTTGACAAATCACGACGACAGTTAATCTGGTACCAATTCCTCACTGTTGCCAATCACCTAAATTCAAGTCAATCATTTATAGTCACCCGGTATTATACTTGAATAAGTTAATAATGGTATTTGATTGGGCAGTAGTGGCGGTATTAGTTACGAAATTTAGTTCAAAATTGTGTAATTTTATGATTTTACCATCTTTCTAGTTGTTAAAATTGTACAAAAAAATTCATTTAGTTGGAGAAATCCTTTTCAGCTTCAGATCCCGCTTAACAATAATTATTTCATCGAATTTGAATAGGAACGCCCGGCTCGCGCTTTTTACGTATTTTTTGCATGAAAAAACACACTCACTTCGCCAGTCACAGCGAAGATATGGCTGCCGCGCCGTCTTTTTAGGAACAATTATTACCTGATTCGGTGAATTCGGATAGCCTTCGGTGCCGTGAAAAATACGAGGCAACGCCCACAACCAATCAGAAGACGAATTTTGAATTTTGCACACATCATCTTTTACTTTGCTTTATTGTGACAAATCGTTCTGTGCGGGTTAGTTTTTTGGGCAGATTTCTTTCAACATTAAACTTTCACAATTTTAAGATGGAAGAACAAGCACTAATGTTGGTGTGTTATGTGACGATTTGAGTATAATTGCACGGATCTCGCTGTGTTTTTTATTAACGGCTTATTATGAACAAATTGTTGCTCGCAATTCCTCTAGTTCCTCGTCCAGATTTGACTCTTTTTTTTATTAATTAGGATAAACCACCTCGAGAATATCCTAATTCTTGTTACGGGAAGTGCATATGGTTAACGGGTAGCTTAATTTCAAACAAGCGTTTTGTTGGCCATGTGTTTTATTTTTGAATACTGCAAAATATATAATCAAAGACAAAGACGCTCTGTTAAAAATTTAAATCATTTGGGCGCCACACAAAACGTCAGGATCATATTAGGCAACATGTAAACTGTATGTTTAAACAAACAAAATATAATACATTTAATTGATTCAACCCGTGAAGTGTACGTTTAACAAATATTTTACAACTCACAAAAAATAATAAATATAAAAAATGTTTATCTATATTTTTATTAATTGTCTGCAGTTGTTTAAAATTAGCAGAAATTAGTGCTTTGCCTATCCGATGAGAGTAGAAAATTGTTGAACATATTAAAAATTTAAATGTTTGAGCGCTATACAAGGCTAGGATCATATTAGGCATACATTGAATTGCACATGTTTAAGCAAATACATATAATACATTTAAGTGGAAATTTACTAATATTTTAGAACTCAAATATACAAAAAGGTTTATCTGTATTTGTATTTTTCTGAATAGTTGAAAATTTTGCCGATACGATAAAATTAGCTTGATTTGAAGAAAACACTTTTTAAATTGATGTCCCTTTGAGGGACATCCAAAACGAAAAAGTTACAAGAAGGTTGGGACGACTCCATCAATTTTAAAAAGCTTTTTCTTTTATTGTTTAATAAATCCAATAGTAAATTCGAGTTTTACAGCATAAATACAAGTTTTTTTCACGAGTTATATTTCAATTATGTATCGATTACATAAACATTTTAATAATCGCCATCTTGTAGCATTATATAGAATATACAAAGAAAAAACACGGATTATATATTTTTGAGTTTTGGAACTTGACAGAAATTTTTAATAAAAAAAATTTCCCTAAAGACGTCCAATCTTCTTTAGTCATCTACCGTCTAAACCGACGCTTAGTGATGGTACCGGGTGACTGTAAATGATTGACTTAAATTTAGTTGATTGGCAACAGTGAGGAATTGTCACCAGATTAACTGTCGTCGTGATTTATGTCAACTAACTTTTTAGGTTAGAATATTTTTGACAAAAAGTGTAACTTACAAAATAATGGCGAACGAAAAGTGACAAATAACGGAGGAAATAGTTACAGCGAGTGATCGAAAAGATCTTCCAGTTGTAAAAACCATTTTGAAAACAATTCCGAAATGGGCAATTTTTAAATTTGACATTTATATGACAATTTCAAATTTGAAAATCAGTATACCCAATAGAAGAGTTAAAAAAGATTGCCAACCTAACACAAACAATGTCAATCATTTATAGTCACCCGGTACTTGAATGAAAAAACACTAAATGTAGTGTATGCGAAACGGTAGTAAACGTTTCTAGTTTTTATTGGATAATTGCATTTTTTAGCAATTGGAGGAGGTGCGTCAGGTGGGCTCGTTCAAAAAAGGCACGATGGTAACTGGCCACAACGTCGCCGACATAGTCGTAATTCTCAAAACTCTGCCCACTCGAGAAGCGGTAGAAGCGTTGGGCAACAAAGTGAAAGAAGATTTGAAGAATCTAATGAAAAGCGAAGTGGTTTCCAAAGGCGAGCAACTCACGCATGCGACCAACGAACGCGGGATCGAAATCAGTAACAGTTTCGCTTGCGTGCGCGTAATGGTCACAACTCTGCACCATAACATCCGGAAGTTGGATCCGGAAATACATCTGGACCAGAAAATCATGCTGAGTCATTTGGCGGCGATTAGGCACAGTCGCTGGTTTGAAGAAAACGCCCATCATTCTTCAATTAAAGTTCTAATAAGGTTGTTGCGTGATATCAGGACTAGGTTTGAAGGGTTCGAGCCGCTGACGCCTTGGATGCTGGATTTGTTGGCGCATTTTGCAATTATGCATAATCCCAGTAGACAAGCGTTGCCGATTAACGTGGCGTTCAGAAGGGTTTTTCAGCTGTTGTCTGCGGGATTGTTCTTGCCGGGTTCGGCGGGGATCACGGATCCTTGCGAAGGAGTTAGTTTGAGGATTCATACGGCGATGACGTTGGAGCAGCAGGATATATGTTGTTTGACTGCTCAGACATTATTGAGGGTTCTATCTCACGGAGGATATAAACACATCTTGGGATTGGAGGGTAACGCTTCCGTGGCCAAGGAAATGTCGGTTTGGGACGGGGTTGTCGTCTCTCCACTTGATAAAGCCTACGAGAATCCCCCAGAAAAAAAGGAGGGTGATGAAGAAGACGAAGATATGGAAGGTGAAGGCGACGAGAGCATGGAAACGTTGGACAATTAAATATTTGACATATAATTTACGAGATTTATGTTTAAGTCGTGTGCGTCCCGAAACTGGGTGATTGTAATCGTAATTTAATAAATTCTTGCACTGAATTTTATCTTGTTTTATTTTTTCCCTAGTGGTTATTTAATTATATTCAACACTATTTCAGTAACAAAATATATGAATTAATAGTAACGAACGTAACTAATATTCGGACCGGGATAATTAAATACAGGGGTTGTGTGCTGGGGAAGTATTGATGTGGTGGCAATAAATTCGAGGGTTGGGTCCACTCGGCACCGGCACTCGAAACAATTTCCCTTGTGGCATACAAACACACACTTTATACTGGGATACTTTGTAATTGCCGTTCTTCACCAAAGCGATGGGAATGCGCTTGATATCCAGAAGAGTGCCATCACTGCCACTAAGAACAATGGAGCCGTTATTACTCTTCAAGTAAATGTCTTGATCTGCACTCCACACTATCTCTTTTCCATCGATTCTAGTGCCTTCCGAGCCCTTCAAAGTCAATATTTTGCCCTCCACTTTCAATTTGCCGTGGACCGGACTTACTACTCTATTAGTAAGGATAGTGTTTGCTTTAAGAGAGTGAGCAGCGGTGAGCTTCTGGAATTTAGTTCCGGTGGTCGAGAATATAACATCTCCTTGTTTGTTCCGCACATCGAACGATTCAAACCCCCAAAAGCCGGTTCCGTTTTTATTGATTTGCAGCTGATTGCTTAGTCGCCCATTACGCAACGACATGATATTCAAAAACACCGCGCTTTCCTGGGCAGAAATTTCCACCGGCTGGTCTTTGAAACCCTCAATGCGGCCATCGCGCTTGTACATGTGCCCCAAATCGGTTTCACCAAAAAACTTAACTGCCAACTCTTCAGGAACCAACTCGATGCTTTCCATTCCTTGGCCCAAACGCAACACTCCCAGAATGGAAACGGTTAATAGTAAATTTCCAACGGCCAAAACGAAGAGTAGAGCCACTAAAGTCCAAAATGCGAATGTCTTGCGGCCTCGCAGCCCGGTTTTTGTGAGGTGTTGCTCGTGGACTGGGACATATCCGGCTTTGAAGTTGTTGTTGTGGTGTTTGGAGACTGATCGTTTGAGGAGGGCTTTGTCGCGAATTGAGATAGAATCGATTTCGTCCGAAAATATGTCAGAGGTTGGGGAAGTACTTCGACAGTCGGCCATTCTACAAGATTTATTGCAACTCGGCATGTTTATGAAAGGAGCTTACCTCAATGTTATGTAAATACGGAGCGATTGGGACGCGGTCGATTGAGACAAGGGACTAGCGTCGCGACGCATGTGCGCCGCCATACGTCAAGATTTTACGAGCAGTGGCGTCGCCTTGTACAATAAACTAAGTCATTACGAAATGTGTCTAGTTTGGTATAAATATGGTTTGAACCACATCGAACTGTGTCTTATGAGCTTTTTAACACCACATTAAACATTTGAAGGAAAACCCTAAACTTACCATAATACACGTGAATAAAGCCACCACTTATGGAACTCATTTTATAGAACAAACACTAGCTTATTAAAATTATAATATGAGTTGTTTTGCAAATTAACTAATTACCACATAAACCCACGAGTAACTTAATTTCGTGGTAGCTTCAACGACATCGAATAGTCTTAAGAAACTGATATTCTTTTACTTAAATTTTTTCCATATCTTATTTGCTTTCTAAATTTATTACTCCTGACCATTAGACACGAATAAAATGCATAGACGAAACTGCTCCATACAGTTATTGTACTAAAACCATTCTCATCAATAGTGAAAATAGTTTAAAAATTGTTCAGATTGTTTCAGTTTTTGACTCAAACTTCAAGTGCCCTTTTAGCGTTCATTAATTTTAAATGTAATGCTAAAACAACCGCCACATGTTTCAATTTGAAAGATATTTATTTTTGTTTTTTTTTAAATACTTCCACTGATAATGTCGGTAAAAGAATAATTAAAATACATATTTTGTCATAGAGTTAGTTCATGAATTAAAAATTTCAGATCACTGTGTATCGTGTAAAATTAAAACGGTATAAAATATTCAGTCGTAGTTTATTTAAAGTCAATTGTCTCCATATCGTTTGCTTAAATTATATTTGTAATTCGTAGAAGGTTTGTCAAACGATTAAAAAAAATTATAAAGAATTTTGTAGAATACAAAAGTAATATAATTTATCTTTACCGATAATTAATTCAGGTCAACATCAACAAAATTCGTAAAATTTTGCATAGATCATTACCGGCATTAGAGAAAATTATAGCGATGTTTTTGACACACTTCGAAGTGCGTCTTTAGCGTTAATTTTGAAGATAATGACAATAATAATAAAACAACCGTCACTATTTCAATTTGAAATATTTATTTTTTGCTTTTTTAAATTACAATCACTGATAATCTCGCTTAAAGAATAATTGATATGCATATTCTGTCTGCACTGAGTTAGTCCATGAATTAACAATTGTATGCAGATCACTGTGTATCGTGTACCATTAAAACGGTATAAAATATTCAGTCGTAGTTTATTTGAAGTAAATTGTCTCCATATCGTTTGCTTAAATTATAATTTTTATTCGTAGAAGCCTTCAGAGTTGTTTCGTCAAACGATTCAAAAAAATTATAAAGAATTTTGTAAAATACAAAAGTAATCTATTTATCTTTACCGATAATTAATTCAGCACAACACAAAAATACATTTCCCCTCTGCTGCAAAATCCGTAGTATCTTGCGTAGATTATTAGCGGCATTAGAGAAAATTATAGCGATGTTTTTGACACACTTCAAAGTGCGTTTTAGCGTTATTTTTGAAGATACTGAGAATAATAATAAAACAACCGTCACTATTTCAAATTGAAATATTTATTTTTTGCTTTTTTAAATTACAATCACTGATAATCTCGCTTAAAGCATAATTGAACTGCATATTTTGTCTGCGCCGAGTTAGTCCATGAATTAAAAATTGTATGCAATTCACTGTGTATCGTGTACTATTAAAACGGTATAAAATATTCAGTCAGTTTATTTAAAGTCAATTGTCTCCATGTCGTTTGCTTAAATTATATTTTTTATTACAAAAAGCGTTCAGAGCTTTCGGAGTTGCTTCGTCAAACGATTCAAAAAAACTTTAAATCATTTTGTAGAATACAAAAGTAATCTATTTATATTTATCGCTAATTCATACAGGTCAAACAAAAATATATTTTCCCCTTTGCTTCAAAATGTGTAATATCTTGTGTAGATTTATTACCGGAATCAGAGAAAATCGTAGCGATGTTTTTTATACACTCCAAAGTGCTTTTTTAGAGTTAATTAATTATGAAGTTAAATGCTAAAATAACCGTAACTAGTTCAATTTGATCGATATTTATTTTTTGCTTTTATAAATTACAATAACTGATAATGTCGCTTAAAGAATAATTCAAATTCATATTTTGTCTTCAGAGTTAGTTCATGAACTAAAAATTGTCTATCGTGTAAAATTAAAACGGTGTAAAATATTCAGTCATAGTATATTTAGAGTCAATTGCCTCCATGTCATTTGCTTAAATTATATTTTTGGATAAAGCACACAAAGCTTTCGGAGTTGTTTCGTCAAACGTTTCGAAAAAACTATAAAGCATTTTGTAAAATACAAAACTAATTTATTTTACGGTTTCTGATAATATATTTGTATTATCCTGCACCAGAGAAAATTGTAGCGATAGAAAATGTTCGGAATTTTTCCCTTTTCAAAATGGATTCGTTCAAGTAGCCTAATGTCATCTACTAATTTTTTGAACAGTGCAAATTTATTGTGAGCCATGTTTCGTAGTTTTTTCAAAAACCCAAAGGTGAGAAATTTGGAAAACAGTGACATGATAATAGTCTATTCGTCCCATTCAGAAAAATCCATTCGCCGCATCGTTTTGGAGACATAACTATGAGGTAAGTGTTTATATTTTGACATATGTTTTGTACTTACCTTTCGTCGCGTTTCTCTTTCGCTTCTTCCTCAAGCGCCAAAATAAATTAAAATTGATTATGATGTGCGTGTTCTTATAAAGAAAGGTGATTTATTATTTCAGTATATTAATAAATAATAAGGTAAATTTGTACATCACATTAGTTACAATATTCCTGGAATGTATGCTAATATAACAACAACGAATCCTTGAATATAAATATGCGATTTGAGTATATACAGAATTTTGGAAAAAATATATACTGATCCATCGAAAATGCCCAGAGGTTACATCGTCAATTCTTTGTTAAATCTATGATAATTTAGAGGATATGTACGCTAACAGTGGGCCCATCTCAACTACGACAACTAACACCTATGAAATGAGGAAAAATGTTAAAAAAAAACTCCAAATGTTACCCACACGAGCTAGCAAAATCACTGCAGGCTACTTCGAGTAAGGAAGACAACAAGGCAAGTCTGCCTAGCAGACGATCATTGTCGATTTGTTCGCTCGCCACCCAAAACGGAACTCGATGAAGCGCCGATTCCGTTGATCCACGAGCGGCAGCAACTCATTGACTGATTGATTGATCGATTCCGATCGATCGAAAGTTGTGGGTGACGAAGTGATGATGTACACAAACATCTACTGCATACACATTCAACAGACCAGTCCTACCTCTCTACCACCAAGTCCTACTACAGATTTCCGGTGTATTGTCTTCGGGGCCGCGGCGCGCGGTAAGGCACGGAAACAGCTACAGACACAGACCGTGCAGTGAGTGACCAGACTGTTATCACAGAAAGCGGTGATTAGACTAGACTATGTTAATAGCAATCGCGCCGGTCAGGATTGATCAAGCAGCATTCTACTTTATGAAACTACTTTATTCGTAACGGCTCTACTACAGTGCAATCGCGACCTCGGCCGCACTACACTACACACAGAGATACATTCTACAAACACTAATTCTATCAACTATCAAATTATACAGTACTTATGTAGCTACAGTAACTTTAAAATTACATACGACAAACAGCTAAACATAAATGGCGGCGCGCCGCCTAATTAAGTACGTAGTTGCTTCGACCGTTTAGTTTTTCGTACGCAAACAGACCCTCTCGATACACTACAGTATTTACATACTCAGCGGGGTTCACTTGACTTGAAGTGAAACTAAACTGTTTTTTTTTTGTGTTATTTGTCTTCTTAATATTTATAATCGAATACAAAAATAGAGGGTGCATTCTGTCTCACAACGCTTATTGCTGTCAACTGGATATAATATACAAGTTATTGTCGCCGCGGGTCGAGTCTCGTCTTCGACGACGTGAAGCGTCGCGACGTCCCGACTCGCGGCAATGCCGCTAGGGCGCCCCGCGAGCGCCCAACAACTATCACAAGGCCGGGAGGCGCCCGTTTCTCGGCAGTCCTAACGCTAAGCATTATACATTATAAAAAACATCGGTATGAACATTCTTTAAACTACGATGAGCGACGCGGAACCAAGAGCAAGAAGAATCAGTCGAACGCGAAACGAGCGAGGAGATGTCGTCGGGTGCTCTTAGTTTCGCCGCGATAGACGCTTGGTCCGCGAATCACACAATGAGAGAGAACGAAACTCGATGCACAGCTACTGCGGAATGTAGGCAGGTCTTGTCTAAGTGTGTATGTGTGGAGGTGGTGAGGAAAATCGGGCCGACATCGCCTTGACTAGATCTGCAGAATCGAACGAACGGCAAACTATGGCGTAGCTGCACTAAATACGTACTAACAAATAAAGACGCGAACGGACCGCGCGGGCGACAAAGAAACAAGCCGAAATTACACGCGACCGAGGGTTGATGTCTTTGCGTCGCGCGCGCTCCGCCCCCTAATTAATCAATTAAAAAAAACCTACTCGCTACCGTCGATGAGATCTATAAACAGAGTATAACACAATAAATAGCAAAACAAACCGTCTCACATTTTTCCGAACGTCACTAACACATAAATTAAGAAGTATCGCCGTTTCAGTCAAGTCGGTAATAAATTAAGTATCTACGAATAACTTAAGTACAGTCAAACACAACCTGGGGAACAATTTGAGAATTTATTGCCATCGAGGAGAGGAATATGCGGCGGCGGTCGGGGCAGAACAATTCCGAAGAATTGAAAGTCGTCTCAGAGCGCCGTTTAATACTGATTATTGCGAGTTATTGCTAATGCTAAATGAGCGGCGGTTCCACCGGGAAGAAAACCGAAAATAAAGAAGCCGGATGTGTTGTACTGCCCACAGCGATGCAAAATGAGATTCATCATATGTACAAATTTGAATCGAAATATAAAAACGCACAGTCAAAATAGGCACGAGACGCCGCCATTGACATTGGAAATGTTTCGTTTGGAAGTCCGGAGGGCACGCGGCCCGACAAATCGAAAACAAAACAGAGTGAGCAAAGTGAGCGTCGACTGCGTTCAGACGTACATCCCCACGCCGTACATCGACCCCCAGTCCACTCCCTGGAAGCTGGACATGTCCACGTTGGTGAGGTTGTAGCCTTGGTAGGGACTAGCACCGACTGGCGGGGCTAGGGCAGGAGCGGCGGCGGCGGAGGCGGGCGTCGGGGTGCCTCCGGCCGCGGCCGCCCCGACGCCGGCACCGACGCCGGGAATGGGATACGGGGAGTATCGATAACTGGCAAGCGGCGGATAGGCCCCGAAGAGTTTGCCGTAACTGGCCACGGCCGCGTTTTGAGCTTGAGCGGCGGCGGCGACGGCGGCCGCCTGCACGTGAGCTTGGGCCTGGGCCACGGCCAGGGGATTGGAGGCGGCGGCCGCGATCGCACCCGCAGACGGAGTGGCCATCCGCATTCCCAAACCGCTAAGCATCAAGCGTTTGCCCAAGAGCTGGGCGCTCGCCTGCACCGCTTCCTTGGGCTGCGCCTTCTTGCACTCCACCTTCTTGTTCTTGATCGTGTGGAAGTGGATCTCGCAGACGCGGTCCACCACGTCCTCGTTCTCGAACGTGACGAAGCCGAAGCCGCGATGCCGCTTCGTCTGTTGGTCCATCAACATTACCGTCTCCTCCACTTTGCCGAATTGACTGAAGTAGGCTTTCACCTCGTCGGCGGAGGTGTCTTGGCTCACGCCGCCCACGAAGATTTTCTTCGTTTTGTTCGGTTGCTTCGGCCGATTTTTGGGCGTTGCGTGTTTCGGATCGATCTTCTTACCGTCCAGGGTGTGGATCGGCACTTTGAGCACGTTGTCCACGCTTGAGGGTTCCGAAAATGTGATGAATCCGAAGCCACGACTCCTCTGCGAATGCAAGAATTATATTTAACATCTGTGACAAAACATTACGACTAACGATTACAAAGTATCGAAGGTATTCGATTCCTCACTGTACTCGTAGTATTCGAATACTCTCCCAGTAGAACTCGAATGAGTCCGATACAAAAGACTAGTGATCGGAGTACTCGAGAACACAGTATCGAGTGTCAATGTCAACCAATCTTCATTGTACTCGTTCTCAAAAACTTACCCACTAGCTTTCGAATACTTGAATGATTTCGATTCAAAAAACATCTAAAAATATGAGAAGCGAAAATTATTGCTCCTCGAACGATTTTTAATCTTTACGCACGAGTTCGTTTGGGAAATCATGTCGGCATCGTTAAAGACACCTAGGATTTTGACTGAATAAACTATTATATCTATTTAAATTTTTCAAAACAACATTAAAATTATAGTCTAAATAAACAAAAATAATATAATACGACCATAAAGTATAAATAAAACAATACATGTATAGAATTAAATGGAAAATTATATACAAGCATTCAAAAAACATAGATGCATGCCAGAACAGAACAGAACCGATCCTCGGGTGAGGTATCGTATCGATATCGATACTCAGTAGCGGTACTCGGATAAGGATTCGATTCTCTAAAGTACTCGAGTACTATTTTCTCGATTCCTAAAAGAGACTCGATTCTGCCCATCGTTAATTACGACCGTCTGTAAATTGAAAAAATAAATTTACTTCTGTTTTTATATTAAGAGCACTTGGACTCTTTGTGAAGAGGATGTTCAAGACAAAACCAAGAATTGATGTTTCGTATCGCTACATTCAAAATACACGATTGTGCTTAAAATTACTGTTTCATAATTCGTCCTGCATCACCGACTTAAATCCATGATAATGCAAAACTAAGATGATTCAATGGAGCATATCTTAGACAAAATAAACAAAGTCACGAAGTTAATCCAATCACTAATTTATAATGAATAAAAATTTAGCTAACGCATTTGAACATAATTTTTCATCCAATTACAAATATAAATTCCGAACATAATGTCCCACAAATAATGGCATTAATTTTAACCAGTAGTAACTCATCAAACCCAACAACTTTCCTTAATAACTATTTTTGTAAACAATTTGGTAAACAAGTTAAAATTGTTGGAAGATTTGACTCTTATTTTTTTACCCGCCTCTGGATAATAATGTGGATAATAAATAATCCATTGTAAACATCGATAAGCGCTTAAAGCACTGCAGACACTAGGACATCCTGCATTACCATTACCTTCAACAAAGTTTTGCAAAATTTTGACTTTGAATTGGAGAAAAAGTGCCGCATCAATGACGAATTAATTAGTTCCAGATTTTGTAGATATCGTATTTTCGGGTTGATACAATTTAGCTTCAGCTTCAGACCTTAACAACAATTATTTCAACCGAATTGGAATGGAACCGCCCGTGCGCTTTTTTCGCATTTTTTGTTTGATAAAATGCACCTCTGCGCTAATCACAGCCGAGACATGGCTACGACGGTATTACTTTTTTACGATTGATAGTCGGTGATTGGGTACGTTCTTCGGTGCCTAAAAATTATGGACGAAAGCAAACACGCCCACCGTCTCAGAACTAATCAGAAGCCGAATTTTGAATTTATCGCACATCATCTATGTTTATTTGCGTTATTTCACAGTCGACAAACCATTCAGTGCGGGTCCGGTCTTTGGTTAGATTTCTATTAAAACATAAATTTTAAAATGTAAAAATAAGCAACGAATTTTGATGTGTTAGGTGACAACGATAAGAGTTTAATGAATGACGCGGATATCGTATTTTTTATTAAATTTAAATTTACTCGGCTTCGTTGTGATGGATAAATTTGTTCGTCACAAATCGTCTAGTTACTCGTTCAGACTTGATTAATTAGGATACAACCACCTCGAGATTTTCTTAATTATTGTTACAGAATATGTGAATGGTTTATTTATTGCTGTTTTAAAAAACAAATATAATACAATTAATTGAATCAGGCACGTCAAGTATAAATTTAACAAATATTTTATTAACTCGGTCACACAAAAATAATACATACATAAAAAAAGTTTATTTATATTTTTAATTATTGTTCTGCAGTAGTTTTAAATTAACAGGAATTAGTGTTTCGTCGATACGATGAAAGTAGAGAATCGTTGAACAAAGGAAACTTTACAGAATTAGTGCTATTGATGAATAGACGAAATTAAACCCTTTCGGTAACTTATAGTAATTCAAAATTAACTACTAGATTATACAGCTCACCTTGTAACTAAAAACATAAATTTGTGTTTTTTTTTGTAAACATATAATTTAATCAAAGAAGGACTACACGCACTATTTAAGATGAAAAATAAATACATTTTCGAGAATTATTTGTTGGTACTCCTATATCTTTGTCTTTGTGTGGCTTTTGCGAGATATATGTCAATAATTTCTTAGTTTCTAGAAAAGACAGAAGTTATGCTGAAGTGGGTTTCTAGCGGGGGTGCTTCTTATAGTACAAAGCGACTTCCCTCGTCTAAAATTAGATCGGTCCTCAATTGCGATTACTTTACCAATTGTAACATTATTGGAATCAAAATATCTCATGTGACGCATTTCTACTGCATTTTCAATTTACACATATAACAAAGATTTCAGAATAGAAAAATTTAGCTGCTTAAAAAATACAAAACTGCCAGCGTCTATAAAATAACTAATTATATATTTTGTATTATTGTTATTTAATTTTATTTTTGACGCAGGTCTCCTGCTGTGGTGATGTTAACATATTTCATTTACATTTCTTTATAGATGAGACATGTGTTCCAGTTTAAAGAAATATTAAACCGTATTTATCGTAGTGTTAATAAAGAAATTGATTTGGAAATTTGGCTGCTATAAATATTTACATTAATTATTTCTATAGTGTGTGGTCAAACGAGTACAAGTCAAGATTATTCCGTGGTTTCTGGAAAAGGGGGGGGAAAGTATTTTTTTACAGAAGAGGATATTTATGATTTCACAAAAAAATTCTTTAAAATTCGCACCCTACCATCAAAAAATAGCCGCTAATTTCCGCTTATCCCCTTTTTCCCAGAAACCACAGAATTATGCAAACCGAGAAAAACACATTTTAAAATATTGGCAACAAAATACGTGTTGACTTTTTGGCGTTATCGTTTGGGAAGTAATTTAGAAACTTACCACGGTGTTTTTTATTTTAACTTACGAAAATGTTCGTTTAATAATTTTCAATTAAAAAAAACCCCACCATAAAATAGACTTTGTACTTTGTGCTTGTTAGCTTTTAACTGCTAGAACAACATACCTGCAATATAAAAAACTCAGCACCAAATGTCACCATTATTTTCATGGCATTAAATTTTGGCACTAAAATATGTAGTTGGCTTTTTGGGGTATCGTTTGAAAAGTAATTTAGAATCTTGCAAAGATGTGTTTTTATCATTATAAAGTTACTTTATTTTTAGTTATGAAAATTTTCGTTTGATTATAATTTTCAAATAAAAAATTGTTTAATATATTCTTTTGACCTAAGTCGTAAATTTGAGTAAAAATATTACTTTAAAGACATTGACTTATACGGTTTAGACCAGTAGATTTGAAATGCTAAAAAATGTTTTTTGGCAAAATTTTTACTTATACGCCCGTTGGACCACTCACCATACATTTATTATTAGTAATTGGTATCTGAGTGATAGTAACTCTTATCTTTAAACTACGTTTATTTAGAGACAAGATTTATTTACGTTGTTGTATTTCATGAGTGACATGTATGTAGAAAAATAAATTTTTCTTTGTGCCTTGACTACTTTTTTCATTCCTCAGTAGATAACTTTATAAACTTCCCTCGTATTATAAAGCCCTTAAAAAGTCAAAATATACTAATTCCGTAATAACAACTTTGTGTCAAAATGTTATTTATTTAAAAAAATAATAATTTGTGATGACTTTAAATAAAATATAGATAAAAAAATTAAGATAAAATTAAATGAAATCAGATTCTAAGACATCAAAATAAACAAATTTGTCCTCTTTTTAACCCCATTCGTGGACATACTGCAGATGAAACACGTGTTTCGATTATTAAAAAAATTAAATCGTAGTCATGGTAGTATTAAAAATAAAAAAATTAGAAATTTGGCTGCTACAAATATTTGCATAAATTATTTTTAGGACAGCCACACTAGTGGTTTTTATTTGAGATGCAGATACAAAGTGTCCAAAAGTTGCTTATGTGATTTAACTTTTAACAGCCGTCCCCGAAATAACATTAGAAAATAAAACCAGTCCTCGTCAAGACGTAAAATGAAAAATTTTCCTTGGCTGTTTTTTGATGTTACATTTTTCACAACCAGCCCGCGTTTTAAGGTTGTAAAGGACATAAGCGAGTAGGTTGCTTAATTTGAGATGCAGATACAAAGTGTCCAAAAGTTGCTCATGTGATTTAACTTTTAACAGCCGTCCCCGAAATAACATTAGAAAATAAAACCATTCCTCGTCAAGACGTAAAATGAAAAATTTTCCTTGGCTGTTTTTTGATGTTACATTTTTCGCAACCACCCCGCGTTTTAAGGTTGTAAGGACATGAGTGAATAGGTTCTTCTCCCGTATGCTCCTTACTAAACAATGCGAGCAGTAATTGTAGTCATAGAGATAAGGCAAATTGCTTGTACGCAAGTGATATAACAACCCACACACACACACAATAGCTCTGATAAAAGCAATTTTTCCTGTATTATTAAATTATAATGATATCGTACCTGCGTGACCGGGTCTTTCATTATCAGGACATCGGTGACGTTGCCGAACATCCCGAAGTACTCCCTCAGCTTCTCGCTGGACGTCTGCCAGCTCAAACCTCCAACGAACAGTTTTCCAGGTGCCGGATCATTTGAATTGTTAGGCGTGCTGCGCCCAGAAGATCCAGAATGGCTACCGTTCATGGGCACTAAGGCGCCGTGGAGGTCGTGCTCGATGAGGGCGTTGCCTTCTCCCATTGCGGAACTGTCGAAAAAGCATCCGAGTCAGTTAGTTTCTAAACCACACGCTTTATTTTACAGATGATTCCCCTTGCCGGCAGCGTCATATTCGGCATTGGCTTGATGATATTTTTCCCCGTTCGGATTCTACTGAACAGCGACAGCGTCATGTAAGTTGCACCCCCAAATACTAGTTCAACAACAACCCTCCAGTAATGCTATAGTTACAAGTAAATGTTTGTACAGGGGCATATCGATATAATTGATTGGAGTTTCTTGCGTTCTGTTGCAGAACCCGCCACACGAAGACGCCGGCCGAGATGACCGACCTGCTCATCCATCCGCGTGACAGGAAGGTAAGAAAGAGTTTCCTCAGCGCGTCGAGGGCGCAGCGCCGCGACGCCCGATCAATACCCCGTCCCGTGCACGTGTATACATTAGTGATGTGGGGCGCGGCTGCGGCGGCGGCGCAGGCCGGTTGCCATGGCGGCGATTGAGCGAGGGGTCGCTCATCTCCCCTCGACTCAGTCAGTGTCCGCGTCGCGACGCTCCTGCCACGTCCCACCCGGTGCGGCCTTGATATTGTCCTGTCACAGCAGTACTAATTCGAGATACTGCTGCCTCGGGACATGACCACGGCCGCCACCTACGACGACGTCGTCCACGCCGCGACGCCGGCCAGTGAGTGAGAACGGTGCTCCCCGACCCCGAGACACGCACATGGCGGTGCCTCTCTGTAGACGCTCTAGTCCGTAGACACTTGTTAGCTTATCTCTCTGTGTACGTACACCTAGCCCATGCAACCAGAATAGACTAGATTAGTTGAGTAGCGAACAACAACAACAACTCCCTGTATGCACCACCAAGACTTTGCACTGGACCAATGATGGACTGTTTCTGCTTTTAGTGTCTAGTTGTAGTATGTACCTATATGTAGCACCCCAAGTCTCGATGTAATGTGTTCGAATAAAAGCAGCATTATTATCTCGATGGCATTTATCGGATTCATTGTGTTCGGGAGGGAGTGACGGTCGGTCGATATCCACTCGCCGGAGTTTAGTTGGCGACGTCGGCGTCGCGGCGGCGCCACCGACCACGACGTCGAAACGCGCCACCTCACGGCGACGTCTCGAACCGCGCGCGAGGGATGCGAACCGAACAAAGATGATACAAGCAATACTATTCGCAGGGGGCGGCAGCAACATTGATTTTTACCCACGTCCTAATTGGCTAAAAACTAGACACCACAGACTCAACGGCTTCCGTTTTATCTTGTTAGTGGTAGAGTTAGGCGTTAGCACGTGCGGAACAAATTTACACAACCCTGAAACAGCCACGTCGTAGTCTTACAGTTAAACTAACCTCTAGTACAACTACAGTTTTCACATCGATATCATTTATAACAAACACAGGAAGCGACGCACCCTCGCACCGCTTTACAACTTAAAGGGGTGCGTGAGTTGGACAACTGAAGACGTTCTACGATATCACAATGTCCGATCGATACATGCATTAGGCGTGTTGGAAAAAAGTCGAGGGGAAGTCGCCGTGTGGTCAACGTTCTAAAAACCTGCTAGAACACAGAGTGGAGTGGTTGCCGCCGGTTAGTACAAACGAAACGAAAACAGGCAGTGATGGCCAATGGGCTATACTTCCGAACCGCTACGCTCTACATCTGCTACTTGGAGACGGCGTCGTTACCTTCATATTAGTCTGGCCTCCATCAACGCCCGACCGTCGTTCGGATCGGCTCCTTCTTGCGGAAGCCACGTCTGCGACACTTGAAGTAAAAAATCACATGAGACTTTAGTCAGAATTCGGGGGCGTGCAACATTCTACGCAAGGCGGATTAGTGATGCAGTCAGTCAGTAGAAGTGGTAGCATGAACATGATGGTTTCTACATTGTTCGTGTCTAAGACCAGCGACGATCACTAGTTTAGTACTAGATCACTAGATCATGTTATCAATTTACAGTAATGATATTACAGGAGACGAAGGTCTCGACGAGACGCTCCGAAAGTAACGATAACAGCTACGAACAATAACACTTGATTTGTTTAATAATACATTTACACTAGTCTAATCGTAAGGTACGGTACCTTATCGAGTTCGGTGTTAATATGTGATAAGAGAAGTAACGAGAGTTAGTCCCAAGAACGTCACCTCTAAATAGCACTACCAACTCTACGAATACTAATTAATTAAAACGAACGCGGTTGACAATGCCGTTCAGAAGTGAAGTTGGACACAACCAGCCGATCGATTCTGTCGAAACTCGATAAACCCGACCATTCGTATAATCTACAATACTATTCGGTTAAAACGTAAATTAGTTTATTTACACAATTAAACACTGTTAAATTAACTACAATAACAATTCGGGGGGGCTTAAACATAAAATCGACTAGACGGGGCTCTACTTTGTGTATAATATAATAACGTAACTTATAACAATCGACTCGAGGACGCTTCGATAAGAACACAAATCCAGTTGTTCGTTCGGAAACGCTTCTACATACTACAACTATAGACACTACTACGTGTGTACATTGTTTCAGCTGATACATATCGGCCAAGTGTTTGAAACGAACCAGGAACTCTACGATCTGTACGAAGAGATGAATGAGTGCGAGAGGCAGCTGAAGAAAGAGGAGGAACTTAAACGGAATGAGGAGGAACAAAAACAATTAGAATTAGAAGCGGAACAAGTGAAGACGGAGGCGGAGAAATGAGCGGACGAAAGAACTGAAGTTCGGAAGAGTCAATGCATGTACAAATAAAATTCTATGTAGCAGCATGTTTATTTTAGCAATTTTAGTAAAATCGCACGGATTCCGCAAATTTCATTTCGGTTATTACTAATGCAGGAATTTAATCAATGGCTCGGAATAGCGTTAATTAAACTAACCGTGTAATTGAGCTGTTTCTTCCAATGATAAGCTATGCAAGATATGGGGCAATTGGACGTCCGTGTTTGTTCGGTTCAAATTAGCGCCGAACAAAAAATTTAATAAAGCGAAATCGGAATAATGACGAACGCAGCATGATTCCAATGATGATCCTTGTAGGAGGTCCTTATATTATACCCATGACAATTGCACATAACTTACGTGTCGTGTTAATCGACAAACATAAACAAATATGCGACGTTTTATTGATAGAATTCCGCTTTTGTTCTCGTGTAATTGTTTTGGAAACGAGCGGGAAAGAGCTGCTGCAAAATTAACCGAGAGTGCGCCTAATTAGTTTAAACGCGATCTATTCACATAAAAATGTCATTTGCAAGTAACGAGGACCACTTTTAAACAATTTAGAGACGACGTATATTTTCCATGAAGACTCCTGGCGTTCGGGCAAATTTACTTAAAATTCACGAAAACCTGTTACCTGGGTTGGCTTTCAATAAACCGCCCGTATTTGAGTCAAACCTTTTCGACATAAATTATACCTGAAATTTGTACGGGCGGCTGCAAGTAAGCGGGAGTGCGCTTAATTAGCTAAAACGCCATTATTCATAAAAACGCGTCATTCGGAAGAAGCGAGAACCAATTTGCACAAGAAACGGCGAATTCTCTTGGCGACCTCTTGCCCCCGGGAAAATTAATAAGTGTATATTAAACTGGATCAGTTATCTCCGTCGGATTTCATACAGAATGGCAAAGCACGCAAAATTTTCGCTACAAGAAAAATATAGCAGCGGTATTAATTAGTTCCATGGCGATTAGATAAAAATGTCATTTCCAAGAAACGCGAGTTGGTTCTAAACAATTCACAGAATAACTATAAATACTTTCATGTCGTGTACTGTACTCGCGTCCAGGTGAATTTAGTTAAAATCCGTTACCTCCATTTGTTTTCATATAAAAGAAGTGAAATTTATTTGCCTTACATGAAATGTCTACCAACGGCTGCAAAATTAATTGGTTAAACGCGATTTATTTTTATAGAAGTATGGTTTCCACGATACTAGCTTTGAGCATTTAGAGAAGAACTATGAATTCCCATTGACAAGCAAATTCCTAAAGCGATTTTGTGTTGGCGAATATAACTATGCTTTGATAAAACGTATCGAATATTTTCGTTATGTAATATGTCTTCATCATCTGCATCATATTTTTATCCAAGCAGGCAAAGCTGAACTATTAGATTCCGATATCAAAGTACCGCCTATTTTTTATTATATTATCACTGCAGTCAGTTTACATACTAAGAGGCGCCTTTTTTCTTCGGAAAATTACTTAGAAATACTAGAGCAGCACTGTTTATACATGTTGAAGACATGTGTCAAAATTATGTGGAAGTCTTTTAAGAAACATAAACTGCCGTTCATTTCACTATTATAACTTATAACATAGCTTCTGATTGCTATAACATGCTTAAAATGTAACAAAAATATCGCCTGCCGAAAGCCAAGTAAGCATAGAGGGGTTTAACAGCCGTTCTGACGACATTTTATGGCAGTACATAATCCTTGAGAGCCGTTCTTCCCAAAACAACCAACTAAACTAGCCACTTCTCCATAAATCAATATTTACATATTCGCCCAAGGAAAGAATCCCGTGAAAAAGGGACCGAAGAACCTTTTACACAAAGAAGGAATTCACCGGTAAACCCGACCGACCAGGCAGGTAGAAAAGAAGTCCGAAGCTCGAGCTTCTAGTGAGCGAATTGCAATCCAAGACGCAGCTTTTCACGGAACCGTAACCGACAAAGTACAGTCTGCACGAACGAACGATCGGCAAAAACATTGTCCGAAACTCCATCCCTCTTTCGCTCTATTGTTCGAAAAGTGGCTGAAACCAGGGGTTGCTCTAACTACGCGAACAACATGCGTCTGGCTGAATATACTGAAGAGGCGATGGGCAGATGCATTTTTTTTCAAATGTAACTTACCCAACGAGCGGCGGCGCGAGCGGCAGTATCGGAGGCGGCACGTTATAGGCGGAGAACATTTGGGCACTAGGTGGGTTCTCGAAGAGCATCGCTTTCGCGAATTAAATCACAGCCGGAATAATATCGAAGAACGATTCAAACTGAATATATCACCCTCGCGGTGGTTCGACTCTGACTGCAGCTGTAAACTGAGCTCTGTGCCCTTCTGCCGGCTGCACTGTGCCGTACACGACCCACCACACCACATGCTTGCCCGCCTGACGCTGCCGTCGCCAGAGCCGGACTCGTCGTCGGCTCCGGAAGGCGCCCCCACCGTCACTCTTTGTTCAACCGCAAAAATTGCAATTCCATCAAATAATTAGTTTAAACGATCTTTAGCACGTACCTTCCTCGATTCGATAGTTGATTTAACATTTTGAAATTGTTAATTCTCTTCAAAAATATGTATATCGAAAAATAAAATGAATAAAACAATATTGGTAGAGTTATTTCTAAAGAACATAGAAACTACCTAATATTATCAGTACTCCAAAGTCTCCTGTTGTGCATTTTTGTATCCTTATTTCGTAAAACAAAGCAAGAGTTGATTTACTTGTTGACAATGCGATATCTTTGGTCCAAAAATATATTGTAAATTAAATTAACCAAACAATATTGGTAGAGTTATTTCTCAGGATGTTTGAAACTTGCTAAAAATTTTCACTGCTCCTAGGTCTCCTATTTGTGCATTTTTATATCTTCATTTCGTGAAACAAAGCAAGAATTCTTTTATTTTATTGAAAATCTTGCGATATCTTTGAGCCGAAAATATATTGGAAATTAAATTAACCAAACAATATTGGTGGAGTTATTTCTCAGGAAGTTTGGAACTAGCTAAACATTTTCACTGCTCCAAAGTCTTCTGTTTGTGCATTTTTCTATCATTTCGTGAAACAAAGCAATAGTTGTTTTATTTTATTGAAAATGTTGCCATATCTTTGAGCCGAAAACATGTTGGAAATTAAATTAACCAAACAATATTCGTGGAGTTATTTCTCAGGAAGTTTGGAAATAGCTAAACTTTTTCACGCTCCAAAGTTACCTGCTTGTGTATTTTTCTATCATCATTTCGTGAAACAAAGCAACAGCTGTTTTATTTTATTGAAAATGTTGCGATATCTTTGAGTCCAAAATATATTGTAAATTAAATTTATCAAACCATATTGGTGGAATTATTTCACAGAAAGCTTGGAAATAGCTAAACATTTTCAGTGCTCCAAAGTCTCCTGTTTATGCATTTTTGTAACTTCATTTCGTGAAACAAAGCAAAAGTTGTTTTATTTTATTGAAAATGTTGTTATTTTGATATATTATGATGATATGATTATTTTGTTATATGAATATGTTGTTTGAAAATATATATTGGAAATTAAATTAACCGAACAATATTGGTGGAATTATTTCTCAGGAAGCTTGAAAATAACTAAACTTTTTCGGTCCTCCAAAGTCTCCTGGTGTGTATTTTTGAATCTTCATTTCGTGAAACAAAGCAAGAGTTGTTATAACTTATTAAAAATGTTGCGATATCTTTGAGCCAAAAGTATATTGGAAATTAAATAAAGAAACAATATTTTGGAGTTATGTCTCAGGAAGTTTGAAACTAGCTAAACTTTATCAGTGCTCCAAAGTCTCCCGTTTGTGCATTTTCCTATCATCATTTCATGAAACAACAGTTGTTTTATTTTATTGAAAATGTTTCCATTTCTTTGAGCCGAACATATATTGGAAATTAAATTTACCAAACAATATTAGTGGAATTATTTCTCAAGAAGTTTGGAACTAGCTAAACTTTTTCACTATTCCAAAGTCTCCTGTTTGTGCATTTTTATATCTTCATTTCGTGAAACAAAGCAAGAGTTGTCTTATTTTATTGTAAATCTTGCGATATCTTTGAGCCGAAAATATATTGTAAATTAAATTAACAAAACTACATTGGTGGAATTATTTCACAGGAAGCTTGGAAATAGCTAAACTTTTTCAGTGCTCCAAAGTCTCCTGTTTATGCATTTTCCTATTATCATTTCGTGAAACAAAGCAACAGTTGTTTTATTTTATTGAAAATGTTACGATATCTTTGAGTCGAAAATATATTGTAAATTAAATTAACCAAACAATATTTGTGGAATTATTTCACAGGAAACTTGGAAATAGCTAAACTTTTTCAGTGCTCCAAAGTTACCTGTTTGTGCATTTTTGTATCTTCATTTCGTGAAACAAAGCAAGAGTTGTTTTATTCTATGGAAAATGTTGCGATATCCTTAAGTCGAAAATATATTGTAAATTAAATTAACAAAACTACATTGGTGGAATTATTTCACAGGAAGCTTGGAAATAGCTAAACTTTTTCAGTGCTCCACAGTCTCCTGTTTGTGCACTTTTGTATCTTGATTTCGTGAAACAAGGCAAATTTTTCTTTAATACCGTCACTAGTTTTGAACTACTGGGTTTTCGTGGTGAACTCATTTATTAAATTATTCTTCAACAGAAAAAGTGGTACACCATTATTTACGTTCAATACGATTGTAAACCAGTTGCAAAATTACAATCTTCATGAGTCAATGGCTGCTGTTGCACGATACGGATAAAATTGTAAATATTTGCGTAACAATAAGCGTATGAATTGCTTTAAATGAAAACAATTGACCTGTATAATTATCAAACAGACGATTTTATCTGATTCGGTAATTTCTTCATGTGCACGTTTATTACTGCTTAACTTCCTGGCCCAAAGCAAGTTTTAAAAACGAATCTACAAGTATGAACTACAAATTTGTAACTTTAGCTTGAAATGCTTCTATGGATGTCTGCACTGTATTAGTTCGCTCACCATCAATTTTTGTACCACTTGAAAAGCAACTTAAGATTAAACACACTTCGAAAATTTTAAACTGTACGCCGCCATCGCATCGTTTCGCTCGAAAAAGTCGATTTAGAACACATTGTCGAAATACAGACGATAGTTTGGAACAAAAATTAAACCGTCGATTAAGTGCTAAATATTGAAGATAAATCAGTATGAAAAAACAAGATACAAAAGACTTCGATAACTTGAACAAAATTGGTGGGCGTTATTTTTACTTTATAACGCGCATCGATTACTCGAATAAAATATTTGGCGCCATTAGTCGAATTTTCAGGGAAACTAACCTGCGCTAATTCTTTAAAAAAAGCAGCCGGATTTGATCAGTCGTGGAGGAGAAGGATTATTTATTATTATTTATTAGGAGTTTTTATTTATGCCCGCTCAATATGCAGTTGAAAACATAGAAACATTGCCTTTTTCAGCTTCAGATCGTAACAATTATTATTTCAACCGAATTCGAATGGGAACGCCCGACCCGTGCTTTTTACGAATTTTTTGCTTGAAAAAATGCACATTACTCCGCTAATCACAGCGAAGTCATGGCTCGGTGCTATGACTTTTTTAGGACTGTTAGAACGTGATTGGCTACGTTCTTCAATGGGTATGGGCTTCGGTGCCTCAAAAACTCTGGAAAGGCAAACACGCTGAACCAATCAAGAGACGAATTTAGAATTTAGCGCACATCATCGTCATTTACTTGCCTAATTTTACAGAGAAGCCGTTCTGTGCGGTTTCGGCCTTCGGCCAGATTTCTATTGAAATTTTACAATTTTAAAATGGAAAAATAAGCCACGAGTGCTGGTGTGTTAGGTGACAACGATATGAATTTAATGAATCAGTCAGTTTTGATAATAATTATAACGATCTTATTCGGGATTTTGTGAAAGCCTACATAGTTTTGATAATATTGAAACATTAGAGTAGCTCATAGTCGTAGAGGATATTATCGAAGCCTAAGTGCTAAGAAGGCCTAATTTTCAACCATTATGACCACTAGGGAATGTGATAATGAATTGGCAAATAATTTTCAGACACCTTCCAATGAACGCTTTGACATTCATTAGTAATTTTTGGTTCCTATTTACACCGATTCACTTTATAAAGCATGCAAATCAAAAAAGTTACCAATAAACACAAATTAGAGATTACTTCATTGTAAAATGAATTGTATCTAAAATCAAAATACAATTTTGTAATTAATTATCAAATAAAATTTCCTACAACTTTTAATTTTAATTCAATAATTCGAAGTGTTGGTAAGGGTTTAAAAAATACGAATAAACAAATCAAGTTCAGATGTATTTATTGGCAGTGTATTTATACACAGGATTATCAATCTTCAATTTTGTAAATTAGTGCAGGAGTTATTGTTGATATACCAGAGTGGCGGCTGGTCAGGTGAAATAGGTGAAGTGCCTCGTCACAAAAAATTCATTGAAACCTCCATTGAAATGATAGAAATATTTTTTCAACATAGTTGTAAATTAATCTAAATTTGTTCATCAATTACATATTGTGGTATTATTTGTACTACTACAGAAATTTAAATATTATCAAGACCCAGGCGCACGCCGCAGATTCGGTTAGAATATGCAGATGCAGAGTTAAGCGTAAACTGTGTTCAGCACTGCACGTATATGCAATTTGTGACGTTTTGGAAGCGATAATTTTTGTGACCACATTATAATATATTTGTGAAACTGAGTGATTGTTGACAATTTTATTATTAGTTTAGTGAACAAATTATGAAGTTGATTAACGATATTGTTTGCAATTTATTGAAAACTCGCGACACATTAAAGTAATCTACAAAAAGTGGCAAATCCTACAACATTAATTGATGTTTTATGCCATGTAGCTCTTTACCAGTTTGTTTACGTTCGAGCCGCCACTGGTATACCAACATATGTCGAGTAGCTTACCAAAAACGTGTTTATTGGTTATCTATCCAAAACAATTTTGAAATAGTAAACAGAGTTCAGTTTTTATTGTTTTATGGGTAAACCGAAAATCCCAAAATCGTATACCTGCCTTTATACTAAGTATAATATAAATCCAACCGGCTTTAATAACAATAGTTTGGAAACATGGATGCCAATCTGAATTCTAGCTGTACAAAATCGCAGACTCTCACAGCTTGTGGCAATGATCCCCAGTCTACGCAGGTGAACTCAAATCAATATTTCCATTCCCAGTACTTGGCGGATTATAAAATTCAGCGAACGAATTTAATAAATGCGCCGCGGGAAGCTCCAAAAATTCAACGGCACCCGACGATATTCGGCCCCGCTGGCGGGATTCCCTCGGTTACCGTTTCTTTTAATCGGCTTGCCGCAAAATAATTAAATCCGTCCCTGAACGGCTGTCGCCCCTCCGTGTTTCATTTCTGAATCGTTCGCCGCTAGAAATATAACCGACGTCCGCTTTTGCATCGGCCGTGGAAGATTTAAACTGTTCCTTGCACTCGCACAGACAACACAGTCTACAGTTGTAAACAAAGAGTCTGAGTTGAGAGAACGGCGGACAACGTCGTCGCGGCCAATGCATCCCAGTTCAAGGTCATTGTCAATGCACTCCCACTCGAGGCGCACACCTCCCATGGGCGCCGACTTGGGTGCACTTTCTCGGAACGTGGGGGCAGAGGCAGACCACGACAGGAGTGTTGTGTAACGTAGTGAGAACTAGTCGACGCGGAATTGGAAATTACTACACTTCAATTGACGGTTACGACTGAATGGACCGACGCACGACTCCTTCGTCGATGAAAAATTCGCCTTTTTCATGCTCCAAACGCCCCCCAGATACCTATACTTGCTTATCGAGACACTTGACATAGTCCAGATGAGTAAATATACACGCAACGCGTATCGGAAAATTCTTACAGACAACAGGACCGTACCCGCCAGCACGAACATATACGCCCATAAAACGTTAAAGTTTCATTGTTCACATTGTTTCATTTTCGATTTCTCTGCTTGAATCTTCGTCTGTCTATTTATTACCCCTTTTCATTGTTATCTATACTAATATTATAAATGTGAATGTTTGGATGTTTGTTGCTCAATCACGCCAGAACGGCTGAACGGATCTGGATGAAATTTGGCACAGAGATAGATTATAGTCTGGAATAGCACATAGGCTACTAATTATCCTGGAAAAATGTTCCCGTGGGCTGGATTTTATCGTTTTTTTATAGAGTACTTTTCAAGCCATCACTAGATGGCGGTGATGGTCGCAAGCTGTCATCAAAGCTGTCATAAATTATTCTTAGGTCAGTTATAATTTGTGTGAATTGTTATTATTTGGAGGTTTTTGAAATGCCCGGAAAATGCAAATCTAATCTTTCGCAGAGGAGTAATAAAGCTCGGGCTATGAAGATAGCTAGAAGTCGAGGGACGACTCCTCAAGTAGAGCTTAGAAGAATTGAGTAAGCGGAGCGAAACGTCGGAGCAGTCAGAAATGAGGCGAATATAGCACGCTGAATATACAGAACGGAATATACGAAAGTTTGGATGTGTGTTACTCAATCACGCCAGAACTGATCTGGATTAAATTTGGCACAGAGATAGATTATAGTCTGGAGTAGCACATAAGCTACTATTTATCCCGGAAACATGTTCCCGTGGGATAGATGTTTTTGTTATTCATAGAGCAAGGGATCGTATCGGTAGAATTTCAAGTTATCACTAAATGGCGGTGATGGTCGCAAGCTGACATCTATACTTTATTTGTTATGATCAGGCGGTAATTTCACAAATATACACATTAAAATTTCCACGCGAAAGAAATCGCGCGCAAAGGCTAGTGCACATATAAAAACATAGGAGTATAACCTAGTCATCTATAAAACATGTAAATCCCGACAATATCAACAATTTGGCAAAAATGAAATTATAGACTAAAAAAATATTTCGATATTTGCGTAGCAAAATGTTGACAATATTTGTGGGATCACAGCATACTGAAGTTATATTTGAGTTTTACGCTGAATAGAACTCATTATGTTCAACACATGTGAAAAATTTAAATCTCTGCCTTTAAAAAAAGCACAATAAAGCTCAACAATATCTTCATTTAGGTGCGACAGCCTGCATAATAATATTACATATTTCATGTTATCTTTTCGTATACGATTTTATCTGTGTGAATAAACCTTGTTATTATCTACTGTGTCGATTTATTATCAAATCATCAACCAAACGTAATGTTAGTTTTCGTGTTCTATTTCATTAATGCGTCTCACATTTAATACTTGGAAGATGAAGCCTTTGATCCATCCCGTGTACGGTGTACGCCTCAAAAATTTCAACCGAAATAAGATCCCGGTTTTATCATCGGTAAAAACAAGTCGACATTCTATTCAGACGATTCAGATTCCCCCAGTAAATCGTAACACCTGGCCTCAAGAACCAGCATTACCATTTAAAAACCAAAACAAAAGGATGTATTTGCTTTGTAACTAGAGGTAGTGTGACACGAACTATTTATATTAATTCCAATCATCATATTTATAAATCAGGGCAAAAAGTCGCAAACTCCTTTCATAGGCAAATATTTAGCCGAGCAGCGTTTGCATAAATTTGAGAGTTTGCCCGGCAAAGCTCCCAAAGGACCTCTGTCGAATGTTATCGTCTGTATGAAACTTTCCTTCGACGATTTTAGTTGTGCAATTTCGGCGCACAGAACTAATCTGTCCGAAGAAACACATTAAAGCTCCTAGTCTTAACATGCATAATTCACCAATTGAGCCTGTTCTATCGTTTTAAACCACGCGCAATTGCAGAAAGCTCGCTCAATCTTTCGCTCCAGAGTATACATCACACCTTGCCCGGTAAAAGCGGCGCTTTATTTGCTAAGAGAAACAAATGGCGGCGTAAGTTGGGAAAGCTTAGAGCTTTTAGAAGTAACAAAGTCGTTTCGGACTAGTCGTCGACGTTTCGTACGTCGTCAATCAATCATTTCGTGTTATTTAACCGGCGTCGACGAAAAAACGCCGTCATATCCGTCGTGGACTTCAAGACTTCCAGATTGAAATGTTGTATTTGCCAAGTGTAAACAAGCTCTCGACGCCGCCTTATTTCGCGAGGATGCTGCTAGGACTTTGACCATGCAAATGTGTTTCTAATATAAATGTGAAATGTCGTTGAAGGGCGGTAGCTTGGGGTGCCTCAGGGTCCCTGTCTGATCCATTAACATTCGCCAGCTGTTGGTATTATAGCCACCTGCCAAGTGCGCAGCAAAAGAAAAGCCCAGCTCCATTCGTCCATCGTATATCCATTTCTCCAAACACACGCGGTTCCGTTCAGTTTAATTCTTGCGCACGAAGCTAAGAAGTTTCATTTATGCTCTGGATGTTCAACCGGACACGAATATAAACGTCAGCTTATTCACACAGTAAAATACGACGAATAACACGCCATCTCTACATAATTAACGTTCAAGGCAGCATCCCCTAGTGGTAGTGGTGTTGCGCTTTTGAACCGAACCGAGCGTTCAAGATCTAAAACGCCGATGGGAATATTCTTAATTCAAGCGTTTCCAACTCCCAGTCCATATAAATAATAAGCGTTTGTGCAGAAATGAAACATTTTAAACAAATTGAACAATGTTGCAATACTGCATACTTAAAGACATTTTTTCTGCAGTCGTGCTAGTACTTTGAAAGAAATTATCAGACTTATGCAAGTCCGTTTAGATAGTGTCCAAGAGTTGTCCATATTTGAATTGACACTGATGTAATTTACTTGAACAGAAAATATAATTCTGAGGCAACCGCTTTAATGAGTCTTCGAATGTTTGGCCATCGATTCTGATTAAGCATTTGGTCAAGGCTTCACTTTGGACCACTCGCAGTTCTCAAATTTAATTAACACTATTGAGTGTTTCTTCAGTGTCGTTACCAATAAGGAATAGTTTAAAAATATTTTGCTCCGTTATTTCGGTTCTATCCTTGACTACTCGTATTTTTAACCGTTTTGAGAGCAAACCGCCATTGCTTTTGCTATGATGTGCAAATGCAATGGAGGCAATGAAGAGAAAAAATCGCAGCTTTTTGTGCGCGAGGCGTTTTGGATGCGGCTTGGGAAACAAGGTTACATAGTAACAGTGAAGACGTTGGAAAATAAAAATGCTTTCGATAATTTTGTGTTTCTGGGGGTCAATTCTTGAAATTGATATCGCATACGAAAAGCTTTATTTCCAATGCGATTCAAACATCGGCATTCTTGACTCATTGAAAGGGATTTCGCGTTCGAAAATATCAATAATACTAATCGGTGTGCGAAATATTGATATCGTATAAAAAATCCATGAAAACCTATTGTCACCTAATGACACAAGTAAAACCAAATTTTGTAATTTGAAATGTCAAGCAAAAGAAATTTCATTAGACTGCACAATGGCGGAGAAGCTTTATCATGTATTGATAATGAAGAAGCACGCGTTTTTAGACGTGAAAATGCTTTTAATATCTTAACCGATGGAATGTTCACAATTTCGTTTAATGATAGAGATGGTACAATCCTTTTTTAATTTAATACACAATTTTTTAATTATTATTTATTTTTTAAATTTCAATTTTCCATTTCCATTTCAAAGATAAAATTCGAAGCTCCAAAAATGTCAGTGTTCACAAACTGTCACAAATCTTCTTGGTCTTTTGCAATGTTGCAATATTTTTATACGATAACTAAACGAATTCGATATTGGTTTTTCGAATTCAATCAAGAATAGGATTCGGATTGGGTATGCGAAATAATAAACGAATCAAGAATTGACCCTCTGGGCTAATGTTTTATTTTTATCACAACGCTGGTGTTGACATAAACAATAATATAATACAGTGTGGATCAAAATGATTTTCATCTAGTTACCTTTGCATTACCCTTGTAAAAATAGGAAGTGCCGCTCTACAAAAAAAAAGGAGGGCGGTATCCTAACCTCAAAAAATACAATAAAATTTCAAACTATGCGTCCAGATCGAAAATACGTCTCAATGATGAAAGTGTTCTCTTGCACGGTATACATTTTTAATCTTTGTTAATTCAATTCATTTTAATAAATTGTAATAACTGTCAATTTGATTCATGTCATTTATTGACAGAACTATAAACTTTAAAAATAGTAGAGCGGCGCCGGAAAATTTACATGTGAAAAGATTCCAAAAGAAACTAGATGTTATGATCATTTTGTTCCATACTGTATAATAATAAAACAATAACTATAAAAATCAACGATTTTGTTGTATAATTACTATTTAACAAATAAATGAAATTGACAAATATTTATAGCCAAATTGTTTTCGAGGACATTTTTTCCCGTGTGCACTCGTTTTGTTCCCTTGAAAGTCAAACCGTGCAAGACACAATTTGCGGAAAATTCGCGTGACCGGAGTCCGTTGGCGTGATCAGAGTTGGTCCCCGAAACCCCGGGAATGATAGAGGTGCCATCGCCTGCAAGTACCGACATGGATTTATGTAAATTCCCATACAGACCCCGAATTATGAATTTTCGATTAGGATTTCTTTTGGAGCGTTTCCAAAAAATTCAGCGCAAACGTTGATTATTATTTATGCGGCAATTTAAAGTCGGAACGCGCGAGGTGTTGCCGTGGTGTTTGCTTATCCAAATGCGGTTAAATAAATGAGGACGAAGGTGCCGAAAGCGGCTTTTTCGATTCTATTATGCACGGGGTATTATCGTGAATAAGTGAAGCTGAATTATGAAGAAGCCGAAGAGAGCTGGACTGGCTCTGGCATATTCATGGCGTAACTTCCAGAATCTGCAGCGTCCAGGTCGCAGGGGCATTATTCCCGAATCAAAAGACCTGGAGCAGTGTATTCTTTCCGCTTCGTTTAGAGGCGCCCCCAGACACAACTTGCCACTTTTATGTTTCGTGTCGTTGCGACGCCTGCTAATGACACTCCCGTCAATGCGTACAGAACTTTAAACAGATTCGTAATTTTGGTCTGAACCTCGATCTGGCAAAGACAAATGCAAGAACTTGGCGCCGAAGGAGAGCAACATTTTCGCGCTTGCGTCTCTTTGTAAATCGATACGCTCTCAACTTTAACATTGAACGAATCCTCTCAGCCCTCGTATCAATCAATCATCCGAGAGTTAAACACTGACCAAAATGAAATATTTAAGATCCAAGTTTCATGTATAACGAAGGGCGCCGAGTGGATTTCGTTGCCGATATATCCACGTGCTGTCATCTACCCGGTGTTGTCTGCACTAAATGCACGCAACTGCCACCTGGTGGACCATAACACAACCACCTCAACCCCAATAGATCATTACCCGCTCCGTAAACTTCCCCCAAGATTTTAAAATTATTTCCGCATAAATTTGATTTCAACGTTTTGGAAGTGTATTAAATTGAAAATGTGTTTGGACCATGACCACAATGGCTAGTTATTCCCGGAGAAGTTGTAAAAATGTAGGAAGATGCTTTTGAAACATGAACAAGTCCACCAGGTCGCATCTGCAAGTAACGCAAAGACGCACGTGTATAATTGGTCACGTGGTCATTGCAGCAGCCCCAAACGACGAGATAATCGCATTAAAACTGCAAAGCTGACCGGAACAAGCCCCAGGGCGGCACTACCGGAAAATTTCGATAGGGAATTTGTTTTTGCGGCACGTTTGCGTAGGCAAATAGCTTCGGCTTCGCTTCGGAAGACGAATAAACACTAATCAGTAAATTAAAACCGTTACTGCATCTGCCTTTAATAAGTCTAGCTGCCGGAACATTTCACTCGAATCGCTTAGTCCGGGCTCCAGGAAATCAAGCGTTTTCATATTTTTACACACTGCACTTTGTACACGAACATTGTATAATAATTTGCTCAATGTTCCGTGAAATTTCAAATTAAGTTTTCGTTGAAACATCAAGCGCCTTGAAATTGTTTATTCGCAGAACCTGACAGTCATATAATTAGTAATTTTGTCGTGAATGCTCTGCGAGATTGCACCCAGTCCCCTAAAGGCTCCTTGCAAGTTTTATAGCGTTTAAGAGAAATCATTGATTCGTCTCCCGGAACTGACTCCAGATATGGGGTGTTACCCTGGTCAATTTCATCCGTCCGACCCTCTGAAATCAAGTGTAACATTTGCATTTAATCAACACGTTGAGTATGTCGCCCGTTTGTTGTCGCTAGAGAAAATCGACCCGGAGGGAATCTGCCCGTGACATCGATGGCCCCAATAAATTTTATTCAACCGCCAATAAGTGATCGTCGTTCCCGAAGATAAAAGAGATGAAATCGTAGGTCGCTGAGTTACGGTCCCACTTAAAGTTTATCAATCGCGTTGTGTTCCATATTCCGCCGCACATTTTCATTTTGCAGTAATTGTAGTGACATCCCGATAAGAAATCCCGTTAAAGCGAAGGTGTTCCGTTGATTTTATGGCGGACCGTAAAAATGTACAACCGCCAGGAGTTGATCTGTGCTCGGCTGCTGGCTGATATCGGGTTACCTGCAAACATTGTTAAGCTCGTAGGAATAATGGAATAAATAGATCGATCGATAGGAGAATCGAGTTTTTTTGTTTACGGACGAAAACTTCTAAGCGCCGCTGCTAAAACCGGAGACGTTTCCGCACGGAAGCTTGAAAGCTTTTATGATCTCTCCATATCATGCGCTCTCGTGCGTCGAACGGGAAATATCCAATTTAAATGATCGGCGACTGCGCCGCATTTAAGACAATTCGCCGCTTTTTCCCAATCGCAAAATCGATGCAAGTACGCGAGTGTCAAACAAACGAAAAATGTAATCGTTTTATCCGGGCGACGTGGCCGAAGCGCTGTCCGGGAATTTGAAAGATTTGTGGGGCTCGCGATAAAACGTGAAAAATTGTTTTTGTTTTTCGAAATCGTGTCCCACCAACGCTATCCCGTGTCAATTATTTGTTATCGTAAACCGGGAGTGTGTTCCACGTGCGATTTCTCTCATTATTCAAACTGACAAAGAAGCCATTATCGAGTTGATATACTATTGCAATTTCTGTTTATGCAGCGGCGTTGTGTTTCTCAATAAGATCCCATTTCTCTAATTTACGCCCACTTTGGAACATTCGGAAGCCGCGTGGTACCTCTCCTAAGAGCGACATTACGAAACGCGCTTTTAATAAATGGGATAATTGGCTCTCGATTTGCATAGCCAATCATTTACGCAACTCAAAACACAAACATTGAACCCACACAGCTCTCCATTTTTCAGGTGGCAGGCGCGATCGATGCTTCATTTCCCTGCGCGAAGAAAATAACGCTTTTCATTTCATCCCCTTTATCCCGTTCGCAATTATCAAAACCCGCACCGCTTTTGATCGACACCGGGATTTTATTTAGATCATAGCGCTACTGAAAAATTGCACGCCGCGTAATGTTAATTTAGCATATTCGACAAAACGTACAACTTGGCAACGAGTGAGGCCCGAAGCCGTAAATATGCGAAGCACTAATGAGCGTTCCGACATGCAATAATTAAAGCCCTCGCAGACCTCCGGAGCGAAGGGGAAAAAATGACGAATTTGCAGGATTTGGGTGCGGGAACGTTTTCCTGCTGAATGCTGCCACCTGAGATGAGTTTTAATATTCTGAGACCGAGTAGGATTGGGCCGCTTTGCCAAGGTGAATGTTATTAAATTAGCGGCTTATTGCCGAACCTGGGCTTCGTAGAAATTAAATTAGACGCAAAGGCGACGGCCCGAAGGACGTCCGGAAAAAAGGATAACGAAATCAATTAAATAATTTCATTTCGGTTGTCTCTCGTCGCAGAGTTTGTAAATCTCAACACTTGACGCACTCAAAGGGCCACAAATTGCCTCGTAAAGGCACAAAGGTTAGGGGGATACTTAAATATACACAAACAACTTCTTAGCATGGAAGAATTAGAATGAAATTAAAAATGACTAAAAGTCACTCCTTTGATTAATAAATTAATAATGAGAAAATGTCCACGAAAATAAAGAAGACTTCAAGACTCAATTTTAGTCCGTCGCTCCAGTCTAGACAAAGTTCCCTTCTTCTTAAAAATTAACATCAATCTTTCTAAATGTCTAGAGTCCCCAGAACCGTTTTCTCAACTCTCATGAGTTTTTACCACTGTTGAACAGTTAGTTTCTTTACAACGGCAAACGAAAATAAATTGAAGAAGTGAGAAGCAAAAGGGTTCAAGTACAAAATTGTAAAAGTTGTTTGAAAAATGTCATGTGTGGTATCCAATATTTTAGTATGCACACATATTTGTTGAAACTTCATTAGATTACACATTTTTTATATAAAACGCACTTAGACCTTTTGCATCAAAAAAACACTTGCATCAATTTAATAATATTTTATTAAAGTAGACCAAAGTACAAACTCATAAAAAAACACAATTAATTTCCTTATTCATCATAGTCACAATCTAATTCAACCCTTGAATCATTCAAATCAAAATTGTCTTCAGTTATGATATTGAAACTTTTAATTTTTTATCTTGTCTCTGTTTTGAAGATTTGTTATTAGTTGTTTAATTTTCGTCCGGCAAAGACGTACAATATTCATGGTAAATTGAAGGCAGGTCAAACGAGGCAGATGAGGCAGTGCCTCCCCTGCATCAATGACAAATTAATTCGTTCCAAATTTAGTAAATTTATGATTTTCAAGTTGATACAAATTTGCAAAATAATTTGAATTGGTTGGAGAAATCTTTTTTCAGCTTCAAATCTTAACAAGAATTATTTCAACCGAATTGGATTTGGACACGCCCGTCCCGCTATTCACGCATTTTTTTTTGAAAAAAAGCACCTTTACGCAAATCACAGCGAAGGCAATGGCTTCGGTGCTGAGTTTTTCAGGACAGCTAGTTCGTGATTGGGTACGTTCTTCAGTGCCTAAAAAAGTAAAAACTATGGACCCAAGGCAACACGCCCAACGTCTCAGAACTTATCAAGAGTGGAATTTTGAATTTAGCGCACATCATCTTTGTTTATTTGCGTTATTTCACAGTTGACAAACAGTGCGGTGATTTGACTTGAAATAAACATTTTAAGATGGAAAAATTAGCAACCAATGCTGATGTGTTATGTAACAACGATTTAAGTTTAATAAATGTCATAGATATCGTATTTTTCTTTAAATTTAAATTTACTCGGCTTTATTGTGATGAATTGCTCGTCACAAATCCTCTAGTTCCTCGTCCAGACTTGAGTATTTTGATTAATTAGGATAAACCACCTCGTAAATTTCTCAATTCTTGTTGCAGGAAATGTAAATGGTTAATGGGTAGTTTAATTTCAAACAATTGTTTTGTTGGTCATGTGTTTTATTTTTGAATGATGAATGATTTTACCATCTTTCTAGTTGTTAAAATTGTACAAAAAAATTAATTTAGTTGGAGAAATCCTTTTCAGCTTCAGATCCCGCTTAACAATCATTATTTCATCGAATTTGAATAGAAACGCCCGGCTCGCGCTTTTTACGTATTTTTTGCGTGAAAAAACACACTCACTTCGCCAGTCACAGCGAAGATATGGCTGCCGCGCCGTCTTTTTAGGAACAATTATTACCTGATTCGGTGAATTCGGATAGCCTTCGGTGCCGTGAAAAATACGAGGCAACGCCCACAACCAATCAGAAGACGAATTTTGAATTTTGCACACATAATCTTTTACTTTGCTTTATTTTGACAAATCGTTCTGTGCGGGTTAGTTTTTTGGGCAGATTTCTTTCAACATTAAACTTTCCCAATTATAAGATGGAAGAACAAGCACCAATGTTGGTGTGTTATGTGACGATTTGAGTATAAGTAATTGCACGGATCTCGCTGTGTTTTTTATTAACGGCTTATTATGAACAAATTGTTGCTCGCAATTCCTCTAGTTCCTCGTCCAGATTTGACTTTTTTTTTGATTAATTAGGATAAACCACCTCGAGAATATCCTAATTCTTGTTACAGGAAATGCATATGGTTAACGGGTAGCTTAATTTCAAACAAGCGTTTTGTTGGCCATGTGTTTTATTTTTGAATACTGCAAAAGATATAATCAAAGACAAAGACGCTATGTTAAAAATTTAAATCATTAGGGCGCCACACAAAAAGTCAAGATCATATTAGGCAACATGTAAATTGTATGTTTAAACAAACAAAATATAATACATTTAATTGATTCAACACGTGAAGTGAAAGTTAAACAAATACATATTTTATAACTCACAAAAATAATAAATATATAAAAATGTTTATCTATATTTTTATTAATTGTCTGCAGTTGCTTAAAATTAGCAGGAATTAGTGCTTTGCCTATACGATGAGAGTAGAAAATCGTTGAACATATTAAACTTTAAATAATTAGTGTTATTGATGAGTACAAGAAATGATACCCTTTCGGGAACTTTCATAACAATTTAAAATGAATTACTAGATTCACGTTGTAACTAAAAACATAAATTTGTAAAGTAATAAGTAGTTCGAATTTTTACAGGTACCCAAAAATTCATGAAACAATGAATATAAACTGTCATTAACCACTTTCTGTAATTTTAAGACATAATATAATGGTGTTTTATTAATTCGGGACGCACTTTGGAGAAATTGTACATATTACTTAAAAAAAGTTCTCTTTCATCCTTCGATGTTGGCTGCAACGGTTTTTAATTTAATTAGTTTTGTGTTCCCAAATGGCTTTTTGTACTTCTCTCTATTTTTGTATTGTAGTCAAATAATTGCATTTATGTGTATCGAATAAATACATATTACTATTAGAATTTTACTTTGAATATATTGTCGTATCGTGTGACAATTGCCACATCAACTCATTTTCTGGGTGGAAAAACAAAAAAAAAATGCGGGAGTGTTTCGATACCACCAATTAGTAATAATTCATACAAAAATTTTGTTCCTGTATAAGGGTTGAAAGGGTTAAATAAAGACAAATCTTTGATGAAAACGTATTAATATTCCGGTGAGTTTTTTCTTTTTAATACAAACAAGATAACGGCTATATTTTCTGCTGACCAATCAATTTCCAAATAAACGAATTCAATTCTGATTGCTGCTGTCGTGCACAACATAAAAGCTTGGAAGACTTTTATGATCCGTGCCATTGCTATCGACCCTTCTTCATTTCGATTTCGTTCTATTTATAACCGTCGACATAAAACATGCCCATGGTATTTATCAGTTTATCCAGAAAGCGTTGCTGGGGCTTCGGTTTGTCCAAACTTCGGCTTCTGAAGCCTTCCAAGCTCCCGGATTTGTAGTGTCGTCATTCGATCGGTTTCCGGTAAAACGTACCAGCACTTCCGACGATTACATTTTTTCGATTGGGTTATTGTTTGCACAGAACCGTGAGAGTCGTGGGACGAAACGGACCGGAACAAATACCAAATTCCCCAGTCGACTTTTGACCGACGTAGGTGTTTAACTAGATCATGGATTTAGCCCCGGGACAATTTTATTAAAATATTAAAATTAGCGGCGGAGGTGCACCCACGTCGTATATTGAGTGACTGACTTTCATCACCAGTAGCAAATTCGTGCGATTCAATCTCGATTCTTGAGATTCAAGGATGTGGCCTTGGCTGGTCCACAATTCGGCGGAGTTCAAAGCAAGTCTTCTTCTTTCAACTTTCGCTCGTTCTCCTCGATCTATTGTTCTCGGATAATGATCGGGTTCTATAGACACTCAGGTCGGTTTTTATTTTGATTTTATTGCTGCGTTTAAATCGTCCATTGTTTGCAAGCGAAGCAACACGAACTGATACAACGCTTTGTTCGTAAATGTTCTCAGACAAAAATTGCTTGCGAAGAGTTGAAGTCGGTAATTAGCAATAAAAATAGCGTCGTAGCAGGGAAATTGAACGAAGGGTTGAGCCGAGTCCTTAAAAACGTGACTAATACCTCCATCACGGAATTGCGGGGTTTTGCAGACGAAAGCACGAAAAGAAGCAAAGTCCTTGCGGCATTATCCGCCGGTGAAATCAGCACTTTCGTCCAAGTTCCGTATTATTCCGTGATAAACACTTTTAATGCAAAAGTGTTTAAAGTAAAGACCGTCATGTTTGCGGACCGCTCTAAAAACTCCGGGGCGAAATCGTCTATCGTTTTAGTTTGTTTTTTCGCAGGATATCCGCATTCACAACGTCAATATTTTCACTTGCGCTCCGATTATTTATGGGCGGGCAACACAGAAAATCATCCCCAAATTAGGAAAAAGCGCAACGCTAGAGAGACGCGGGAAATAGAGCGGCCGAAAGTAATTGGATTTCTTGTTTGTCGTCGATTTTTTGCGCCATCGCGAAATAATTCTGTTTCGGTTAGGGAGATTATGAGTCGAGAATGCTAAAAGAATGGATTGCGAAATATTCGCGCGCCGAAGAAAGCAATTTTCCGCTTCAACGGACGAAATCACCACTTGAACAGGTCTTTCACGTAAGTCGAGCTTCGCTCCCGATTAAACCATTAACTGATCGCTCAAAGATCGTCCAAACTCCAGCGTGACTCCGGAGATTGATCCAAATCAAGTTTGCAAATCATAAATAGCACGAAACCGCCACCGCATGAAAATCTCCTACAGCTACAAACTTGTTGATCGAGCACAACTCCCACAACATTGTTGGTTTAATAATAATTACTTTGATTTACGAGGTGAATAAAAAACGCTTTTCATTAGCTCAACGCGCAGGCACGCCAACCGCATTCGCTCTTATTGCAACCGAAAAACCATCGCCGATTTTTGTTACAACTTTCGCCGAACGACAAAACCGCTCGACTGTTAAACCGCACACGATCGACAATTTTTGCGCAAAAATTCCGGCAAATCTACATTTTCGCGCGTTACAATCGGGAAATTCGGTTTTTTCACAACTGATTTAGCTAACAGAGCTCGAAAACGTAAGGTCTTAATTTAGTGGACGTTTGGAACGGGAGCTTTCAGAGCACAAAGTTGCTGCTCTGATTAGCGCAAATAGAAACATTTGTAGTGAAAATACGCCGTTTTTCTTTTCCAAAGTCTCACGGGAACGTTCAATGTCATAATTTCGCTGAACTACTTAGCTGGTCGTTAACCGCGTGCGGTTACTGGTTAGTCGATAATCGTAGAACGTAGTGAAGAATAAATACAAAAGATTTCCCATCAACTAGAACCTATTGTGCAACACTAATCTAAGAATAATGTATGGTGTCTAACCCAATGGTCTGAACATCATCTGCACCCTTCTATTCTATCTAGTCCAAAGTAGAGTAAAGGAGACTACATGTGAAATCGTGATTAATCCAGCATGCCAACAATGATTAATCGAATGTACCAAACATAAAGTTTGCGGTCACTGAAAAACCAACACGAAATATTAAGGGCGACGCACCGACTGGGGCGCTATTTATTAGGTAAATTTAATAAATCCCAGATTCCCACGTCCTAGATAAACAGAAACCGACGCCCTAATCCGACCAGATTAACGAATTCCATAATGAATGCCTCTGCAAACTTCGCGGCATCACATGTTCATTATACGAGTATAATACCAGTCGGTGCCTCGCCGGACGCATGGGTTAAGACTGATGGCGTTACTTTGAAAGTTAGACAATTCCAAATTGAGAGGCTGCTAAGAAAGACGATCTGCAGTCTCTTCCTGTTACTTACCACTCGAGCTTAACGTTGGGGTAAACCGTGACAGCCATGCGAGCCTCGAATTCCCGATCGATCCTGCAAACCACATGTCGGCATCAATCAGCTGAACAAACAATTGGACGTGTGTTACGGAAGTCAGGAATTCGGGATGGGATCAAGTCGTCACGGGAGATGCCCCAAATGGACGCATATGTCAAAAGCTTTCAGTGGCCGAAGACTGAAAATGTTGCAGTGGAAATGCAACCTCGCGACGACGACGATGCCCTTAGAGATAACTGCCCGTTCTACATTGCTAATTTCGGCCATGCAAAAACACAAAAATGAAAGTCATGACAAAACAGTCGTTTTCACGCTTTTCCATTCAATTGCTATAATTTCTAGGCCCAAGAGTTTTTAAAGAACCCTAACCAATTTTCACATTTACGCTTCATACTTAAACTTCCTTTCGAAATTAATCTTGACTAGTTGGCCCGTGCGAATAATTCGCAGATAATGTTCATGGGGAGTGAGAGATTTTAGTTAAACATTTTTTCAATATAAGCTTGTGCGAATAATTCGCATAGAATGCGCTTGATAAGTGGAAGATGTCGATAGATGGCGCTTTTTATTAAACTAATAGTCCATAGATGGCGCTATGTCCAAATTAATAAAACAGATAAATGGCGCAATGACAAACTAGTTTTTACTAATTTAAATACAAATTTAACATTTTTAATTGTTTGTTTATTTTCGCATCAAGCGGTGAATGTAATCTTCAAAATGATGGGTCGTCATTGTTTTTGATAAAGTATTACAAGAGATATGGCGTACCGACAAAAAACCACCTTTGATAAATAATATATAGAGTAATAGCTTCGTAACGACGTAATGTTAAACAAAAGACTTGTTCATTATAAAATACAATTATAATGTTAAAGTATTATTATAAATGAGTCGGTAAATATTTGCCAGTGTCAGTAGATACTTCAAGTATTTAATACAGTTTTTCAAGTAATACGATGCATATATTGATAAATAACATTCTTTGTTAAGTAAAAGTAATGGACGTTCAGTAGGAGTATAGAATATGGGTCGGATGGCAAATTATTTTCGGAAAAGTAGGCACATCAAAAATGTATATCATATTTTTCATCACAACGGGATAATATCAACCTGAATTGGTTTGAAGGAATTTGTTTGCTTGGTTCATCCATAAGTAACACTCCAGAATCTTAGAACAAAATTATAAAAAACGAGCATACATTTCATGAACGACTACCACTTGCAGATTTTGTTCAAGTACTTCAAGTACAGACCAGAAACGGACCTGCATTTATGGACGAGTTATGAGTGGGCCAAATAAAATGTAAATGTATCATCGCGTCTGAAATATTCTTTATTTTAAAGTGATTTATCAAAATGGCAGATAGGGAGATGCTTGTGGTCTCCATTAAAAAAAAATGTTATGCAAACAAGAGTCGAGGTACTACCTCCTCCGGAAGCTAAGTCAATCCCAGTCGGGCAAAAAAAAAAACGGGCCAACGAAGGTAAAAAAGGCACTACTCGAGCAATGAAAGAAAAATTATGTATTTTGTTTGTTTTAGACACATTTTCATTTGATTATGCTTTATTGTAAACAAATAATTTATTTGGTTCAGTATTGGAAGTGTACTTTAATTTTTGTATATCCCAGAACTACCGCATGATATGTATACCTATATTAAATTGTAGAATAATCATTACGACTGAAATTGAAGGAAAACATTTTCAGGGTTCAGTGGTGATTAAATAGTAAACGATTTTAGTTGACCAATCAGGAGGACTTTTTAATTGCTTTCTCAAGAAAAGACATTACCTCATTAATGTTCATCGTATCAAAAATAGCTGCATCTGAAAAACTCGTTAAGTTGTTTGGTCTACTGTAATAAAAATCATCACGATCGCAATCTTAAATCGTGACATTTCACAACTATCACTTTGACAGTATCATTTTTGCGTCAACTTTAAAACTGAAAAGCGTAAATTTTTTTTTCTGTGAGCATTTTCAGCCCGGCGATAAATCAAAATTTTATATCTTATATATTTATTTCTATACTTATTCTATATAACATTTATCTCGGCATTTATGAACTACAAGGTTCTCAACTTCAAGTGAGGAAGAGAGCTTCATGCGATTAGTCAGAGTCTTGCTTGCCGTTTCAATTGCACATTCTTTCTTTAAAATTTTGTGTTTATTTTCACTGCATAATTGACTGTTAAAATAATATGGGACACTCCGTATATTAAAGAGTTTTGTTTCAACTGTCTTTTATTTCAAGTATTCAGATTCCTCAGTGTCGCATTCTCATGGTCTCATTCTGTCTCTCATTTTATAGTTAGGTCCCGAATGTTATTTTTACCAAATGTATTTGTACTGAACCTTTTTTATTATTTTCCTCTAACGCCCATTATTTTTACAAGGTAAAAATTTTACTTGACAAATTTTCGCGCTGAACATGTTGATACTTAGCACCTATTATTTCTACTAATTTTTAACATTATTTGTTGAGCGTCCATGATTTTCACTGTTAATTTGTATTGTTTACTGTTTTATTTCCAAAATATTAACTGGCATGTTTTATTTACAACTGCGAATTATTCAACTTCCAAACAGTATAAAATATTGTATTTTATGCATGTTTTAAGCATATTCAATGCATTTTGACAACGTTCAACTATTATATATTTAATGCGTCCTAGGCGAGTCTTGATAATAGCTTAAGAACAACTGCAAAAGCGTTTTAAAATGTTTATTTTGTACTGAGATTGTTTGAAAATAATGACTACGAGTATTTAAACCCAGCATAAATTCTAAAATTCATTTTCATATTGTTAATTTTTCATACATTTTGTTTCTTTTATTCACAAGCCTCCATTTCCATTATTTTCGTGAGTTAAAACGAGCTAGCAGATGTAAGTTCAAAGAGCTCAAGTCACACGCCCATATCTTGTCCAATAACCTGTTGCTGTCGAAAACATACTTTTTTCATGCACGTTTCTGCAAAGTCACGTTTCTGCGAAACATCCGAATTTTAGGAAAATCCAGCACAGTTGAAGGAAATCGCGCTGCGCCTCGTAAACCATTCCCCGAATAGTTTCTCAGCTGTACATAAAAAATTGAGAGCTTCCCGTGAAAAGCGCCGGGAGCATCGTAAAAAAGAAGAGTTTAGCGAAACAGGAATAAAATATCCAGTAACCGGGAGAGAAACTATCAACGCCGAAATGATTCATCGAAGGGGAGTCTGGACGCTCCTGAAAATAAGTATCGATTCGATGAAAACGCCGAGAGTCGCCTTAAATACTACACTCTCCCGCATCTCCGCGTCGTCGTTGGCTTTTAACAGCAACAAATAAAAAAGTTTAAGGTTGTTTCGTGCCATACAAAGACCGCCTAACCTTCGAAATAACTTCCATAAATTACGGACAAAGAAACAAGGTCATGGTGTATCCAGTGGATGTTGTAGATATTTCACGATTTCCAAAACGAGATTATTCATCAAACGAATAAATAATAAATATCGATAAGGTCGTTTCGTCTGACAAATTACAGGATGGTATCGAGCCGAACTGAACTGAATTAAATAATAGGTTTCAGCTACCGGTGAGAATTATTTTTGGAACGAAATTGCCCAAAGTTACGACTGCTAATTGACAACACGGCTACACATAAATATAACAAAACAATCGAAATTAAAAGGACCAGGTGCGGATTTATCGTCACACTTTCACGCTCTGCTGAATCGAAAAACCTTGCGTTTTCTGGGTTGCCATTCGTTATTCGTCTATTTTTCCCACATCGCCGGAAGATTTCAATACGATTCTGTCGCATTTATTTAGATGAATACACTAACTCGTCCCGGTCCCTATATTTAGAATTTGGGGCCTGCGGCGTCCCTTAAAAAAGCAGGAGGCGTGAAATCCCGAATTATAAAATCGGGTAAAACACATCAAACAATGGACGGGAAAGGGTTGTTGTTATCGATTGGCACGACGCGGAAACCTACGTTCAAAACTAACAAAGCCGAATTTCGTCACGGCTCATAGAAGCGGAATTCTGCATTCTCGATAGGTGTACACAGACTTGGGAATGGCTTTGAGGACGTCGCGACGCCTCGTTATTCCTGCTGGATGTATTGATTGGTCCGACTGCGAATATAAGAAGTGTTTTTCAGCCCCGAGAGCGGCCCACTGCAGGGGTCGTTTCGATGTCGACGCTTTCCTGGACGAGGTAAAACAAAACACGCCATGTAATCGGAAACTGCTCGAGATGCCCGATTTTCCGACCGCAACTCCTGTGTTTTACGACCGAATTTACATTCTGATGATGTATATCTCTGCAGTCTAACCGGGCTATACCATCCGACGGTTTAGTCTTCGCGTAATTAAGTAAACCGAACGTTTTTATGTTTGTGGATGCTACCGGATATTGCATGAAAGGCCACCGATCGTAATTAAAACCAGCGATGATTGACTGTGCACTTTGTTCACCACAAACTTCTCATTTACTGATGGCCGTAAAAGCGCAGTCGGCCCAATTATAAACAGATACAAAGTCCCCTCATACATTATTTATCTTCGGTTCGATAATGATTTCAAAGGAGCGTCATCTTTGCATCCCCGGAAGAAAATTACCGCGCTAACACCTAAGTCACGTCTGCTCGAGGTCAATAATCTGCATTCAATGGCGGCTTTTCAGAAGAATTGACACGTTTTTTCTAGAAAAATCAACGACTGCGCCGACACCATGAATAAGTAATTTTTTTATGCACGCTCGAGTGGGCGGGTGCAGGGTGCGGAAATTCAAAGTTCACGAGTGAAAAGTGAGAAGTTTCCGCCGACCAGAAGGGTACATCCTGAGAGTGCGAATTAACCAGCAGCTTCGCTACTTTGAATACTTAAGAAAGCTCGCCAGAAGTAGATTGATTGGTTCGTTTGGCCGACAAATAAATTTTTGCCGACGAACCGAGTCAATCACCTGCAGAACAGTCCCCGAGACCAAGACCAAGACCAAACCAACAAAAACTGGTTGGTAGTAGTTGGCCTTCGATGTCTTCGTAGAGTTGACCGAGCGACCGACTGGACCTACGTTTTCTTCATCTGCAAGGATGCATACTTTAGAAACCTGATTTCAGGCCGCGAATGCAGCACTTTTGTTAGCTGTAAGGAATTGCGACATGCAAAAAGCAAAAAACCTGTTTTTGACCATTATCGCTTCCTTTCAGGATGATAAAAGCAGCTAATTTTACGAGGGTTCCAAAGACAAAACACTAAACACTTTTTGACTTTGCAGTTGTCGTTGCATTGTTCAACTATGTTTGCTATTTTATTAAAGCACAGCTTTGCCTTTATGAGTGCTTCGTTAATAATTTTCCGTCGATGAAAGCGTCTTCAATCATCGTTTGCGTTTTAAAAGACAATTGTATCGGTAGCCCGTATATGTCAAGACAAATGGTGGTTGCGACAAACGTATAATAAATCACTTACGCAATCGATAAGTTGAACAAATAATGGCCCCTAATATAAAGACCCAACAATACCTATAAATTAAAGTAATTGGGAAATTGCTCAGCTTTGAACCGCTCCAAAACACATAAAATTGAAACCGAGCTAAACTATCAGACTGGGAATTTATTGGATGGTACACGCGTTCGCTGACGACGCGAATATAATTTGTTTTAATTAGAATGCAAGACGGCAGACATTCTTGGCAGATTCTGGGTCGATCTAACACAGCAAGGGAAATCGTAAAGTTCAAGACCAAACCGCGGAAACTAATAATAAATGCAGCGGGATAGCATTTCATAAAGCTCGATTCTCACACGAACACGAAATTACCTGGACGAAAATATGCCAGGTAAACACGGGCCGCTTTGTGACGGAAATACGGTTAAATTAGACATGTTTCTCACCACTAAGACGGTCAATAAGTCGGGCTTGTTGACAATTGAGCTAAAATGCTGTCCATCGGTGCAATGACTTTTCTCTTGGGAATGAAATCCACACATTTGTATTTTTTAATAAGCGTGCGAACTACTTCTACTATATATGGCCCATTTGCTGTTACGTATTTCAAAATGTTGTGTGTTTAATAAATTATAATTATAGACCACTTCCAGTACGATACGCTGAAGAGCTGTACGAACTTTTCCAATTCTGGCATTAGTAAAACCCACTTATTCAAAAAGTTTCAGTTCGTGGTTCATGAACTGAAAATATTCGTTACACAAACGCCTACTCTTTCGCTACGATTTTATTGTATAAATTTGGATAAATAAATCCATATATCGGATTGAGTTTTTATTTATTCCCGCTCGATATGCAGTTGAAAACAGAAATATTGAACAAAATTTACAATTTGGGATAAACTGTCACACTAATTGATTTATTTGTGAAGCTTATATCAGTGGGGGCTGCTCAAGGGAGGCACTGTCTCCCCTGCATCATCAAGTGACAAATTAATTAGTTCCACATTTTGTAAATGTATAATTTTTTAACCTTTCCAGTTGTTAAAATTTTACAAAAAAATTTGATTTGGTTGGAGAAGTCTTATTCAGCTTCAAATCTTAACAATTATTATTCCAACCGAATTCGAATGGGAACGCCCGACCCGTACTTTTTACGAATTTTTTGTTTGAAAAAATGCATCTAACCGAGCTAATCACAGCGAAGGCATGGCTCCGGTGTTAGACTTTTTTAGGAATAGTGGAATGCGATTGGCTACGTTCTTCGGATGGGGTATGGGCTTCCGTGCCTGAAAAACTCTGGAAAGGCAACACGCAGAACCAATCAGGAGTCGAATTATGAATTTAGTGTGGATCATCTTCGTTTGAGATTTTACAATTTTAAGATGAAAAAATAAGCAACTAGTGTTGGTGTGTTAGGTGACGATATGAGTTTAATGAATTAATTATCGTGTTTCTTATTAAATTAAAATTTACTCGGCTGTGTTTTGACGGATAAATTGTTCGTTCAGACTTGATTCGTTTTTTGATTTATAAAGCACCTCGAGATTTTCTTAATTCTTGTTACAGGATATGTATATGGTTAACGGGTAGTTTAATTTCAAACAATTCTTTTGTTGGTCATGTGTTTTATTTTTCAAGTGACATTTAAACAAAGACAGAGACAAATAATTTTTCTCTGTTAATAGTTTAAATAATTTGAGCGCCATACAAAAAGACAGGATCATATTAGGCAACATATAAATTACATGTTTAAACAAACAAAATGTAAATATAAATAAAATATAATATAAAAAAACAAAAATAAAAATACGGATTGGAGAATAAATTAATAGCACGAACATATTACTGCAATTATGCTAGAACATTTCACTGGTTGGCAACTAAAAATTATTAAAATTAACTAATCCCTCCTCAAAATCTATTTATTCACTGTTACGCCAATTCGCTAAACTTTAAAACAATGCATAAATTCAATCGATGAAGAGAAATTTATTGAAAATTTGACAGCTTCCCTATCGTATATTTCAAAACATTTTTAAAGTCACAATCAATATTTTTTTATTAAAAAAATAATTTGAAAAAATCGACAAGAAAAATATTTGTGACTGGCAGTAATTTCAACTGAGAAGGAGCTTGTTATAAAATTAAATCAAAATACAAAATTTAAGGTCATTAATAACCAATTTAAAAAACTCCTGCCTCCCCCAACTGGTTCATATCTACTGCAACCTGCGACAAATATTTCGTGGAATATAAGCGAAATTTACCCAACTTTGTCGCCCTCCTTTATTTACAAAGTGTACTTTTTTGCACGAACATGAATGCTAATTATAACGTCCGACTCAATTATGATCAAAGCGAATTTTCAAACGACTGCAACAGGTCTTTGCTGAAAACGCAGCAACAATTAACTGAAAGACAATGTAGCGGCGCGCAAAATGGATCCGAACGTAAATAACCCGTTCAATTTTGTGTGCTATTGACGAATTACGAAACCAACAACTAACTCGCCGCTTTCTATTTTTAACACGAATCAACATATGAAAAAGTATTCCCGGAACAGATGCACGAACGAACGTCGAAATATGAAAAAAGGACGCCGAAAACACGCGCCGCATACTAAAAATACGCAATGTAAAAGGACGCCCTACCAGGCTATAAAAATAAATACACGCCGCCACAATTTTTGACACGTTTAATTAAATTGGGCGACAGTGACAAATCAACTTCTTATCTTCATTAGCGCCCCTGCTGGCCGTGTCTATATCGGAGGGTTTACGACGCCGCCACAAATCTAGTTTCCTCTCCTGGTGTCCGTTAGCACAATGACTATCGTCAGGTTTCCAATCAAAATTTCAGCTGAAGATTGTCGTAAATCAGGCGGAATTAATCAAGACCCTTTCTTCACGCGCGCGGGGCGGTTACGACCCTCTCAATTCAATCGGGAGCTTAATTCGCCACGAACTAGACCTACTTTGTCTCGTTGTCTGGGGCAGGACCTCTATGAAAGGGCGTGCAGGTCTCGTTGTTGAGGGCAAAGGTGAAGATCGTCCTGCAAAGCCAGTTCGCAACCGAACGCCACATGTATCCAATGACAATAAATATTTAGTGGCTTCTCACATTTGTGATATAAATCTGATGATAGTTGAACCGTACCGGAATGGCGCAAAGCTAAATCTGTTGATTGGTATCACGATCTGGAGTCTCTAAGCAACAAATTTTCGTAAAAGCTTCTCTCAATTTAGGGAATGGAAATTGAGGCGACACAGTTAATCCGTACACAATTTGAAGCAATAAATCAACTTTTTGCCGAAGAAAATCCGTCCGTCCATTCACTCCATCAAAAACCGACGCAAAATCACATTTAAAGGCGCTTTGTAGTTTTTCAATTTAAAGCCGCCGACATTCGCAGACACGTCCTCGAATTACAACTAAAAGAATAAAGAGGAGACGCGTGATCCGAATTGTTGCCGGTTATTTCGGAAAGCTCGGACGGGATTTGGGTCCAGCACACGACCGAATTGAAAAGCAGACAATTTGGGCTCTAATCGCGAAATGGCTTCCAACAAATGCGACTGTAATTTAATTAGCAAAGGACGCCGGTAATTAAGCGGAGTTTCTTGGAACGTCCGTAAATTATTCGGCGCCATGTATGGCTGAAAAATCCACTACGGTCGATCGGATAATGGAATAGTTCTTCGGCAATTTAATCTGGCGGGTTTTTGCGCCGCCCACACCCAAACTAAAGTGCCCGGATTGTGGTCAGGAGGGTAATTAAAATAGACACTGGGAAGAGCACAATACATACCAATTTAATTGCACATTTGATAAGTGGATTTTCATCGGCATCGTGCGACGATTAATGTAAGACAGCTGCCTCTATTCCTATTGCAGAAATCGCACGCAACTTCCATAAATAACGTGCTGAATTAATGCCGCGCCCCGTACACCTTGATATTTGCGCCGGCCCTGGATCGCGGTGTTGTTATTATTGGTGTTAATTTGTTGGCGAAATTAACGAGAGTTCGGTGCCGAGTATGGAAAATCAATTTTCAACGCTAATCTGTTGCGGAGGATACACACCTGAACGTCACTCGACGTTTGGCAGAAAACTCCTGTTGTGCTTTAATTAGCGCGTCCAATCTTTCGGTTCGATCTTAATTTATGTAAACAACGAAGTAATTGTGGCGGCTGACGAGTTTTTGGCGTTCGGGTCTTAATTAAAGGGACGGTCAAAGCTCGACGAGCTTTTGAGAGGTGAAAATTTTCGTTTCGGAGGATTCGAGAGGCGGAACAGGCACATACTTCAGCGCTGTCGAAGACTGGCGGGAACGATGCGAGTTTGCAACAACTTCCTAAACGGATTATTCGGGCATTAGAGGAGTGGACGATAAAAGAGTAGTTAGCCGGATTTTCGTGCGGAATTCCAAACAAGACGCCAAATAAAAGTAATTAAGAAGGCCGAAGAGAGTTTTTATATGAACTCCATTAAGGCTTTAATAACTCCCGGAACAGACAACGACAACGAGGCAAGCGCTTAAATATCATTTAATAATTTACATCGAATTTCCATTACGTCTAATACGCTTCGTCGACTTTAACCGGTAAAAGTCGGATGATGACAAAGTTGGACATGTCCGAGACATTTTTTTGAAGAATTAATAAGACGTCGATCCCCAAGCGAAAATACCATATTTCCCGACAATTTTCTCCTTTCACAACAGAGAAAGAACAACTCGGACCTCACTGAAATAACGAAATAAATATTCCCCGCTCCGCTCGATCGAATATCTATTATTACGCCATTCAAGATTTAGAAAATTGGACGACTGATGCTGGTGGTCGACTGAATGGAGGAGCTTTCCGAGAAAAGCGCATAAAATATTCACGTGCACATCGCCGGCCCCGACACAGTCACTTTTAAGAAACTGTGATGAGAATTTCTAGTCAACTGCTTAAGCATTATTTAGTGCAGACAATCTGGAAAAACAGCCTTGCCGCTAATGAGATTTAATTTTAGAAAGGATTTCGGTTGTTTGTACGCAGTCTATTAAACAAAATCAGTCAATGTCGAAATGATTAACGCCCGACTGGAATTTCTTTCGGGAACTGCTGAAAAATCGATATTGCTCCGCCGAAAACTTAACGGGTACAAAAAGCGACGCCCGAAACGCGAAAGCTCCGCAACGTAAACAAATACAATAAACACAAACCGGGGGACGCTTTTTTTATTTGTTATTTTTCCGAGGTGAACAAACGCACAATATTCAATAAATCCGGCCTAAACACACTTTACATTTTATCGAACAAGGGCCGAGATCGCTTTGAAGTCCCCGGGGACTCGCATTTTCGCGCGATTTAGGTCAGCGAAGAAGTTGCGTCATGCAATTTTCGGGACATTATTCAAGCGATTCGCAGAGAATTGTTTATTTCTTCGCCGGTGAATAAAATTTTAATGTTCATATCTTTCACGGCGCCAGATAAACACGCCGCTATACATCATCAATCCCGGCCAGGCACTGTTGAAATTGCAACATGTCGGATTTATCTTCTACAATTTTTCTTTGTACTGCCGTTTTTGTCCGCTTCTTTCGTCTTTACTTTTGTAATTTATTGTCATCTGTCGCAACCGCAAGCTGGATTTTAATGAACATATCCCGTCAAGCAACTGGTCCCTGATATCTTCCAACTTTTTACCCAAAATAAACAGTACAGTCATTAGAATAACAAATTACTGACTCACCCCACACTATTAAAAACGACAAAAAGTCGTTGCTCATGCCGCGCGGTCTTAACAAATTGTTGGAATGATGATGGCGATCCGTCTTGGAGCCGGTTTAATTAAGAGAAAAATGAGAGTGTTTAGGAGCACATCTATCGAGCTCAGACCTGACGGACCAAGTCCACAGGACTTAGATGTGGCAGGTCAAGGCGGACTAAATTGTCTCAAGATCAAGAGGTCAATCAAGAGGTGTATGTCTTATCAGAAGTAGATCTATTTGCTGCCTTCCGGAGCAATGTCAAGAATGCCCGGGTGAATAACCCAAGTCGACGAGGCAAAGTCACGACCGTATGAAAGTAAAAGGTGCTGCGGACAAGGAGACGAGTGGTCTGCAGGTCAGGAAAGCATCATCGATCGTCGCTCCCGCAGAACTTACCGGCGAAAGAGTCGAATCTACCGGCTGATGGAACAGGCTCGTGACCGATTATCCGAAGAAGTGGCCACCACTCGCGCACCAAGTACCTCACAGCGCGCGCTAGAGCACCAAGACACAACGCGGGGGATATCCCATGACGGGACTGAAGGATGGTGGTCGTCGGCTGCGTTGCCACGTGAGATTCACACCACGAAAAAGCAGCTCGGGTTGTAGAACACGACCAATAGAACGAACGACTTGGAGTGATCTGGTTCTGGTTCCTGAGTGCCAGCGAGCGAAGGCCGAACCGGCAGAGGGAGCGCGCGCACTTCGCGGCTGCGGATCTCATTACAATGCCGGATTCCGCGGGTCGTGGACTAGTTTAACATATCCAAGACCGAGCCGGAAACCTCCCGGAGCCGCAGATGGTCCGGACTTTTGCATCATACTTTCGCGCTTCGTACAAATTGCTCTCATTTGTTAGGGGCGGCTGAAGTCAATTTGTTCCTTCCTTCGCCGACTATTTTGCGACCAAAAATGCTTGCCGCTTCAAAGGCATGTTTGTGTTTGATTAAAAATGAAACATAAAACGCAAATAAAAAACCCACCCCTGCAGCGGGAGGGAAATCTGTTTACGCCACGACCCTTCAGTCGTATGTATTTTTAGCAGTTCCGGCAAAAATGTCAAAGTGGCCGACCGAGCTACTAAAATGCCACAAAATATAAGAGAATCCGCCTAAATTGTTCGTTATTGTACAAAGATTTCCTGCGTCAGTTTATCCCATTTTATGTGTGTCTAGACAATAACTTTTTCAAACTTGGTACATCGAATATGCATTATGTCAATTGTCACTTTCTGGCATAAAAAGCAATTTTTTAAGTTCAGGTTTCTTCCGGAAATTACACCAACTTTCGTATTATCGTATCTGTATATTATTTTATAACGTGCGTTCAAAAAAAAAATGAGGCTGCGTTGGCCATGGAATTTATCGGCTTTCCAGTGTAGAAATCACAAATTACAAGCACTGTCAGTCTATAATTTTCTACCAAAATAAAACGGACCAATTTTATGTAAATTGTTTATAATAAATGCCAGGACATGTGTGCATCGCTCTCATAAACATAATACGCGTCCATTTATTGAAATTTGTCCCAACATAATAATCGTATACGAAACCATTGTCAACAAAGAACCCAACCTAAAAACTATCTGACAGATTCGAACTGACAGTTCGAAATTTTGCTACACTAAATTGATGCACAATGTTTTTCCATGGCCAACGCAGCCTCGTTTTTTTTTGAACGCACGTTATTATAACGTGTGTTCAAAAAGAAAACGAAGCTGCGTTGGCCATGGAATTTATCGGCTTTCCAGTGTAGAAACCATAGAAAAACATAAACATATAGATTTGACAAATGTCAAATGACAAGAACTGTCATTAAAATTTTACATCAAAATAAAACGGACCAATTTTATTTAAATTGTTTATTATAAGTGCCAATACATGTGTACATCGCTCTCGTAAACATAATGCTAACCTCCTTCGCGTCCATTTACTGAAATTTGTCCCTACAAATTGTTTTTGTTTTACATTCTGTTCCGAAGTTCTTCCGAGTTGTTATCAAGTGTTTTGTAAATGAATTGTACCACTTCGACCACAAGGTAAAACCGGAAAGTACGATATCATTAGATCCAAGCTCACCTTGCAAGTACAAATGATTCTTTGCATTACGGCTAATAAATCTGGTTACCAAAAATTTGCTTAAAAATTATTTCATGAGGATGTAAAGTCTATTACCTCCTTCTTCCACATTGTGTTCGTACAGATAAACGGATTTATTAGACTAAACAGCAAATAGGAGGCTGTAGTACTTCATTCAAAATGAGCTCCGAGATCTCATTAACATCACTTCCATATATACGAGTAATACTATCAGTTTTTCCAAATTAACTCATGACTTAGTGTTCGTAAATTTTCGGATTTTTTCATACTGATACATGTGTGTTTGAAATTCTTCAGTTGATGTGTTCACATAATTTTGTAGAATCCAATCGATCCTCCTTACATTACATATGTAACTGCCAATCAATCTTATTCATTTCTGACTCTATCGACAACAAAACTCAAAACCACCATAAAATTTGTAGCGTCAATGTCTCACCTGTCTTTTTACAAACGCTAAAGCAAACGAACACTCAGTGTGGTCAGGTTCCGAAGTTAACTGATTTTGTTTGTGTAATAGACAAAACACCATATTAAGTGCAGATGAAATACCGAGAAGTCCAAATTGGCGTCTGGAGATGAATTTGATAATGAAAACACTAAATGCATCGTATACGAAACCATTGTCAACAAAGAACCCAACCTAAAAACTATCTGACACTGACAGTTCGAAATTTTGCTACACTAAATTGGTGCACAAAGTTTTTCCATGGCCAACGCAGCCTCGTTTTCTTTTTGAACACTCGTTATATTAATGAGTCTCATTTCCATTGCAAAAGACTGTACATCGAATATGCATGTCAATTGTCACTTTCTGGCATAAAAAGCAATTTTTTAAGTTCAGGTTTCTTCCGGAAATTACACCAACTTTCGTATTTTAAATGGAACATCTGTATTTTTATATTATACTATCAAATGGGGTACCCGACGTTGAACGGGTTACAAATTAACGAAACAATGCTTAATTTTCTATATACAGAGTGACCCATAGAAAGCGGATCATCTCTCTAAAAATTTTATTTTTTTGGCGGTTTAAGCGATTTTACTAAGCCGAAAATAAAAAAATACTAGAATTTTTTATCTCTAATCTGACGCCACTTTCAAATCGGTTTCCTTAATTTCTACAAAAAATATTAGTTAATAACAGAAATAATTATGTTAATTAATTCTAAATTTTGTAGCTTTATATAAAAATAATAATTCGTCAAATTTTTATATATTAATAGTCGATGTGTACAATTGGAGGTCTGGTATAGGGCGATAGCTTAAATGGATAGAGCTCTCGAATCTGTAATCGAAAGATCTGGGTTTGAGTCCCAGTTCAAACTATCCGAATTTTTTCTCAATTTATTTATCTATAAACACCCATTGAAAAGGTTCCTTTCTCTTCCTACTTTTTCCTCTCCTTATTTCTTTCCCTAATACATTAAAATCTACGTAAAAAATGTACCAATATGCAAAAAGTCATGTCGATCCCTTGCTTTATGAAAAACAAAAACATCTATGCCACGGGAATATTTTTTCGGGATATATAGTAGCCTATGTGCTATTCCAGACTATAATCTATCTTTGTGCAAAATTTCATCCAGATCCGTTCAGCTGTTCTGGCGTGATTGAGTAACAAACATCCAAACTTTCGCATTTATAATATTAGTATAGAAGTATAGATTTGTATTGTACGAAGATTTCCTATGGCTTGACTCGTGTACTTCGCCATGTGGGTCAGTTTATTCCATTTTATGTGTCTCTATACAAGATCATGATACACCTCTTGTTATTCCCTAATTTCTAAGATAACTTTTCCAAACTTTGTACATCGAATATGATGCATGTCAGTTTCTGGCGTAAAAATCAATTTTTTAAATTCTAGTTTCTCCGGAAATTATACCAACTTTCGTATTTTAAATTGAACTCTTGTATATTATTTTATATTTGGATTCTCTAAATCGAAAAGCACCACAACAGTAATATTTGAGATGTAAAATTAATTTTTTTAAGGAATATAGATTTACGATTAGAGTCTAGAGGACTGCGAACTCGAACTCATTCAAAAACTAATCAGGTCTCTCTCTCCATGATTTCTCAAATTTGAACAAAATCGGTTTGCTGGAAAATTTCACATTTTTCAAATAGTACACAACTACCATTTGTCCATGTCAGTAGCCAATTATTTATTCTTTAAAAATTGCCGTCAATTTGGGTTATTTGAGAACTTTAAATATGAGGATATGTAATTCGAATTTTCATTGCATTGACAAAATAAAAAATCACTAGGTACTTACATGGGAATGTTTCCTTTTGACCGAATTTTTTAATGGTACTTGTGTATTAATCAATATGAAATCGTTTCAAAATTAGAAATTTTTCAGAGAAACCATTTTGTCAAAATTGACGAAATCCTACAGAGAGAACCCAATTAGTTTTTGAATAAATTCGGTGAGTGGAAAGTTGCTGGTTTTGATTAAAAAAATATCATGCGGATCGCAGTCCTAGATCATAAATACAAATTGCATAAAAATAAACTTACCAATTATATTAGTTCAACTAATACACAGATAGTTCCACTTAAAAAACAAATTTGGTGTAATTTCCGAAAAAACCGAAAGTTAAAAAAATTGATTTTTATGCAAAAGAATGACAACTGACATGCAAATTTGCTGTACTAAATTTGAAACAGTTATCTTAAAAATTACGCAAAAAAGTAGGATGTACCATGATCCTGTTACACTCATCCTGTATGTAGTCCTTCAGATACTTTTAATGTATTTGGGTTACGACTTTCCAGTTCATATACCATAGAAAATCTGAGCTCTTGTTGAATTTCTCAATAAAACCCTTAACCCTTAAAACGTAAAATTAGATAAACAAATTGAATGGTTCAAAAATTTGTTGGTATATGCATGTGATTCCAAACATTAATATCTGTTAAAAAATTTAGAATGTGTAATATTTGTTTGTATATGCATTTGATCGCACAATAATAACATCTGTTTGATAAAATGTAGTGTTGTGAAATAAAACGCCGCTTTCAGATTGGCTCACGTTTCTGATAAATACATATATCGCATTATAAAATACCCAGACCTAATAAACAACAAACTGTACTTATTATTTACTAAAAGGTGTTCGCTTGGACAACTTATATTAATTTATCATTGTTATAATTTATTTGTTTCCAATGATTCACTATACAATAACAATTGCTGATGATATTTTCATCAGTATCTGCTCCAAACGCTTAAAAATACTGCAGGAAGGAGAATTTAAGAGCAGAATAAATATATTGGATTTTAGCTATTAGATTCATTAAGTTTCATTCTCAACGTGATTTATCGCTTGTCTTGTTCCTGCAAGTTTCCTTATCTTTTTTTTCTTTATTGTTAATACGAGTATTATGAAATTTCAGACTTAAATTGCATAGTGTCGGAAACTTTAAACTAGGAATTTGCAACGACGAGATTAGCCTATTATTTTTCTTCATAGTATTATACATTTTTGTACCTGTATTTTTGCATTAGTTATATTTATTATTTCATCCTTCTCCCATATTTCCGTAGTTTTTTTGGCACAAAATGGGATATCTATGATTTCACAAAAAACATTTAATTCATGCACGATTCTTAAAATTACGACACCTCCCATCAATAAATTGTCAAAAAGTTTTTATAATATTAAATGTTGCGAACCCCACTATTAGAACTGGATTTGAATTTTTCTGAAAAGTATTTAATTTTAACTTATCTCCTTTTTCCCACCACAGATTTGTAGGGTTTATAAATATTATTATTTTAAATATGGTTATACCATTTCTCTTATTGCACGTTTGCTTTGCATATCTATCCGCTAGCTAAGATGTGAACTCAGTCAACCGGGCGGAGTTCTACTACTCCCCAAGTCTCTGTTAATGTAATTAGTCCATTTTAGTAGATTACAATACGGAAAATGTTTAAGACAAGCGACTTAACCAAATAACAAAAACTCTCGAAACACTTTAATGATATTAAGTCTAAGGATAATTGAAGCTTAGCTTGCGTCCTCAAGACGCGTCCGTCAAATTAGTTCATGGGAAAACTTTCAAAATGCCCAAATCGGATTTCATTTCGTATGTTTTGAAATGAAACTAACTCGAAATCGATTTAAAACTACCGAACTGAACGCAACTGAAAACAGAGGATTGGTGTTTGCGTTTTGTTTCGAGGAAAAATGCAACGCGTTAAATTCCTACCTTTTTCTCCGACAAACTAAACGAACAACGGAACCAGTTTTAATCAACTGCCATTCTAGAAAAATGCACAGTTTTCAATTAAGTTCCCATTTCTGTTTAGCTAAAACATTTAGATAATGAAGAAGTTTTATTTATATTGAAACTTCCGAAGTATTTCTCGGCTCCAGTAAAAATTTCATCCCGCTGCCAACTTTGTATTGATTCGTCTTAACGTTTAAAATTACTAAAATTTGTTTGAAGGGGCACAATTTGAAGCACTATTGATTCAGGTCAATGCTACGGACTAGCGAACTAACAGAAGCTGTTTAACTAATTGACGGTTCATCACTCTAGTAAAACATCTCTTAAGGAAACTCAGGGTCTTTACATTTTGGAAACGCAAGCCTTGTGTTGATTTAGTCCCCATTTGGCAGACGCCTAAAAAGGACAAGATACAATCTCCCACCCACGCAGCTTCAATCGTCGAAAGTGACACTTCTAAATTAAAATGTTCAGAACGAAAAAACAGATGTCGTGACAAACTAAAGCTTTTTGCTCGACAAGCACGAAAATCCTGTCGCCACCGCGGCTTAACTTAGTGAGTATGGTTATTAGTATTGGTCGTTAACGCGAGTCGTATTTGCGAAAACTGGCGAAGTTCAAGGTTTTAAGTTTTAATTAGAGTCGTTTACCGTGTGTGAAACTGCCGGGGAGCTGGTGAGATTGGTTTCAGCTCTGATTAATTTTTTGCGGGACTTAATGAATTGCGCGCTTCCAAGGCCACACGGGGATGTTAACGACTTCCTTGAAGACGAGTTTGTCGCTGAAGCACTCGATCGGAACGCGTCGATAATGAACGGGAACAAAGACAGGAAAAGCAACTTTTCGGTCGCCGAAAACGGCAGATGAAATAGGGAGGTCTATGTTAGCTAACGACTCAAATTACGAAGCATAGTTCGTTCGCCAGGACAAATGGCAAAGATTCACTCCACATCTACTCTTTGCGCTTTTAGAAAAACTTTCAATAATACTACAGCGACTTTTAATCTCGACTCTCAACAATACATCTTAGCCTCAACTCTTCAAAGACGACGAATGGTTTGTGGAAATGATTACTGTTTCTAAATACTAATACTAACGATAACAACTTACGTGTAACTTCTCTTAGGCATGCTGCACTATAAGATGTTAACTACAAACAGCAATCTACACTACCTGCAACAAAACACACAATGCTACAAACTTGAAACAACGTAAACTACTCAACAGGAACTATTTCGCAGCGAAATGTCTTTTGTTCTCAAACTCGATACTCGCGCTCTTATACTAACCAAAAATCAATAACAAAACGTTTTTACGCAATTTCATTTTATTACAAATCGTTCTTGAATAAAAGCTCGGATGCTTACCACTTTTCAGGAAACTGATGCTCGGGTCGGTCAAAGTGACGTTTCAAAACTCCAGCCGTTTTGATTATGACCGTAAAACGTAAATCGACAAGATTCGTTCCGTTTAAAACTTTGTTCATAACCATCTCATGATTAAAAATTTGCCCGGTTCAGGTGTTTGAAAGCATTTCAGGGAATTTACTCCAGTTTCCGGCTTTACTTAGACCGGAAATATCTTTACATATTCATAATGAGACGCAAATGTAACGAACTTTGTTAATGCACGAGGCGTTTTGCACATCTAATGCAAAAATAATTGCGTTGTATATCGACAAATTATTGTACGCGTTTATTTGTTTCCGGCTTCTTCGTGCTCTTCCTTATTTTACTAATTAGCAGTTTACAATTTATGACAGGCTATTAAATCCTGAAATTCAATTAAATTAAATAAGTGTCTGAAAACTGAAATTCCTCTTAATTCAAATCAGTAAAAAACGTTTTAAACAACAATATTGATGAAACGATGATCAGAAAATATTCACCGAGTAGCTATATCGAACCATGAAAATCTTCTGTGCTCGCTTTGGAAGAGTGAGCAATTAGTCGTGTCCTGATAAAATTAGAACGGTGGAATATCGATGCTTTGCATTTTCTTTTGCAAATTCCACAGCATGTATTTGCTTTACGTTTTCCCGCCGTTCAATTATCGCGTTCGATTCCTTCTCGTTTCACGTACGCAATTAAAATTCACCGCAAGTAAAACTGTGAAATTATTATTAATGCGATCCCGACCCAGTCCCGGTAATTCCCGGAATCCCGAGTGCATGTGTGGATTTAGCAAATATACGCGATAAATAAGCGACCATAGAAGTCGTTAATTGCAGCGTTCCTGTGCTTGCAGGAAGTATCTAAAATTGCAAACCGATTCATGTATTATTTATCAATATATAACGATCGAAAGCCCACATATAGAGGGCGCGGCGCGACAAATTAACATATGACCTCATCATCGCAGTACGTCTGTAAATTATTATCCTATCAATCTTTCGGCGTAAAAATGAAAAATGGGAGAGGAGCGAAAACCGGACCGCTAATTTATTACCCCAGAAACGTGGGTTCTTCATTGATAAATGTGATTGAACAATTGCTGCTGAAACCTTGGGAACTGTAGCTTGGGGATTTGAGTCGAAGTCGGATTTATGAGTATGTCGTGGCCGATCTCCTGACCTAAGACTTTAATAAAAACTAATGCCGGAATAAAGTGGTCGGTGCCACTGACATGTTAACTAAATCCCAGAAGTTTATAATGAGTTAAGAAAGTTGCGGCTGGCCAAAATTTACGGTCGTTCCGACAAATATTAGCGGCTTGACACAACGTTGTTGGTTCACATGAGTAATGAACAAACAAATTTTACGACATCTATAAAGTGAACGCACTGAGAGCAACGCCTCCGGTTATTTCACGCACGCCTAACTATACTCATTAAAATGAAATATTCACTAAATTTGCTTTGAATGAGATGTTTCTTACAGTTTACAATCCCGCTAATGTCTGTTTACGCTTCTTGTATTTTTTAACTTGCGTTTTGTAGGAAATAAGTTCGTTAAATCATGGCAGACGACTGACTACCCTTCAAACAATATTTATATCTAATTGGGAAAGCTTCACGCGAATCACTTTAAGCACGCACGTTGTACAGTTTTTGAGCAAAAATATTGCATGTATGTGTTAACAGAACAAAATTTTGTAAATTTGCTACAGAAAAGTAGAGAAAGGCTTGTGAAACATTCATGGACTTTAGCGTGTTTGTTTGCTTTCCTGGTTCATCTCAATTTATTTGATTTGATACGTTGCAAAAAATAACCAATTTTACAGCGGCCGCAGCATATGTTCAATTTCACAATCAGAATATTTAAATATTAGGTTTCAACAGTGTTTGATAAAAAATGTTGAATTCTAGTAGAATTTTAATATCTTTGTTTTGTAATATTGCGACAATGCTGTTGTTTATTGATATTTCGTTATTTGAAAAAGCTTCGAAAAACTACGAATCCGCCCATTAGATTTACATAACGATATAAATACCTATAATAAACTACTAAACGAATGAAAAATCTCGTTTAGAGGTCGTAATGCAGCTTTCAGTTATTCATTCTTCTTTATACTGTCCTTGATTAGAAAGAAGCAAGAGAAAATAATTGTATAACTTCCTCATAAATAAAAAATGAAATTGATTTGCCATTAATTTGGCATCAAGGCTTCTTAATAATCTGACTGAAAATTGCAAATAATTTGCGACGAACAAACCCGAATACCTTTAATTAGGAAATGTAAGGTTATTTAAAATCTAATTTCTGGAAGCTTTGATACAATTTTAATGGCACTCTTGTCGTTATATTGTTAGAGCTACAATTTTAATTAAAATGAGTTTACTTCAAACACTAGCTCGATAAACATTACAGTGCCTTTTATACAAACTACCGCGAATATGTAAACAATCAATTTTGTAGTTGAATTTAAGTTTTACTTTCCTGATTCCGGTTCGTTGCATACAAACGACATTTGTCCGGATACTCTGAAAGTTTTCAGGTTGTGTGGTTTCGTTCTTGACATTAAGAAAACGACTTTTCTTGCAAGGTTTTGTTCTCATGTTCACGGGAATTTTAATCTATACAGCATCGGCTTGAAAAAAAGAACTAAATATCTGAAGATAAAAATATTTTATATGAAATACCACACTCGCGTTCCTTCGCTGCTTCAGCTGCGGTTTTAATCAATAACAATATTCAAGTAGTATTTTACAGTTGTTGGCTTCGATTTACCACCGGCTATTGTATATATAAATCTGAAATAATTATTAAAACGCTTATGCACACATCTTGTGATATTAATTAAATTTATTTCAAAGAGCACACCTCGTTAAATTTAAATTAAATAAATGTATTATAAAGGTACGAACCTCCAATTAGGAATGTTAAATTATAATTGAGTGCAGCTTTAAGAAAAAATTACCAGTCTTTCTTTGTTTGCCTTATTATCTGTCACAAGCTTAATTAAGACGAATCTTTTGCTTTGGTGGTAAATACAGAAATACCATTTATATCCGCAACTCCAAGCAACGAATTTTGTGTTTCAGGTCATTGAGTACAGACGACATTTGTTCGGATTCTCGTAGGTCTTCTGCCTGTCTGGTTTCTGTCCAAGTCTTAAATCTCGATCGCCAGTTCTTCTCTGAACCAAATAATTAGTTATTAAAAGAAAGTGTCGTTATTTTGTTGCCAATTAGCAGAAGTCCCCCATGTTCTTGTTTCAGCTTTAATGAACAAAACTTGACAACAACGATTCGGGTTCACAATCAAATTTAACTTTTTTCCATTCCAACTTTCCAACCAAAAAGTTTTTACATCAGCTTTTGCAGAACAAGCTCTGAAAGACAATATTTCATTTTATTTATGTAAAATAAATTATTTAGATTGTCACAACAGATTCTGAAGTATTCATAGGAACATGTAAAATGCTTCATTTACTAGTTTTTTTGTCCCGCAAGCATGTACTGTTTATGTATTCACAGTAAAATTTAATTTACAAGTTAAATGTAGCGTATTTACTACAAATCTGATGAACTCATTGCAGCTCAATAATGGTGTTGATAGAAGATAAACAAATGTTTGTATTTAATGGTTACGGTTTGCTTTTCATTAATTCGTAATGTTTTCTTTGGCAACTAGCTCCTAAATAGGATTTGTTGTGAAACTTTTTTTAACACCACTTACTTATTCACTGTTTCTGAAGATTAGCAAACTTCCAATTAATCTCGTACAACTCTATCAGTAGTTGTAATTACGGAATATTTATTTAACTGTTTGACCGTCTACAGACAATTGTAAAGAAATTAGAAACAGGACTTCTTTTTTATTATGAAATGAATTCAAAAGAAATTAATTTTACATCAAACACTGGAAGCGGATAAATCAACTAAAAAATTATTTATGCCAAAGTAGCGGCCTTTAATTACCCAATTTATTTCTTCACTAGTCATCAATAATATAGTATCTTTAGTTGTGAGCTTTTTAAGTTAAGCTTCAATCATAGTTTTTGTGCCGTCAGTTGATTTGGTAGCTTTATCAGTAGAAAACTGAAATTTTTAAACCAACAGCTTCAAGGTAAAATCTAGATGTCTAAAAAATTACAAGAACGGTTTTTATAGCAATCTAAAAAATGTCTAGCTTCTAATTGTCATATAAATTTTTTAATAAACAAACGTAATTAAAGGTCAAAGAATTTTTTTTATTTTATTCATTAGTCGCTTCGTTTGATGAATCTAACTGAGCTCATAAAACAAAAGTCGTTTGAGCAACAATGCCATCAACTGCGATCATTAGAGACATGTAAAGGACAACTCTTATCATAATTTAATATTTTACTTCTTGACTTTAGTGCGTGGAACTCTGATGACATTTGCTCCACTACCATTAAATTGTTCTGGTTCGGCGGATTCAACCCAGGACTGAAACCATTGTGGAGAAACACACTCGCAGCACTTAATATTACAGTTTGTTTGCTATTTTTCGTCCTTGGTATAAAAGGATTTCAAGAATATTCCCAAACGAGCATGTTTTTTAAGGCAGAGTGCATACAAAGCTGCATTCATCTGATAATCGTAAGTTTCCTCAAAGAATCCAATCATTTCAAATATCAGTTTCAGGTGATCGTAAAAGTGAAACTTATGTATTTCCGCTTGCCCACGATATACGCGCTGATTGTGAAAACCTTACAATTGTGGAAAATTGAAGCAATGGACGGCGAAATCCGGACGGATTGTTTAAAGATTTTAAAAATGCATAAAACGTTTCTTAATTTCTACTACTGCACTGCACTGACAGCAAGTTTTATTTATTATGTGCGTTCGTATTTCACATATCAACTTCCCGGAGTTATTTACATACCAGAAGGGTGCTTTTTCTATCTAGCGCCATTGTTTGCTTATTTTGACTATGGAATTTATATGAGCACTATCGCAATTGACAACATTTTCTTCTGCTTAGCTGCGCTACTCATGGTACAGTTTAAGCTGTTAGGCCACAAGCTTGAGCATCTTTTTGAAGAAACTCAAACCCAGCACTTGCAAGAAGAGTTGAAACTCTTGGTAGAATATCACAACTTTCTAATAAGGTAAAAACATTTAATCGAAGCGGGATAAAATAGATTTTTTTCTAGTTATTGTCAGGATTTGAGTGAAACATACAGTGCGATTTTTTTGTCACAATATCTTGCATCAATCGCATCTGGCGCCATTGCGGCTTTTATCGTTATGCAGCCGTACGTAAATACAAATACGCTCATTTTAACTACTTTAAATTTCATTGTTTTAGAGGTCCGTGGATGAACAGGCTCAAAGGATTGACATTTTTTAGCATTGAAATGATGCAAATTGCTTTGTTTTGCTTTCCTGCCGAGTTTCTAACTGCCGCGGTAAGAATTTTTGCTTTATAAGTTGATGATTATTTTATACAAATTTAGGCAAAGCAAGTTGCCGTCGCCGTTTACAATTCTAATTGGTCTGAAAATGGTAAAAACAAATACAACAAATCGTTCGTTCTTATAGAAGCGGCAGCACAACAAACTGTTGGATTTAATGGTCACGGTATGGTTTGGATGAATCTCAAGTCGTTTGCTTTGGTAATTTAAGGTCAGGTTTTAAGAATTGTACAAATGATAATGTTGCAGGTGTGGAAAACAGCGTTTTCGGTTTACACTTTTTTGAACACCACTCAAAATATCAAAACAACCCAGAATTAAAAACCGTCGAGATTATTTGGCCACGACTATTCCCTGTAGCATCAGAATTAAATAAATTTTACACATAACTCAGTTTACTATCTTTGGTTGTGTCTGAGATTGTTCCAAAAAATTTCCCCGTTTTAGGTCCCGCCATCAGTTTTAAAATTGACTTTTTATGAATGAAAACTGGCATGGTGATTTTAATGAGCTGCCCACGCGCTGATTGATTACGATACAAATATTTTTTAATTAAAATTTCGCCTCTAATTAATTTCGAAGCAGATGCTATCACAATAATTTCGCGGCGACATTTCGAGCCGGCCTCGCTCATTACCGTCATTTGCTCGTTTTAATTTCAAGCATCAGACATGAATTTATGTATTTTATGGCTATGCAAATCGTTAATCGTTTTGCAATAAAACGACATGACAATTACATGAAAACGTCTTGTCATTGAGATAATTCCTTGCTTGTTTATTTATGGTAATGTGTATGAAGTTTATAACTGGGGCCGCCCACAAGTTGCATTTTGAAGTTTATTATTATTTTGCCTCGGTTCATGAAATCGGGGTTTTCGTACGCATTCCGTTGAGAAAATTTGGCGTTGCGTAAATAAGCGCACACCGGTGCTAAGAATCATTATCGCAGACGTTATGACAGACTCATTTACGTTACATTTATTTTAAGACATTATTTTACGTAGGGGCTAATATTAAAACAGTATGGATTTTATGTCTATTTATAAGAGCCACTATTTACGTTCTGTTTGAGGTTGTTCCAAATGGTCTAAATTACATTTAAAATATTTTATTTCAATTATTATTAAATTGTACAAATTCATCGCCAATTGATTCTTCCGACAAGCCGCGCTTCAATTTCCCAACTGTATACTTTCGAATCGTTTTTATTATTATTTACGCAGACACACACTTGGAGATTGTGCTATTTTTAAGAATTTTAAATAGCACATCCGATGACGAGGTCAGAATCATTTAAATAACGAAAATGGAAGAGTGTGGTTCGGCGGTTGACATATCAAATAATCAATTTTTACCCCGCGAATTGGTTAAATTGAAGTTTGTTTGATTTAGAAACTCGGGGACAATGGAATCTCAAACACTCGATTTTAAATTACAAAATGTAGTTGACACGAACGTTAAATTTAAATGGAAATGCGACGGCAGAATCATTTAAGGTTGTCTTGGTTTTGAATATTTTCTAATAAAAGAGCGCCGCCGTAATTGCCGTTCGATGTTAAATCAAACCTCTTGACTCTCGTATTGGGAAATCTTAAAAAGTAGCGTCAATCGAACAGTCGACTAATAATAATGATAGGCAAGCTTTAAACTTCAAGTGACCATTACCATTAATTAAAACTTAATTTAATAAACTGCACTTGAAGCATTTAATTATGGCGAACACGAGCATTTAATAATTATTTCTGCATGTCATTGCGTAAAAATTATTTGAAACATTCGAAACAAAAATAAATGGAAATAATAGGACACCGGGTTTAAATATTATATACTCGTATCTAAAGTGGATTGTAAAAAGTATTTTTAGAATACAATTTCCATATTTACTTTATTTTTGTTTTTATCTTGTAACGTTTTTATTTATGGAAATGTTAGACTCACATTTCGTTCGCTTTTGATTAAATCACAAATTAAATTTGCGCGCAAACAACAGTGGTTTAAATTAAATCTGAAATTTTGTCAGAACAATTTCATTTATCGAGCTTTTAGAAACAATACAAAAACAAAAGTTATTTTATTGTTTTGCCCGAATTTTTATTCCCAAATAATTTTGTTTTGCTTATTCACGTAATGAATAAATGTTTTCTCAGAGTTCCGTCCATTGCTGCTCGTTCATCAGCGAGAGTTAGACTTTGACATCTTTAAATAGTTTGTAGTTTTGTTGCAAAAACAAAATTGCACGGTCTATTTACAGCTATCTGAAATATGTTGTCGAAAATTCTTAAAAGCATATCAGGTCACTAATGTAAATGTAATGTAAAATGTAGTGGGCTAACTACTAAGCGTTGCTCGTTAAAACAATTATTATTTTTTAAGTAAATGTGGGTTGTATATTTTTTGGAAGAATGTAAATAAAAGGATTAAAAGCAATGTAATTGATAAACAATCGATTGCTAGAAATAGAATCATATCAAGTTGATGCACTCGATTGGGAATCGAATAAATATTTATCTGTCGTTATTTATTCGACCTGGAGGCAGGTGAGACAACATCGCAGCCGAATAATGTCGGTGTTTACAAAACGAGATAAATTCACCAACTCGCTACCTACAGCAGCACTGAAAAATACCATACCAGAACTATATCAATATTGCAGGAATTTACGGTGCCATAAAGTTATCCAAACAAAAATCAGTGGGTAGTAGCGGCACACGCCGCCGGAAGCGTCGTTTTGTCGTCGTCGGCGTTATCATTTTAACATTTGAACGAACACGAAATTTCATGAAACACAACACAAAAATAGGACATTATAAAGCAAGCGCCAACGCAAACATTTCACGAATTTAAAAGTGAGATATTGGTAAGTGGAGAGGAACGAATCCCTATAATAGAGGATCAGGAAACGCAAGTATTAGTATTCGTATTAGGTTCTTCGTCGCCACTTTAGGCGCTTCACTTCCAACTTCTCTGGCTTATTAGCTAATCCTCTTACATCCATAACCAGATGTAAGTCTTCACCGACGCGCATTGTTTTCCTATATTTTTGATGATGGAAATAACGCTAATGCGGTTTCCCTCGGTTTGCTCCTCTCATATTCGGGACGGCTAAGAGAAGTCATCAATCACTGGAATATAATCTAATGGTATCTTTTTGTGGCGTCGTTCGCATTCATTTTCAGTACACGTAAACATTTTTAGCTCGAGCGAGGTGAGAGACCCGCGAACCCGTGTCTCCTACAGGCACTTCTTAGTTTGGCTCGCGGTTGGAGGTAAATAGAAATCGCGTTTTTGTAAGCGTTAAACAATTACTTTCCAATTCATAATTGTATTCCGGAACGTAGGTTGAAATAAGTGGCAGTCTCAGCTTCAAGTTTACTGCTACTGACCGGCATTTCTCATTCGTGACCTTTATCGCTAATTGAAATTTATGAAAATTGGATTAAATTTGCATTGAATTTTTTCGATTTCAGGGAGTTTTGTATGGAGGCTTTAGTGTGTTCGGATTCGGTTTCCATAATTCAACAAGTAGGTCACGGAAAATTGAACAGCGAAGTGTTGGTTTTGGGTTATTATTAAATGGAATAATATTTTCTTTCACATTGAACATGTCTTGTCCGCGCCGAAACACGCCGCGAATTTACAAGTGAAATTGAAAGAAATAATTTCGTTTGGAGGCTGAGGAGTTTTGGCAGAATTTTATCAGGCTGCACGACAGTTATAATTAGTACGGAACTTGGCACTGATCAATTCAGAAGTTTAAGGAATAAAACGATAAATGTCGCTTAGCGACCGTCTGCAACAATATTGTTTCACGAAGATAATTTGTTATGCTTTGAAAATTATTTTCGAACAATTTTCCGCGTGTTTGTCTTGCGTCTTGCTAATTAAAAACGAGTCAAGCTCGTGTGCTGCAAAAATTCCATTCCACAACGCTGGGACTCCATTTGTGGAAAGCTCCGAGCAACAATGCGCTTCAATGAAGATTGTTACGGTCGGATTATTCTGCAAAACCTGACAGAATCTTAAGTCGGCGTCATTTCCACGCTTTGGAGTTATATTGAAATGCAAATCACATTAGCAACACCTCAATTCGTTCCCAAATCGAACACTTGTAGATGTACTTAAATTGTCCAGAAGAATATGATATTTCACGAAAACGAACGCAGGTTATATACGACCGCTGCTTCTGGCAGCACATTTGTTCTTTTCATCTCGAATCTCCTTTCGTTACACGAACCGAAACCAAATTTCCACAAGCATTGCAGTGCCGTAACTCGACCTCAACCCACCTGACTGAATATTTACGATCCTATTTAGGTCATTCAAAATTTATTGAAATGAACCGACACCGCACCAACAATTCCCACTTCATTTTTTTACACAATCAAATATATTTTATATACTTTGTAGCAGTGTTATTAAGGAAGTATACAGTTCTGATGAATCCGTGCCGATTAGATTTAATACCACGCGATTAATTCTAATCTCACTGACATAAATTTCATTTGACCACAATTCCACCCTTTTCCTCAAGCTAAATGGCAGAAACTTATTATCCGAATAGTGTAGTATTTAAATTGACCACGAGCATATTATATTTCACCGCAAGGAACAAAGCTTTGTGTAATATACGACCGCTGCTAGTGGCAGGACATTTGTTTTTCTTTTCATTTCGACTCTCCTTTCATTGCACCTTAGCAAGCACAAAACTTGGACGAGCTTTACAATGGCACGGCACCAGTTTGAAAACCGAATAGTTATTAATATAATGGCTTAGAGGCAATATTAATAATCTCGCGCTCGGTTGGATGAGCTTTGCGGTATCGTCTAACGTTATCGCTGGCCAATAATAACTCAGAGCTCGCAGTTGATGAAAAAAGTGGGAGGGTCTATACGCAACCTGAAACAGAATGGACGACTTTTATACGCGTATGTAGCTTTCACAGCTTCGAACCGAACAAATTAGGTGCTGCTTTTCGTTTGGATTAACTCGCGATTTAAGCTCTACGACCGTGAGTCTGGAGCGCGACTTTGGGAAGAAGCAAGCCCATTCGTCAACATTGACGAATATGATGTTTTGTTAGGGAATCCTTTCGTTTGTACACATTTGATTTAGCAATCCCACGGGAACTCCCATTCAGCGTGGAATGATAAATTGAGGTATAACAGGATAATGTGTGGTTCTTTACATGCAAGCCAAGAGCTGATTATTTATTAGTCTAGTAAAAGAGTCTATTATCTAGTCAACATTTGTCGTAAAAGTGAAAACAAACAAGCTTGAGTGTGTGGGTGATGTCTAATAATAACAACAGATCGAGTATTATTAGAGATTAAATTCAAGTTGGTTCCGAGTCGCCCACCTGAACCACTTCATACATCATTTACTAAATGATAATATTTAACTAAAATGTCCCAACTTATGTGTAAGCCAGCGTTGCAGTAAATTATCGGTGGGCAGAGCTTTCTACCAAATTTATTTTTCAGGAAAATTTATTGTTTTGCATTCTGACAAAATGATCGGAATGAAAGAGTTGCCTCCATTCATTTCCCGGTAATTATTAAAACAAATGTGTGTGAAGCGTTTTCCAATTGTACAGCTATTGAAATATTTTCCATATTTTTGTTTTGATGTCACGAATTATTTTTGTCAAAATTACAAGTACGTTATTGCAACATTTTGCTCTAGGTCTTTCGGTCTAGCGAATTTTATAGCAAAAGTGAAATTTAAAAACAACTCGGATAAGAGGATCGCACAATGTTGTTTTTAATTTGTATGTTTAAGTTAGCTAAGCCAGCTCACTAATTTATAAGTTAAAACGCAACATTATTGAAAAAAAGGCATAATTCATAAAATCGATGAAAAGTTTCACCCAAACGTTCACAGTGGGTTGAGATATTCTTGAGTTGTTTTTCATATTTTTAGTGTCCATGGTTATTTTAACCTATTTTTAACTTCCATTCGGATATTATCTGCTTTCGAAAATTGTGGGCCAAATTCCGTTTATTTTTATTTGCTTTAAATATATTTTATAAGAAAAATATTAAAACAAATATTTATGTGTTTTGCATATTAATTATAACGTGCCTACAAAAATAAAACGAGGCTCTGCAGGCCACAGAATAATTTTGACGTTCAAAAGAGTGCAAAATTTCGATTTGACTTGGAAAATTTTCAAATTATGTTCTTTGTTAATAACCATCGCGGTCACAAAACATAAGGTACCATTAGTGCATTCTTCGACAAATTCCATGTCCAGGTCTCAGTTCAGAGATGATTTGAGCAAATTATTGAATAATTTGACATTAAATCACAAGCTACATGCTATTATGGATTCCTAGTATTTTATTTGTACAAATGTTTCATATTTATTTCATCTTGATAATAGCGTTAGCTAAATTCTTCTTCACTATAAATTTCTGCTGAAATTGTTTGGAAATAATAGGAATAAATACACTGACCTAATAAATTTGCTAAATTTTTGAATTAGAAAATTAAAATGCGGAATATTTTGTGATGGGATACTTTAACATTCTCTTAGAATACATTTCGCCTAAAAGAAATGGATTTTTGGCGGATTTCTTTAGCCAGTAAGAAATTATCAAGTCCCAGCTCATCGATAGCGTAAATGTATATGTCATTTATTGTAACTAACCCGTTGTAAATAGTGTCATTTTGTGTAACAATGGATCGTAGACACCATTTAAGTGATGAAGAGGCCAATAGGGCCATTGGTATGTTGTAAGCTGGCCAAAGACAAGTAGATGTAGCTCAGAATTGTTGAAGAAAAAAATTCAATTTCAATAAAGCCAAAAATGTTAACATTTTGCCAAATCTGTTTGCACACATTTGGCAGTCTCCTTAATTGTGGATAACAGAAAAAATAAACAACCAATTACACAGGTGGATTCCTGGTGAAAGTAGCTTTCAAATGAGGTATCACAAGAGAAGTCATTTCATTTAAAATTCTCGAAGGGCGGTTCACCCCTCGAAAGGGGACCGCGCAACGTATTTCAAAATAACCTCAGAAGATGTCCCCCTCTGAACAAAAATTTACCTGTTTTTGGAAATTTTCATATTTCTTGTCTTTTCAAAGTTATTCGTGACTCGTTTGAAAAAAAATCACCCTGTATAATCTGTTTTGTTGGCTTTGAACCGGGTATATATTCTTATATTTAAATAAAGACTTTATTAAATTTCCTATTTTGGTTATAATTTTTTTGTAGCTTTATTGTAACAAGTCTAAACAGCAATATCCCTAACTTTATTGAGGCAGTGTAAATAGTTTCAATCACTTAAGTAATTGCCGTAAAAATATATAATTCTCAGATAATTAGAATATGTTCAAATATTCAAAATGTTGTCCCCTGTGAGCGTTATCTGCTTTTCTTTTAACTTGGATTTTGTATTCAACTTTGTTTTGTGAGCTTTTTTTTCTTTTCGTTATCTTATACAAGTTGTTTAAGTGATTCACTTGGTTTCTGTTTTAATGTTCCTTATTTCCGTTTTCACTATAATTTGTAATTTATGTTAATTTTTTATGTAATTGTTATTTCTATGCCTCTTAGTCGCTCGTTTACAATACATTGTCGTTCCCAAACTAAATACTTTAAAGTTTAAAAAATCAATGTTTGTGTAATTTGACCAGATTCTCTTTAAGTAAAAACTCTGTTTAAAAGACATTTCGTTGCAACTGGGGTAATCGACGAGTGGAAAACCTTTTCCTTTATTTGTCAGAATGAGCTTTAAGAACAGTCGTTTCTTTCCCCGTATTCGTCTTGTAGTTCTCTGGATAGAGATTGAATCACGCTACCTAAAGAAAAACACCATTATCCTTACATTCTCCTGATTTTTATTTATTTCTTTTATTTCGCTAAACAAAACCCTACATTATTTGCGCCTCGCTCTCGTTGAGAACGCAGCATCATTGGTCTTTTACAGTTTGTTTTCTGTGTTTTGAGTTGAGTTTTGACGATTTTTTGTCGAAATCCTGGAGTTTGGAGCGCACTATGGTCGAGACCGCATCTTATTGATTTTGTCGTTCCGGCGCCTGGTTGTACCAGCACGACGTCCGCCACTGGCGAGCGGCCAAATCCAGGGGCAAAAACGGTATTCTCAAAGATTAAATCCTCAAGGACCCCGCCGATCTCTTGTATTCGATATCAGGACGTAAAATTCTCGTTAGACGCACAATCATTCTGCTAATGGACTCGATGGAGCTTAACGACTTCGTACCAGAATAATACTCAACTCCAAGAAACAATGGCCTTCAGCCACAAAAACTGATCGAACTGATCGCTCTGCCCGCCTCCGACTCTGATAAGTAAATTAATGATAAAAAATCGCGGGCGTGGAGAACGCTCTGCAGTACTTTGCAGGACGCATCATCGTAACGACTTCGCTTCTTCCATAATTCCTATCACATAACCGTGAAGAAAGTGCGTGCGATGTTACAGAAACGACAACATTAATCACTCCCAGCCGTAAAAAGACTAATAACGCGTCTTTAACGCTCATTCTAAATGCAATTCCGACATGTTTTAACGTTTACGTTCGCCGTTACTCAGGTGAAATATACCGAATGTTGACGTTTTATTTTACAATTCAGACTCCTGAAATGTTAAAATGCTTAAGTCGCGCGTTAGTTCACTGAGAACGAGCTCAGTGATTGCAAAGTGGATTGTCTACGTATAATTTTGCCGTTAATGCGGATTAATTTTGCAAATTTCCGGTTATAAATTATACCATTATCATGTCATTTCGATGACATGTTTGATGTTTTCTGATTGATTTATGAAAATTCGGCAAAACGAAGAGAGCAACCGACAGAAAAACTTTTTCATACGAGTGTTGCATGACTATATTTTGTTATTTTTGCAGTAAATTATAATAATTGCACTGTTCACCTGTTGCAAGCTTCAAAAGCTTCGACGTTTTGAGCTGCAAGCGTCAATTAATTAGAGGAATTATTCGCAACGAGAGCGACGGCAGGCAGATAAAAATCGCTTTATTTGTACAAGTTCAAGCCGAATGTGCCTTTCGTGGGACTTCTGCCGCTCTAATGAATATAAATTATCTAAAAGTCCAACTGTGTACCGACTCAAGCACCGTCAAAGAAACCAATAAGAAAATGTAAACAAGTTGTAGGTTTTAATAAAATCGCAGTGACACGGCACGAACCTGAGATAAAGAGATGAATAGCGAGATTAAACCTGGAAAAAGTATGTTGGATGATGCGCCGAAATAAAATTTATTCCGGCCGAAGTGCGATAAAGTAAATCATGCGCATTTCAAAGGTGGACGTTAGTTAAAGCTGGAATTGGAAATTCAGGGAGTTCAGAAAAAACGCACGACAATTCAGTCCGGGTAAATTTAATGCAAAATTGTTGTACAGCAAACGTCAAATTACAATGCACGATGTTGGTTGAACTTGATACAATCCTCATTAACATTCTGTCGGTGTGGGCGTTAGTGAAGCGAACACACGGTCTTCACAATGCGGATTGTCTTCATCCAGTTTCAAACATGTCAAAAGCAGAGAGTGCAAAGCAACTAAATTCCTGCGAACTTTTGTCCGCTTGCAAGTTTGTAAAGCTCGCGCCTTTTTTTTTGCTGTGGGACGATCGATGTTCTGCAACAGTCTCGTATGATTGGATAAATCAATGTTGCGGAAGCATTAAAGCTCTTTGCGATAGAAAAATGGGGAGCGCAACGCGCAACAGTCTTATCGATGTTGTGATGTTAATGCCAACCCCGAACCTGTCACCACCAACCGAAAATAAATCGCACGGAACATGGAAATATAAAAACTGTATCATTTGAACGACTTCTGGTCGGGCTTTTCTTGCAACACGCTGTTCGTGACAAGCTGATATTTCGTTTATAACGGGTCAGCGAAGACGCTTTCCGCCGGACTAATCCAGGGGAAATGAAGCAATCCTCTCGGGCGAACATTAAACAATATTAAAGAAGTCGCGGTTTTAATTCCCTGACATAATAATTATTAAAGTCGACGGCCGCCTCTGGATGTCGTGATAGTAATGATATAGAGCTGTGCACTTTCTATTGATGCTTTAATTTTGCAACCGAGGGACAAAAAGGTTAAGTGATGCAAGTCTGCAAAATATTATGTAAAGCAGCTGCGAGTGTATAATGAAACGGCTTCATATGGAGCGCAACAATTCCGTGATTTTTTTACTTTTTCAAATTTTTTACGCTCATACTTGCTGCGTTCTGTTGGGGTTTGCGTGGTTTCATGGTGCAATTTACAAGAACGAGCCGGCCACATTCAAAACGGAATTTATGGCGAATTAGCGGTCCCAGCCAATAAAAAGCAATTAAAGCGAACACTTCAGCAAAATTTAAGCAATAAATCATAAAGCGGTCAACACCAGATAATGGAATGAATACTCCACAGGACAGTTTATATTTCCAGGGAAAATAATGGCATGCGAACACTGCACAATTAAAATTAATGAAAAGCAGTGCCTTCCGCTGAAAGGAAGCCCAGAAACTGCACCACTAACGAAACGAAAAACACGACTTCTCGTCTGTTGATTATAAATCGTAATGATTAGTCGTCGTTGGCGTCTTTGTGTTCCGCGATGAATGCCTGAAAGATACGAAAACAACGTCGTTTTGATCAATAGCTTGTTTTAAAGCTTCAAACGAGCCGGGGCAATAAGACATCCGAAGGCTTTATTTGTGCACCTACAAATTTGTACAGGCGTCATCCAAAACCACAGATCTTTTATCGATTTGAAACTCGACCGGCTCGTTATTTGCAGTTTTCGCAAATTGTGGCCTTTTGTCCTCGTTTGTTTGTTTCGCAAACACGTGTTCGACTAACTTTAATTTGTTTCGGTCCTCTGTGAAGGATGCAGCTCCTGTAACGCGCTAAGTAAAGTATTTGCACATTGTTTTGTTTTGTTTGGCGGTTTTACGACTGTATCTACAGAAAACTTCTTATCCAACTTAACCGGCTTTGAGAACGTTAGATATTTTAGTCGCGTTTGCATTGCTCGCGAAACTAATTGGGGTTGTTAAGTAATTGGCGACATGGATACCTCAATCTGGATTTATCGGAAATCCATTTGGGGCGACGCGGCCGTTAAAAAACTAATCGCCAGGAGCCGGCTTTTAACATAAACATCCGCTGATTTAATTATCAAAATTTTCGCCATTAACGAGATTTAATTATCGCGCAAAGCCAGATAACACTAATGGGGTGTGTCCTTAACGAACAACGAACAAAGAGATATGATTCCGAAAAAGGTGTATAATTGATGATCCAGCCTAGTCTCTGCATTATATTCTTATCTGCTGGGTTTCCACTCAATAACACAATTATGAGACCGTTAGCACCAAGCGTGCGGATGACACTCGCCGATTACCCCCATTCATCCCTCACCCACCCTCAGATAAGTCATACATGGCCTGTCAAACTTCTTTCAAACTCTTCCACGTTTTATGTTCCTTTGGATGCAGATTTGCATTTCATCTAACTTGTTCGTACTAACAAGCAATTACTCGAAACCGTGCGCACAAGATGCAGCTTTCAATTTTTCTTTTATTTTTCGTCTGGACTTGCTCATTTGTGCTGGGAACCCAAATTACGAGCGTCATTGATTTTAGACCGATTTCAAATATTTTTGAGATGCATGCAATTAGGTTAATGATTTAAGTCGCCGAAGCGAAAATATTTATTTTGGTATTTAGAGTAGATGTTGTACGTGGGACGGAAGATAAATGATCGCGATCGAAATAAATAACCGAGATAGAAAAGTGTTGTATTTTATGGCGTCTAGCAATGTGTATTATTAATGAAATAATTACGGCCTCCAGAGTCTGCATTGAATAAAAGAACAAAGTTCACATCCGGTTGTGCTCAACTCAACATTTATCTTCGCCTGATCGCAACTGTAAATATGTCGGGCGGGTAGATCGCATCTCAAAAATTAGGTAATCCCATACGAAACGTGTGCAATTTGATCCTGAAACTAAAACTGAAAGCCACTAACGGAAGTGGTTGTACGCCGAGATAACGCACGTATTCAATGAGCTTCCTGATCGAATGACGCGATTAATATTCCGCTTTATTAAAGACACTTCAAGCACCCACATCGTCGTTCCAGGTGAATTGATAGAGTCACTGTCAGCCTTCAATAATAGAGGGATATTGAAATTTCCCTCCGTATTAATAGGCGGGGTTGTTATAAGTTTAGGAACAGTGTTCATGATTTGAATATAGAGCGCCGAGCTTAAAAGATCCTCGAAATCAATTCGCTGGTTTAATTAAAATGCATTCCACGAAGAATGAAGCTAACAGGATTGCATGGTCCGTTTTTCCGTTTCGCAATCTCCTCGGTTTTCATCAATCATCACTCGCAGCATTTTACGCAACTCAAACTAATTGCACGGTAAGTCACGCTTTTACTCCACGCTCTACTAGCTCAGTCGTACACCAGAGAAAACGAAAACGCACGCAAAAACGTGCCTTTTACTCATGCCTCCGATTGGTGGCTAAAAATGACGAGTACGAATCGATCGGATTTTCAGACTCGGTGAAAGCTTCGAATTTACTATTTTGTCGCGCCGTTTTGTTTCATAAACCCGCCAGCTCTGAGCTTGGGCTTTCCAAAATATCGATTCTTATTTCGAGCCGGGCTTAACCCGTACCTAAATGACCAACGTCATAAAACGCAGCCCCGGATTATTTATGCCGGTTGTATATTTGCGAATGTCGCACTCAGACTTGTCCTATCAGAAGCCGGCGCTGCTTTTTGATTGATGCGATTTGGAGATCGGTCACAGGTCAGCATCTGGCGATGGCACGCGTCAATTCCACATCGAAACGTCTATTAATGATTTGTTAATTATTTATGATACTGTGGACAGTAAAGCAATTAATTAAACTTGAAATTGATTCTCTCTCACATTCTGCCGGACGCAAGAGAATTGATGATTTATGATGTGCTTTTTTGGAAAGGTCGTTTAACATGGAACTTCTAATAATCTATAAAATCTGTAACTGTTTAAAAGTGTACGTTTTCACGCCATTAGGCCCCTTCACACGGTCTCGCTCTTTCCTGCAACTTTTATAGTTTTATGAAATCATAATTCCGCTGAAAGCTCCCGAGAAAGCATTCGAAAACAGGCGCTAGTAGTTAGTTTATGAGAACATAATGAATAAATAATAGTTGTAAAATACGCTAAAAGACATTTTCTTAAGTGGGTCAGTTATTTTTCTTCGTTAGTGCATGGTATATCAAAGCGACAACATTTTTTTATATTAATGCGTGACCCTTTTAGAACCAAGAGCCTCTTATAGCTAGTCTAGTACCAGACCGAACAAAAAAATTTGTAACTGATTTCAGTATGAGCCAGCTTCTTATTCGATTTTTCGTTTATTCTAAACACGGCACGAAGAGAAAACGTGCCCAAGTTTTTTATATAGAAGCATGACACAGTGACAGCTAATATTTCGCAACCAAACTGATAAATCTTTGATCAATGAGCCTGACAAAAATCACGTTTTTGTTGTATTTTTTGAATTTTGTCGGAGAAATCTTTAATGAAAAAAAAGCAGTTTAATCCAGGACTTCATTACTATTATGTTAAATTAAAAAATACTGCAGCCTGTTATCGGGCAAGTTATTACAGTAATAAGCATGATGCGTTTAATAATCTGACAAAGCAGCCAATATTAAGAATTTATGTAGGGGTTTATAGTTGGAACATAAATTATATGAAGCGATCAAAAGTTTCTCTCAAGTAACCAAATTTATACACTTCATGAACTTGTAATGCTTTTGTTGAAACTGTTGTGCATAAAAAACTACAAAGTTAATCGATTGTGCTTTTGTTGAATCTGTTGTGTATAAAAAATCGTAAATTTAATAGATTAAGATTGATGTGCACGAACGAGTCGCTAGCTTAAAAAGTCAATTGTGCCACCCTCGTAGAAATCGCAACTAAATATTTAACTAGAGCTTAAGGCAAACGTGTGCAAACAGAAAAGTGCAACTCTGTCATGAAAAAGAGCAGAACGCAGCATCCATTAGCATAAAACCGTCCATAAAGTGTCGAGTATCTGGTATTAGCGATGCGGTGAGCACATTGTCTTCAGTTTCAGGAAGCACTCATCATAATCAGCAAGACGCTTCTTGAGCAAATCATTAAACAGAAAGCTGCCTTTTGCGGATTAATACCGGAACAATAGAAGTGTAGTACGGAACAGACGTCTGGAAATTTTCATCAGTCCCATATTTTATTAGTATTATAATCTCGTTGGAGGTGATTTTATGATCGTGTGCGAAAATGGTGGAGGCGCCGGGCTCGTGCAAGTAATACAACAATTTCTTTCGGCACTGAGCTCCACTTAATTTACTTTGCGGCACTATAAATCTAGAGTTGGTTGCTGGAAACGATTCACTGGGTGCAAACTTGCGTAATGAGAATTTTTATAGAACGAGATTCGTTCGATGCAGCGCTTTAGATGCAAATGTGCCATTTTTTTGTGATTCATTACAATCCGCGTCAGTTTTGATGTGCGATGTCGTCGTTTATCACAGCATCGCGCAGCAATTTTGTTTGGGATCACGAGCTATCATAATGTCCAGGGAGTAATTAGTACACGAAGCTCGCGAGCATTGCCTGAATACGAAATGAAAACTAAAGCCTAAATGGCCATTTTCATTCGGGTGAAGTCTGGGTAATCAGTCTAACATCGCGTGTGCCATAATTGCCTCTCGTTATGTTTAATGAATTTTTTTGCGTGAAAAAATATACCGGACCGATCAAATAGGCAAGCGTTAAAGCCCGCTTTATGTGAGCAATTTTCACTTTGTGAAGTGGCGATATTTCATGGAGCGACCGAAGGGAAACAATGCAAAGCTCTGCTTTTGACATCCCTCCTCTTTTACGCCGGGGGGCACAATGGAGGCGTTGCAACTAAAGAGACTTTGCCAAACATTCCCACAAAATTTATTAATATGGGCGTGGAATTTTTCATAATAATTTCAGCGGAATTTTATCACAATGTCGTTCGCTAAAAAACCCTTTGATTCCACCATCTCTCGGACATATTTAAAAATACAACAGGGGAGGTTATGCAAATGAGAGGCGGTCGATGTCTTAATGCCGCAAAAAGTCACCCCATGTCTTCAGAGTTGCTGAATCTGACGGATTTATCCGAAACCATTAGCGGTTTTTGCCTAATTTGAATACTGCAGATGCCACTCTTGAACTAACTTACCAAACTGAATTTTTTTACGAAGAGTGTGGGCTGAGTTCTGCGATTTGCAATTTATCGTAGGTTTTTGTGGGCGTCCCCGAAACACGGCTTGTTTGATATTTAAACAAGGTGTTTAAATTAATTGATTAACTCACAACAACAATAAATTACTATAATTGTATAATTTTGTGCGAGTATCGATCCGGGCCAAGGCGATCCAACCCACTTTCTTCCGCGAGCCGAAATTGTCAATCGCTGCTTGATTTATCGTCAAACTCATTTAACCCTAACGGGGTTGAAGGCTTTCAATTTGCAGTTTACGTGACAGGTAGTTTAAAGAAACATAAAAGCTCGTATCGCAGGTGCACCCAACTTAAACACCACTAAACTCGCAAAATTAATGTTCGCAATTAAACCACGTTTTAATATTTCCTTCGAATAAATCTAAAAAGCGAACGCGGAAAAGCGTTATACTCGCAACTGCCACGCAATATTGATTAGAGAAAATGAGTTTTTAATTGAGTTGCGGTTCTTTCTGGCACCGTATCGTTTACAAGAAATTATCTTCTCGGACGACAATTTCCAAATTGAAAAGTTCGCGTTTTCGAGTTATTAAATATGAAAATCGCCGCTTCCTCAAACTTTTCTGACGACGGTTCAAGGCTGCGCATACATATGAAATTGTGTTTAAACTCCAGCGTTCCCATAAACATATTTCAGGCGAAGTTTGGACAGCTCGGGCTTTATCTCTATTGCCGAAAGCCAACATTACGATTAATTTCAGCCGCAGTCGCACCGAATCGAATCGCATTTGAAAAAATATTTGAAATTCAGGGTTCGTCCGCGCCCATAAATAAAATTTAAAAAGTAATTTTCAGGAGATCCCGTGTATGCGCGCTTCATATAATAATTTTTTAAAGCGCCGACACCTCCTAATAATTACAGCCTGATGGCCGCTCGTAATTCACCGAAAAAAACATGCTCCCGTTATGGCGGTTTGCATAAGAGTTCAAGTCCCAGCTCGACGCGAGCAAAATTGATTAAATTCAGTTGCTCCTGAAAGAACAAAACTCTCGCAAGTCTTGTTTCAGCAAAACGAACAAAATGGAAACGTGTCAAATTTGTTAGTTTCAAGATGCTTATTAGGAGTAAGTTTTACAGTTTACAGCCGCGCGCAACTATCTCTGCAAGTTGTTCAGGAAATGTGAAATGCTATCGCTTCTAGCGTCTCCCAACACAAACCTTATTTTTCAGTTTTTAAGTGCCGATTCGAGCGTTTGAATAATGAATTGTCTCATCAGTGCCAATGTGTCCATCTCGTTTTATTTTCGTCCAGTTCCAATTACAGAGATTGACGACGTCCCTGTCGAAAACCCAATCCAATTAATAAGTTGAACGCAGGTCCGAAACCAATCCCGACTCCACAAGATCCGAACACCTTATTTCGCAGCTTATTTAGAGATTTTCGCGTTTTTCTTATCCGAAGCGACAAATCCGCGGATTATCTGCGGATTTCGGAAAGCTGATCATTCTAAAACGTTAATTCTAGCTGCTATTTATTTATAGACGCGTCGTGGTATGTTAATGACCGATAACGCGTCTATCCGACTGAAAATTATTGGTGTAGGTCGTAAATTCTCCTAACGATGCAATCTTTCGACGCTTGGCATCACCTGCGTCGAATTTTCGAATGCAACACAGACGACATCTGATTTATAGACGGAATAACAAGCTGCCATGTACTGTGACACTTTCCTGACGATAAGAGTCTTGTATCCACGTGTTTCCCCTCAGGAGTGAGACAGCAGCGGCGCACGTCTCTCACAGGTATAATATCTAGGGGTTTATCGTGGTTACGAGCCACCGGATGGGAACTCGAAATATCCGAGAGCTTTTCATTCCTGATTCTCTATACCTATTCCGTGATACTTTATTTGCATCGTGTAAAGTAACTCTTCACGTAGCGCGGATGACACGGTTTGTTTACTGTTAACATAAATTTACATAATAACCCCATTCTATTTGCGTTATGGCCTCCCGGACCAACTTAGTACAACATTCGATTTAATATGGCGTCTGAAACGTCTCCGCGCTTGACTCATGAAACCAACAATAATGCAACGCCTCCAACAAACTCGCTTATCACGAGCAAATAATTTTCAGTTGCGGCTGAAATGTTAAAACTCAAACTCGGATCAATATCCAAATTTAACTTTCTGAGCTTTAAGCTGCCATTTTGTGCATTAATGTAATGGCAGAATCAAGGGCACGGAATACGAACTCAACAAAGTTAGTAAAAATTATATTTTAAACAGTGAACAACTGTCAACAACTACAACAACTATTATATGTACAAATTGTGTACAATTGTAGGACACACACACACACTTTCATAATTCGTAGAAAATTTGTATTTTTACGAAATATTTTGCTATTGTAAAAACCGCTGGGGATTTATGGTGTTCAGTGTGAAGGAATTATGGGATTTATTTGGGATTATCGAAAATTACGGCTATTACCAGACAAGATTGCTACCTATAGGTGTAATAAAACGAAATAACTATTTTTTACCATAGTTCTTGATAATTTCTTACGTTTTTTGTATTGCAAAGTTTTTATTTTTTTAAACATTTTATTTATTTACAAAGCACCCAGACAGTGCCCACGAAATATTTATAAACGTTTAAGTGCATACTATATGTTTAACTAAAATTTTTTTTTCCTAAATAATGTGAAACTTCTTTAACTCCAAGGGACCTAAAATTTACTTTGAGCTAGAGAAATTTTGACTTTTTCCTAAATGTTAAACATTTTAAATCTCACTTTAATCTTTTTGACTTTTGCACCAATATCACTAATATCACCAATAAATCCTTTGTGAAACTTGACCACCGAATTGGTAGAAATAAACCATAATCCTCCACTAAAGGTGCTTAAAAAATGCTCTTTAAAAATACGGGATTAATTTCTGCGAAAAAAATTGAGTTAGGCTTGGCAATTTGTTAAACATCAGTTCCAGTATTACGACAAATATTCGAGTAATAGAAGTTCGACTTATAAATAAAATTGTTAAATATATATTTCTTATGTTTTTTGTGTTATAAAAATTCGTCTTAGGGAAGTTCCACAGTATATGTATAACTAAACGTTTAACTACACTGACCGTGCATCTTTTTTTGCGTAAATAATTCTACGTACTAATTACAGGAATTATTGAGCATTTACAGGAATTAGTGAGAATTTTCAGAAATTATTGAGGATTTACGGGAGTTAGGATATACGGGAATTATGGAGGATTGAAGGGATTTTTAAAGAATTACAGAAATTATTATTTTCATGACAAGAATTTATGGTGTACACCTTTGCGTCAACGGTTTACCCATCGTTAAAAAACATTTTTTCATTAGTACCTACTGAGCTGTAGTACAGAGTCTGAATATCGTAAGGGATTTTTTTTTGGTTGGCAACGCAAAATGTAAAGCGTGAAATGTCACTATTTTTCTTCGTTAAAATTGATAACCTAATCAAAGCCTGCACAACAATATTTTGATATCATACTGTAAGGTACATAAGAAATAAATATTATCATCATTATTTGTAGTTTTATTGAACCTTGGAAATCTATACAAAATATATAATATACAATATACAAAAGGCGGCCATGTTGGATTTAGTGAGATGACGCTACCAACTTTCGACAAACTCCCTAGACCAACTTCCTCATTCTAATTTGAATAGTTATCTCAAATTTCTCGCAAATAGAAAATATATTTTCTACTGCAAAAGATGTAATGTGTAACACATAAAATAAGTAAATTTGCCTGGCACATTTACCATTTGTTGATATTTTGACATTCTGTGTTGAATAAAATATTGTGGAAGTCGTATAAATGCAACAAAATGAAAATGTGTGGTTTAATTTGGAAACAGGCTAGAGGTGTCGGAAAAAGTCATAAAATAAGTGAAAACCGTGAGTCGTCGATGGGAAATCGCATTGAGTTGTGCGGGGGCAACTCAGCCGAAATCGTGCGTTAGCATTTCCGAACATCTCGTTGGTGAGAAGACGATTTCGCATCTTACAACGAAGTTTGCAACGACGAGATATTTTAAGGCGGAACAAATTGGATCGAACCGTGGAGTTTTAGTAGTTCACATCACATTGACGCTTCAGGCATTTGCCAAACATTATATAATTGAAAAAAAGGCGAAAAGCCGTGAACGAAGTTATCTTCCACGTTTCCCATTTGCTACTAGTTTTAACTCGGCGATTTATGTCGGAAACTTTTAACCGCGGAATTTAGTGCATTCCTAAACCCTTAATACTCATAAATCTCGTCATATTGCTCTATCGATTATGAGAAACTGCGGAAGTGGCGAGAATTTAGTAAAAGTCCGGCTCAAACAGCGGATAAATCATATTGCATGGTGAAACTTAGTGCGACAACCTCGGAATTTAATTAAATCTTACCTGGGATGAACACAGAAAGGGATAGTCGTCAAAGACGGAAGAATACCCATCCAGACGCAAATGTCACTCGATAAATTCAAGTCACGTGAATGACGAGTTTAATTTGTATGCCAAATAAATATAATCAGTTATCACTTTCAAAATTAATTACAGTTCCATTTTGCAATTAACAGTGATCCGGATGCTTCTGCTCAAATTAATTTCACATAATGAAATAAAATCACTCAATGAATCAGTCTGACAATTTTATACCACAAACAGCAATTGTTGGTCTGTGAAATATCTTCAATTGGACGGGAAATATTTCAGCGTGTCGTATTTTATTTCATTCCAGGACAAAAAATTCGTAACGTTCAATAAAAACCGTATTTTATTGTGTATGTTAATAGGCGATTATCATAATTTAGCTATTTAGTTGCGCTTTCGCCCACAGACGGTGCGAAATTGGAGATATCACTTGTTTCACCTTTGCAGCACTGCGTAAAAAACGCAGCGCTAAGAAGTAAAGTATCAACGAACAAACTCCGACAAACATCATTAGAATTAATTGAAACGTTTTGTTCCGTGAGCCCGTTTAATTACATAAATATTTACATTTATTAGTGCTGCAACGAGACAGTTTCCCATATTTTATTGGGATTACAACGAAATTATAAATCCCCTCGGCTCGTCCAACTTCAAGATTACCAACAACGAACGGATTCTAATGGAATTATTCATTTAAATAAATGTGCATATTTTACTGCAAATCTTTTAATTACCGCTTTGAGGAAGATTAATAAATGTATAGACAATAAATCACAACGCTGAAACAGAAAAGCTCGCGAAATTCGCCGAGAAAAATGTCGATTATTATTCTCGTTCGCTCTTAAAGTAAACAAGTTGTTTTCCGCAGCTATAGAAAATTGAAAACGTTTATTTATTTTATGCAAATATCAGGCAAATTTCAGTGAAACATTTAACTATAAAAGTCTGCGATTTGCCCGGCGCACCCACCATTTTTGAACGAGTTCCGCTTTTGGCTGTTATAGAAATCGACAAACGAGTTAAATAATTTAAGGGCTTAATGACCGCCCAAATTGACTAATCCATTAGGAAATTACATTTAGGACGGATCCTCACACGACACATCAAACTAAATAGCTAATAGAATGTTTAAATACGTGACAGGCAAATCTCGCTCCGTTGAATAAAATACGATGAAATGTGACTAAATCCGCATCTATTCATTTAAATTTCGGAACATGGAGGAAAGCGTGAGCTCGAAATGAAATATCGAGCCATTTCAAATTCAATAAGACTCTTTGAAGAAATATTAAATTTGTTAAAAAAGAAACCCGTGGAGGAAAAATGTCTTAATAAAAGCGGCCAAATTTGAAAATGCTTGTTAAATCCCCGAACGTGGATGAAATTATGGAAGGCCACAATTTTGTAAAACGATCCCCATTGTTAAAGCGGCATCGTCTAATTACAGCAAATGGGGCGAAGCGATTGGCTGAATATTAATCACACAACTTGTAGTACGAAGGTACAAAGCCTCCAGTGAATCATTCCGACCCATTGTTACAATATCAACAAACTATTCGACCATACACAGTGGATCGAATAAGTCAAGAGAAACAATGTTCAGTAGAGTATTCAACAATGTTGCATTGTGCCTCGCCCTCGCCAACGGTGTCGGATCGTACATAATCGCAACCGAATTAATACAAACATTAATTTCCATGGGGGCAAGCGACAAGAACCGCTTACCGACGCCATTGTTGCTTCTGGATTCCTCCGCGTTCAAATTTTCCAAATTCCTAACCAATAAAGTTATTTGCTCGACTTAATTGGATCAGCTTTAATTTTAGCTCCTGGAATATCAGGAGATGAGATCGACACATTGTGCACCAGTGATTGGTCCTCTAAAAGCTCGCGTTACATAACCGTTAAACTTCAAACGACATCTGACTAGTTCTTACATTTATTTGATTTGACCGGCATCGGTTGTGTGATTGTGCAGATTTATTCTAAATAAATAAAAAGTTACAGTAACATCATGTGCAGGTTTGAATGAAAATAGAAGTCGGCTTTTGTGTGCGAGCTCGATAATTGCATAAATTATAATTTTCATAAAATCATGGAATAAATTGTTATTCCACAATTTTGCTTTAATTTATTTTGCGTACATTGCAGGGAGGATTAATAAAAAGCGTTGCGATTATAAATGAAACATGCCGTAATTTCGTTTTTGATCTGATTTAATAAAAATTCGAACAGAAATCAATAATTATTAATCTCGACAAGCTATAATTTCAATTTGGTTGTTTTTGACGCAGATTCAATCGGGGGCGATTCATCGTTGGCTTTCACTACATTTTCGAACCAAATTTGGTTGCTGACTAACTTTCCGATAATCGTAGGTCATTAAATTCTTAATCGGATTAACTTCGTCTAATGACATTGCGGTCACATTACGGGCTCAATAATCAGGTCTGACCAATCGGGAACAGAATCGTGTTTTATGGCTGAAAATTTGCTGAAGCGAATTGTGTTCATAAAATTAAATTACCTTTAGTTGCAAACTCATGTAGATGGATCATTTTGGTTTATAATTTTAAACAACAATAAAGCTATATCAATAAAAATCAATATAAAAAAAATAAAAAATGCTTTTGTCGATTAGAAACATATTGAGCGCGCAAACGATAAAAAATGTAACAACATTCCAACAAAACGTGGCACACTTCTTTACTTTGATACAAGCAATATCGATACAGGACTGGGAAAATTGTAGAATTTCTAGTAAAACTTAATAACGTGTAACGTGTGCACTTTTGAATTTTCTCGACTTGCTTCTAATGAGGTAGAGTATTTTAAGAAATAAATCCCAAGCGACTTGTAAAGGGTCCATGTCGCAAAGCAGCAAATAGTTGCGGAGGATAAGATAAATTACTGATCATCCGATCTATAATTTCCCACGTTAAGTGCGATCGGTATGAAAGGCTTGACTGTTCTAAGAAGTTTATTGTTGTTAGCGTTAAATATACTCCAGCAAAATATTCTTCTTCTTTCGGTACCGCGACGACTCTCATTATGACTTTCTCCTAGCCATGCTCTGTAAGTTCGCATCACTGTTGAAGCATTGCAATTCATTCTTCAGAAATTGTATGTTCAGCTTTTTGCAAAACCACTATTCGGCCTTTTTTGTGGTACTCTCACTCGGAGAATTCTTTATACACTTTATAATTAAGCTAGGGTCTGGATTCATAATAAAGATGTTGAAAATGAAATGAATCAAGTGAAACAATTAAAACAAAACTGCCTGCTAAACTCGCATTTCCTCTTTGTAAATTTAAATCTTTACTATGTGTATGGCATTATGGTACATATAAAAAAGTAAAAAAAAGTTTTCTTGGAATATATCGATTACTTCTTAGTGTTCCGTTTTCTATGATAAGCACTATCTATGTATTGTAATTATAAAAATATGTTTAAGATAAATATATCATAGATACAAATAGACACAAGTTTGGTCTAATAAAGAAAGAATTGTTGAAAAGTGAAAAAGATCAGAAAATGGCAAAAAAGTAGGAAAGTCAACTGAACAAAAATCAATGAGATAGAAATAAAACACTCTAATATTTTATATATTTTATTTGCTTTGCATTTTCTCATATGTGTTAAAAAACACCTTATATGTATCTTATAAGTCGTGTCCGAAACAGTTGTCAACCAAAAACTTAATTTTCATCTCAATGTCAAACATTTTCTACACTCCAACGAAATCTAAAGTGATTCTGAATTATCTCTCAGAATTAATTTTTTTGTACACGTTGTATTACAGTATAATCAGTTGGCGAAACTAATACAGGATTGAAATTATTGTAGCTAATTAAATTATATTAAATCAATCTGGATATTCAGCTGCCCAATCTAATTTGGAAAGAAATTATAAAATTTACTGGGGTCAAACAAAAGCCTGACATCTATGTAAATATAGGGTATATAAAGTATTACAGATTTCTTCAATCGAAAAAATTGTGTTGTGAAAAATAAATCTTAAACAGCCAGAAGGCATTAATTCTGGTTGCATTATGAATGCAAATTGTTTAAAACATAATACCTAATTTTATAAATATTATAATATTTTTAATAAGCTACTACCAACTAGATGGCGCCCAAGATCGGAAGCACAGATCGAAATAACAGAATGATATTTTAACAACAGTTTTAACTAAAATACCTCGTCTTTAATAATCATTATAATAATTAAGTTCGAAATATTTAGTTCTTGAGGAAATACAAATTCAATACAATTAAACACGCCTCATAATATAAAGTTTGTGCTCAAAAAACTAACTAGTTGGATAAAACATGTTTTGTAGTAGTGTGATAAATATTATTTAATAATAAAATTTCCAATTTTTAATTATCTCGGGCAATCGATATGTAGGAAGGGCCATCTTTGAAAACTTTCTCTCTTGTTTATGGTTCACACCAGTAGCGGCTCATAAGACAGTTTTTTAATTGCCATGAAATTTTAAATTTTGATCTAATTTTCTTGCAAGCTCCTTCTGAGTTGAAATTATTGCAGTATCCATTATTAATCTTGGACGATGGTACTCTTTTTAATATTTTATTTTCATAAATATATTAATATTGTCTAAAAATACGATAGAGAAGCTGGCAAATAATCAATAAATATGTCGTACTCGATGGAATTTATGCATTTTTGAAAGTTAATCAAATGAGCGTATCGGCAAAATGTCAATTCCCTGTATTTAGAGCAACTGCAGAAAAACACAAATAAACCTTTTACCAATAATAATAAGATGATAATAATAATATATGCCAATACACCATGTATATAAGTTTTTTTGCGAGTAAAATATTTGTAAAATTTCTATTTCACTCGCTGATTCAATTAGTGGGAATTATATTTGGTTTGCTTAAATATGCAGTTTACATTTGAATATAAATAATATGATTCGGACTTTGTACGGCACTCAAGCGAATTAAATTTGTAACACAACAAAATTCAGTCTGTAAAATTTCTTCAGCACTAATAAAACATATGGCCAACAAATTAATTGTTTGAAATTAATCTAACTATTTACATTTCCTGTAACAATGGGCAAACTCATATAGAGGAATAATTTTAGTTAATAATTTTAAGCATATTGAAATGCGACTAAATTCTTGAAGAAGTAAAAAAACGACTCAACGACGAGGAAATACAGGATTATCTGTAACAATTTAGTTTTCCATATAATTGCTTACACTAATCGTTATTATCTAACACACTGCATTGCTTGTTTTTCCATTGTAAAATCGTGAAATTATAATTCTAAAAGAAATCTGACCAAAAAACGAATTTGCAATGAACGGTTTTTCAAGAGTCAAATGAAGCAAAGATGATGAACGCTAAATTCCAAATAAATTTAATTCCTTATTGGTTGCAAAGCGGTGGGCGTGTTTGTCCAGTGTTTTTCACAAATGTACCCAATCACGAACTAACCGTCCAAAAAAGGACACCGCCGGAGCCATTCCTTTTCTGTGATTCGTGCGGTGAATGCTTTTTTTCAGACAAAAAATGTCTAAACGCGCTTGTTGGGCGTTTCAATTTGAATTCGTTTGAAATAACCATTATTGTTAAGATCTGGAGCTGAAAATGATTTCTTGAAGCGAATCAAATTTGTTTGTAATTATTTAACTATTTGAAGGGTGAAAAAATCATAAAATTACAAATTCTGGAACTCTTTTCATAATTAATTGTCTGCCTCCCCTGACCAGCCGCCACTGGTTTTAATTTCGAACTGAATCTAGAAGCTGTGCCTGACTTTTAGTTAGGCTGTGGTTAGGCTATGGAATTGGCGCTACCGGCAACTGACAATCAGTGACGCCAACATTTCAGAATAAAACGCTGCGTCAAACATAACCTCTGGTTTTTTTACAATTTGCAAGTAATCATGGCTTCAGAACGTTACAGTTTCTCTTTAACAACTTTTAGGTAATAAAACTCTTCACTTTATTACATATTTAATAAGTAACAATAATGTTAGATAACAGTTATGTATTGTTTCATTACTCTAACCTCATTATAGCCCCTCAGGAAAGCTTGTGCAGATCGAATACGCTTTGGCTGCAGTAGCTGCAGGGGCCCCTTCCGTGGGTATTAAAGGTAACAACAGACGTAAATTATCTTTGCAAATTTTCATGGATTTTGTATTTGCAGCTTCAAATGGCGTTGTCATTGCCACAGAAAACAAACACAAGTCCATTCTGTACGACGAGCACAGCGTGCACAAAGTAGAGATGATTACGAAACATATTGGAATGATCTATTCGGGAATGGGGCCTGACTATCGCTTATTAGTGAAGCAGGCGAGGAAAATGGCACAGAAGTATTTCCTGGTGTACCGTGAGCCCATACCAACTGTCCAACTAGTGCAACGTGTCGCTGCTGTAATGCAAGAGTACACACAGTCGGGAGGTGTTAGACCATTTGGGGTGTCTTTGCTGATTTGCGGTTGGGATGCTGGAAGGCCCTACTTGTTCCAATGTGACCCTTCCGGGGCCTATTTCGCTTGGAAGGCCACAGCAATGGGCAAAAACTACATCAACGGGAAAACATTCCTCGAGAAGAGGTATGAAAATCAATTTGTTGTAAAACAACAATATTTCTAAATTATGTTTTTGTTTGTGATTCTGTTTAGGTACAGTGAAGATTTAGAACTGGATGATGCCGTGCATACTGCCATTTTGACGCTGAAGGAAAGTTTTGAAGGGCAAATGACAGCTGATAATATTGAAGTTGGTATTTGTGATGAGTCTGGGTTTAGAAGGTTGGAACCTTCCCATGTCAAAGATTATTTGGCCAATATACCTTAGGTTTTTCTACATTTAAGTTAATACAACTGATTTTTAAGCGGCTTTCGTCGATTTCTTATTTGCCTTTGCACCAATAAAAACTTTGGAAAAAATGTAATTACTGACCCTACCACCTGTCCATTTCATGATACATTTTTTTCCTATTCAAATTAAAATACTTAAAAGTTATTAAATATCAAAGACAAAATAGTAAAAAAATTTAAACTTTTACTTTGATTTTAATTGAAAAATTTTCCTTTGAAGTTTTCCTGAAGCTGCCAGTGACCGCTTGTGTACTTTACGAGTATTGCAAAAAATATAAGACAATTATTTTTTCATTAGCGTTTAAAACGCTTCTTAATCGGTGTTTTTTCCATTATTATCGAATTTTCTCATAAATCTACATTTTATACGTCATATCAATTTTTTTTTTAAATGTTCAATTTATTTCATTAAACTAATGTTGCAAAGGATTATATCTATTGTATTAAAACACAACAGAGGAGCAAATATATTTATGTAATCAGTTTTTTAGATTCTTTGGAAAACGTTTTAAACTAAAACTTCTTCTATCTATACAATGTGAGACACGTAGTGTGTTCCGGGTTCACCATTTTATTCTCGATTTGCCAACATTTCTTAGTCCGGTTGGTTTGTAGTTGTAATTTTTCTTGGATTTATTTCCGAAGACATGTCCTTTCCTGCTTCTTTTATAGTTTTTTCGTTATCGGTTGTACTTTTAATTATTTTTTTATGTCTTCGTTTCTTAAGTATGTAAAAAAATACTAAACTAAAACATAGTGTATAATCGATATTATCCTGATTAGAGAAACTACTTTTCATTTCACCTCTGCTTGTGGGACATTCCTGTATAACTGACATTCAAAATAATTAATTGTTCACGTTCATGTCCTAGTTTGTAGAATAGGCCGTTTAATTCGTTAAGTGTAGAAAATGTTTGACTTTGAGATGGAGAAATTTCAGACAATACATAATATGACATTTATAAAGTAAATTGCAAGGAGCTGTGAAAAATTAATTAAAATAAAGAAATTTGAAAGAAGACAAGGGGATAAATCATTATGGGATAAAAAAAGTGCAAAACATTTCCCGGTATCGTTGTGAATCCAAACATCAATCTATTCATTGTTACAGCTTCTCCTCTGTTGAGGAGAATATCGGCACGACCAGGACGGTCATTAATTTGATATAACTGTAAGTCGTGAATAGATCGATGAAGAAGAATCAGTCTCAAAACCGAAAAATGTCTTGAGAATATTTGGCAGCACTCAGTTACCCGTCAACCTTCATGGGTCATCAGTCTCTATGCGCAACTCGAGACCTACCAATTCAGTTTAAGAGCAACTGCATTCTCAATTAATATTTCAAAAATCGTTGTATATATAGTTAAACTCGGACGTCGACCGTTAGGGAGTTATATTACACAATATACATTAGAAGAAAAAGGTTCGGGTTTGCTTCGAAGGTTTATTATTTTAGTAGGCCAAAAAATTTAAACGAGTTACGGCAAAAAATCGACAGCAATTGCGATAAATGTTGTTTGTTTTTGGAGTTTAATTACGGATTGTCTTTCAATAAAGTTTACATTAATTTTTTTACATGTTTACATTTTATTTAAAGTACCAAATTTTTATCCCCCATCATTTAAGTAATAATAATAATAATAATAATATGTTTGTGACCTACCAATCGTTGTATACATATATTGTATACAAAAAAAGGTTTGGATTTGTTTGGATTCGAAGTTTAAAAACAAATGATTATTAAAAATGTTCATTAAAAATAAAATTAAACTGTCCTAGCGTTTGGGCCGTTTTATTTCGATGGTAAATTTTAAACTGACATATCCTGACATTTGTCAAATCTATCTTTGTGTTTTCTATGGTTTCTACACTGGAAAGCCGATAAATTCCATGGCCAACGCAGCCTCGTTTTTTTTTTGAACGCACATATTCTGAACCATTAGTTTTAAAAAAGACATAAAAAGTTGAACCGAATAAAGAAAATATTTGCTTTTTTTCTACGTAATTAAATCTAAAAAAAATTTACTGAAATCAATAGAAGAACTTTAAGGAAGGGACAACAAATCCTTTGGTCAAATGGACTTGAATATGGGAAGACGGCGAAAGATTTGGACACTAAGCAATCGGAATTTCTATAATTTTACTCCACAAATTTTGATGATTTTCGTCCACAAGAAGACAATTAAATTGAACAGAGTATTATTTAACAATAAGTCCCATTTCCTGGTGTCGGTTTAGCCGACTTTTAAAGAACCTTTTAGTTGACAGTTTCTGTCAAATCTCATGATATATCAAAGTCACACGTCTACACTGTAAAAAATAAAACAAATGCTAGATTTTACCTGCTCTGAAACCTATTTAATTTGCACGTTCTCTATTTACATTAAATAGCACAATCTGCATTGTGCCGAATTTACACGGAGATAGTAGCTAAACAAGTTACTAAAATTTAGTATCTGTACACGCTACACTTTAGCTCGCAGTGTTTAGTCACTGAAAGAAAACGGTACCCAGTGTATTTAATCGATCGTCAAATAGTGTAAACTTATTTTATGCTAAAAAAATTCGAATATAAGAGACTTAAACAGAAAAAAAACATTCGTATATGGATCAGACGTAAAAACCCTCATGAGTATTCTTGTATAGGTTTTATTGTTTATTTATTTTATTTTCTAAAGGAACTGGCTAATGAAGATTTGGAGAAAAATAGAAACTGCTTAAGAATGCCCAAGCAGCAATTTAACAAACTAAACTTCTGCACAAATTTCAAAGTGATAATTTCGCTCCAATTTTACTTATAAGTACTTAATGACCTGTCTAGTAATGTCTTTGTGCATTTAACTTGATATGACTTGTGCTGGGGGTATCGACTTGCCCCAAAGAATAGGATTGCGTTCTATCTACTTGACTAAAATTTGTAATAAATTCGTTAGTATCTTTAATACCAAATCAAACCTTTACACAACGCCAGTGACTAAATTTAGTAACTTGCTTTAGGTACTATCAAACTGTAAATTCGGCATAGGTATATATAATTCTAAAGAACACTATGTAGGCATTTAGAGAAATTTATGTTTAAGAGTAGACAGAAAAGTGTGTACGCGCCTGGTAGATCAGTTGGTAAAGAACTCGACCGGAATTTGGAAGACCTGGGTTCGAATCCCAATCGGGTACATTTTTCTGTTTACTGCAACTACTTCAATAAATCTATCGTTTTTCGATGATGGATGTAACACGGACGAGGAAAATAAAAATCTGTTTTATAATACATATTTATTTCCCATCTTTTGGACCCTATACAATTTATAGCTAAGTACGTTGTCAGGTAATACAATCTTTGTATGGAATGCTTTCATCTGAAAAAGAGGGGCAAGATGGTGGGGTGGGTTATACAAATATCTGACTAGTATCAACAACAACTGACCAAAGGATCAGTACCCATTGTGTTGTTCGGTTGTACTTATATTTCTAGACCAACAATTTCAACACATGTTTACATTAAACTAAGTTTACGACGCCTACTTGATTCAATATTACAATAAAGATATGCATTCCCCGGTCGATTGACAGGTCTACTAAGGCTAGGTAAGGAGACCGTGGGTCCCCACCGATTGCTTGCTTGCTGGGTACCCGGAAAGTACTCTCAACTGTATTTACAGACTCTCAAAAAACCTACACCGATGATGTCGCTTCGTCATCTGTAAAACGTTGTGTGTGGATCAGCTGTTAAAAGAATCAGTTTTCTTTCCGCTTATATAATATTATCTTGTAAATTCATTTGTTAAATATTATCAAATCTTTTTTATTACATTATTAATTGCTAAAAATTTAAGATGTCACTTGACAAGGGGCACAGATCATGATATGTTTAAGAAGTGGTGTTTATTAACCTATGACCTAAAGCAGAGAAGGCGATTGTGGCTAGTTAATATTACCGTTGATAAGTTTTATCACAAAATTCGGTTCCGTCCGTCCGGGCCCGCCCTTCCCCGCGAAGGGCGGACCCGGGCCCTCTAGAACTGACCACAATTTCGAGAACATATATAATTTAAACACGGAACTCTGCAGTTAAAAAACACAGTTACAAGACGACATTTAAAGGTCGGATTGCATATAACAGGTATTATAATTTTATCAATTAATTAAGCTGATATGTTTTCTATAGTCCCGAAGATAGCTGGCTGTCCAGCCTGATCACCCTGATCCGCACCCACCCTACCGACGCTCATTGAGCTGCGACATGTCGTCTTACGACATGCTCTGGACGGAAATAACACGCAGAACGGGTCGACGTCGCGACGACCCGCGTCTATCTGCATCTCGCCTCCACGACGCCGGCTCGCCGTACTTTTGCTCCTTGGCGGTGCCGACGGCGACGCCGGCGCCCTGGACGCTGCTAAGAGCCTCGACGGCCCGGTCTAGATACACTTACAATGATAGTAATAGATATATCACATAAACGTCACACAAAAAGCACTACGACACTATTATGAATATAATCTAGATAATAGAGAATTACCAATGTTTTCAACATTATACATTATTTTCGACTATCCCGTCCGGTGTGATTAGTAAGGTCGTAAAAAACTATAAAATTATACAAAAATAATACATATTACAGCACTAGTCAAACAATATCTCGTATATACCTACAACTTGTCGCTTAAATAAATATATTTATAATAATTGTAATAATAATAATATATACTCGTATATTATTATATTAGGGTCGTCTATTATGATAAACTAAACTTTGGTTAATCGACAATATGTACCAATATTAGCGCGGATTAGTTTTCGCTTAATTGACTGAAACGGCGTGTTTGTGCACGGTTTTTCATAATCTGAACGGACTGAAGCAGTGCGGACGACGGTAATATAGGTACATCCTGTTCCTCAAGGTACAATAATAATAATAATAATAATCGAACAACACTAAACGTACATATGAGATAATTAATTAAAACCTATAGAATTTGCTATCCTGCTTAACTGCATGCATTCTTTGATTGCAATATAACAAATGCATCAATACTCTATTATTTCTAAAATTTAAGCAAAAGCTCGTCTATAATATAAAGTCGTTAAAGTATATTTTGAGAAAACAACAGAGCTCCCTACGACTCTCTAACGATACGGTTTAGTATTAAAATTGGGCAAATTTTATCCAATAAAGATTATTAAATATAGGACAATTTAACACCCACTTCCATGACTGGTGGCGTGGCAAAGCTAATTTACTGATATGTCTCTATTTTTCTGAAAAATTGTTTCTTCTAGCGTCACACACCAAACATGTCAAGTGCGCTTACGTTTCGTCTTGGTTTATTGCTATAACAAACGGAAAACCCAAAAAAATAGATATCGAAATGAATTCCGGCATAAGTACCGGCGCTATGTAACGAAAGCTCGACAAAACGATACTGTCGGGGCGGCCCCCTAATAATTTAATAATAAATCTAAAACTTAACTTTTAGGGCACCTTTGGTTTAGCTTATCCTCATATTATTTTATCGTTCTCAATTGAAATTAATTATTAAGCAATCTGATCAAACGACTTGATGCAGTTCACCTGTACTTATCACGTAGGTAAATACTGTCCTGCAACTCTAACAGTACAACTACAACAGTTAACAGAGATAGTTAAGCTTTGCTTTGAACAGCGATTAAGTCGGCATGGCCACTCTAGCAGTGTCCGGCCACCACCACGGCTCTCTGTCAAGTACTCAGCGGCATGTACGAGTTAAGATTGTCCATTTTCTTCTCCTTTTGTTCCCTAAAACCATATAAAAAACGTTACGGGAGTGGTAATCAGTGGCGGGGGCGCAAGACAGAAGCGCCACCTTGTCTGGGTGCGGCTTCCGCCGAAGCAGAAAGAGTTAGTAGAGTGCTAACGAAAGAACTAAACATCACGCGATACGAATGGTAATCGCCCCGCCGCCCGTTCGTTTCACACCAGCTGTTGTGGAAGAGTTAGTAGAGAAGAGGTGTCGAAGCGAAGGAACGACGAGGCGAGGCAAAGGCAAGTAAACCGACCTCTGCAGCCATTTTGCTTTTGGCGTACTCGATACGTATGGGGCCGCGATCGGAGGACAGTAGGAAGGAACCTTGCAGTGCTGCCATGACCTGTGCGGCGCATCGCACATCCTGGTATTCCATGAAGGCCACCGGGGATCCACCCTTGTTGTGCATGCGCAGGCGACAGAAGCCAGGGAAGCTGTGCAACAAGAACACCACAAGTGCTGCTCAGTGTCGGGGCACTACTGCTAACTACGGGGATGTGCGAGGGCGGTTCGCATTCATAATGTGCGTCGAACACGTTAGAGCAAGCCCTCACCACGTTAAAGGAACAAAATCAACAGAACATCGATTACGCATGCGTCACCAAGACGGAGGGAGGTGGAGACGGAGGTGCTCGCGGCTCGCGGCTCTGAGCAATGAGCAGTTCTACTCAGAGATGACACTCAATGGGGACACGGATACAGTGCAAGGTATAGTGGTAACAAGAACACTCGTCGGCGCTTACTTACGAGATTTGGTTGCGCCAACATCTCCTCAACGACTACGACGTTCTCTCACACTCACTATAACTTGCACCATGTCAGTTAGTTGGCTTTTTAGTACACGATTTAGTAGATTTATCGTTTAGCAAGAGTAAAGAGTTTGGGATCAACAAACCTGGCGAAAATTTCCTTTAATTCGTGTTCGGACACAAACTGGCCCAGATTTGCGACGAAGAGTGTAGAGCAAGGCGGATTGCTTACTCCCAAACCAGGTTGTGAGGACGAAGACCCCACGGGAGAAGCCAAGGCAGGACTTGGTAGAAAATGTGGCAAAGATGCTGCATGTACTGAAGTTAGAGCAGTAGGATGCGGCAAAGACATTGGAGGCTGCAAATATATACAAACACGTCACTAGGAGATCCAGCGGAACGGCACGACTTAAGACCGAAATCCAGACTGTCAGAACACATCATCAATCACGCAACAACTATACCTTAACAGTTAGTACTACAGTTAGAGAGGCATACGAGCAAACAATGTCCAATCGAAGAAATCCTCTAGCGCGTGCTTCTCCGATTCGACATCGATTGTTCTGAACGGTAAAAAGAAATAAAACTAACGTGGTGATGGACTGGGGCGCCAGCTTGTTGCAGCTGAGAGTCCAGAGTTTTGTCTGTAGATAGTCAAAGATAGGAACGTACGGGGACCTGTGGGTGTAGTGCGGGATGAACGAGTGTTGCATGTTGCAAGGCGGCTCCTGGTAGTTCCGCCGCAGCCGAATATGCCAACGGATGATGCCACAACTCTGGACCTCCCGGAAAGAACGGCGTTCCCAAATCTGAAAAATACACTAGTAAACAAAGAGAAATGATTAATAAACAAAAACTAAAAGGGGCGCAATGTGGCCGGAACATTTCGTTCGTCTTTCTGCCACATTCACCGTAAATCATTCCTAAACTAGCTAAACTTAAAATTCGGGGCTGCGAAGCCCAAGGAAACTAAACTAAAATCGGCAAGAAAAGTTGCGTGTGCACTACGCTAGTGATAACTGGTGGCAGCTTGGGAGTTGTTGCAGAATATATGAAATGCGATGGACTATTTGTACACATACACTGAGTCAATGGCAAGAGGAACACTAAGAAAAATGTTTGAAATTTTATTTGTAGTTTGAAAAACATTATATGTACAATAGCAAATTGTAAATAGAAACACGGCAGTAACCACAAGGATTTTTTTATTCAATTCTCCCCTAAGCTCCTTCCTCTCAAACGTTTTTTTGCTTGCGTACATGCAATAGTCCGATGGTGCCAAGTCAGGTGAGTATGGAGGATGTCCCACCACATTTTTAATTTTTTGCATTCCTTCCTTCCTGGGCGTAAAAAAATATTTTTTTACGAATATTTTTATTAAGTCGGCCATCAATAAAGGATAGCATGTTCCTGTAATGGTTTTACTCTTTATACTCTTTTGGAATCATGTCTCACTCCATTCTAAATTTTTTGCATTTCCTCAGCGACTAGGCGTGCAAAAAAATAATTTAACAAATCATTGCATTAAGTCTGCCACCAATGAAGAATAGTATGCTCCTGCAATGGTTTTACTCTTTTATACTCTTTTGTAACCATGTCCCACCCCATTTTAAATTTTAGCATTCCCTGAGCGACTGGGCATGAAAAAAATAATTTTTTACGAATATTTTCAATAACCTCGCCATCAATGCAGAATGGTATGCTCCTGTTACAGTTTTACTGCTTAACCAAGTAACCAAGTCCCGTTCCATTCTTAAATTTCATGCATTCACTCAGCGACTGGGCTTGCAATAAAGGACACCCTAGACTCAAGGACTTTTTCACGAATCCTTCCGTTAAGTAGGCCATCAATGAATAATACTATACCCCTGTGATGATTTTACTCTTTTATAATCTTTTGGAATCACGTCCCACTCCATTCTATATTTTTTGCATTATCTCGGCGACTGGGCGTGCAAAAAAAATATTAACAAATATTTTCATTAAGTCGGCCATCAATGAAGAATAGTATGCTCCTGTAATGATTTTACTCTTTTCTCTTTTATAAGCATGTCCCACCCCATTTTTAATTTTTGGATTCCCTGAGCGACTGGACATGAAAAAAATAATTTTTTACGAATATTTTCATTAAGCCCATCAATGAAGAATAGCATGTTTCTGTAATGGTTTGACTCTTTTAAACTCTTTTGTAACCAAGTCCCATTCCACTTTTAATTTTTTTGCATTCCCTCAGCAACTGGGCTTGCAATAAAGGACACCCTACACTCAAGGACTTTTTCACGAATCCTTCCGTTAAGTAGGCCATCAATGAATAAAATTATACCCCTGTGATGATTTTACTCTTTTATACGCTTTTGGAATCATGTCTCACTCCATTCCTAATTTTTTGCGTTTCCTCAGAGACTGGGTGTGCAAAAAAATAATTTAACAAATCTTTTAATTAAGTCGGCCATCAATGAAGAATAGTATGCTCCTGTAATGGCTTTACTCTTTTATACCCTTTTGTAACCATGTCCCACTCCAATTTTAATTTTTGCATTCCTTGAGCGACTGAGCGTGCCAAAAAGACTTTTTCGTGAATCCTTTCATTAAGTCGGCCATCAATGAAGAATGGTATGCTCCTGTTACGGTTTTACTCTTTTATACTCTTTTGTAACCAAGTCCAGTTCCATTCTTAATTTTTTTGCATTCCCTCAGCAACTGAGCTTGCAATAAAGGAAACCTTACATTCAAGGACTTTATTACGTATCTTTCCATTAAGTAGGCCATCTTTGAATAATACTATACTCCCGTAATGGTTTTACTTTTTTATACTATATATTTTGGAATCATGTCCCACTCCATTGTAAATTTTTTGCACACCCACAGCGACAGGGCGTGTAATTTTTTACAAATCTTTACAATAAGTCGGCCAACAATGAAGAATAGCATGTTCCTGTAATGGTTTTACTATTTTATCCTCTTTTGTAACCATGTTGCACTCCATTCTTAATTTTTGCAGTTCCTCAGCGACTGAGCGTGCAACAAGGACTTTTTCACGAATCTTTTTTTATTAAGTCGACCATCAATAAAAAATAGCAAGTTCCTGTAATGGTTTTACTCTTTTATCCTCCTTTGTAACCATCTTCCACTCCATTCTTAATTTTTGCAATTCCTCAGCGACTGAGCGTGCAAAAAAAACTTTTTCACGAATCTTTTTTTATTAAGTCGACCATCAATGAAGAATAGCATGCTCCTGCAATGGTTTTACTCTTTTATACTCTTCTGTAACCATCTCCCATTCCATTTCCTTAATATTTTGCAATCCCCCAGCGACTAACCATTCAAAAAATGTTTTTCACGACTATTCTCATTAAGTCGGCTATCAATGAAGAATAGTATGCTCCTGTAATGATTTTACTCTTTTCTGCTATCTTGTAAACATGTCGCAGTCCATTCTCAATTTTTTCATTCCCTCATCGACTGGGCGTTCAAAAAAATGTTTTCAACGTAAATTTTAATTAAGTCGCCATCAATGAAGAATAGCATGCCCCTGCAATGGTTTTACTCTTTTATACGCTTTTGTAACCATCTCCCACTACATTTTCTTAATTTTTTGCAATCCCCCAGCGACTAACCATTAAAAAAATGTTTTTCACGACTATTCTCATTAAGTCGGCTATCCATGAATAATAGTATTCTCCTGTAATGATTTTACTCTTTTCTGCTCTCTTGTAAACATGTCGCAGTCCATTCTAAATTTTTTCATTCCCTCATCGACTGGGCGTTCAAAAAAATGTTTTCAACGTAAATTTTAATTAAGTCGCCATCAATGAAGAATAGCATACTCCTGTAATGGTTTTATTCTCTTTTGTAACCGTGTCCCATTCCATTTTTAATTTTTTGCATTGCCTCATTGACTGAACGTGCAATAAGGGACACCTTCCACTCAAGGACTTTTTCACAAATCTTTTGATTAAGTCGGCCATCAATGAAAAATACGATGCTCCTGTAATAGTTTTCCTCTTTTGTAACTACGTCCCACCCCTTTCTTAATTGTTTGCAATCCTTCAGCGACTGGGCGTGCAAAAAACGACAGCTTACACTCAATACTTTTTCACGAATCCTTTCATCAATGCAGAATATATGCTCCTGTAATGGTTTTACTTTATTATACTCTTTTCGGACTATCCGAAAGTTTCATTCTAAAGTATTTGTGATCAGTTCGTTATAAATCTTCGTAGAAGATACGTATGTAGATATTTAAAAATGAATTGTAATCCAATTCGACCTTCCATTTCATTCACTGCCACTATGATCTTTTGAAAGGTTACAGTGACGCGTTTTCCAGAACGCAGTTCCTCTCTGACGTCTTATTCTCGCTTCGTCAGCTAACAATAATAGAATACCATTGCGTTTACAATATCGGTATAATTTTCTTTCCCGGATAACTTTTCCAAATACAATATTATTACCGCATGATTAGTCAGTACCCCATCATACCCCATCATAATTAAAAGAACATATATTCATTCGTCTTGCATATTGATGGATTGACGATGGCTGCAACTTTCTTTAGTTAATGCCACCTCTCATACGTCCATAATTATCCCTTTTTTCTCTGAATGCAACTTCTACTTGAAGTCTCATTTTAGTAGCAGATAACACATAAACATAAAAAAATGACAGGTATTTCATTCTCATTAACATGGCCGTTGTCCGAATTGAAAATATGACACATTATATGTGCAAAGGAGTAGGTACATTTTTTCTTAGTGGTTCCACAAGTTGTGCAGTGTATTTTATAGCATGGGTTTACTAGTCTAACCCATTTGGTAGTAAATACGAGGTGCGTCCAACACAAACTATGTACATAGATACAAATAGAGCAGATTAGTCACATCTCGTATTCGTTTAGTAGACTACCGGGGTGAAGCACGTGGCTGGAGGTGAGGAAGGGTGTGCGGTTAGGTAGCGCCACCCTCGTCTTGGGGGCGGCCAGTGTACTTACGTCCGGTGAGGGGGTGCATCAAAGTTGGGTGCGTGTTGGCGGCGTTAGCAGCTTGCTGTTTGGGCTTGCTAACCTTCGTGTTACTTTTAGCAAACTCCAGTCGGATGGTCTGAGGCATGTCGGGGTCAAACCTTACGCCCTGCTGCAAAATTGCCCACAAAATGTGTGACCGTGATGTCAATATGCCGTTAATTGCTAGGAGAAGAGCCCATCCCGGACGTCCGGAGTCCCGGATGCGCTCTTGCACACAGAACACAAGTGCCGGAGTCTAAATGCAGTAAAAACGTTTCGCGAAATTAACACCTGCATTATTCAGCCGATAAGGGGGAAAACGTTTCTCCGCGATTTATCATTACTAGCAGAATGGGACGCGAAAAACAAAGCAGAAACGTGCCGAGGCACATAATTAATTTATAAAATTAGAAACTGTGACTTGAATGAGATTGAGTTTTGTTTATTGAGAGTCAATTCCGGATTTTAATCAGCTGAAAGCGGATGTTTGCCCCTACCATTCGCGGAAGTTTCGAACTGACGTCTTTGCTCGTTTGGTCAATATTTAGCACAAAAGGATCGATTCATCGACTTGATAGATTTTTCACTCGTACCGCGCAATTATTAAATTGCCAAGGGGGTTTTACCTTATTTGTTACAAAATAAACAGCGCGATTGGTTGGTCATTTCAGTCTTGTATTATAAATCAATTTTCCCAATTACATTCCTTGAAGTTATTTTCCAATTTTGTCCTTGTTGTAAATTGCAATATTATGTTAACACGAATACCGTGACAGAAATATATTTTGAAATACTCGTACACCTGATCCTTCGTTTCATAAGCTCTTGATACCTGAAGTTAATTAGAATTATTATTTTAAAAATCCCAATTTATGCCCTATTTTTATGTAATTTAGTTTAGTTACTATTACTTTAATGAAAATAATAATAAAAGGGGATACGTTGAAATTAGAATTAGTAATGGATGGGGATGTTGCAAATTGGGTTATTAAACTTTAGTTATTTTTTGACGGTAGGGTGCGAATTTCAAAAAATCGTGCATGAAATGTACTGTGTGAAAAATAAAGATTCCATGTCCAAAAAAAAGATATCACCTTGTTTCCAGAAACTACGTAATGAATAAAAATTCAATGAGTTTCAAAACAAACTGGACAGTTTAGTAAAAAAAATATTTAAATTAATAATTAAAAAATATATATGTGTAACGTAATCCAAGGAGACACTTTAATGAAAATAAATTAATGAATGCCGTTTAAATACAAAATAATCATTATTTTTGTTTATTTGTATAGTTGTGGTCGTAGAACATAGGTTATGACTTTTTTAACGATTTTATAGTTGTCTGAAACAGGTTTATACCTCTGCGGTGCAAAAAGGGCTCAAGCTCTTATTACGACAAAACTAACATTATCATTATTGACATCAACATAATTTTCCTCAAACCATGTCCACACGACTCTTGAATAATGGTTGTTTTAAAAAATGGAGTAAATTCACAAATTGAAATCGATAAAAGGTGAAATGCTAAGTAGATTAAATATACCTACCTAGCATTCCACCTTTAAATTTCATTTTTCAACAGGTATTAAATTAAATTTTAGTTAATTATTGAGAAATTAAATGGTCAGCATATAACTGAGTAACTGCGAGGTATCCCTTAAAATTGTAAAATATGCTAGCCCATTGTATCTTTCTCCATTCTTTTTTTTTCCAACATATTCCCGGACATTTGTGGCTTATCCAGGACCACACATTTAGGGAAAATTGCACACTTTTATTTGAAGGTCTAATTTTATTTCCTTAAATCTTGAATATAGTGGCCTACATGCATACTTTTATGCTTCCATTTAAACAGGATTGAAACGTTTTTTCATCAGAAAAAAATACGTGTCTCCAAAATTCTTTAATTTTGTCAAATTCAATGAATGTATCTCTTATCATCATACCGATAACAAGAATTTCCCGGCAGATGTTGATAAATTCCCAATTTGCATAATGACGTAAACACACCGACATGGCCGAGATATTGGCAGTGTATAGTTCTAATAAAATAATTCTCTTAAGATTTGTTTTATGTGGTCAAAGAATTTTGCATTGACGGCGGTGACTATTATACGATTTACACTACATATTAAGTAAAAAAATTCCGTTTTGATTGTCACTATTAGGACAATCAAAACGGATTTTTTTTAGTTATGTTAAAAGATGGTTGGTTTATTTGTTTTTATTTATTCCAATTGGACAATTAGTTTCTGGAAAAAATATATTTTTTTAAATCAATATTTCTTATTTTAACCCATTCCCTGCCAGATCGAAAATTTTTGTGTGCGCTAATTAGTGATTTGTGACTTTTTTTCATTGCATCTACAATCCCCATTTGTGACCTGAAATGTGAAAATGAAAAATATTATGAATGCAGCTTATGTTTGTTGTATTGTTATAACGATATTTATGTTTAACATTTAATAAATCTATTTTAGTAAAAAATATTAAAAATAAAAGTTTCGTATTAATTGGGTTAAAAACTATCGATTCAAGAACAGATGTATATTACGATCCAATTGAGTTGTCATAAATTTTCAGAATTAATATTTAAATTTATTAAACATAAGAATGTTTATAACTTCCTGTTTTAAAAGCCGGCAGAATTTTTTTTTATAAAGATCTTTCTAATTTTAGTTTTAATATTTAAATTTAGTAACAATAACAATGTTTATAACTACATAAAAATGCGTACTAAGCGACCGTAGACAAAAATTAAGTGTTATTTTGATATTTGAGTGCTATTTTTACTCGGTAACCGTATCAGCAATAAACTCATCATAATATAATGTCTTCTGATTTTCTGGCAAGAACCTAAAAGCCCGATAAAATGTTTGGTGACCTGTTTTCTAAGGCCACGACTGTACTTTTGTACGTAGCTACAAAAAAATGATTCACAGTAGACCATAGTAACCATTGGAATCGTTTAAGTGTAGAAATGATAGAGAAATTTTAAATTAAGTTTTTGGTTGACGAGAAAACATACAAAATTCAACTTCAGACGTCGTTTGAGCAATATTTGGGTTCAATATCATGATATGTCAATGTCAAACGTCTACGCTGTAAAAAATAAAAAACACCCGTTACTAGACATGTAAATGTTGCGGTCCGCGTCCCTTGAATTAAATCTCATAGTACGTAATTTAATTAGTCAAAAACGTTGTGACAGTCTTGGACCATGTTTCCTAGTCAGCAACCACAAACCGTCGCAATTTAATTCCCGCACTGCATCAAAGTCCCCGCAAAGACATCGCATAAGCCATATTTCTCGCGATGCATCGGGGTACCATTTCTCACAATTTGGTCCCGAGCCAGGTCCGTATTTCTGCAAAAAATGATTTGGGGCGCAGGTAATCATTTACGCGGCAAAACCGGCAATCAATTTTCGTTATTATTCGATTCCCACGAGAAGCGGCGTTGTATCTAATGTAAACGAATGTAGTAAATAATTTAGGCCGGCACTTGTGAGGGAAATACAGCGCTGTGTGCGCGAGGGACGAGGTCCTTTCTGATAATGTTATGTTTGGGAATTGAGGTATTACAAGAGTCTAAGAGAGAAATAGAGGAGTCAGATATCTAACGCCGTGGAAGCAGAGGTTTGTAATCTGCTGCGGGTGACACACGGTGCGGGTGCATGCGGCAAGAGGGGTATGTTACAGGGTAACCAAGTTAAATGTTAAAGACAAATAGGGACCCACCTGCAAGTCTTGCTTTGCTGCCTCCGCTCCAGCTCGAGTGTTAAAAGTCACAAATCCCACAGGCTGAAAACAACATCCCTCTACTGTACTTGTTCAAACAGAGCGCCATCTATTTTAATTACCGCCCTCGGGTTACATTCGTAACGTATTGTAAACGCGGAAAGCGTCTTGAGGAAATTAAAATTTCAGCGGCAATAAAAACAGATAGGCGGCGTGCATGTCGATGGATACTTACCGAGGCGGTCTTTCCATTTTTGCTGGTAACTTTCAGTAATGATCCCTCGTAACCCTAAAACAGAAAGACCACGAATTGATTCGGCGCGCTTCAACTGACGTCGCTAAATTGGTTTTTCCTCGGACGATTAATTAAAAATAATTAAATATTTCATTTTGCCGGGGCAATTTGTGGGACAAATAGGATTTGCTCGTACATACCTCGTAAGCCCTGAATAGTAAGTACAACTCCCGAGGCTTGGCGTCCATTGGTAGTCCGCTGACGAACAGAGTCCGCACCTGAAACACGACAGAAAAATAGTTGAATCGTCTTATTTTGTCAGTTAATGGCGTATTAATATTCCGGGGCTGTATTGTTTGAAGATGCAATTTAAATAATTAAGCGAGCCTTCCGTTGCAGTGGCCGTGCACGGGCGACGGAGCTTTCAAGAGTTGTCGAGCTTTAGAAATGAGGATGAAAGAGAAACCTGTGTCACGTGAAACCGGGCGTTCCCTCCTCGCAAAAGCTAAGCATGAACATTCCGAGTAAACAAATATCCTGTCTTTGTGATACTCCTCCTGCGCTCTTTTGTGTACCCACTTCAGCGCTTATTGGGGATGTTGCCTCACGTCAAACGCGATTCATATGTGTTGGATTACGCGACATCACCAACCGAAAAATTCAATAACCGGAGTTTAAGACTCGCGCCCGGAGTCGAATTAATTCGTTGTTTGTTGGAGTTCGGTACGGGAAATATCGACGATCCACGTCTATTCTTTTCCAAAGTTGGCTTTATGATTTATCCTTTCCACGTCGGTCCCTGAAGACTGCTTTTAAGACGAAACTTCGGAAAACTATTACTTGAAAATCTTTTTACATCCTTGGAGATCTTGTCGCATCGAAGCGATAGCGGAAGCGGCGGGAATTATCCTTCCCATAATACAGTTCTGGCATTTCAAGCGGCAACGTTTGTTCGTTATAAGTTGACGGCTCCCGCGAGAATGTCCGGTTTAAATATTACCCGGCCGTCCAAACTTGGGGCAAATATAGAAAGCGATATGACACATGTTTAAAAAACTGACACAAATCAGCCTCGAAGCTCACCTTCGCGATATGAATTTTTTACGCCCGCCAAATTGCCACTAATTCTAATTGCTATTGTGTCTAAATAACGATTTCAAGTTGCCGGAACAGAACAAACACAAACAGATTGTCCCATTAGAGATAACAGATTTGAGCCGCTTTCTCCTAATTATCAATTGTCCTTACTTTCGTGCTTTATCCAACAAGACTTTACCAATTATTATAACTCGATATATATGCAAATTTCGAGTGTTATACCCGGGACATGAATGGAGCTTACAAAGGCGCGTTGACTAACATCCAATTTGAATTAATTCCCATGTATCGATTTAAAGCTTTACAAAAACATAAATCCTGTCAGAAAAAAGACCACGTAAATTTCGATAGTACGGTTGGCACGCATGTCGTGCGAAACGCCAACGACTACAAGCCGGCCATTTATATTTAATACCACTCGATGGATAAATATTTAAGCGGCAGCAGCAGCAACAAGAAATGGGTCTCTGCTGACAGACCTTATATTACTCTTGTACAGTGAGGAGCGCGCCCCTATGTCGTATAAACGTTGCCGTGAATATTAATAAATATTTAAGCGTTCGTTCGACAGGCATCGACATAAAGTGTGAACTTGCACATTAAAGTGAGGTGTAATTATGCCGCGACAATTTGCTCCTCCGAGCTGAAACCACATTCGGAATATCCGAGAAGCTCGATTATTTATCCCTATATTAACTCTTGCTTTAATTACTCCGTCTCATTGTGTTCCGCTCGATGTAACTCTACGTGTCGGATTGTCAACGGAAGAGCTTAGGTGAACTTGAAAGTTTCCAGATGAGTATGCATTGAAAAATTAATATTTCCTCCGGCGAACAAAACGTGGAGCCGAACGATTTATATTCCGTAAGATGCGAGTGGGAGCGCACACATAAGAAGCTTATTTGGAATGACTCAAAACTGAAGCTTTATTACCAGTGAATACCTTCATTAATATAGAGGACTTGGATGAACTTGCGGTTCGCTCCGGAATACACGTTACTGGACCGGTGCCCCTTGAGTCTCTCCGCTACATTATGAGATATTACGTTTCAAACATGCATACCGCTTTGTAATGTGAAAGCTCCCGTGAATGCAAAGAAAGAACCATTAAAGCAATTATTGACCGCATCCTATTACTGAGTAACTGACACTTGATGAACCCCATCGAAATTCGACGGAAAAAATAAAAATTAACGGCAGGTTTGTATAACAAACCTTGTATTTCTTGAGCAAGCTTGTTTTTTAGAGTGGAGGACCCTGTATACATATATAAAAATATAAAATATAAAAGTCATTTTTGGGTATAGTTCACGTCAATTCTCTGTTATGTAGCTACAGAACTCGGTTGCATTACTGAAGTAACTTTACAAACACTACTTTTACTGTACTATGAGTTTCTGGAACAACTTGAACTGTTAAAGTTTTAAAAGCATCCAAAATACCGAAATTGGCCATGAATAAACGCCATTTAAAGTTTGCCCTGAGCTTTATTAATTGTTATGAAAAAAGCAAGTCCAATGGAAAACGGACGTCTTTTAAAAGCAAGTGTTGTAGCAAATAAGGTTAAGTCAATTCCGGGAAATAAAAATTCCTTGACCCGTTTATACACGTGTAATAATTTCCAAACCCAAGCAATTGTCATATATATTTCGAACAATTAATCTTGGTACATTTAAGAGACCCTGAGAAGCATTTAGTTTTCGTAATGGCATAAGAATAGTACCATTTTCTAACTTTAGAATTCACATGTGAAGGCAAACCGCTTAAGAATTTTTATTCAGAAAGTAAATAGGAAACTGAGGAACTTCATCTTTTTCCTCCGTTATTATTGTGAATTATTTGGCTGGTACTACTTGTTCTTGACTATCCAGGTATAAAATCTATAACTTTCATTTGGCGCGTAAATTTTTTGCCCATAAACTTCGAAAACAATAATTATGTTGTTTGGAAATTATTGTCGATGGTAATTTGATAAACTCTGACATATCTGATGGGTGCTCATTAAAAGAAAAATACTGGCCATTACCATTTTTGGAAGAAAATCCCCAAATTCAAATTCTTCTAAATTTGTTCTCATATTTTTGAACAGTTACTTCTCCCCACAAAGATGAAAATTTGATTAAGTTTTGAAGCATATGGAATTACTGTTACCTGTCTAAAATCTCCTCCAAGAGCAAATTATATTTTCTCCAAAAGGAACGTAATTTTTCATAATGTCTTGAAGAGCGATAACAAATTTTGATACTCAGTTGCATTATTAACACTTTGTCTATATGATGTGTCGCCAACAACAACAACAACAAAACCCCCATAAAATCCCCATGCATTTTTAATAAATAACTGCCACTTGCAATCGAATATTGCAATGATGTTCCTCATTATTAAATAAACAATAGAACACAGCTCTAAATAAACAATTACCGTCTCCTTAGAATGGAAATAACATATCGTTCCATAGTGGAAGAAAAATTAAACAACAAATAGTAAATAAATCTGATAAAAAAGGAATGAAATGCTTACGTCAAACATTGGCAACATGGGCACAATGATGAGTCCTGAAATTAGTACATTCCTGTTTTCAATTGATTTTTTATCAATGAAAATTATATTATAATAGGAAAAACCACCATAGATTGCATCTGTGAATTAGAAGCTTTAATTTACAACAAAATTTATTTAAATAGGTTACGGATTCAGATGAGAAACAGCTTTGAGTTTTAAATATATCAGTTGCGGCAGGGGAGGCAGTGCCTCCGTTGCATCAAGCGACGAATTATAATAATTAGATCCAAATTTGGCAAATTTATAATTTTTTTCACCTTGCAAGTCGTTAAAATTTTACAAAAAAATTCATTGTGGAGAAGTCATTTTCAGCTTCAGATCTTAACGATTCTTATTTCAACCGAATTTGAATAGAAACGCCCGACCCGTGCTTTTTACGAATTTTTTGCTTGAAAAAATGCACCTGCTAAGCTAATCACAGCGAAGGTACGGCCCCGACGTTTACTTTTTTGGGACAATTAGTACGTAATTGGGTACGTTCTTCGGACCAATCAGAAGTCGAATTTTGAATTTAGCACACATCATCTTTGTTTATGTGCGCCATTTTACAGTAGACCAGCCGATTTGTGCGGGTTGGGTTTTTGGTCAGATTTCTAATTAAATGAAAATTTTACAATTTTAAGATGAAAAAATAAGGAATGTTGTGTGTGTTAGGTGACAATGGTATAAGTTTAATGAATTCCACAGTTATAATATTTTTTTTTTAATTTTCTCGGCTTTGTCAGGATGGATAAATTGTTCGTCACTAATCCTCTAGTTCCTTGTCCAGACATTTTTGATTAATTAGGACAAACCATCTCGAGAATTTTTAAATTCTCGTTACAGGAATAGGGGTGGTGAAATTCAAACAAGTGTTTTGTTAGCTCTATGTTTTATTTTTGAATAGTGCTGCAGATATTTAACCAAATACGGAATTTTGCTCAATTAAAAATTTAAATAACTTAGGCGCCATACAAAATGTCAGGATCATATTATGTAACATGTAAATTGTATGTTTGAACTCACAAAACATAATACATTTAATTGATTCACGTCGAGTGTAAATTTAACAAATATTTTATAACTCGGTCACAAAAGATAATAAATACTTATACAAATAGGTTTATCTCTATATTTATTTATTTTTCTGCAGTAGTTTAAAATTAACATGAATTAGTGCAGATACGATGAGAGTAGAGAATCGACGAACAGAAGAAACTTTAAAGAATTAGTTTTATTGATGAGTACAAGAAATGATACCCTTTCGGGAACTTCCATAACAATTCAAAATGAACCACTAGATTATATAGCTCGCGATGTAAATAAGAACATAAATTTGTATACATACATAAAGTAATAGTCCAATTTTTTAACATATATATCTAAAATTGAGGGGACAATAGATATAAACTGTCATTCACCAATTTTGTAATATATAAGACATATTTATGGTGTTTTATGAATTCGCAGTTTAGTAGAATTATTCGAATTACGAATGCAAACTAAATGCTTGGAAAATTGGATTTGAAAAATAAAGTAATAGCAGGAAGTTATTTCTGAAATTATTGTAGGACATTTAACTGGTTGTCAACCTAAAATTATATATAATAATGGCTTCTGAGAAAATTAACTCAAAATACAAAATATTAGGCCATTAATAAGCATTAAAATAATAATAACAATAACTGCCGGCCTCCTCTGACAAATTGATCACGAGCCGCCACTGAAATACATAGTTAAGTTTTTTGGTAAAAGCTTGAGTCGTCACTTTTCTAATGTCATTTATACATGAGCCACTTCATTCGAGTGATGGTATTAAATTGCCTACAAAGCACTCATCTTGATTAATGCGATGCTCCAGTTTTGCGGTTATGTTGTCGTTATGTTTCTCCAGACGCTTTAAAAATACGCGATTTCTCCCTTCGGTGTCTCCAAACATTCCCGATTCTATTCGGCGCGAGCGGGAAAAGCTTTGTGTAAAGCTCGCCGATTAGGGAAAACGTCTAATATCCGAAGACTTTTCGATTCGTGAGAATTGCATTTTACGGAGCGTTTTTGTTGTTGAAAATGCGAGAAGAAATTTACGGTTGTGTCTGTTTTAGCACCTTGCCGAGATCGATTTTATCTAAATACCCTCCCATTGCCATAATTCTCGCCCCATCTGCACCGAAATTTCGTTGGGGCGGGAATCTTGAACCGGCAATTTGTCCAAACGATGACATTGGGATCGTCCGTGGACGGCCATAAATTCCCCAACTATACCGGAATTAATTTGGCGAGGGGGTGTGTTATTTTCGGCGATATTTACGGCCGTATTAATGATTGCAAAGCGTCGATACATCCACAACTGGGTCATGAAACAATGGTCGAAGCTGGGATGATGCATGAAATATGATCGCGGGAGCAATAAGAGTATACAATTTTCGTGGGCAAATAAGCGAACAATCACACATTGTAGCAGAGGAAAATGATTAGTCGGCGTTTCCATTCCACACACAATCAAAGCAGATGGTAAAACAATAGAGAGACGGCAATTGCAGTAACCGCACCACGCCGTGTGTTATCTCAGATCAGAAACCCCGTCTAGCCCGTTATATAACCGAACGCTCTGTGTACATTGCAATCCCACATCCGGAACGTTTGACTTTCAAAAATTAATCTTCGGAGGGGTGGAGTTTCTGCCGCAAAAACTCTGCAAGTCGACGATTTTTATTACAGTTTCAGGAGTGGCATGTTCATGCACTCCTCGTCACTTCATTACGGAACTTTTAAGAGGCGCCCCCATTACGTGGCCGATATTCATCCCGATTAGGCGATTTATGCAAGAGACGTCCACAAAACAAAACCCGCAGCTCGCCTCGTCGCTAATTAAATTAATAGCATCTCTCCGGCGGCTACACTCATCGGATTTATCATCTCCAAACTCCTCGTACTGCTTATCTGGTTATGGATTTACCTGTTTACTGCAAAAGCCAACTGCGGCTATAAATAACGCTTCATAATTGAAGCGCTGGAAAAATTCGGCAACCAAACAATGGAACAAACACTTCGATTCTATTATTTCCTCTAATTTGAAATGGATGATAGAAACCGGGACGAACAATGAGGACTTCTGGATAAATTTCTAAAGGGAGCGGCCAAATACCGAACGAACGTCTTTAGATAGGACGATAGGAGTTTCCATTAGATCACCGGGATTAGTTTACCACACGTTCATCGTTCGTACCTCAACATAAAAATAAGAAGAAAACCTGCACTCCCTATAAATCTACCCCAGTTTCATATTTTCATAAACCCGAACGATGCTTGCATGTTAATCCTTATTTAGGGAACGATTTCCGAAATATTTACGTTATGCAAAGCGGATTGCATCGAATCACGCACGTGGATTTTCGATTAGAACCAGGACGTTACCCTCAGGAATTCGCCGATCAGAAAAGCTCGCTTAGTCGAAATCCAATTAATACGAAAATAATATTCGGCGACGGGTCGGTAAATCCCCGAGAAAATCGCGGGACTTAAAACTGTTGAGGCGAAACTTGAGCGTGCGCTCCACGAAATCCATTTGAATTTTTCTTCATTAACTTCGAGAAGAGATTAGTCGTGTAAAACGGCTTCATCGTTACCGAATCCTGTGACATGACGCCTGCCTAATTAGTTGTCATTTTGGATTTAGTTATGACGCTGATTAATGTAGGTCCTTGTGCGGCTAACGCAACCTATTAACATAAATAAAACAAAAGGGTAACTACCCTTGAGATAGGTCTTTACGTTGATACTAATTAGGAGGCCTACGTTTTAGGCCTCCATTTGCATATTCATTACCTCAAGAGCCTTCTCTTGTCAGTCAACCGAAGAATGTGCTGAAGGGATTAACCGGAACCGCAAGCCACATTCTTAATGTCGAAACAGCATTTTTGCGTATTTTCTTTGACGCTGGAAACGAATTTCAGTATCTATACAAACACTCGCCATTGTCGCTCTTAACGAAGAACAAACCCGAAACGCCGCATAATATAATTTTTTCACGGCTCTTCCGTTTTAATTTAATTCTAACAAGTCTCTCGGGGTTTCCACCGTTCAAAGAACGTAATAGACACTGTTTCTGGGCGCGCTATAATGAGTCGGCAACGACTGTTTATTCTTCTGGTTTTCTTATCCGCAGTCGTGGCAGGAGTATTTTTTGGGAATTCCTTCCGCGAGTTAATTTCCGGCAGCAAAAATACGTGGGGGCGGATGGATGCAATTAACAATCACGCGAGCGCTCGCTGTTTCCAATGAAATATAAAATTCGATTGATTTCGTAGGGTCGATGGGGTGCGCTTAGATTCGTTGCATATATGAACCGGAATATTGGGAAATGTCTGTTAGCATAATTGAGTTACGTGTTCTGTCAGGCATGGAATCATATGCTTGCCTAGATCCAATATGACCCGGCGTTTTCAATTTTGCCAGCAGCGGGAAAAATCGAGATCTTCCACTTATGGGATAATTTTTAATTAATTAACGTTGGAACAGAAATGTCAACAGGAAAACGAAAACAAGTTTAAACTAATTTGCATTTAAGGGGAATGTTTTCGACTAGATATGATACAAGTACAAAAATACAAACATTTGAAAATTTACATATGAAAATATTATATTTCGGCCTTCGTAATACACGCCATGTGAAATTTTATGTAAGTATTTACAATGAGTTTGCAAGTTTTCGCAGTAAAACTACATACAGCCGTTTGTATAATATGTACTTTTGAAGAAAACATGTCATGCACAAATTAATTTTTTTTATAAATAATAAATAACATTTTCACACAATTGTTTATTTTTTAAATGTATTTTTCTACATATGTTTCGCTCATTAAATAAAATAATATAAATAAACATTGTTTCTAAATAAACGCAGCTTAAATTTAAGAGTTAGTATCACTTGGATACCAATTATTAGTAACAAATGTACTTGGTGTGTGGTCAAACGGGTACATTTTGCGAAAATGTCATTTTTGTAGCTGTCTTAGGACTCCACATCGACTCGACTCGTCTAAACCGTACAAGTAAATTTTTTTAAATAATATTTTTACTCAAATTTATTAGGCCAATAGAATTATAGGTATATTATATATTATTTAAAAATTATTACCAAACGAATATTTTTATAAGTTAAAATAAAGTACCTACCTAACTTTATAATATAAACACATATTTGTAAGGTCCTAAATTACTTCCCAAACCATAACGCCAAAAAAGTAGATACATAGTTATTTAGTGTCAAAATGTTAAAATCCGTTTCTTGGTTTGCATAATTTTGACTAGTACTCGTTTAACCACCCACCATAGAAACAAAAGTGCCATTTAGTGGCGAGTTTTTTAAATTTTAATTATAAATCAGAGATAAGTACAAAGTAGATTCTGCTTTTAAATATATATAACTAAAATACGCGGCAGTTATTAGTTCTAGAATTTGTATTTTTATGCGTGTATCATCTTTGAAATTGTTAAAATTTTAGCTTCAGACAATAATTTTAACCGGATTTGAATGGAACCGACCAAGCTCGCTTTTTAGGCACTTTCGGTTGTAAGAATGCACTGCAGTCACGGCGACGACTCTAGGACTTTTTTAAGACGATAAGTCCGTGATTTGGTACTTTTTCCTAGTTTTTGCCGGACCAGGTAATCACGCCCACCGCCTCACAACCAATCAGAATCAGAAACGATACCCTTTCGAGGACATCCAAAACAATTCAAAATGAACTGCTGGATTCTATTGCTTGTTGTTAATTGAAAACATTGAATTTATAAAGTAATAATTAACAATGGAAAATGATGACTTTTTTCATGTATTCAATCAACCGGATACAATCCGAGTCCCTTGATTTTTTCGGTGGTGGAGAGCACTTTTACAACCACTCCATAGACTTCTGCTTCTTTGGTGGGTCCCAGTAATGCACCCAAGTCTCATAACCAGTCACAATTTTAGAAAGAAGTTGTTTCCGGACAAAATAGCCAAATTTTGCACAATTTTTAATAAGCTTGGGAATCCATCGCGCCGACAATTTATTCATTCCCAAGTCTTCACGGAAAATATAGAAAATATTTGACCGCCGTCTTTCTCTAATTAATATTGTTAAAGTTATTGTCTTCTCGTCAGAAATTTAATGAGGCTTCTGTGCGTTTAACGCTTTACAGAAAAACTAAATGATCATCGATTTGGATCAAACTTGGAAGTTCAATTCTTCTCAGTGCATTTTGCTTTCATGGCTAGGTTAGGTAGATAACTTAGTAAGCTTCCCTCGTATTAAATTTGTTGTTTATAAATACTATGACGAAGCAGTGTTGTCAATATACATGTAGCCATTGTATGTTGTATCTTCATTATTTTTAGTTTTTTTTTTGAATAAAGCAACAAATGGAAATTCAGAAAAACTCGATTATTAACAAATAAAAAACTCGTTTTGAGGATAAGAATAAAACCAAGCAACGGAAATTATAGGAGATATACCTGGATGGCCTAAAACCCTTTGATGTGTTTTGTTGGATACTGTTTGAGCTAAGGAATTTTTTAAAAGAATATATTATGATCCGGGCGTTTTCTCCAGTTTTCTCTGGGGCGAGGGTTGTGTCACACTCTTTATATAGAATTCAATAAATGGTCCGTGCATTCAAGCATTCAAAATGTTGTTACAAATTTATCATCAGCACGCTGCAATATATTTCCTGCACACGCAGCAACATCACGACTGCTATTTTTCAGGTGATAAGTCGTATATTGAACGATTTTATCTCCGATATAACGTCCTAGTTGTAAACTGTCGTCACCCATTAATCAACCCTTAAAATCTACCAGTTCGCAAACAAGCAAGCAAACATATTACGTCGTTTCCTATTACAGTGATCTAGTATCTTAAATTGCCTCAACCATTTAGAACAACGAAACGCATCTTTGTCACAAATCTCGGCGTACCTAAATATTAATCGTGACTCGGAGTTTTTTGAAAGAGTTGCAGTGTTTCGACTTCACGATTCTCAAAACGATAAAAACGGAAGGATGATAAAGTGATGTTTAAGACACTCGCTTGGCCACAAATCGTGCGGTGTGGTTTGTGGTTGGTAAACAATTTTCTTCCGCATGTAGGTATCCGGTTCAGAAAATTTACCACTAAAGCAGGAGGTTTGTAAACTCGATGTTACTTAGTTCGGAGGAAGCTGACGCGGACAAATGAAGCTGCAAAATACTCTAGTTCGGTGGGATTTCTTATTCGCGTCACGTGATTGCCTTCCGTAAAGTGGCGCAGCCATCCTTCTAGCTGTCGACGTCCAACTTGATGCTTTGTTTTCCCAGAATAACCAAACACGTTCCGTGGACCGAACGACTCTTTTTAGTGCATATTTTCGTGTGGACTTAACAATGAAACCGACTGGAATTCCAGGTAAGTAGCGCATCTTCCCGGAGGATTTATGAGTTCGGTGATCTGGCGAGAAGTGTGTCGGAACGGGCCACTAAATCATCCTTTACGTCATACGTACACGCGTTTCCTCGTCGAGCTTTCAATTCCTTGTTGTTGGTCGTTTTGTCGAAGTTTTAATCGGCGGTAAAAGCGGTTGGGTAAGTGGAAAAGTAAGTAATCTTCGGGAAGATACGCCGCGGCCAATCGTTGGTCTGAGCTTAAGTTTATGCCCCCAATACGTGCCGAGCATTTCAGCCGAGAGCTGAAACAAATGCGGCGCTCAAGCGCGATCTAAAAGCTTTCAGTTAACCAGGTTACATCGTCGGCTCAAGATGTAGAAATGCTTTTATAATTAGGGCCGCTCCGCGGAAAAAATCCTCCGCTTTTATTATATTAGCGCTCAACTTCAAGCCAGTCGCGAATGCTATTGTAACTTTAATGCGTCGCTCTTATATCCCGACGCATCTCCACTTAGCCCCATTCGACTCTCTATTAACTAGAAAAAATTACGTCAGAAGCGAGGAGACGAAGAGCTGCTCCTCCACTTCCCGGATGCTCCGACGTATGAGGTTAAACCCGTCAAATTTACGTCACGTGCCAAACGCTAAACCCGATTATCTTCTAATACCATTACGACGCGTATAGGTATACATCGCCCAAATGAAGCAATTTCGTTTGATTGACGCAGCATTTTTCCGCCGCTCTAATGGAATTACGAATTCCGCCAACAAACGCGAACCCGCTTAACCCCCGACAATTTACAAGAAAACGTCACGACTCAGATTTCAGAAATCTCAAATCTCGAATTGTTTGCCACCGGACGGCCGTCACATTCGTGGCGTAAAACTGCTGCTGAAGTTAATTCCGTGTAAAATAACTCGCTGAAAATCACATTTACCATAAACACACGAGCTTCCAGTGCGGGGATTAAACCGAAGCCAAACTAAACGCCCGCTCAACTTCCGCGTTATTGTTTTCTTCCCAGTTGACATTCTGGATGAACATCTGTCACGCTGGCATTTCCTTACATTGAAATGATATAACAGATGCGGAATACTGCTTAAGAGAATCCCGGATATGTCGAAATGGGAATTTTGCTGGAGCGGGTGGTGTTTTGAAGACACCGATCGTTACGGACCCCGTAAACGGAACTAATAATTAATTCCGTAGGCAATTTTGGGGATGAAGCGAGGTAATTCGGTAGTTTGTGACGATGTAATCGCAAAACTATAATCTCTGTTCCGAATGTAGCCATTATACGTGCATGACATGTTCGAATTAATAATGGCCACTAATGTACTTTGCGGCACCGTTCAAATTATCTAAATGTACAAACAAAAGGTTTTAAATTGGTATTTTATGTATTATGTACAATTTAATGCAAGAGATAAACGCGGCGCACAACTAAAATAATAAAAACGCTAATCCGGAAGCGACACCGGATATTAGCTTTAGAAACGAGACCGGATTTCGTTTGTAACGTTTTTATGACGTCGCCATCAGCCATCGATATTTTGCACTTGCAAAATGGCTGATTAATCCGGGATAAAGGTTCTAATCCGTCCCAAAAACTCGGCACCTTGTGTCGGTAAACATGGACAAAAAGCACGTACGTCGCACTTTCCTCCGGGTTACTAAAGCCTCCGATCGGAAATCGGAAATCTCCAGACATCGTTCGGCTTATCTGTAAACAACAGCCGGACAAGTGTGGACCGTTCGCCCTAAGCTTGTTGTATGTGTGTGTGAAAGCTGTAAGCTTCGGAGCTTCAATCCGCAATTATTCCAAGATAAAATTTCGTGGCGATTGTTCTGAGAGGCCGCGCTAAATAGATGCGGAAATCGCTGAAAAAGCGGCACTTGAGCCAGCCGAGTTTCTTTGAATTTTTTCCGGCGCCAAGCCGGAGCTTTTCAATTTGGAATTGAAATCTACATAGTTAACAGATCAGACGAAGCGTAAATCAGCTTTGCTTTGTATGATTGACATTCGCCGAGCGCTGTAACACTAAACCGGGACGAGCGGTGTACGTAAGCTCTTGTAATTCTCGTTAGGAGCTTTTTAAAGGTAAAACGGATTGATGGTCTTAATCCCCGCAATACGTTGTGGCTGAAGTAATCGACAATAAAGCGAAGTGAAGCGCAGCAAGTGCCATCTTATTTAGGAAGATTCGTCGGCGCGTGATTGATCGGCGGAAAAATGCTAAAGTGGCGGGAATTTAATTTAGTTCGTCGTCGCTTTTTTAATCTTCTCATCTAGTCGGTGGCTTTTTATGATGTTTTCGGTGTCTGAGTGCGTTAAGCTTTCGTTTCAGCACACGTACGCTGCAAGAGGGGACACATCGACCTGCGGAATTTAAAAACCAAATCAGATTTCGTTCGGTCGTAACATCAATTTCCTGGCAGTGCCCGAATTGGTTTCGGAGTTTCATGCGGCCAGGCAGTCATCTCCGAAGCGAATTGTTCAGTTGCATGCTGAAACATATTTGCTATTTACTTTCATTGGCCTATAAGGCATCGCATGAGTGCTTAAAGCGATCAGAGCGGAGTTTCTTTTCCGGCCTTCGACGGATGAGTACGATTTAGTCTCACGGTCCGCTACGTCGACTCCACATACTGTAAACGCGAAATTCTTTCCTGTGTTGTTGGCTCGTTCTACCATGAGCGCCATTGTGGTCACTCAAACCAATCCTGCGAGGAATTTCAAAGGACTGCTCATCATCCGTGAAACTATCGCGCAATATTTAGTTTCTGTCGTAGACATTAGCAAATTTTTGAACGGGAGGTAAGCGGAGAGGCGTCACTTCAACTCCTCGAAGGTTCAAAGGCTGTACACAGACACCGACATTGTACTCCACTGGGCGAAAACAAGAGCCTCTTCAATGTAGAGGTGATGTTGTACGGAGCCTCAGGCTTGCTAATAATTAGTGTCGCCCCTGCGTTGTATTGTGCAACACACGGACTGGGGGACGAGTGCAAGAAGAGTATTGGAGTCGTTAGGTCTTCTCCCTGTTGTTCTAATGAACTAGCTTACGAGGACGACGTGCTGAAGCACGCGCTCGCTTTCAAATACTACCAATTGCTGTCCCATCGAATTAATTCCCTCCAAAGAATTTATATACTCAATCAAAAATTTCGTTGTGCTCGGCGCCCAGATTAAAATCCATTCCAGATTCCTCCACGTATTTCGCACATGTGTACACCGAACGGAATCAATTGTCGGCGCGAGCAAATTGCAGGAAAGACGAAGAATGATGGCAAAACTCATAAATCAATTACAAATGTCACCTCGGCATTGATCTTGTGCCGGTTGTGTGGGATTTGTGAAAGAGGAGCGCGCTTACAAAAGCTCGCGTGTCGTGAAAATGCCTCCACGTCGTCTAGCGCGGATCAAAAGAAGGGACGACTCCCTTCAAGATTTCGTGCTCTTGTAAACAAAGTGGCTGAACTCTTTGAATGAACGAGCTAACACATTTTGGTCCAACAATTCCCAACTGAAGTTAGTTTGGGTTTACCTTGTCTTCATTGCTCGCTGGAATTTTCACTTGGCTCCCGCCTATTGTTCGTACGGGATATAAATCGACTTCATGAAATATTTCCGCTCATTAGGTGCTCGCTGGTGTTCTTTCGGGAAACTTGCGCACCCGCCCCGATATTTTACCGATTTTGTGCCTAGTTCGATTCCAATTACTTAGCGTAATTGTTTAATACCGGGAATAGGCGCCCATTAAACCGAATTCACTCACAGGTCATTTACTTTATCTACAAACGCAATTGAATAACTTCCACCTAATCTTCCTTACTTGCGCACGATTAATTCCGCCGCTTTTTTCGTCATGGAGACAACTCACTAGCCGATTCCCCTTCGGAAGTCTAATAACAATTATTCATAATTTTGCCTTCGAAGGGTTCTTATGAGATCGCCGGAGCACGTGCCGTGAATGGCAAACATGCACATACGTTTATGTCTCACAAGAAAAATCCCAATAACTGTTTCCCTGCCGGCTCGCCATCTGCAATATTCCACATGATTTCCCAGATAAAAAATGAATTGTGTCTCCAAACTACAGCAAGCCCCAGCCGAACTAATCGCATATTCAAGAAATTGGTAAAACCGATCGTAAATCATGGCAAGTGCGAGCCGTAAATCAGGATGATTTGCAGGCCGCAATCACTTTGATCTCGCACTTTAAGATTATTGTTTTGGAGTTTCAATTATCGATTGCTGAGTTGAACAGACAACGCTTTTATCTCCTGTTTATACAACTCGCGCCTATCTGAGGTGGAAACGGGTAAAATTACACCACCTAAAATTCCGCCTTTGAGACCATTATATCTACGAATCTGCTAAACCTGACGAATGATGCCACATTTAGGTCGGGAATATTTCAAGCGGTGCATTATGACAACGTGAAGAATTCCACGAATTGTAAAAACTCGAGAGAATTCAGGTAATTACCGAATTCCCAGTAACGGCGAGTTCGCGTGCTGTGATGTCCTCGACCATCGTCATTTATTGATCTCAAAAACATTAAATATTTCATCATAATCACGAATCGGAAAATTATTCCAATATTAAGCCGCATTGTGTATTAAATAAAACAATAAAATAAATTCCTGGATGCGTTTTTTACAAGCCGCTTCAAGAACTGCAAGAATGCATAAATGTCCGATTTATGATGCTCGATTTCCTCGCGAGATGTTTGCAAGTCATCGAGATTGCTTCTCTGTGTAACTTTGCATAATTCAGAATGCAAGCTGCTATGACTTGCTCGACTTCAATGCCATCTCGAGGAGTCGGTCGATTTTTCCGCTTCCGCCATTAATCGTCGACTAATTGAAACCGGCAAAGCTAATATCGTGCACAATAAAACCGGGTTATTATAACCAACATGCAATTTATATAATTTACATCGCACACTGTTGCTTATTAGCACAAACCATTTGACTGTTATTCCGATTGAGATAAAGTGTTATGGGTTACCGATAGTGGAACATGAACCGCATCTGCACGTCTCGCTTCCGATCTTACCTGCAACAAAAAACAACGAATTAGACACATTTGTACAAACTTTTCCGCGCAAGTTTCTGGCCGCGAAAACAGTTCGTAAATCTGACAGGAATAACTCGAGTAAATTGGTTTTCCATTACTCAGCCGCTATCAGTTTCCCAAATAAAATTATTAAACTTTTCTAAACATTTTCTCGAAATTCGAGTCGGGGAAGTCAGGTAGTATCGAAAACTACTCGATCCTTCATAGGCCGCGATCCATCAATTAGTTCCTTGGCTTTGTTCGACAACTTCTTCGATAACAAACAAAAGAATTAAAAGTTGTGTTTGAACGTCGCGTCTACTAGGAAAATTGGGCTTGTCATCGCGTCCACGTGGCTTGATTCCACCGATCGATAGTTAGTAGAACTCGTAATCACGACGTGGAGTTCGGGAAACCGCGAACAAATTATGAAGTAATCCAGTTAAACCCTATCAAGCATGAATTAATCTGCATCGACTGATTCTTGCAAAGTGCCACGATCCACGGGCTCCAATAAATTGCGCCGCGATTGGAAGCAATCAATGAGAGAGTGTTTTTACAGATACGACGTCGAGTTTAACATTCTTTCGCTTGTTGATCTCCGCGATGAAGATGTTTCATTCTTTAATGCTCTTCCAAACCCGCATGCTATAAATCTCGTCGATACACACCGTCTAAAAATAACGTAAAATAAAAAACGCAATGTAATACAAACTCTAATTAATTTTCCTTTAATTTTAAGGATTCTCTCTGCACTTTGTACTTTCTCTTCACTTTCATCATGTGATGATCATAATCGTCCCGTTTTAGACGAACAATTTGTTACAAAGTTCAAATCAAAGGCGTTTCAAAACAGGACGTCCCTAATAGTTTTTACGAAAGTCTTCGGCTAGACAGATTGGCGGCCATAATTCTAAATTTTTTATGACACAATTTTTGGTTTAAATGTATAGAAGCTGTGAGTTAAATATTATGTCACTCCAACAAATGATTTTGTTGTACTTAGAGTCTTTTGAAAAAAAGCCGTAAGGTTCTCTTTGAATATAGATAAAATCAGGTGCGCCGTTATCAAAAATTTCGTAAAGAAAACTTGTTCGGCAATGAAGATTCATGCTAACATAAAGGAAAAAATGGGGAATTGTTAGCTTTAATTTTACACCATTTTGAAATCGACTACCGACTTTTTAAGCGAGGCCGACAACATCTGACGAAACTGCATAAAAATACATAAGACAGAAGACTTGTATTTCTGATGAACAAGGATATCATATCCTTACGACCGAATTGTGTATTAAAAGGCTCTCACGCATTTGCTCACTACAGAGCAAAAAGATATTCCAGTGAAAATGTTTAATTCAGTCAACTTTTCAAATGACACTCGTACATACCATATTTTACGAACCCATGTTTGTGGAGGTCTTAAAATTAAAATTTATATTGGTAATGACATGTGACTAAACCTGTTGAATATTTATCTATGTTACAGTTAAAGTGTTTATTTGGCTAGTTTATATACTATCCAATTACTTTATAAACTAGCCAAGAACGTTGGTTAAAGTATAATCCAAAGGCAAGTAAATAAAGTAAAGGGTGCGTGTTGGTTAGTGCATAAACTAATCGAAATTACTTGGATAAAATGTGAACTTAATCACTAATAATCAAAATAACGATCGTCTTGGTTATGTAAACTAATTATTAAATTTAAATTCAAATGCACACAATTTAATTATGAATACTTATATAATTAAGAATAAAATATGAATATGTTATATTACTGAATTCAGAATAAAATATTGATAAATATGTTAAATTGATGGGCGGTGCTATTTACAAAAATCTCTGTGAAATTTAGAAAAGTTCTGTTAACCGTTTTTCAAACAATAATAAGGCGCTTAGCGAGGCTGCAGTTAAATAAAAAAATAATTCTTTCAAACAAATCATTTTATTTACACAAAAAACGTATACATTAATATACAACAAAAATAATTACAAATAATAACTCATAATGCCATCCAAAACAACAAAAATATAAACTACATATAAAAAAGTACTAAATTATTAGGTTAGATTGGATTGCACCGGAATACCTTCGGTTAGTTTATACACTCGCCATTAAGCATTAGTAATTTTATTTATTGGCTTTTGGTTTATATGTACTTTATCCAACGTTCGTGGCTAGTTTAAAACTAATTGGATAGGATATAAACTAACCAAGGAATCATTTTAACCGTTACATCTACAGTGTGGAACAAAATTATTTTCATCTAGTTACCTTTGCATTACCCTTGTAAAAATACGAAGTGCCGCTCTACAAAAAAAGGAGGGCGGTATCCTAACCTCGAAATATACATTAAAATTTCAATACAATATATTTTTAACCTTTGTGAATTAAATTCACTTCAATAAATTGTAATAACTGTCAATTTTATTGATGTCATTTATTGACAGTACTAAGAACTTTAAAAAAAGTAGAGCGGCGCAGGAAAATTGACATGTGAAAAGATTCCAAAGGTAACTAGATGAAAATCATTTTGTTCCATACTGTATTTATCTATTATCCTTTTATAAATAAAGGAGACTGATGTTCTTTAAAATAGTGAAACAGATGGCTCCATAGTGGGTCTCTTAAATATAGTTTGTGGTGTATAATGCGGCCGGCTTGGGAACGGGACGTGTTAATCGTCGGGTATAGAATTTATCCCTTGTGCGGCAAAAGTCAGAAGTTGGCGAAGATCGCAAGTAATAATAAAGTTTGCGAGTGTCCGAAAAGTTGTCCCTATTTCGGAAGTACCGAGATATATCGTTTCATTAAAGTTAGGAAGTGCCGCATTACAATGTGTGCATCTGGCTTGGCATTCATCCGAACGAATTAATTAAGTTCCTCGAGTACAGACGTCTCCGTTTGATTTTTCAACAGTCCAACCTTCAGTGGCTATACACCTGGACAGGTGACGGCGCGATCGATGCAAGCGGCGCCAAGATGGCGCTTGGTGTGTTGCTTGTACGAGGTTTTCCCGCAATAAAAGCGCAACACCTGTGTTTTCCTTGCTAGTCCACCGAGCGCCATGTTTTTGCACACGCCGCTAAATGTAGATCATAATCCGTTAGTGGAGTAAATAGCGGTGAAGATGATTTACGAGTTCAATGAAAATCCAAGTTTTTATCTGAGGGGGCCTTCTTTGAAGTTTGCGAGCGAATTTATTATCTGCGCTGGGTGTTTTCAATAACACGGATTTTTTTGTCGAAACCTACAATTAGTGGGAATTGATCCGAGAGTCATTGGCTTGTGGCAAATTACTCGCACTTCCGTACACAAAAGCGTATCGACCGACGAGGGAGACGTCCATAGACCGACCACCGCAAATCGCCGAAACTCGCCACAAATGCTTCAAAAAGCGAATTGTTCCCTGCGAAACAACGTTCATTACCGGCAGAACTTCACGCAACGTTTTATAACTTTGGATACTTTAAATAAAAATAAAAATAATATTCCGACAAGCTTTATAAGTCTTCAGACCTATGAAATTATTCCGCTTCTTTACATCCTGAAGATCTTCCACATACCGGGTGTTCTTCACTTGACTCAAATATTACGCATAGCAATTTACAATTCCAAAATATCATCTCCTACACATGAGAATAGTATTATGCGTAAGATGAAATAAATCGAATTTATCACAACCTTTCACAATGATACAAGCACGTTAAAAAACAAAACGAGAATCTTCTACGACAAAGTATTAACCTTGCTTCTTCCGCTTCAACAAATGTCAAATTTATTTTAAAATTCCCTTTATCTTTCTTTTCTAACGCTTGGACGACAAGGGGAATTCCAATTAAAACGCAGTTACGTGAAATTTTATGTAAATACAACCTTTAGATCCTTTCGTACAAAATAACTGACGTATTTCAACGCAATCTTCATGGCTGTTCCTTAAAATATTCCTTGCCCCATCTCCCCAGCATCGATCTTGGAAAACGTTTATAATTCTTAATCTTACTACTTCTCAGTGATACAGTTTTCGTTCTCCACATTTTTCCACACATTAAACAATCACCTCAATACACATAAATCCTACATGATATTTGCCCACATGTTTTTCAAATCCAGTGACATTATGGCTTTGTCAGGTTCAGATTGGGCCGTCTGTGTCCGTATCTCATGGTTATAGTCATTTCCGTCACCATGATTCAATGTCGGTTGTTTTAATTGGTTCTGTAAAATCACGATAACATATCGTGTGAGTTTTAAAGAAACGGACAGGAAAGATTCGGTATAAAATGTGTGAGTGCGAATGAGAAAAAATATAGGAAAAATTACAAACCAAAAAAAAATTACTAATTAAAAAATTATAAAAATTACTACCAAAGAATTTACATTACCGGTGGAACTGGCTTTTCCGCCATCTTTGTCAATTGCATATTTTCTCTTTTTTTATCAATTCTCCAGTCCTCACGTACTCCAGTCTGTATATCAATCGAATTGTAAAAAAATATATAGTTTACGATTCAATTTATCAATTCCTACACTGTTGGCGGCTCGTGATCATTTTGTCAGGGGAGACAGGCAGTTTATAAAATTGGTTATTAATGGTCTTAATTTTGTATGTTGATTTAGTTTTCTGAAAAGTTCTGTCAGTTGAAATCGCTGCCATACACTTATATGTTTCTTGTCTGATGGTACTCCTTTTAATTATTTTTTTAATAAAAATATTTATCTTGACTTCTAAAATATTCTGAAAAGTACGATTCGAATCAAAAAATTTTTCTTTTTGATTGAATTCTTGCATTGTTTAAAGTTTAACAATGAATAGAGTTTGAATATACTGCATTGAGTTCATGCTATTACTTATTTTCCAGACATTTAATTTGCAAAGTGTGTCCCTGATTCATTAAACACCATGATATGTTTTCTATGTCTTAAAATTAAAGAAAATGCTGAATGACACTTTATATCTATTGTCTTATCAATTTTAGGTACATGTAAAAAATTTGTACTACTATTTTACAAATTCATGTTTTTAGTTGCAACGTGAGCTACATAATCTATTAGTTCATTTTGAATTGTTATGGAAGTTCCCGAAAGGGTTTCATTTCTTGTAGTCATTAAAAACACTAATTCTTTAAAGTTTCTTCTGTTCAACTATTCTCAACTCTCATCGTATCGGCGAAACACTAATTCCTGTTAATATATTATTGAACTACTGCAGAAAAAGAAATAAAAATATTGATGAACCATTTTATATTTTTATTATTTTTTGTGACCTACTTATAAAATATTTGCTAAATTTCCACTTGACGTGCTGAATCAACTAAATATGTATATTATAATTTGTTTGTCTAAACAAGTGATTTAAATTTTTATCAGAGCAAAATTTCGTCTTTAATTGAATATCTTCAGCACTATTTATAAATAAAATATATTGCCAACAAAACAATTGTTTATAATTAAACTCCCCGTTAACCAATTTCATTTCCTCACCCAGAATTAAGAAATTTTCGAGGATGGTTATCCTGATGAATCAAAAAGCGACTCAAGTCTGGACGACGATCTAGAGGATTTATGACGAGCAATTTATCCATCACAACACAGAGTAAATTTAAATTTGATAAAAAATACCATGTCCGTGCAATTCATTAAACTCATATCATTGTCACCTAACACATCAATATCGCTTGATTATTTTTCGGTCTTAAAATTCTAAAATTAAAATTTTAATATAAATCTGATCAAAGACCTAACCCGTACAGGCTTTGTCAACTGTGAAATATCGGAAATAAAGAATAAATTCAAAATTCGACTCCTGATTGGTTCTGAGACTCTCTGCGTGTTTGTCTCCGGTCCAGAGTTTTTCAGGCTCCGAACCCTATTCCTCATCTGAAGAACGTACCCAATCACGTACCAACAGTCCTAAAAAAGTCAGCTCCGGAGCCATGCCTCCGTTGTGATTTGTACAGTGAGGTGCGTTTTTTCAAGCAAAAAAAGCGTAAAAAGCGCGGATCGTACATTTCAATTCAAAATCAGTTGTAAAATTCAAGATCTAAAACTGAAAGACAATATTTTTGTTGAAAATTTTATTAACTCGTAAGGTAAAAAAATAATACATTTACAAAGTCTGAAACAAATTAATTCGTCATTTGTGAAGGGGAGGCACTACCTCCTTTGCCTTCCCTCACCAGCCTCCACTGGTTGGTGCTGACACAATTTTAAACTAAAAATACGCAAAATGTTTAAATTTTAATTTGTATCAAAGAAGAATACAAAAATTTTTAAAAAAGATACAAATGTTAGAATCGACTGAACTTGATGAATCCAATATTTAGATATTTTAACAAACGACAATACAGTGTGTTTATTGGGGCATTCCGGCAACTGGCCCGTCTACCTGCTAATTTAATTAACGCTATTGCAGCTGCGGTTTCGCTAGATATGCCAAACAAAATGGAACCACATAATTCTGATCAATGAATCGAACAAATAGATGGATAATGCACAAACGTATCCTATCCGGCCCAACGAGCATCCCGACTGTCAAAGAAACTTCCCAGGTCATGGTTGAGCGAAAAAATAATCCGGGGCTTGTAAAAAAACGTTCCGACACGGAAACAATGCGTCTTTTCTCATCACGCGGTCGCAAGTTGACGACTTCTACTTTATTTATTCCACCTTCAATTTGCCCCGTCATTAGAATCCTGGAGGATTGCGCGCTTTTCTAATTAGACTGAAAGGAAAGTTCGGTGTTTTCGTTGGCGGTTCGACACCACCATCCGAATATCTCCACTTCCCTTAAATCAACTCCGGAGGCGACTTATACATGATAGCTTGCTTAAATGGGACGCTGGAAGTTTATAAAGCAGTTTCTCGGGGCCGCGGGCTGTTTGGACAAAGTGTACCAACAACATTATTTTCATCATTCAATTAGGGCGACCCCGCTTTGAGTTATCAAATGATAACACGTCCAAACTAAGCCCGGGCACCTGGCGGCCTGTCTGACTTATAAAAGGTGCAAATTTCGCGTTTTGTGCTGGAATCGGGATTAATCTTCGGCATCCGCCAACAGTTAAACGTAGTAATTTAATTAGGGAACCGAGCTTACATCAATTCTGGTAATAATTCAAGAGTGGCACGGGAGGTACCGCCCTGTACACGACTCCCGACCAAATTAAACGCACACAATATCGTCCCGAAAACAAGGACTGTGCTATCGGAACAATCTGTTTGCTCTCTACTATCGGATTACTCGGCGGGTAACGTGGATATTAATACGAAACAAACGCTGAAGCTTTGCGCATAACTCGATTAGGGAGTTTGATGAATCGCAACGCCGCGAAAGCTGCTA